>OX031007.1:194855158-196105158 GCA_943735925.1 Pollenia amentaria | reverse complement strand
ATTCAACTGTTTTGTGTGACAATCGAAGGTCAGTTCAATAAAACATATAATCTATTATGTAAAAAACATTCTTTTAATTAAAATATGTTGTTTTTTTGGAAATATGCAAATAGCATTTTAAGCATTTTTGTGCATACTTACACTTGCACTGAATATACAATACAAACTTGTTTCCTATGTATTTAAGTGAGTTATTTTTCAGCTGGGTTTTGTTTACAATTTTAAATCATTAATATTTGTTTTAGTAATTTATTTATCACGTCATAAAAAAAAAATTTGGTTTTTATATTTTTTGTCATTTAATTTTATTGTATACACTAACTCCGCATATCATATTTATAACAGGCTGTTCATAACAGTGCCAAAATAGCACTTTAGTACTTAGCACTTTAGAACAATTTGGTAACTGGGCAACTATTTTCGCGTATTACTTCTAGTCAAACTATTTTAATACTAAATTAAAAAAACGAAAATCTCGGATTTATTGACACAATTGCGCAATTTATTGATGTCTCCTTGCAGTAAATAAATAGCACATATCGCCTATTTGCTGCAACATCTTCATAACTCAAAACTATTAAATTTACAGAAAAATACTTTAAGGTCCTAAATTAACTTACAACATAATGGCAAAAAATGTGATTATTCTCTCAAGAGTTTAGTTTACAATTACCATTTCATAAAACACCTGATTTACTATGCATTAGTGATAAAAGGTCAATTGATTATTACGATTATTGACTTATGACGTTGTTACCGTAAAAGAGCAATACAAGCATTTAAACCCCATTTTTAATAATTGCATTGTGAATGCAATAAAGCGAGAACAAAGTACAAATCATGTCATGGTGCTACGGTATTCAGCTATGGGGCACTGCCTCGGCCTCAAATATCGAAAAAATTCAAAGGCGCCAAAATAAACTTCTTCGAATAATCACAGTCGCTCCCTGGTATGTTAAAAACTCTTATATTTACAAGGATCTCAATGTGCCATTAGTAAAAACTATTATTACGAAGTACGCAGAAAAATATTTAAAAAGGCTTGAGTCGCATCCAAATCCACTAGCTCGAAATATTTTAAATGACAGTGGACACTCTAGATTAAGGAGAATAGATACTGCAGGACTCATCCGAAGGGAAGACCGCTAAACATCTACATATGTGAACAGAAACCGTGAGGAGAAAAAAATTTCGTCTAGCATTGGCAGGACAAAAATAAAGTATTAGTATAAGATTTTAATAATTATTGTTAGTTCATATTTAATTTATGAAGATTCAATAAATAAATAATGAATGAAAAAAAAAATGTCAATAAGACATTAGCCGTCTGAACACAGACTTAGTAACGCAATTAACCAAGTTGTGGATTCGTCAAAAAATAGTTCTAACTCCGACTCCTACTCTAACCGCTGAAATTTTTAAGGTCGACTTCTACTCCAACTCCGACTTCTACTCTTAAATTGATGCTAAATGTATATGAGACTTGTCCTTTTTGACTTTAAACACTTTTTTAAATGCAGTACTTTGGAAAATATAAGAACATTTTTTTAAATTTTTTATGCCGAAACATTTTGCAGTCGGAGTTTTTGTAGGTAATTCAACTTCGTCTCCGACTCCGGTACAAAAACCTCAACTACGACACCTCAACAGCCCTGGGTCTAATCACCGAATACGATATCGAGCAAAATTGATCGAAATGACTCTCGATATCGAATGAAATGTATCATAATTTAAGATGGTAGCATTCTATTTCGAGTCACGAAAGACATTTCATCTCACGAGTTTTTATTTGATACGTCAATGTTTATCGTATGCAAAGAAAACAATAGTTTACTTGATATGAAATGCGGTAATTAGACCCCTGATATGTACACTTCCCATGGGTGAATCGAACTTAATACTAGTCGAATTTTTTGTATAATAACTTTTCCATATAAAAAATATTGAACATTTTACAATATTTTAATCGTTTAAATTCATTTTTAACAAAATTGGACGAATCTGTCTAAACTTATAAAAAAAAAAATATAAATGATTAATAGGAAATCCCATGGGAAGAATACCATCAAAAAGTTACTTATTGTAGAATTGGATATGGAAAAAGCAAAAAATAGTTTTCTTTAAACAAGCGATTTAAAACCAAGGGTCATATAAGGGCATTCGACATCGATCCATACTACAATACAATTAAAATTGAAATTTCGATTGATATCGAATGCCGTAATTTGGCCCCAGGACTTCAGGATTTAATATTTGAGCTTTTAAAAAAAATCTTTTTTTTTTAGGTTTCACAGATATTTATGGACATAAAGGACATTTTTGCACATCATAGAAGGGCAATTTTATAATTTTTCAAACTGGGTTTCGAAACTTTAAAAATATTAAAGTTTTGTTTCGAAGTTAAGGGTGTTTGCGAATAAACACCCAAAAATAACAAAAAATATTTTATCAAAAAAAGATGAATACTTGCATTAACATTTGAAAATTATGTCGGCCATATGCGCTCTGCGTCTGTTAACGAGGCGCATTCTGGATGTCCAATTTTGGGCCACTTTTTCGAGCATGGCTGACGAACAAGGTTGTCCTGCAAGGCGATAATTGTTTTTGGTTTATCAGCATAAATCTGTGACTTGACGTAGCCCCACAGGAAATAGCCAGAGGTGTCAAATAGCACGTCTTTGGGAGTCAATTTACAAGTCCATTTTTTAAATCAACATCGCCAAAATTTTAATTCAATAAGTCGATGGTTGCGGGCGAAGTACGGCACATAGTGCCATTCTGTAGAAACCACATCTCGTCCGGATAAATGTTTTCTATATTTTTATATTAATCAGGTTTTTTACTTTATTGCAAATAAAATTAACATTTATCCATCGATTTTAATGAAATAAATCTTGTCTTATTTGAAAAATATTTACGTAGTTTTAAAAAAACGTTATAAAAATAATAAGTTTTTTCCATTTTTAATCTTTTTATAAGTTTTTAAAGAATAAAAATTTTCCAATTTTTGTCAGAAAAAAAAATATTTTTCATCATCATCATTGTCTGAATTATTCCAAAATCGTTAAGGATTAAAAAAACCAATATTTGCACGACTTAAAGACAATTTCCTTTATGATAAAATCGGCCCTCTTCGTACACCGAAATTTAAAAAAAAAAAAAAATTAGAATTTTAATTTTCGACTGTTTTTTAGTTAGGGAACCATAATAAAGGTCATGCCAAAAGTTAAAATTTGTTGCATGGTATAATTTACCATTGATCCTTAATAGGGAGATCGGTTATTCGACTTATTTGCAAACACAGTTTTCGAATACTCCGAATAGTTGCTATTTTAAAAAATCTGGTTTTCGGTTAAGCAGTTTTAAAATTAAAGCGGTTAACTGGTTTTAATTCGAATACATAAAAACACAAAAATCAAATAAGTTTTTGTAATAAAAAGTTTATTTAAATAAAAACAAAACAATTCAAAAAGGTAAGGAAACAACAAAATACATTTGTAGATATGACTTAAGGTAAGTTCAGACCTAACAAATATTTGACGACAAAAGACAAGAAAAGTGTGACCAGTAAATTGATCAAACTTCAGCTTTATTTTTGAACAATTTCTATTTATTTACTAAACTTTATTTGTAAGTAGATTTGAAAAAGCAAATTAAAATTATAGGAACTGGATAAATTAATTATTTGAGAAAAGTTGCAAACAAAACTTCTTAGCCAGGATTATATAATTGAAATCATTTTGTTTCAGCATTTTAGAAACGAATAGTAATACGAACATGCTTTTTGAATGAAATATTTGTCAACCTGTCGACCACAATTTAAGACCTTCCATGACTTTGTTTGATTTCTTCAACTTTGCTTGTTAGTTCCTGGTGTTTTAATAAATAAAATTGATGAATTTTTTCTATATCGTTGATTCCGCCGGAATGTTGTAGTTTTAAGCATGATAATATGTAGAACTAATAAAGAGTTTATAGTGACTTAACGGGAATTCCGTCCACGGCAATACAACGGGTTAATATTTCACCCAATGATTAATTTTTGTCTGTGTATTTTAGTAAAGTATTATTAGTCGTCCCTTGAAAACTGCTTCGATCGGAGTTAAGTTTTATTTGGAGTTCATAAATGTCAACCATGTGGACTAATTACAAGTGATTTATAAGTCGTGACGGGGAATAACCTTTGCAACTTATCACTTGAGGGCACTTCTCGCACTCAGCTTTGTCTTTTTAATCCCGTTTGAAATATCTCCAGAGATAACATCTTAAAAAAAAATATAATTAATATTTTGAATACTCTCGCACAAATTATGTTTACTTTTTTGTAGTGTTTCGATTTTTTTTTTTTGGTTTTTTACAAGAACACACGGTTTTTATTTACAAACTAAAATAACCGGCAAAACTAAAATATAATTTGGTCTAATTTTGTGTTCTAAATACCACGATTGTGATGGTTGATCCATAGTTTACCATGGGTCCAATATAAATTCCCCTCCTGAAAATCAGGGATGTTAAAGTTGGTACAATTGTACTTTTTTTTGGTACATTTTGACCTTCTAAGGTACCGTGGTACTACCGTGACTCATTTGTTACAATTTAAAAATTTGTCATAGTTCCCCCTTTTTGAATTTTTAGTATAGCAAACAAATTGTTAAGTATTTTTCATTGCATTTATGTTGTACAATAAATCGTTAACCTAATGGGCGCTTAAATTAGCGACTTGAATGGTCGTGTATAGAGCGCTAAGTCCCCCTTTACAATGTGGCAAGTGAAAGGCAGAATTAGGCGACGAGCTAGACAAAAAATCATATAAACAATATGCTGAAAATCAACATTTGACTGCAATGGTTGAAGGTCGATTAAAAAAAAATTCGAACTACCATAAACAAACGCCGCGATACGGGTCTTCTAATTTAGCCTCTATTTTCACCCCTCACTCTCAGAATCGACCTAACTTCTGCTAACCTGAATTTGTTCCATAGTGTTATCGTTACAAAAGACCAGTAGATCATTTTAGGCTTCAGCCCCCATGTCTTCCCGAAGTGTCTTTGGCAGGCATATGTTGCCCCTGTTGCCCTTCTGGTAACATGGGGTAACTGAGCGTTTCAGTTAAGGGATCTATCCAGAACAAACCCCAAGTAGTTCACCTAGTAGTGCACCGTAACATGGAATTGTCTATTTGAAAGAAATTTTTTGTTGCAGATAACAAAAAGTTTTATCATGAAAAACATGGAATTCTCAGAAAATAATTTTTAATATGGTTTACGACTCTACGTCTCGATAAAACATGGAATATTCTGTAAAGAATAATCTTTCCACCAAAGCGTGTCTTGTTATTAACAACATAAAATGCTTCATGTAGAAAATGTTTTGATGGCTGCAACTTTTTTAATAAATATCTTTTTGCTTAACAAAAATTATCAAAATAACAAATTAAAGTATTTAATAACTTGTTAAGCCACTTCAAAGTTTTCCTTAATTAATCTTTTCAACTTTAATTAAAGCTATGAAAAAATTCACAACTTACCATAAACAAAACTGATTATCTCATCAAATTCACAACTTTATTTGGTCTTACCTGTAATTAGAAAATAATAAAATTATCAATAAAATCAAGCTTCTTTTATATACAAATAAATAATTTAAATATTATTAATAGAAAAAGATAATTTTCTAAATCAATCACCAAATTATTATTATTAACATTAGAACTTTACATACTCGTAGCATTCATAGTTTCAAATAGTCATTAACTACACAAAATTCTATTCATAAAATTTCCATTCAAATACTTTTTAATAATAAATACTTCTCTTAACTTTTTGCTGCATAGTCAGTCGTATCTAATTATAATAATAATAACAATAATCGTCGTTAGAATTTCCAATAGTTTTTCTTTTAATTTCTAGTGTAATACTGCTATTAAGTTCAATAGGTCAATGCACCTAAAGAGGTTTTCTAAACAAAAACTACTTAAAGCGAATTGGGTTTTTCAAATGCAGAGTAGGTATTGAATTTCTCTGTATTGTGTTTGTATATTTTAATCGAAATGCATGCATCTCTTTACATACAAACATACACAGACGTACAAGTTAAATTGGAAAATCTAAAAAAGGGGTGAAAACACAAGGTTCATTCATGGCAGTGATAGAATATACAAAAGAGAAAAAAAGATTATAACAAAAAGAATCACTTGAATATGTAAAAGTGAAGATTTCATGCATTGAAAAAAAAATGTTTAACTTTTAAATTTATGTTAAGAGAAAGCTCCAGTGAAGATTTAATTTTATTATTTCAATCGAATTCCCTTTTATTAATAACACGTTCATTTTCTTCTGGGGTATCACGCCTGTTCTGAAAATCACGTGATCATTAATTTAATCACGTGCTTTTTAAAATCAAACGTGTGATTTCGAGGTGTTCTGAAAATCTGAAAATCATTTCGTTTTTGTTTCTCGATGTGCCTTTGGCAATTGAAAATCACACCGAAACACGCAAAAACGAAACACAAAAATATCACATGCGTGATTTTTAAGGCACATTTGATTTTAAATCACGTGATAAGAATATAACAGGGGTGTTCCGGAAATCGAAAACGCAAAACGCAAGAATTAAAAAGTCGTTTTTTTATAACCTTTTTATAGTAAAGGAAACACAAATACAATGCAATACAAATATTTCTCTCTTAAACAGAATTCTATAAGAAAATTATAAAAAATTGGATTAAGAATGTATTAAAAAGAACTTGAAAATTCTTGCGTTTTGCGTTTTCGACTTCCAAAACACCGCTGTAAGTGATTTTCAGAACAGGCCTATTTGATTTTGTTCGAAAACGTTTAAATGTTTCTTCAAAAAGTTCTTTCTTATCGATAACGTTACAATTTTTTTGTCAAAAAAAGTTTCTGTGCTTTCGATAACATTTTCAGAGTTAGGGATGGGCAAATTGAAAAAATATATTGATATATATCGTATCGATATTTTTTAAGAGTATTAATTAAAAATACCGATATATCGATGCATCAAACGTCGATATATCGAAAAATATATATCGAAAAATGTATGCGAACGTAGTTTTCGTTTGTAATCGAGGGACCGGCAGTTTATTCTACAATAAAAAAATTCAAAAAAAAAGTAAAGAATACAAAAATTTTTATTTATTCGCCATATGACATCTAAAAAAAAAATTAATTGGGATTATATAATGCCGGATTATATACTGCCGGTAAACGAAACTTGTGACACTATTCAAGTAAACTGTACAATATTTTATTTTTAATATATAAGAACATGATCAAATAAAAAAAAAACTAAATACATATTTTTTTATTATTAACATTCCCACTTTCATAAGTCTATTGCTGCTAATACGTCATAATTAAGGCGATTCTTTGCATAATTCTAGGAACCCTTTCAAGAATATTTTTTCCGCTCTTATTTTTTTGTTTTCATCTCTTAAAAAATCGAGACAAAACTGAACTGTGTAATCTATGAAAATTTACAGTGGAAAAGCGCCGCTATTTTCTTAATATTAGTTAAAAAAAATATATGATACAAATCTTAAAAAACAACAGTATTGTAAGCAGTTGAGCAATGGTAAAAATGTTGAATTTTATTATAAAGAGATCTTAAAAATATCGAATTCGATAGTCGTAGCTAAATATCGATGTATCGATACACGGGTATTTTTAATATCGGCGATATATATCAATTATAATTTTTTTAATATCGATATTTTGATATATCGATATTTATTGCCCATCCCTATTTAGAGTTTCTCTTATTCCAGAACGGCTTGAATCACCTACTTCGCTCTCTGAATCCTGTTAATGAATCATGGATTTGGCAGCGTTGTCAACTTTGAATTTTTAAGCCGCACAAATGGAGAAAAAACGCGTCATTAAAAAAAACGCAGCAAGTTTAGACTTTCGTTTTTATTTTAAAAGCTTATTGAATTAATTTTGTATAATATTTTTATATTAAAAATACGGTATAATCGTGAAAAAGTTAATCTCACCAAATTTTAGCGCCCTTCTGCCGCTTTACAAAGTTAAAAACCGAACCATAATGTGCTTAAGTTGGCTTAAGCAACTGTTCGAATACAGGTAAATCATATGAGTGAAACCATATTGAACCATATTTTGGTGAAGTTTTTAGAAACTGTCATTTGCTTAAGCAAAGTGCGAAACTAATTGCACATTCCGTACGGAATCAAATGTTATTTTATGTTTTTTTCGGTTTTTTAAATACATTTGAGAGACTTTTTGTTAATTTTTGACAGTAGGTTAAGCAAAGTTATGCATATTATGGTTGGGCCTAAACTCTAACTGTTTGTTTTTAGAACACTAGAGCAAAACACATTCATTTAACTCACATTTAAAACAAAAAAAATTTGGAATTTAGTTAAATTTTCTGAGCGTATTAATAAAAAATGTCAACAAATCAGGGCAAAACATCACAAATCAAATTAAATTTTAAGCAGAAAGTGGTACTGTGGAAAACACATAGGAAAAAGCACACAGGAAAACATAACGTGTACCGAAATTTTCTGATATTAAACCAAGTTTGTATAAAAGTTTTCCTTGAAGCTATGAAAACGTAATTAAGCAATGACTGGTCCAATTTCTGTAACCTGGAAAAACAAAAATGTCGGTAATAGTGGGCTGGCAAATTTTTAAAAAGACATAGAATTTGCTGTCCAAAAATTTGTCAAGTACTCTCTTCAAGTTGAAAGTCGGTGCTAGCACCTATTATTTAAAAGTCATGAGTGCATGTATTTCTATAATTATTAATAATAAATTGTTGGAGTTTTCCATTTTAAACCAGCCGGTGCAAATTCAATTTAGGCTAATTTATTGTAATGAAAACTATACAATTTAAATAGATTTTGTGTGTTATTATGGAAAAATTTTTGTTTATTAATGCATTTTTCATAATTCAATGCCGCTTCGAAAAGATAATAATTCGAAAAACTATACAACCCTTGAAACATTTTGCGATTATACTGTATAAGAAAAGACCAGCCTTTGCAGTTAAGGTTTTTTAGAAAATAACATACAAAAAATAAACAAATTTGCTTGTATTCATTTGTATTAGATAATAATTTCTTTTTAATTAAATAAATTTTATACAAAATTTTTTAAAAAAGAGATCAACGATTAATAGTACACAGAAAAAAGTGTTTTATCAATTAAAAAAATGGTTGAAAAAGTTTTCAAATTTAATTAATGTGATAATTGAATCAATTATTTTTTTAGTTGAATAAAAATTAAAAATTAACTTTTGATTTAATTAACAGTTTAGTTGTTTTGAAATAAATTTTCAATTAATATTTTAATTAAATAACAAAAAATCTTAATTGACTTTTTTCGATTAAAATAAAATAATTTAAACATGTAGAATTGTTGTTGGGAATTGTCAATATTTATTTAAATAAATTAACACATTGTTTGAAATGGCAAAGTTTTTTGATCACTTTTTTAATTAAAATTAAAAATATCATTTATTGAAAATATTTTTTCAAAACTTTTAAGTTTTTAGAAATCAATATAATCATTTTGGTAATAAGTGCAAAATCAAACACTTGTTTGCTTGATATTATACATTTGGAATAAATTTGGTGATTGGAGCAATTTAATAATTTTTTCTGTATAAGGATTCGAAATAAACAATAGTTATTTATTTATCCTTTTATTAAAATATTTTTAAAAATTTATTTTTTTTCAAAAGTTTAATTAAAAATATAACAATAAAACAGCCTATATTTAAAAAAAAAATAAACAAAAAACTGAATAAAAAAGAGGATAGATTTTCATACATTCATTTAATAAATTCTGTTTAAATCTTTTTAAAAAGAGATAAAAAATTTATAATAATTATTCTAAATTAATAAAGCTAATATTTTCATCATTATAAAAAATATAAAAAAGCACCAAAAATGGTACAAAACGCACCGAGTTGACAACGCTGACATAAACGATTCAGTTAGTTCAGATAAACTTGCGATAAATATTAGAGAAGAGAGGAATTTTTCCTGCTTCGCAAGGGGATTCAATAGGTGTGTTCATTTACTTTACTAGCAGAAGCTTGCAAAGAGAGAGTAAGTAGGTATTTAAAGAAATTGCTTTCAAAAATACTTAAAAGTAAATGAACACTTTGCCAGCCAAAATTTGCAAGTTAAAGTAGTGACGAATATACAGGAATATTTGAGTACCCATTAATTATTCTAAGACTTGGGAAAATGTTATACATTACGGTAAAAATAATGTGATTTTATTAATTTATATTTGTTTATGTTGAATAAAATGAATCATGAATTGGATTGTTTTTATTTAGGAGGGGAAAGAAGTATTCGGGTTTTTCCTCAATAATAAAAAATAAAAAAACCTTTTGTTAACAATAAAAGTATTTATAAGGCAAAACAAATATTTAATTTAACAATCTATGTATAACCTATGTATATAGGTAGTTATATAAAATTTCAACGTTACGGACTGACTGACAGATTCATATTCGCACAGCCTTAACGCCGTGGGTTATAAGGTTGAAATTTGAACCGGATGCTGGTCTCTCGCTAAATCGATCGAGAAAAAATATAAAAAATGGTGAAATGCGGGAAATTAAATGACTTAGTTTTACTTTTTCGTTCTACAAGTGGTACCTTTTTAATTTGCTATAATAGATATTAGCAACAAAAAATTATATAAATACGTTGGTAATTTGTTTTTAAAACTTAGAAACATAAACTTTGGCATTTATATATAACCACGACAGAAAGGTAAGGGCGTTAAATTATTGTTAATTATAAAATAATTTTAGATATTCTCATTATCTAATTTATGGCCGTTTTATTTGGTCCGAATGCATTTCTTTGGTGTTTGTTTCTTAATAAACAAGGCGGTCATAAAGTAAACAATGAGAATATCTCTAATTATTTTAAAATTAATAAGAAACAGAAGTTAGGAAGAACATGTAAATTAATTAAAATAGATAATCATTCATTCAAAAAGCAAACTTTGATCTACCAAAGTGAAATACCATTTGGTTTAAGGATTGATGTTTCACTATTGACGTCATCCGGCTGCAATAGCCGAGTAAGTAAAACGGCAAACCCCACCGACGAGATTGTGTGGTTACAATCGAAACTAGTCTGGGCAACCTGTCCGTGAAAGCCTGGGTTCAAATCTCAGCGCAGTCAAGAATGAAAAATTATCAATAAAATTTTAATTAATTTCATGTTGTAAAATTCCTATCTTCATAAAAATAATTTAATGAAAATTAAATTCAATGCACTTAAGCCGAATTAAAATATCTAAAATTGGGTTAAAAATCTTTAATTTTGTAAATAATTTAATTTGCAAACAAATTTTTTAACTAATGGGGTATTATACTGCAATAGTGTCTAGTATCGGGTATCTAGGTAACCATTATAACCATTTTTTTAACAAGTTCGTTATTTTATTAGAGAATAAAAATATCGAAATATCTGTCCTAAGTTAAACAAATAATTTTAAAACTCAACATTAACTTTTAAATTTTGCAAAACTTTATTTTGTAAACAAAAAGTAAAAATTTTACCAGTAAAAATTTGCAAGAATTTTTTTGTCTCTCAATTTTTTTTTCTTTCTTTTGACGCTCTCAACTTGCAAATTTTTTGGGTTAATGAACACTTTCCAGTAAATGAATTTTTAGTAATATGAATCTACTGGATTCGCTCTCAAAATTTTGTATGGCGAACAGCGTTGACATAATTTTTTAGAAAATAACTGCACCTTAAGAATAAAAAAAAACTGTATTTAACTAAAAAAAACTGCGCATAAAAGTTGCCAAAATAAAAATATATAATTTTCTTAATTTTTATTTTTCACATACGTGTAATACAGAAACAAATACAATATAATACTGACGAATATTGTTACTTTGTAGGCTCGATGGAGGAGAGTGGAATTAACTCAAGGACATGTAGTCTTGCAAATTTTTTTTGTTTCCTTATGTAATACAAAATGTATTTTAGTTCGGGCTCAGCTTTGCAATTTGTCAAGTGAACATACATGCAAAATTGCTGCAATAAAGCATTTACAATGTAAAGTCAAATGCAACTTTAAAAAAGAAACTTCAAAAATCATAAGATGTTAACAGGGACATAATTAAACTTTCAAAATTAAAAGCCAAATAAATTTTTCAAACGGGTTGGCAAACGTCAAAATTGTACATTTGTACAATCCTCTTGCGTTGTTAATTGGGATATTTGACGATTAAATCACGTTTGTAGAAAAATCGAAATGCTGTATATTTTCCAAACTGTTTGTGCTACCTAGTGCTAAATTTAATCATTTAAGTGAAAGCAGAGTCAAGAAGAAAACGAAACATAAAAATAAAAAAGAATGAAAGTATTTTACTAGGATTTATTGAAAAATGATTAATTAGGTTTGGGTGGTTTATTTATTAACGGAAAGTGAGTGTTTCCCAAGGTGTTTGTGTTTTTTGAGAGGCTGTTAAAGCTTGCCTCTGTTATAAGAGTATGTGTTAAGCAAATTAGGTAAGATTGTGGCTTAAGAAATAAAAAATAATATAACAAAATTGAAATTTAAAAATCTTAATGCAAAAACTGCAAAATCTGCACAATTTACAAAAAAAAACTTATTTTTTTAACAAAAAACTTCAAAATTGTTCAATGCTTAGAAAACTGCAAAATGCAGATAAATCTGCACATTTGGCAACGCTGATGGCGATGCAAGTTGCTTCGTTCATGATTAGGGTGTGAAGCATGAATAGAGAGCGAAGCACGTACCGTGGAAATATAGCATAAGGTCATAATAAGCCACACAAAAAGCTTGGCAAACATATAAAATTTTTACGTTTGTACAAATATTTTGTTTTGTTTATGGAGGTGTTTGCTGTTTGGACAAACATTTGAAGCATGTTTGTAGAAATATAAAAAATTCTTATTGTTTGTCAGACATGTTGGATATTTGTAAGACTTTTTGTGGTGTCTAGTGCTAAATATAATCTTTTCAGGAGAAACTTTGTAGAGTTAGGAAGTAGGAGAAGCTTTAAAATCATTTTAAGCCGTAAATTCAAATTCTTTAAGCAGCATTATTAGACCCAAAACAGCTCGTTGTTAAAAACACTCTTTACTTCAAATTAATTTCTTTTATATTTCTCCTCCGTTTGAAACAAATAGCGAGCAAAATTACAGCAGCATTATCGTCGTCTACATTCATTGAAACCAAACAAAAATTAAAAATTATTGTTTGTACGAAATATGTTTGCGTTGTTTATTTGCAAACAGAAACAGTGTTTGGCACGCAATTTATGTTGTTTATTTAGCCCTTAACACAGGGTATCCATCTGAGATAATATCTGATATAATATGTGCGATAACTTCGACAGAATGATGGAGCACAATTCTTCATGTTAATCTTAATATTAAACATGGGGAACACGTATCTTATAAGATTTCATAATCGACTGACTCTCGTACAGTAAACCTGTATCGTTTTTTGATTTTTTAGTTTAAAATATTGTTTTTTAAACACTTTCACAAGATTGGCACTATTTGCATTAATGAATTCCACATTTTAATAATGGTGGCTTATTATTGTTTTATATGGGTATGTATGTGTATTTTTGACAGCTCATCTTATAAGATAGTTGTTATAAGATTTATTATAACAACTGTCTCATTACATTTATTTTAATATTAATACTAACACTATTTGAGAGTCCACACTTAAGATAATACTCTCTGTGATTGAATTTGACGTTTGCTGACATAAAAATCTTATATCTTATCTCAGGTGGAGATAAGAAATTGTTAGCTTAAATTTTGTTGAAAGATATTCTATGTTGTCGATATCATCAAATTTTTTCAAAAAACTTTAATGGGATTGATATCAAAAAACGTTTGTTTGATCAAGACCACAAAATTTTTTGTTTTGATAATATGTACTTAAATTTTCCCTTAAAAAAAGTTTAAAGTTATCGATAACATTAAAATATTATCCAAAACCTTTTAAATTTTGGATTTAGGAATTTTTAAGACATAATTATGAATACACTCAAACTTTCTCCTAAGAAAATTCTATGTTATCAATAACACTCAGTTTTTTGCATTAAGACAATTCTTTGTTAGCAGTTAAAATCTAATTTTTTCCTAAGAATGTTATCGATTACAATAAAAGTTACTTAATAATACTTTTATTTAAGCTTGAGGTCTTTTTCTTTTTTTATAAAAAATATTAAACTTATTAAATCAAATATTTCGGGACTCCGTTGTGTGCCTTCTTCAGGGATTCTTTCTTGAAAATTTGACAAAAATTAGAATTTTTTAATAAATTCAAAAAATTTAACATATTAAACAAAATGTCATATTTTCAATTAAAAACAAAAAGGTTTTCCAATTCAAACCTAATCTATTACAGTTTAAATAAATTTTTAATTTCCGTTTCTATTTTTATAAATTAAATGTCTATAATTTTGGGCTACATTTTCAGTATCTGACTTAAAATTAATTCTGGATCTTTTTTTTTTTTTTTTTTTTTTTTTTTTTCGTTATTTATTTATTGAATCTTCATATATTTAATATGAACTAACAATAATTTATCAAATCTTAACCTAATACTTTATTTATGTCCTGCCAGTGCCAGACAAAAATTTTCTTCATCACGGGTTCTGTTCACTTATATAGGTGTTTATCTCTCATCTAGTTGGGTAAGTGCTGCAGTGTCTCTTCTCCTTAAGCGAGTGTGGCCGCCATGATTTAAAATATTTCGAGCTAAAGGATTTGGGTGTTGTTCAAGTCTTTTTAAATATTTTACTGCATATTTTGTAATCATAGTTTTTACTAATGGCACGTTGAGATCCTTATGAATGTTTGAGTTTTTAACATACCAGGGGGCGGCTGTGATTATACGAAGAAGTTTATTTTGGCGCCTTTGAATTTTTTCGATATTAGAGGCCGAGGCAGTGCCCCATAGTTGAATACCGTAGCACCAGATAGGCTTTAAGATAGAGTTGTAAAGTAGAAGCTTGCAATCGAGTCTAAGAACAGAATTTCTTCCAATAAGCCAATGAATTTGGATGGCTTTTAGTTTCATTTGAGTTAATTTTGCCTCTATATGGCATTTCCACGATAATCGCCGATCCAGATGTATACCGAGATATTTTACATGCGAATGTTGAGGAATAATTTGATTATTGATTGTAATAGGGGGGCAAGATTCCTGGCGCAGGGTGAATGTTATATGTACGCATTTTTGCTCATTGACCATTATCCTCCATTGTCTTAGCCATATTTCTAGTTGAAATATATGATGCTGTAGGTAACGAGATGCTTCATAACGGTTTTCGTGGACGCTTAGAAAAGCTGTGTCGTCTGCAAATGTTGAAGTTTGGGTGTAGTTGTTTGTTGGCATGTCCGAAGTATAAATTAAGTATAATAGAGGGCCCAGGATGCTGCCCTGTGGGACTCCAGCGCCAATCGGCTGAGGTGAACTTAAGGAATTTCCTTCTTTAATAATAAATTGATGACCGACTAAGTAGCTTTCTAACAGTTTGTGTGTGTTTGCTGGTAAATTTTGCTTCAATTTGTGTAATAAGCCTTCATGCCAGACTTTGTCAAAAGCTTGCGAAACATCGATGAAGAGTGCTGAGCAATATTTTTTTTCTTCAAATGTTTTTCTTATGACATTTACTATTCGATGAGTTTGTTCAATTGTGCTGTGTTTTCTTCTAAATCCGAATTGATGGTTTGGAATACATCTATTTTCACTTAAAATCGGTGTTAACTTTGAAACTAATAATTTCTCAAATAGCTTTGACATATTTGATAATAAGCTAATAGGCCTATAAGACTCAACTTTCGTATGATCTTTACCTGGCTTTGGTATCATGGTAACTAAGGAAACCTTCCATTTTTGAGGAAAGTATTCAAGGCGTAAAATAGCATTAAAAATAAAAAGAATAATTTTCTTTGCTACGCGAGGTAGCTCTAATAGCATTTTATTGCTGATCTTATCAATGCCAGGTGCCTTCTTAGTGTTTAAGTCACATATAACCTTTTCGATTTCTCTCATCTCAAATCTTAGGGGAATAGCTGCTCTAGCAGCAACAGGTGGTAAATCGACCGCAATATTGTGAGATATATTAGGTGTAAATACGTTTTTCAAGTGACTTACAAACAGATTTCCTTTTTCAACATCATTTCTTGCCCAACTTCCATTCAAGTTTCTTAATGGTGGTTTAGAGACAACTGGCCTTTTGAGGTTTCTAGCTGCACGCCATAATGAGTAGTCCGATTGTGGAGTTGCATCAAGTTCCTTAAGATATTTTTCCAGAGAAGCCGTTTTCTGAGTCTGCAATAACTTTCTTAATCTTTTTGTACACTCTTTTAGCAAGTTCTTAAGTTGAGGAGATCTGTGCAATTGCCACTCTCTTCGTGCCCTCCTTTTTTCAGACAAGAGACGCTCGACATCTGTGGAATATATTTTAATAGTTTTTGTTTTTTTGGGGGCAATATTGGAATGTTGAACAGCTAGTTTCAGAAAACTGTCAAAATTATCAATAGAGCGATCTACATACTCCGGTGTACTGAGCGGAATATTTTCTGCGCAATGGGCACTGAGATATTTTTTATATTTTAACCAATTTATTTGTGTGGCTGACGTCGCTAGGTAACCAGTCGGAGATACAATTCTATTGGGGTTCATTATAGTAACAATTGTAGGTGTGTGGTCGGAAGATAATTCTAGGGAAGCTTCAACGTGAATCGTTTCTGTGGGGATGTTTTTAACCACGCCAAAATCGATGACATCTGGAATTTTTTGCGGGTCAGCAGGCCAATATGTTGGTTGGCCGCTCGCGACAACATTTAAATTCATTTTAGAGATTGTATTAAACAAAACACGACCCTTTGGTGTTATTAGTCGTGACCCCCAGAAGGTATGTTTAGCGTTATAATCGCCAGCGGCCAGGAAACAGGGTCCTAGTGATTTATAATATTCACAATATTGGCTTTCTGATATTGAAAATCTAGGTGGAGAGTATAAAGATGAGATTACAATGCTACGATTCAGCTCTTCAACACAAATGTTCGTTGCTTGGAGATAATCCTCACGATGATCACACATTAGGTAGTGTTTGACACGATTTTTTATCAAAATGGCAGAACCACCACAAGCTCTATCTCGAGGGTCCTTGGTATCATATAGTATATAACCATTGATGTTAAACGTATTTCTTGAGGTCAAATGAGTTTCAGAAACCATCATGACATCAATTTGTTTATTTTTAAGAAAGTATTCTAATTCATTTTTATGTTGGCGGATGCCGTTCGCGTTCCAAAAACAGATTTTTAAACAGTTCATGGCTTGTTAAGTACAGATTGCAATAACATCGATTGCATTCTAAGAATTTCCTGCATCATATTACCCATTGTGTTCGTAAAATTTGTTACTGTTTGCACTAATGTTTCCATGGTTTTTTCTAGACGACTTAAATTTGAAACTGGAGTTTCATCATTACTTGGCGCAGCACCTTGCGTTGGCGCATGGTTTGATTTTACGACGTTAGCATAAGAGGTTCTGTTATAACTAGGCTGCGGGGCCTGAATGTCACCAGTGCTTACTTGATTTGTTACCTGCATTTGAGGGGGATTAGTTTTCGGTCCAACTGACTGCTTGACGATGGTATATACAGGGCATCCTCTATAATTGGCAGTGTGATTACCGCCACAGTTGCTACATTTTTTTACGTTGGGGTCGGTTTTAGACTTATCGCAAAGATCTGTACCATGTAATTCACCACATACTACGCAAACAGGGGGTAAATAGCAATATGCCTTAGTATGACCATATTCTTGACAGTTTAAACACTGAACGGGACCATTTCTTTTGTGTGGCTCTTCTATAGTTACTCTTCTATAGAGAATATATTTCAAATTGTAAGTAGGGTGCGTTTCATTTTTTTTAAGCTTTACGTCGCCGGGTTCAAACTCCACTCGAAAAAGTGGTTGGGGGTTTTTTTCTCTATTTTTTATATTTACTACATGTTTTATTTTGAAGCCTTTTTCTTCGAGGAATGTTTTTACCTCTTCTGGGTCCACACATGAGTCAATTCCCTTAATCACTACCTGGAGACCTTTACTGCTTTTCAGTTGGTATGTATAAAAGTTTTTTTTAAGTACTTCAAATTTGTTTATAATTTTGCGAAAATCATTCTCATTATTGACTTGTATTTTTGTCTCGTTTATACTACCACGCTTGATAGCAGCTACGTAAAACGAATTTTCACCTATCACCGATATCAAACTCTTTATGAGCTCATTTGAGTTTTGCTCCCTAAGATATATCGGGGGAGGCTTGGACGATTTTATGACGTTTGGTGCTTCAGAGGATTCATCCTCCAGAATTGCAAATCGATTTTGAGAATTTATTTTATCAAAAGATGGTACTTTTGAGGCCGAAGCAACTGCTGCAGAGGTAGGGCTGCGACCCCGTTTAAGCACTGTTATGTACCTGTCCATACCAACTTGTACTTGAGGCTTTTGACCACTTTTTACTTGTGGAGCTGAGTTTTCCATCATGCCTGATTTGAGGGTAATATTTTCATCACTTATTAAAATCGTTTTTGCCGCTGAGGCACCGCTTGCAGGTTTTATATTTTTTATTGTATTAATATCAACCGTATTATTAGACACCGAAGGTGATACTGAGTTTTCTATTATGCCTGATTGGGGGTTAATATTTACATCACTTATTAAAATTGTTTTTGCTGTTGAGGCAACGCTAGCAGGTTTTGTATTTGTTATTGTATCAACCGTGTTATTAAATACAGACGGCGAGAGGGATCGCGTACGAGTAATAGGTTTAGCCGTTAGGTATTTGCTATCATCGATTCTTTTTTTTATTTCTGTATTTTTTTCGCTAACACTCATTGTGATATATGCATTTCTACTGTTTGCACTCATAAGAGTTTTTTTTTTTTTTCTTTTACTGTTTACAGTTGTGCTCTTCTTATTTGTTATTGTTTATCAACACCGATAATGAAAAAATGTGTGTTTATGTATGTATGTACATACATGTAATTTTTTTTTTTTTTCTCTTTCTTCTTGTATTTACTTTTTTTATACTTTATTTGTTCAAAAAAAAATAAACCGTATGCCGAGTTTAGAAAACACGTCTATCTTCAACGACCGCGACAGACAGAATGAATTCTGGATCTTGTTGGCACTTTTATAATTTGCCACATTTCTAACATAAATCTACGTTTATAATTATTTTCCGTATTTAAAAGTGATAAATTTTCAAAATCAGTACCCATGTTCTGTAACTTTGGTGAGAACTTCTCGCATCGAAAACATGTGAAACAAAATATTCCATCGTTTCTCGAAATGTTAGAAAAAAGTGTGTATGTAACTCATATCGAAAACTATCAAAAGACATAACGTCGTTACGTTATAAATGTCATAATATTCCACTCGAAGCCGATATGAAATTGGAGATGCTGAGAACGCCAGTCCATCATATCGTTGACGGCGACCAAATTTGACTAAAATTTAAGCATTTTCAACGACGGCGACAATACCAAAAAATGGAAAGTGTGACTTTAACGTTTGTTGATTACAAAATTGCTTTGAAAACATTCGTATATTTTTCAAAAATGTTAAAAGCAAATTAATTAAACAATAAAAAATATGCCAAGAACAAAATACATTCTTCCATGTTCATATTCATTGCATTTTTAATTTATTTTTTAGTGTCAAAATTTTTTCTCACTCCGTTTTTATTCGTGAGTTTATTTGACAGTTCAAAGCGGGAACTTTCTCACAAAAATTTTATGGACACACTTTTTCAGTATATTGGCGAGTAATTTCCTTACGTGACAGTTATTACTCGCTAAAAATGTTACAGACGCTGTTAAGTGAAAAAAACAGTTGTTTTTTTCAATTTATGGCATTTTTGTTTCATTTCTCACATTTTAATCGAAAAGTTTCTCGCCGCGGGAGTTACAGAACATGGGCACAGGATAATGGTTTAGACTTACACAATGGGCACAGGATAATGGTTTAGACTTACACAATGGGTTGATAAAGTTGTCTTTTGTGATGAAATATTCTTATTTTTGGTCTGACTTATGTCCTGCTATTATTAAAATTTTTTAAAGGTCGAATAAGAGTCAATTTATATAAAAGTTTATTCTTGAAAATTTTTCTGTTTTAACATTTTTACTTAAGACATTTTTATTTTTCGAAGGAATTCTACTTTAATTCTCAGATTCCATTTTTACTTATTCCCCGAAGATTTTTTTCAGTGCACACCCATGTATCCATACTTATCGCTGCATGAATGTATTGTAAATCTACATACTCGTACATACTATGTAAATTTGTATGACAGTGATACGTAAATGAAAAGATGGTACAAAATAAAACTGCATGCTGCATATGTTACCTGCGACATTAACATATTCATGGTAGCTTAGGTTGTAGGATTCTATGTATTTCTAGTTAACCATATAATAATACCAATATGTACTAAAACCGATATACAGAACCCATGACAGCGTATATGCACACACACACACACACATCAACTCATGTCAGCAAGAAAGTGAACAGGTTAAAAAATTTACATAATAAACTGCTACCGTTAACCCATTTAATTTTATTATTTCTATTTTTCTATACTGTCAAAGATATCAGAAATTCTAGTTTTCAATTTTTATAAATACAAAAACACACTCATACACATATTCCTAATACCTCTCTAATACATGTCAATATAACAAAAACACTAAAATGAAAAAAAATAAAAACATCACAATCAAAACAGAGTTGCTGATAATGATTAGACAGTGATGTGTTACTTGTAGGGCTGCCAAACAAAGAAATTTTGGAAATTGAGTTCCTGAGATTTTCGGAATATACAAAAAAAAATTTCTTTAAAGTTTTTACTTAGTGTCCAAAATTAATTATACAGAAGTTAATAAGCTAATAAGTTAGGTTGAGGTAGAAATGGCAGTCAGTATCCATCGGCCACACTTAGAATAATAAATAGAACCCCCACCACAGAACCAACCCGAATTTCTAATTCAGTTTAAAATGCGCTCCAGTTCAAAACCAGAGACGTCGTACAATCCGGCAAAAGTGGCGGATCCGATTTCAGCTAGTCGCATAATCGCCAGTGCAGGACAGTGACAGAGAAGTTGTTCTACGTTCTCCTCTTCGACCTCGTTCTCACAGGTGCGGCAGTGTTGATAGTGTCCGGCATCCAGACGCTGTGCATGCCTACCTATAAGTCAATGCCCCCTAACAACAGATATCTAAAGTAAACCGTCCCTCTTGGTTATCGATAGTAGAGACATGATTCGCCTGTCATCCATGCGGGGCCACAATTACCTGGTAGTCCTTTATCCAATGTTCGTGGCCCCTTCGTCATTAGGAACACCGATAGTCGATCGCCGTGACTAGTGCCAAGTCTAGCAAGCTCATATGTCCTAATGTTACCCAGTATATACCCTGGACCTATATGATCCCGATATCAAACTGCTCAACAAGCTCCCTAAGAGGTGAGCGCCTGTTAAGGGCTGATCTGATTCTCACGGAAATAAAATCCAAGGCCAGCTATTAGTGTAACTATACACTGCACTTGTCGACGCAGCAGATAGTCTGAGCTAGTCTACAACTTTCTTGAACGCAAGTATCTCCATCTGGAAAACGCTACAGTAACTCAGAAGTATTCGCGATAAATTGAGGCTGAGCTCTCTCGAGTGTTTTCCGAAACCAATTCCTTCTCGTGACTTAGAGCCATCAGTGTAGAAGTTCACACTTCTTTTCCTGTCTGAAACAGCGTTTCTCCACGCATTTCGGCTTAGTATCAGCGTTCTGATGTAGCGATCGTGAAGCAAAACAGGGGAGATGTGATCAATCCTCCGGTTCGAGGTTGCCGTGTTCATAACTCGGCAGTGTTCGCAGCAATTTCCACTCCACTGTTGAGTACATTTCTCGAGTTTGTGGCCATCTCGTTACCTGACAAATACAAAGGCGGTAGATGAAGGATAATATCAATCGCACCGAAAGAAGTGGTGTGAAGACCCAATCTGATACATAGCGAGGTCATTCTCTACACCATCCTCAGTCTGCCCAAGCTGGTCCTTCTGGCCAAAATTAGAAAGGTTGCCCTCCTTTCTAATTTTTTAACTTAACTAAATCTTTCTTTTTCCACAGATACCAAATAAAAACTTAACCTTCAAACGTAGCAGGTTTGTAAGGGAAACATTTCGCTTTCGGAAGACATGAATTTTATATGGCGACTTTCCACATTGAAGAAGTACATTTTTGACACAAAAATGCTTTTTTCAACGCCATTAAAAACTTGTGAGTCTAGCGATCAGCTTTGCACACTGAATTTTTTTCCTTGCAGTTATTCTTTTATATTTTCTCTAACAAACATGCTTCTAAGTAACACAGGGTCTCCACCTGAGATAATATCTGATATAATATCTGAGAGAACGTCGGCAGAATGAGAGAATACATTTCTTTATGTTAATCTTAATATCAAACAAGGGGAACACGTCTTAAACACGTCGAAATCTTATAAGATTTCATAATCGACTGATTCTCGAACAGTAAACTTGTATCTTTTTTATTCTTTTTTTATTCTATTTTTAGCTTTTTAGTTTAAAATATTGTTATTTTTAACAATTTTCACAATATTGGCACTATTTGCATTAACAAAATACACATTTTAATAATGGTGGCTTATTATTGTTTTATATGTGTGTATGCATGTGTATTTTTGACAGCTCATCTTATAAGATAGTTGTTATAAGATTTATTATAACAACTGTCTCATAACATTTATTATAATATTAATACTAACACTATTTGAGAGTCCACACGTAAGATTATGCTCTCTGCGATTGAATTTGACGTTTGCTGATATAAAAATCTTATATCTTATCTCAGGTGGAGACCCTGTGTAAGGGAATGTCGTAACAATTTAAATATTATTTTTTAAAAAATTTGTTAAGAACTCGTTTGCTTACCTTACTGCATATCTGTATGTCTAATTGCGTAGCGCTTAAATGAGCGCAATAATCGTTCATTTTTAAGATGCAGCATTATTGATTGGTAAAATAAGAAATCTTTTATGGGATAGATTTTGCTACAGTGTAATCCTTAAGCGGACAACTCCTTTCGACGGACATTGTTGCAGGGTTCCGGCTGCGTTTAGTAGGGGTTTGCGGAATGTCAGTTTAGCTAAAGCAAATACTTCAAGTTTTAAAAAATTTCAGTAATAGAGAGAGAGGTAGAAACGTAGTATTGAAACCATTATCATACATTTTCCCACAAGTTCAGAAATGTGGGTTTTTCGATTCTGCTTGGTATCTCTGGTTACTTGTAATATTAAGAACAATAGAAATGTATTAAAATCAACGACAACACTAACAAAAACAATAAAAATCTAACAAAAACAGAAAAAGGGTGGGAGATTCAATGGGCCAAAAATAGATTGAGAAGAAACCTCATAACAATAACAATAATGATACAAAAAATGGTGTAGAAAGAGTAAAACACAATTTTACTGTTATTACCACACAATTTTTTTGGTTATATGATCTCCTAAAATTTTTATATTATAAGGAAGTAGTGGATGAGAGAGAAATAGAGAGAGTAAAAAGGGAAGTGTTATTCACACACTTGTAAAATCAGGTTTACAACTACATACGAATGAATGTCTGTATTTGGCGCGTACCCAACAAACCAAAACGATTTAGAAAGAACTTGTAGCAAGCTTACTAACATAAGCCTTAAGCTTCGAAAAGTGTTGTGATTACTGTTCTAAAAGGCTTATTAAAAGTTGTTTAATAATGAAAACTGAACCTTTGATAATTTTACTTGTCTAGAATATAAAGTAAGATAAGATTTTTAATTATAGAATAAGCTTACAGAAAAACTACTTATTGTAAACATGATTAGAAAATTTTTAAATTAAGATCATATGGCATATTTGCAAAAAGTTTTTTACTAATATAATATTTGATTACTATTTTTAAATTGTGCACGTTTTAAAATACTTCACTCTTCGAACAAAACACAAAGACTGATAAGTTTTCAGTGAAAACTTTAACTAAAAATACACAATTTAGGCACGCGTCAAATAACGGGAATCATTCTCAAAAACTCTTACAAAACTATAGCGAGAATAAGTCATTTGCAATCATATTTGTAGTCATGTTGTAGGAATCTCTTATGATATGCCTTTTCTACAACTAATTTACATTTTGCTTGAAACTAGGAATGGTCTGTTGGGTAGTGAACTGTACTTATATATACACAATATTTAAATAGATGATGTGAATTTTAAAGGAGGTAAGTCTAAAAATTTCGTTTAAAAATATATCTAAAAATAAATATTGCGGTCTATTTCACCAAGTTTGGTTATATTTAACTATTACCATAACTGTCAAAAAACATATTCTTAACTGACCGTTATAGTTATAGTTAATTATAACTGAACTTAGTGAAATTGGCCGTTAATTTTATAAATTTAGCATAAACTTTGATATACATATTACATCTCAAGCCAACTGCCCCAAACTTGTAGGAAATGTGAAAATACCTGTTCATGATCGCAAGTTCGTTCTGCGGAAAGCATTACTTTTGTTCGCGATAGGGCCGTACTTCTCGAAAATAAGGTCGGCCAAGCAGTTACCGTGAATGGAGTTCGCATCGCGAGATAACTGATTTTCATGTGGCCTGAAATTGAGGATATGGACCTGAACGATATGTGATTCCAACAGGATGCTGCCATACAGCCAATCGATGGCCGTTCTATCTCCTCATCCTGGCGATGTTAATTGGCCGCCACGATTATGTGATTTGACACCACTGGCCTTCTTTTTTTGAGGATATTTAAAAGAAAAAGTGCAGATCAATAATCCAATAGCAATTCAAGAGCTAAAGTATGAGGAAATTTGCCACATTAACGACACCAAGTTTGGTTATATTTAACTATTACCATAACTGTCAAAAAACATATTCTTAACTGACCGTTATAGTTATAGTTAATTATAACTGAACTTAGTGAAATTGGCCGTTAATTTTATAAATTTAGCATAAACTTTGATATACATATTACATCTCAAGCCAACTGCCCCAAACTTGTTCAAATCGATTTTAAAGAATAATTCGGATATTATTAATTGTGGTATTGTCCCAAAAACCCCTGATTGCTCGAAGATTAAAAAATACCTTTTTTTAATTGTACAAAAAATAAGTAAAACTTTGGAAATGTTAAACCCAATTGTTTTTTAAAAGTTCTTTTGGCACTACCCTTGTAAATAAAAACAAAAATAAAACGCTGTTCATTGGAGCACAGTATTATATCGATGCATAATATTTGAATTTGAATTACAAATCAAAATTCAAATTTAAATCAGACATTAATGTGGTAAAAATTGTTTGAAAAAAAGTTATTTACAAACGAAGTGAAAAAGAGTTTTTAATTTTCAATGGACAGGTTACTAAATAAGTAATTTCTTGAGATTGGTTAAATTTAAAAAAAAAATTTGTAATCGTTTCGACCCCCTATTCTTGCCATATTCTTGCCAAAAGCGACATTTTTAACACAAGGTAGCGCCAAAGTCATCACCAAATCGGAAGATGCAAGAAAATGTTGCTTATGTTGGTAAAAATCAGTCCTCCTTTGATATTTTTGGATTAGACAGATTCAGAATACAAGTCAATGAGAAATGGAGCGCTATTCTGCTCAAGAACGCAAAATAATTGTGGTGATTTTCTTAGGGCTGCATTTCCGGGTCGCCTAAACTTTCGTTTTGGTGATTTGCACTGGCTAGCGAGATCGCCCGATTTAACCCTTCTTCATTTCTTTTTGTGGGCTTTATTGAAGTCACTAGTATATGTGAACAAGTCTCGGACTCTTGAAGTCATCAAAAAGAGTATCCGTCAGCAATGCGGGAAACTATTGCAGGAAGTTCTGGCAAAAGTTATGGG
Source organism: Pollenia amentaria (assembly GCA_943735925.1). Taxonomy (NCBI): domain Eukaryota; kingdom Metazoa; phylum Arthropoda; class Insecta; order Diptera; family Polleniidae; genus Pollenia; species Pollenia amentaria. The sequence goes on along the minus strand of OX031007.1, from coordinate 196,079,144 downwards.
AGATGTCACCTATCGGGACCGTGTGGTCATTTGGCCGATATAATTTTTTCTAATTAATAAAAAACGAATGTCGATGTCAAATAAACACAATTCAAAGGCAAAACTCAAGTTTTTCATTAAAAAAAAATGCATTCAAAGATTATTGAGTGACAACTTTTGCGCACCTTGAATTAATATAACAATAATAAATTAATGTAAAATAATAATAAATTCTTTTTGTATTATAAAGGGTGGTTGAACCATAAAGCACGATGTTAATTGTAAGTCACGCCTTAAAGTCAAGTTTTTTGCCCAATTTATTTTGGCATTTCTTTGTTTCAGTGTTGGACAAATTCAAACGTGGAGAGATACACAATTGAGCAGCGCGTTAAGAATGTTAAAGCCTTTAACGAAAATTGGCCTTCAAATCAAAATGCATTTCGTACGCTTCGTGATTTTTTTGGTCGGCATCGACCAAATGTGTCCACAACCGGGAGAATTGTGCACAAATTTCAGCAAACCGGGTCTGTAGGAAATGAGAGAACACCTGTTCGTTCTGCGGAAAGCATTGGTTTTGTTCGCGATAGGGCCGTACTTCTCGAAAGTAAGGTCGGTCAAGCAGTTACCGTGAATGGTGTTCGCATCGCGAGATAACGGATTTTCATGTGGCCAGAAATTGAGGATATGGACCTGAACGATATGTGATTCCAACAGGATGCTGCCACACAGCCAACGAAACAATGGCTCTTGTGCGCGAGAAATTCGATGGCCGTTATATCTCATTATCGTGGCGATGTTAATTGGCCGCCATGATTATGTGATTTGACACAACTGGCCTTCTTTCTTTGAGGATATTTAAAAGAAAAAGTGCAGATCAATAAGCCAATAGCAATTCAAGAGCTAAAGGATGAGGAAATTTGCCACATTAACGACATTGAACCTCAATTATATCACAGAGTCTTTGAATATATGGACAATCGGATAGAGTTATGCCACCGAAGCCGTTGCGAGCATTTGACCTAAATATTGTTTTACACATAATTGACATTGATCCTTCTATCATAATAAAAAAAAAATATTAAGATAATTCTCTAAAAACTTTTTGTTTTTTAATCCAAATTTTTTGATATTTCAATCAGGCATAAGTTCATTGAATTTAATTTTCATTAAATTATTTTTATGAAGAAAGGAATTTTACAACATGAAATGAATTAAAATTTATTGGGAATTTTTCATTCTTGACTGAGCTGGGAATTGCACCCAGGTTTTCACGGACAGGTTGCCCAGACTAGTTTCGATTGTAACCACACAATCTCTTCAGAGGGGTTTGCCGTTTAACACTCACCGCCATTGACGACGGATGACGTCAATAGTCAAACATCAATCTTTAAACGAAATGGTACGAGTATTTCACCTTGGTAGATCGAAATTTGCTTTGAATGAATGATTACCGATTTTAATTGATTAACATGTTCTTCCTTACTTCTTGTTTTTCGTAATTTTTGTCAAGAATTCTTTTTGAAATCCAAAGTACATTTTTTGTTTTTCATGTTTTTGTCTTTCTTTTTTCTTGTTGACATTTTTCAGCACAACTTGAAGGACAAATGTAAACATATAGCTCGTGCTTTAGCTGTTTTATTTACAATTAAAATCGTGCGTTTTGTTTGGGCCACCTTTTAGTAAGAAATTAACTGTTAAGGAAATAAGGAAATAAAAAAGTTATAATCGGAGCATGGTCGGTCAAAAACCTACAGCGAGACTTTTGTAGATCTTAGTTAACAGATTTCATATATACAGGGTAGTGTATAAGTAACGTTATGATTTATTTAATTATATTTTGCTTTGTGATTTTATTAAACGTTCGCATTTATTAAGATTTTTTTATTCCTATGCTAATCCCGCGAAGCTCTTCGCTTGTCTGCAGGAGACCAGAGTCTCAGGCGGGAATCGAACCCGCAACCCCGGCACTGAAAGACTAGCTCACTATCAGCTAGCCTACCGGGGTACCCCGGTGGAAATATGTTCACATTACGTTTTGAAGATAATCCGCCCAGTTGTGAATAAAAATTCCCCGGGTAGTTTTTCCCTTCTCCCATTTTCGCTTTATAAATTCAATTGTAAGAACTGGAAAAGGCAGTAAACTCCCAGGGAGTTGGGCTGAATATCATTTTAATAGTGGCCATTGCTTGCTTCGGCCTGATGTCGGCCTTTCAGAGCATTTCCCATAGATGTTCTTAGGTCCCACCGTCCTTACTTTGTATGGTTATTGGCTTACAGGCATACACCTTATTCATTAGTTTACCCAAAAGAGTTTAAATCAGATAAACGCGATATTATTCAATCGGCAAAAAAAACCATAGTTGGACGAGCTGTGGCTCCATCTTGCTGTAACAACACTTCTGGACTGTTCTCTTCCTCTGTCCTTAACAAAATGTCAATTATTGTCCGGTGTGGAATGCCAATATAACCCGAACTTGTTTGTCGTTTCGGAATATGATTCCGAAAATGATTCCCAATGATCTTTTCGGAACTTATTCCACACTGTAAGGTGCATCTAGAGGGTGCATTTTATGCTCAACAATTATTATTGGATTTTGGGTGACCTATATTCCGCAATTTTCTTTCTTCACGTGACTATTGCGATGGGCTTTATCCCTCATTTTTCGATATTATCTTTGTACCTAAATAATCGGATGCTGACTTTTAAAATCAAATTTAACAACTTTGGTTCCTTGTTCTAAGCCATTATAAATTTTCCAATTTTTTCAAAGTTAATTCTAAAAAAAGACGTAAGCAAAAAATGTATTCACTTATTAAATCATAACGTTACTTATGCATCACCCTGTTTTTTAGCTTGTTTTTTGCATGTACCCGAGTCGTTTGAAATGTTCACTTCCGATTAATCATATATAGATTCTTTCATTCAATTTACTGAATTCTTATAAAAATTACATTTAATTTCTCTCATCTACTGCCTTATGCGGAAATATTCCTGCAGTAGCATTAATTCAATTGAGAAGTTTTCTACTTATGCTTCTCTTTTTCTACGTTTGGCATCAAAAGGTTCCTTAATAGACCATTAGCTGCTGTAGTTATAGATTTTTTTCTTTTTTTGGTTTCTCTCTTTCAACTCATACACAGACAGACAGACTTACATACGAGTATTTGGTTGCAACATTTAAAAATGCTTTTGTTTTCAACAGATATTTTTTTTTTTTACTTACGTTAACCGGATACCTGAATAGCATATAGTAGATACTTTAATACTACTAAGAGGGAGTTTTCTGCATAAATTTGAATTTACTTTTTACTACTAAATTGTGGACGTGTAGAGAAGTATGTATTCAATTATACTGTATGAATAAGGAATAAGCTCCAATTATGAATCACAAAAAAAAGGATAAGCATTTAAAAAAATTAATTTTTAAATTTTATTTTCTTTATAGCCTCAATTATGTGCATTATTAGCTTCGATTGTAGGCCAAAACATAGACCAATCGCAAATCGTATTTTGGGTTTGAATCGTTGGTCTAAATATTGTCCCATATCAGTGTGTCCTAAAATAGTTCATTTATAGACTATATAGACTGACTTTGGAATTTTCCGCCTTTTATCTGAAAAACCAACACTGCTCCTATTAACAGTCATCTGTCAGTTGACTCCTGTGAACATTTTAAAAGCTGCGTCATTTAATTTGTGGTTGACAGTCACTGATAGCAGACTACAACGTAATTTGACAAGAAAATTGAAACTAGAGAATTTCTTTTACTGATTTTTTTTCAATGAGATTAGCAAAGCGCACAAGGGTAAGCTACTTCCCAGTAGAAAATGATCATAAAGCAGCCGGTTTTTGCTATTAAAATAATCGCTTTAATATAATAAAAATACACACCCGCTGCAGAGATGCATGATTTTTGTATGGTAAGTTAAGCGCTGCAATTTGAAATTTTGCTTGCGAAAAAACCATAATTGCCAAGAAGGGCTCGCTCATATTCGGGTGGAACGAACTAAGACCCTGTTGAAATAAGCCCCGAAAAGGAAACTGAACTAAGTCCTTAAAATTGGGAAATTAGTTCATTATGAATTAAAGCACCAATTTTGCAAAATGAAACAAATTCCCAAAAATATGAAATAATCCCCAAAACAAAAATCAAATAGAACCCTATCAATTTAAGCTTATTTCACTAACGAATCCGGGAATTATTTCTTTTCATAAGCTACTTTATTTTTCGAATCTATTCTATGAGCTAAATTTCAGTTATGTATTTAATAAAGCTTTTTTGTAATAGTTCTATTCCTTAAATTTTTCAGGAATGAATTTATACACTACCAGACTATTATCTTGTATCTTCCTGTTACATTTTACCTAAGCTATCCTTTGGATACCAATTAATTATGGATAGCAATCTGTATGTACAGAAAAATTTACAATTATTAGACACCAATAGAATGAAATGCATTTTCTGGTCCGCTACGGCCTTCTTCAGCATTCTTTGTGTCACACTGAATAGTGATACTTTATAAATTGAATGTATTTAACTCACCTATTTTAACAAATAGAATCTGAGAATTATTTCTTTTCATAAGCTACTTTCTTATATTAATATAACTATAAAATACATAACTAAAATTTAGCTCATGGAATAAATTCAAAAAATAAAAAATGTTGAATATAATATTGTTATAACATAGAGGAAAAAATTCGTGCGTCCAGTGAAAGGCAGGCTATGCAAAGAAGCTTAAGTTAACGATTCGGGATTATTAAATTCGGGGTATGGCAGGGATGTTAAATGGGGTTTTAAATATTGTACCAACTTCCAAAAAAAATGTACTTTTTGGACCTTCACGGTACCATTTTTTTTTTTTTTTAATTTATTAAAACAACAAAAAAAAGTACAAAAAATTTAATTGTACACAAAAAGCAAACAAAACTTAACATTAACATACATTATATTCGTATGTATGAATAAAATAAGTTACATAAAAGTCTTATAAATATATGAGATCAAAATCAGGCACTTATTTGTTTAGTAAATAAACTATTTGGAATTGTTGCATCATAGCAGCATGAATCTGTCTATCTTAACCAATCCCTTGTTTGTAGGAGACTCAATAATGTTGGCACATGTAGTCTGTTTCTTTCCCTAGTTTGTATTATGTTTTGAAAAGAAAAAACTCTACACATTTGCAGATGAGTGTGGAATGGATAAAACTCCAGCAACGACTCTAGAAAAGTCAGGAAACATATAGACAATCAACTCTTTTTGTAAATTAGCTACTACCGACCAAAATTTTTTTCAGTTTTTAACGACTGCAGTTACTCGATATCAGCTTAAGCTCTAAATTGATTATTGATTGAATTAAAATTTTCAATTTCATTCGGAAAATTTTTTACTAGAAGAGGTACAATGTTTTAACTGAAATAACATTTTCAGGAGTAAATTTATAGAACCACATTAAAATTTCGTTATTAAAGTTGACTTTCGTTCTCAAAACTTCGCAAAATTTTATATAAAATTGTTTGCATTTTCTTGAATTTCTTTAACAATATCAATATTAATATTATTTGTAGAAATATTTAAAGCCACTATAAGTCCCCTTTTACAATGTGGAAAGTGAAAGGCAGACAGACGAAGTTTGTAGGCGGGAGAGGAAAAAGTAAGTTTCACACATACAGCGTCGCCCCCTTACCAACAACTTCGTATGCCTGGCTTTCACTTGCCACATTGTAAAAGGGGACTAAGCGCGCTCTATACACCACAATACTAGTCCCATATTTAAGCGCCCATTTCATTAACGATTTGTTGTACAATATAACTGCAATGAAAAGTACTCAATAATTTGTTTACTATACTTAAAATTCAAAAAGGGCAACTATGACAAATTTTTAAATTGTATCAAATGAGTCACGGTATTACCACGGTACTTTAGAACAAGGACCGGAAAACGTTTTTTTTTTATGTTTTTAAAAAAATATTTATCATTGGTGTTCGAAAAATATTTTAAATTGTACAATAACCAAAAATAGATAAAAATATATTGTTTGATATTCAGGGATGCTCTAGAAATCGAAAACGCAAGAATTTTGAAGTTCTTTTTAATACACTCTTAATCCGCTTTTTTATAATTTTCTTATAGAATTCAGTTTAATAGAGAAATATTTGTATTGTATTCAATTTGTATTTCTTTTACTACAAAAATCTTTTTAAAAAATGACTTCTAAATTCTTGCGTTTTGCGTTTTCGATTTCGAGAACACCTCTGATTGTTTCTTAAAGTTCAAAATAATAAAGTTCTCAAAAAAAGAGGTTTTTAGAAAAATATTTTTTTTTGTTCTTTTGTACAAAAAATTACGAACCGAAAACTTAATTTTTTCTTTTTAAAAATTTCTTTTAAAAAAATAAAAGCAAACACCAAAAAAAGATATTTATTTTTTCAGTACAATATTATTTTGTACATGAAAAAAAAGAACCGAAAACTTAAAATCTAATTTTTTTTTAATTGACAAAATTTAAACTCGTACGTACAAAATTATAGTAAAAAATATAAAGCTAATTAATAATAAGTAGTTATAACATGATAAATATTATCCTAGAACTAAATAGTAATCTTATCAATTAGCTTGATGTTGAGTTTGAGCAACAATAAATTTTCTACATGCTCAGAACTTAAATTCCTTCTATTTTTGGTCATCATAATTGGCAAAGCACTGAAGGCTGTCTCCACAGATACCTGTGTTGCGGGTACAGCTAATGCAACAGCAGCTAGTTTCGATAATTAAGAATCTCTAAGGATTTTTGCATTTGCAATTTTAAACACAATTTTATATTATAATTTTAATTAAAATTCACAATTTTAACTTCAAATTGAGTATTTATTGTTAGTTTCTAAAAACAAAAAAAAAAAATATTTTTCTCAAAAAAGTTTTTTTTAAGAACTTTATTATTTTGAACTTTGAAGAACAAATAAAACAAAATAATTTTTTTTTTTTTTTTTTTTTTTGTACAGTTGAAAACATGTTTTGAACACCAATGATAAGTATTTTTCAAAAAAAAAAAATTAAAAAACGTTTTTGTGTATTTTTCAAATTTTTGTTTTTTTGTTTCTTTTCATGTACAAAACACATATTGTACTTTAAAAATAAATATCTTTTTTGTGTTTCCTATTTTTTTTTCAACTGATAGCAAAAAAAAATTTATTTTGTACGCATGAGTTTTGAATTTTTCAAATGAAAAACTTAAATTCAGAGAATACTCAAGAAAACTTGGTTTGATTCAAATAATTTTTATTTGAAATGACAGATCAAGAAAATCAATCAAAAGTTTATTAGTTTATATTAAGATTTCTTTAACAACACACAAGTAGGTAAAAAATTATTTGCTTGTTATGTGTAGACACAAGAACAACAACAGAAGAAGAAGAAAAATTAACATTATTTTCATGTAAAAAGAGTAAAATTAGAAGAAAAAGTTCTCACTTAGTTTACATTAAGTTTAATTTATCATGTCGGGCATGATGCTGGTGTTTGATAATATAAACTTAATATGGTTAAATTTCAAAGACCAAACATGTATTTGAATTGAGTAAGTACCCCGTAAACTTTTCTATACCATCTTAATGCTCAAATTAGCATTGAGTGTGCTGGAAAATTACTAGTAGTACACAAGTAGTACGCATTTTAACATTTTTTAATAATAAAATTGGCATAAATAAATGATTTGAAATCAAATTAAAGAAACAGTAACTAAATACAAATATATACTCGAATTTTAGTTTTGCTACACAAAAATTCTATCAGTATACATTGTATACATTGTATACTATACAAGTGCCGCCCTTTTACTACATCAAGTACTGGTACGCATAAGCATTAGTATTTTTATATAAAAGCTCTAACCCCTTTAGCACTAGTACCTCTTGTTCTAGTAATTGCACTAGTGGCAGTGTTGCCAATTAAGAATTCGGAAATTACACATGACTGTGAACGAAATTACACATTTGTAGCAAAATTATACACAAAAATCCAAAAAGTAGCTTTACCAGAATGTATTCGCTTTGCGTAACCTTAATGGTATTCCTTATTTGCAATTTATTGAAAATGTTATTGTACAAGCCTAAGCAACTTAAATTCTAAAAATTCGCTGTGAGAGGTTTTGTTCGATTCAAACAAACTTATTGACATTTTGTGTTTATCGTGCTTTATTTATAGCTATAATTATTTTCATTTTGCTATACACTATTCAATATAAAAAATGTAATTTTTAGTTCAAATTAATTTTTCATAAGCTTCGTCCTTATGAATTGAAACCTGCATATGTACAACATTTCAATAAATTACCTTCCAAATTCCACTTTTCCTTTGCGCACAATGGTACATGAACAGACAACCAGGCAGCCTGCCAGACGAAAGGACATCGTTAAATCGTCTCAGAAAGTGATATTAAGTCGATCGGTATACTCAAAGTTGGGTCTATGACCAATATATTTTAGTATTAAACACATAAGCACAAACCACTATTGTGGTCTAAATATACAAAATAAAGTACAGCCAAAAATTTCTCTATTTCGCATTTTTTTGTCAAAGGCAGGCAAAAGTGTAGACACTTCCTTGACAGTGTGACTAAAACAATCCACTAGAGTGGGGATTGGGAACACTTGATCACAGGCTTCCTACAAAGATACAAGTACAAATACTTATGTATGTATCAGAGATCAGCAATGAATCGCTTTTTCGCTACTCATACTGATTCAAAAAATTTTAAGTATAAGTGAGTAGAAATCATTTAAACTCAACTACTCTGATTCACTCATACTCACGAGACCGTTGATGTATAAGTATAGGTTGCAATAAATATGAGTATGACGTCGACTCATACTCACACATTTAAAAATGACCTCAATTTGACTTGTAATTTCAGGAAAATACTTATAATACTCACATTGATTCAGCTCATTTAACTCATCCAAGTATATTGACAAGTTTAGTCATTTAACAGTTTCTAACTAGTATAAAATGTATAAAAATATAAAAAAGCATAAAACTGTAAGTTTATACAGAAACATTTTGGGGAAATTACATTTTTTTTATTATTATTGATATTTATGAGCAGGTTGTAAAAAATGGATAGAAATAGTGAGATAAAGGAAAAAATAAATAGCGGAGTTTTCCAATTAGTGAAAAAACGTAAGGGTAGAAGCCCATTGTGGACTCACATTTTGCTTCGCTTATACACATTGAGTTCTGTTGAATCTAAATCAACCACTACATAAATGTTCTAAGTATGAGTACGATGAGTAAAATCAAACTTCTGAGTGAATATGAGTTTCGATCGAATTACAATAAGTATGAGTGCGTATAAGTACAAGAAATTATGAGTCATGATTCGGCTCTACTCACTTTTTCACTACTCGTTGCTGATCTCTGGTATGTATGTACTTAATATTTTAGTACAACATCATGGACATATATTAGCAATAATGCAATTTTTGGTAGTTCTAGTCAGGGCTGGAGATATGCAATTGAAATTTTTATTATTGAAAAGAAAAGTGATTTAATTCACTTCAAAGAAATTATAAGCTCTGTGTGTTTTTTTTTTTTTTTTTTTTTTTTTGTAGCAAAAAAGAATGAATTGTACCAGTGAACCAAAAAAGTTTGCATTGTACCAAATTTGGTACAGTTGTACGAAAAATCCCATCAGTAATATTTGTCTGAATTTTTGTTCGCTTTGAGTAATAACTTTTTGCTTAAACAAAGCCATACACATATTAGAATAAGAAATTTTTGGCTTGGACGAGAATCATGTAAAATTTTCTTGGTTCAAGCCATATTTTCTTATGATTTAGTAAATAATTCTTTCCGTGTACGTTTGTATGTGTGCAAGATATATACATACATGTAAATTTTTTCTCTTTAAAAACTTCTTTGTTATCAGCACTAAAAAAAAGCAACTTTATGTACTTTTCTGTTTCTTATGCTGGGTACACTCTATGCAATGCATTTACGCAGTCTGGCAAATTTCACTGATTTTTATTCATTCGAATGCATTAAATTTGCCAGATTGCAAAATGCATTGCATAGTTTGTACCCAGCATAAGCATTCACTGCACATAAAAGCTCTTTTATTGGAGGGCTTTTCCTTGAAGCGTTTAAAAAACAGTTATTTTTTTAATGGGTTATTTATAATTCTTATTGTTTTATTTACAGTTTTCCTCTAAAATGTTTTAGAAATTCCCATAGTTTTAATTCTTACCTGTTAAATTAAAAAAATTTCCTTGCTCTGAGCCCTAATTTAATCACGTTCAGTATACAAATGCTGCATTTAAAACAGTAGCCACTCGTTCGATGTATTGACTGCAGTATTGAAGGTTGATTTTATTTTTTTTTATTTTTTTACAGTTACAAAATTTGAATTAATTTTTTAAAGTGGCTGGTTCTTTTCAATTGCCATTCAAATGGATACAATATGTTCTTTTTTCTATTTTCAATAGACAATTTATACAATGTGCATATGAGCATGATTGTTCTTGCTTTGGCTAGAGCAATATGCTTATACAAAAACAAAATGTGTGATTGTGTGAAAAACTTTGTATTAAATGAAATTTTTGTTTAAAAATTTCTCTTTGTTTTTAAATGTTGTCTTTTTTTAAACTAAAAACTTTAATTAAATCGAAACATATTTTTTAGAGTTTTTTCCAGATTTCTATTCAAACAGAAAATCAAGGCAAATCTCTTCTTTTTATGGGTAAATGTCATTTACCTTTGACAAGAAAAGGAAAAAACTCAAGCATTCGGAAACTGGTATTGAAAATGGTTTTTGGTGATTTTTGGTTTCGTATTGTGTTTTCTTGTTTTCAGCCTGTGGCAACAGTTTAACATGACATTTTATTTTATCTTGGCAGAGAAAAAAAGGGACAACTGGTTTTTTATTGAACAACTTAAATCTGATGTTCAAAAGGTTTCGAATTAATTAAAACAAACAAAATCTGTTTTTAAATAAATAATTTTTTTTTTAACAAATATATCAAATAAGTATTTTATGGAAATATGTCGTTTATAATTTATTAAATTTGCCCGAAGTTTAAAAAGTTTGTTTTTTATTTATTTATTTGTTTTATGAACTTAATAAATATTTAATTTTAATATGAGTTTTTATTTTGAATTGTTATTTGAATGAGTAACTGACGTAGGTGCAGTAGCAGTGTCGGTAGCTGTAAGAATATGTCAAAATGTCAGTTTTGTGGCAATAAAATGTAGTACATGGTTTGTTTTTATTTTTATATTATTGTGCTGACTAGTTCAATAAACATTTAAATAAAGTTTTCCATTAAATAAATAAGTTGTTGGTTTTTTTTTTGTTAGATTACTTAAGGTGAAACGTGGAAAAAATAGGCTTACAAAATGAGTTTGTATGTGCATGGGCTAAAATAAAAGCGAATAAATAGTAAAAATTTAAGCAAATTTATCTAAAAGCTTAAAAAACATACTAGTAAACTTAGTAAAATTACCGAGACTTGGTTCTTACCTAGGGTTGCCAGGTTTAAATCAGTGAAATCAGTACATAAGAGAAAAAAAATCAGTACAATTGCATAAAAAACAGTACATTTACTTTTTTATATAAAATTGCATATTAATAACATAAAAAGTTATAATCTTTTTTAAAACAAAACTTGAATTCATTCTATAATTTGAAGAGTGACAAAATTTAATTAATAAAACCGAATTTTTTCCAAACAATAAGCGGGAATACAAAGTGAATAATAAAAAAAATCTAAAACACAAGTTACGGTCACACCTAGCAAATATTTGAGGAAAAAAACTTGACTAACATGTGAACTTAAATTGTATTTCCTTTATTCTATTATATTTTTTGAATATAGGTCAACATAAAATTAAAGAAAAATTACATAAAAGTATTTCTTTGCTATATCTACCAACATAAATAATTTCATTTTGCAATTAAAAGGTCATGCTGAATCTCTTTTATTTTGCGGAAACAGCCAATGTCTAATTTAACCGAGAACAGCTTCAAAAGGGTTTTGAGCCAATTTTACTTAGAACTCTTCTATAAAAAACTAAAATTTAAATTTTCCCCAAAATTAATTATTTGACATTGGCCTTTTTAGCACCAAGCTTTAGATATAAGGACAACAATGTTAAAAAACAAATTCAACACTTGAAATAACGAAGCTTGTTATGTATTTATCTTAAAAATAATTTAAAAAATTATTTTAAAATGATTTACAACTAATAACCTTTAATAATTGTAATTATTGCAAAAGGCACAATCGATTTTTAGACGATCTTATACAATAGATTTTTATAAATAATATATTTTCATATTTATGGACATAAATATTTACAGTGTTACAAGTTAAAAATATTTATGGCCTTTTTGAACGTTGTCCACAATTTCTTTCCTGTCATCAAGAAATTGTAAAACTCATTACAACAACAACCAAAGTTTGTCGCTATCTGCAACTCACTTTCTAGGTTTTATATAAGGAGCCCGTTTCTTCCTTTTCTCCACTTTGAAAACTAAAGACTCGTTCTGTAAAATCGTTTGAATGTGTAATGAAAGAAATAAAATTACACATTTCCTCAAATTCGTAAACGCACCACCGTTTAGAAACAATTTCCATTTTTCTTCTACTGTCTTCTTTTTTCGTACTGACGCGGCAAAAATCTTTGTTACTAATAACTCATCGATAAGAACATCTATATTAATATTTGTATTGCAATTTGACAATATGACAAACTATATACTGAGCGCAGTTAATATATAATAACAGTACAAAATCAGTACATTAATGAAAAAATCAGTACATTTGCGTACTGATTTGCTTGTAATGCATAAATCAGTACTTTAAACAAAAAACAGTACATGTACTGATAAAAACAGTACGAATGGCAACCCTAGTCTTACCATTCTGTATTTTCAAAGCAAAAAAGCTAATGCTTGACTAGATTTCTAGCATTTAAAGTCGACAATTGTCTTCATCAAATTTACTATCTCCCTGTCAACACGGTTTTAGAAAAGGTCGTTCATCAGTAACTAATCTCATACAGCTGACTACTATAGTAAACCGTGGATTTATTAAAAGGAAATTTACAGATTATATATACACGGATTTTAGTAAAGCTTTTGATAAAGTCAATCATAAATTACTTCTGATTAAGCTTCATGCTATGGGACTTACACACGGGAGTTTAAATTGGATTATCAGGCCTGTTCTGAAAATCACGTGATTTCAAATCACATGTGCTTTTAAAATCACACGTGTGATTTTGTGGTGTTCTGTAAATCACATCGTTTTTGTGTTTTTCGGTGTGATTTTCAATTGTTGAAAGCACAAGCAAACACAAGTTGTTTGCAACTGCTTGTTCTACAAAGGCGTATCTCATTTTTTAACGCTTTTTATGTTATTTACCGATAAATTGTTTTTTTAACCGATTTGGCGATCTCAAGTTGGGTTTAGGGCTTGTTTGAAATTTTGCAATTTTTTGCGAATTTTAGCCATGTTTGCGATAGAAGCGATTTGTTCCTGTAAGTTTTCTGATTCTTTACAGCTTTAAAGATTTATAATAAATAGAAGACTCTGCTATCTTGTCGCTGTTAACAAATTTTTGCGAATTTCCACTAATTTAGCAATTTTTACCGAATTTTTGCCATTCCTTATAGTTTTAGGGACTTTTAGTAAATTTTATGGCTTGTTTGCAATATTAAACATTTGCGAGAATTTTGGCTATTTTAAGTTTTAGGGTTTGTTTACAAGTTTGCAATTTTTCGTGAATTCTAGCCATGTTCGCGGATAGAAGCGATTTTTTCCTGTGATTCTTCACAGATTTTTCGATGTTTAATAAATATTAGACTTTACTATCATGCCGCTGTTAGCAAATTAGCGATCTTTTATTCAACTAAAAAACAAGCCTGAAAATACAACAGAAGTCACAAAAGCAAATTTTATTTTTGTACTTTCGTCGAATTTTCTTAATTTTAAATGATTTGTTGTAAATAAAAAAGCTTATTGCATAAAATTTAATAAACAACACATTGAATATTTTATTAAGTAATTTATTATGACGGTCATCTTGCAATAGTCGGAAAAATATCAAAGTGATTTTAAAAAGTTGTTTACGTAGCTAAACGTTTTGAAATCAAAAAATAATTTGCCCAGAGCACCTTTCTTGTGGTTTCAACTCACTTTGATAAAATGTGATTTTCAGAACAGACCTGAAGCCCGTTTCTGTATTTCTCGCATCGTTAAATTTCCCGCATGAAACAAGTGAATTATAACAAAAACAGTGCAATATGAAACAAAAAATGGTTTATCTCACATAAGTGTTTCTGTATCTTTACTTTGGGAGAATTATCTGTCATTTCAATAATTTTCCAGCATTTATTGGAAGGATGTGAGAAAAAGTGTTTCTGTATCAATATTTTGCTAAAAGTTTCTCACAAGAACTGTCAAAATAAGTTACATTTAAAATTGATGCGAGAAAAATAAAATTTAAAAAAATGGAGCACAAATTATGTATGTATGTACACAAGAATGTGTATTATTTTTTTTTTTATTTGAAGAGAAAGAATTTAAATGATGAAAATAATTAAAACACAATTGTTATATTATGTTATTTTAATTTTTTTAAGCCCTTCATTGTTTTCGTTTTATGCAGGGCTGCCAGATAAATTTGTGAAAAAATCGTTAATTTCCTAAGAAAAAATAAAAAAAATCGGTTAATTTGTTTTAAAAAATCGGACAATTTAAAATTAGTTTTGACAAATTTTGTCCGATTTTTATTACAACATAATCAAAAAAAAAATTGGCAAAGTTCATGGGTAAAATAAATATTTTATATATATATGCATACATATTTAAACTTAAGATCTATTTAAATAAAATTAACTATTTTATTTTTCTCTTTAATCCGATAACAATGTAAAATTTCAGATTTTTTTTTTCCTGAAAAGATCACTTAAAGGCGTGACAAAATATCATATTGAACTTGCCAAAAAAAGCAACAATTTCCTATAGTTCATTGATTGAAAAATGGGGTAATAGTTTAATGTTTTGATCACATAAACAAATGTATTAAATAATCTAAGAAAATAAAAATTTAACAGTTTTTCCTTCGAAATTTTGATTTTG
Source organism: Pollenia amentaria (assembly GCA_943735925.1). Lineage (NCBI taxonomy): Eukaryota > Metazoa > Arthropoda > Insecta > Diptera > Polleniidae > Pollenia > Pollenia amentaria. The sequence goes on along the minus strand of OX031007.1, from coordinate 196,064,019 downwards.
CCCTTAAATTTTTTATGCTGCCTTGTTTTTAAAGCTATCGTTTTTAAACATATAAAACTTATTAAAATTATTTTATTTCGAAGACTGAATAATATCGTAACTAGAAAAAAATAGCAAATCGGCACTTTGCCAATTTTGGAACAAAAAATCGTCAAAATGACGATAAATCGTCAAATCTGGCAGCCCTTATTTTATTATATCTATTTCTTTCGTTGACGTTTCGCTTGCATTTGACACTTAATTACTGGAAGTATTCCAGATAAGACAGAATCTGCGTTGTCTGTTCTCGCATTCAAATACAGAAACACTTTTTTTTCACAAATCGAGAAACGATGGAATTTTTTGTTTCACACTTAATGTGAGAAATTTTGCAATGCGAGAAATACAGAAACGAGCTACTGGAGGCTTATTCTGAATTGCGATGCGAAAATCTATGCGATGCGATAGAAAATTGGTATTCTGTGCTCAAATAAACGTCAGTGTCAACAAACGTCCAATTAAAAATAAATAAATTGTTTGTGTTTGGCTGTGAAAATTGTTTATTAAATTTATTTAGGACATTCTGTAAGAAAAAAAAATAAGAAAAATGGATTCTGTGGCACGTGCATTTGGTGTATTCAAATGGCCTCTTGCCAATTGGCTGTGCTTATTCATAAATTCTATCATTATTTCAAATTGACGCCGTTTGATGGTTTTATTGCTTGCTTTCCTGAATTAAATAATAAATACATATATGATGAATAAATAAATAAAATATTATCTTTCACTTACATGTTTGTACTTTGCGAATGCTATTTTGTTGTCGAATAAATTTTGCGAATTTGACATTTGTTTTCGCAATGTAGAATACCGACTTGCCACCTTTTCGCATTTGAAATGCGATTAAAAAAAAACTTTGCGAATATCGCAATACAGAATAGCAATTGTTCGCATTTATGTGTTTTCGCATCGCATTGATTTTCGCATCGCAATTCAGAATAAGCCTCCTGTATATCATGTTTAACAAGCCGAAAACAAAATGGTATTTTTAATAATACCACATCAAAAAACATTATTGGTCCAATTTTATTTTCCTTATTCTTCAATGACTTGCCATGCGTAATTAAATATTGTAACGTCTTAATGTATGCCGATGATGTGAAGATATTTTATAGCTATGACAATAACATTGGAAAAAATTTGCTGCAACATGATTTGGATGAGCTATTTCAATGGTGCGTACTTAATTTAACGGAAATCAATTTATGGTAACTCAGGAAACACATATTAATGATGGTGAATAAAGCTCGTGGTGTGTTGGCTTTTATAAAACGATGGGCTAAGGAGTTAACTGACCAGTCATTACTAAATGTTATATACATCTTTAGTCAGACCAATCTTGGAATATGGATCTGGTATTTGGGAATCGGATGTGGATTATCTCAAAAACATTATAGAATCAGTCTAAAAATAATTCCTTCTTTTTTGCTTGGGTAATTCAACATGGAATCCTAACGTCATTATTCCTTCTTATACCACAAGGCTTGCATTTATAAAATTACCAACGTTGGAGAGCAGAAGAACTATGCTTAGCGTTTTATTTGTATTCAACCTAATAAATGGTGCATTCTGTTCCGACTTCCTACTCAGCAACATAAACTTTAATGTTCCTCATCGATCAACTCGCTTCTACATTCCAATATATTTACAAGTTTTTTAAACTAATTATGCTAATTCTAATTCTCTAAGAAAATTGTGTAAACTTTATAATGATTTTTATTTTCTTATTGATTTTTCTGTTAATGTTAATGTCATTAAACGTAATATTATTTTGTACCTTAATCAATGTAATTAAATGGCCGTCTAAATCTTTTGTTATTTTGTATATTTTATAAATTTTTTTTTTTCTTTTTTACACTCGGTATGTAGGGATTTCTTCCGTAGACCTTAAATAAATAAATAAAAAAAAAAAACTATGCTACGGTCCGCAAAAGTAGCTGGCCTTTTCGCATAATTTTCCAGATTTCACGTAGCCCTAGAGAAAAATAGTGATAAAGTGTTAAATTGCAAGAAATCGGTAAATCTAGTAAAGAACGTGGCAAACCAGAGTTCTATCTGGCAATACCGGGACAGACACACTTTTTATGTAAATTGGCGAGAATTTTCCTTACGTGACAGCTGTTACTCGCTGCAAATTTTACAGACGCAGTTAAGTGAGAAAGCCAGTTGTTTGTTTTAATTTATGGCATTTTTGTTTAATTTCTCGCATTTCAATCGAAAAGTTTCTCGAAGCGAGAGTTACAGAACATGGGCACAGGTAAGTTTATTATTGATTACTATTCCAAGGTTTTTTGCAGTATGAACTATGTCAATTACCGATTACCCAATGAGTATTAGTGGTAGGTTTAAGTGTAAATAGCTGCTTTTACTCATTAATATTGCCTTTGATTTTTTTTTTTGCGTTCAAACAAAGACCATTTATCGAGGCCCAACTATAAACGTTATCAAGATCATGGTTTAACTTTTCGATGTATTCATCACTACTGGATAACGAACAGTTAATGAACTGACTCTAGACGGCAGGTCGTTGGAATAAATTGAATATAGAAGAGGACCCAGAATTGAGCCTTGCGGTACACCTCTTTTTGTCAAACAAATGTCAGATTTTTCAGATCCAGAATATACAAATTGAGTTCTTTTATGAAGATATGACGGAATTAAGTTTGAGAAATGGCACGTGTGCTTTAATATTTGACACAGTACAGTGTGTTCGATAGTATCAAATGCCTTTGAGTGATCAAGTAGAATTAGAAATTATATCATGTTATCATCCATCTCTGATCGTAGTTCCTTACAAATATCGATTAAAGTAGATATACAGCTATAATTGGGTCTGAAACCAGATTGCATATTAGGTAGTATTGATTTATTATATAAATGCTCTTTCATTTGCTCATGGACTATTCTTCCAAAAACTTTTGACAAATACGGTAGTATTGCGATAGGTCTATAATTTTTGTCGGCCTTTTGAACAGGCTTGATTTTTTCCTACTTCCATATTAGTTGGAAAGTTGACGTTGTTATTATTGTGTTCATCAAGTGTGTTAATTGTGGGAGTCCATCCTGCCCAACCAAATCTGACTTTATATCAAAAATTGACTTCAGGACATTTTTCCGGGTAGTATTCATAAACTCAAATCTAACCTGGTGTTCGTGATTTGTAGTGCTAATATTACAAAAGGCATTAGAAGAAACAAAGTACGTGAGATTAGCATCAGGCATTGGTATACTTGAAAATTCAGTCTTTAGTTGGATTACGTCAATTTTGCTCTCATCGTGTGTATAACTTTTATCAATACATATTGAGCGGATTTGCTTGCATTTCCTCTTTGAGCTAGTAGCTGATTGAAGTTGTTCTTTATGGTATTTACAGTTTGCTGCTCTGATCTTTATGTTTACATTTCTTCGGCTTATCTTGAAAATTTTACTACATAAAAGTGCAATAAGCACATTCTGCAATCAAACTATCACTCCAATACAATGGCCCATAGTCAAAGTTAAAATCATGTATATTTTAAACTAAGACCGGCTTTAAAAGCATGTGAATTGTTGTAAAGTGTACTTAAGAAAATTATACTTTTCTTTTTTTTACTTTTCTTTAAAATATACGTGTTTGACAAAAATTACTTTGATTTCCAATGGTTTTTATTCGATCTTCTTTTTTACATTCAATGAGAACTGATAGCGTGAAAAATTGTTCATGGGAGTTTTACAAAATTTTTTCCTTCGAGGGGAATACAATTTTCATGTGAACAAAAATTACCCTTTTTATTCACGATAGGGGTGATTATTAAACTTATTTTTGATATAAAAATATACATATTTTTTAAAGAACTAATGATATTTCGTTAAATTATTTGTGAATGTGTACACGGTAAAATCATACACTGATTTTTACGCAATGTTTCCATGTTTTAATGGCTAAAAATCTTTATCTCTTATAACCATAACTTATTTTGAAAGACACTTAAATGATATTGATACTAAAAATCGGCTTACAACAGTCCCTGCCAAAATGTCACCTTAATTTAAATAAATATGTTTTAAATAAAAAAATCTCACTTCAATTCCATAAAATAAAGATAAAATTTGTTTTCGAATAATTTTGAAATTTCTTTGCAAAAAGAATAGAATACACCTAGAAGAGAAAGAGAGAAAGAGTAATTAATACCTTACTCAGATGTCCAAAAGAACACCTCACTCTTTGATTGTATTGGTAAGAAATGTCTTTATTTTAGGGTTTATTGAAACTTTCCACGTACTACACAGAACAAAACTCTCGCCAATTTTTTTTTTTTAAAAAACCCACTAATCAAAAATAAAATCAGTTTTAATTAAAGAAGGCAACTTTTTAAGTTCTCCTCAGCCAATTGCCGCTGGATTCCCACAAGGCAGCATCCTCGGTCCCCTTTTATACCTAATTTATACTTCGGACATGACAACTAACAACTACACCCAAACTTCAACATTTGCGGACGATACAGATTTCCTAAGCGTGCATGAAAACCAACCAATGAAGCATCTCGTTACTTGCAGGAGCATATATCTCAACTAGAAATATGGCCAACTAGAAATATGGTTAAAACAATGGAGGATAATGGTCAACGAGCAAAAATGCGTACATCGGGATTCATGCCCCCCTATTAAAATAAATAATCAAATAATACCTCAGCATTCGCATGTAAAATATCTCGGTATACATCTAGATCCCCGTTTAGCGTGGAAATACCATAAAGATGCCAAATTAACTCAAATGAAACTAATGTCCAATTTTCAGGATAGTATTTAAATCTATATCATGTTAATTTTCATATAAACTTAAATCGTATTTTAATACAGATTGGTTTTTTGAGTTTTCTTTGACAAGTCTTATTTAATTAAGATAAAAGTATGGTAGCACTACTAAATACAAAAACAAAAATCATAAAAGGTCTATTTATTACAAGGTGGTCTCAAACACCAGCTGACGGTTATTGCTTTGCCTGTTGTTGTTGTACTGTTGTGATATTTCGGCCACCTTGCTAAGATATTACAATGGAAACTTAAATTGAATTTAAGTGTACCAAATCGGTGAATTAAGTTTCATTTAAGTGTTTACTGAAGAAGGGAATTTTGTATTTAAAACGATTTTAAACATAAATGTGTTTTTAATCCTGAAAATTGGCCATAAAAGGCATTCAAATTCATTGGCTTATTGGAAGAGATCCTGTCCTTAGTCTCGATTGCAAACTTCTACTTTACAACTCTATCTTAAAACCAATCTGGTGCTACGGTATTCAATTATGGGGCACTGCCTCAGCGTTATTATTTTATTATTGAAGGAAGCAATTTACAATTCTTGCCTGAACACGGGATTGAACTCGAATTGAATTTACATAAAAATAATTTTATGAAAATTAAATTTTTTGAGCTAAGGAATAATTTAGTTAAAAATTTAATCAAGTGAATTAAACTTTTACTTATATCAACATCATTGCTGCAGAAAGTGTTGTGAATATCAACAAATATTAATTTAATACTATTAAATTGTTTACTATTTTTCTATTTTTTTCTGTGTAGGTTTTGAAAAAATATTTTTTTTATTTTTTTCACTCTCTTTCTATTCTAGTCGTATTCTATTATAATTATTCTAACAAAAGCAAATTGATAAAAGATAAATTGTTTTCATTGGTAATTTATATGAAAAAAATTATTAAATAACAGAATTTAATTAGTTTAAAAATTAAGTAAGTAAATAAATAAAAACAAGGTAATAAACACAAATGAATACATTTTTATTTATTTCTATTTTATTAGCTGCAGTTCTTTAGAAAATAATATTTCCGTAAATTTGGTTTATACTGCAGATTTATAACGTAAACAAAAAGCCAATTAGTTACAAAATATTTCAACATTTGCACATTTGTTTTAATTTATTTATTTATTGATGTTTTATTTTGCCGTATTTAAGAAAAAAAAAAAAAAAATAATAATAAAAATAATTTTACTTGTAACAATAAATCTTTTAAAAAATATTAAATTACAAAAATATTTTCTTTTGAAATGCATTTTTATAATATAATACTTCAGTTGGCTAAATTAGAAATCTTAATTATAAAGTAACAATAGAAAATTTGTAAATAGAAAATTTTCTTAAAAAGAAAATATAAATAATAATCATTGGATAACTAAGTCTGGATAACTAAAGCGAGTAGTTCAGTTCCAAAACATCAATTGTAAGGCAACCCCCTTTTTCAAATGAATTCTACAATGAAACCATGTAGAATTTGACAATAGCCCTATTCACAATTTTGTGCATTTGAGATTACAAATTTATGCAATTGTAAATACTAATATCGATTGCGAATGACCTCTTTGATTAAGTTTGCAACAAGCATTGCATTGTAGAACTCGAAACTCACAGCAGATTGATAATTGGTATACTAAGTGTCAGCTGTCGGTTTACGAAAAAGTGTTGCATACGTCGAGTATAAACAAACTATTAGTTTTAAGTGTTGCATATTAAAGGAAAAGAAGCAACTGCATTGCTGTATATTTTGTTGGTGTAGAGTAAAAACATACTACACCATTTTGCAAATGCTACGATGCAAGACCATTTGCACAAGGTTGTGAAAAGGGCTAATGTCATTACAATTATCTTTGCTTACACAATAAACATTATTAAGTTGAAATATTCTGCGGATGTCGGACAAACGAACTAAATTCCAATTGGCTAATAATTTCAGGCTGGCCAAGCCAAGATAGTTGGTGTTTAATTGCGGGGCTTCCAACACTTATAAAGTGCAAAAATTAAAAAAAAAATTGCGAAACTTTGGGACTTTAGACCAGGCAACACGGACAAACTACGACTTCTAACGGCAAATCATGCGTATAGTGTAGTCTTGCATTCTATCATTTTTCAAATTGATGATACATTTTCAACTTTGACTGCGAGCAGTTTGATGTTTTGGAACTCGCCAGTCTTATATTTTCCAAATATCATCTAAACAACATTTCTTTACAAAATTTTCTAAAAATAATAAATTATACAAATATTTTCTTTTAATAACATATTGCTATTTTGCTATAAATGGCAAATTTTGCGAAAATTTCGTATTAATGGAAAATTTTAGAAAAATGTCCTACTAATAAAACATTTAGCAAAAATTTTGTATAAATAACAAATTTTGCAGAAATTTTGTAAAAATTTCTATTATATAACAAATTTTGTAAAAATTTGCTAAAAATAACAAATTTTGTAAAAATTTTCTATAAATAACATATTTTGTAGAAATTTCCAATAAATAACAAATTTTGTAGAAATTTCCAATAACAACAAATTTTGTAGAAATTTGCTATAAATAACAAATTTTGTAAAAATTTCCTATTAATTACAAATTTTGTAAAAATTTCCTATAAATAACAAATTTTGTAAAAATTTCCTATAAATTACAAATTTTATAAAAATTTCCTATAAATAACAAATTTTGTAAAAATTTCCTATAAATTACAAATTTTGTAAAAATTTCCTATAAATTACAAACTTTGTAACAATTTAATATAAATAACAAATTTTGAAAAAATTTCCTATAAATAACAAATTTTGTAAAAATTTGCTCTAAATAACAAATTTTGAAAAAATTTCCTATAAATGACAAATTTTGCAAACATAGCACTGTGGTAGTGCAAAAAATAGACAAGCCGGGGACCTGGCGCCTTAACATAACTCGGGTACCCTGAATCCAGTGGTTCTAACCGTTTTTTTAGGTTAGCTCTGGTTTTCGAGATAAACCGTTATTTCGAAAATGGAAAAGGTTGCCCAACATATGTTCGCGTAACTCAAAAACGGTTAAGTTTATTGAACAAACTCAAAAAACCGAAACTCCACAATAAAATCTCCTTTAAGAAAGGTTAAGCTTTTTTCTCATATGCGCAGTGGTCTTAGAAACAAAATTAAGCAACATTTTGAAGTATTGTTTTTTTTTATAATTCATCAAAAATGGGAAAGTGCAGCTATGCTTCTAATTTTTTGCAGACATATAAATATTTAAGTTGCCATCAAAACAAGCCATAAAGGAATAACATATGTTAATAACTTTTGATTTTATTCACAAAAGACGAACATTTTTAATTAACTTAATCATCATTAACTCATCAAAATACAAATTGAGGTCGGGCATACATAATATCCCACTAGGGGCGACTCCAGAGAATTTATGACACTTTTTCTTCAATATATTTCCTGTCTGTATTGAACATTATGTACACAGAAAAAAGTGTTTTATCAATTAACAAAATGGTTTTAAAAATATTTATATTTAATTAATGTGATAATTGAATCAACTATTTTTTTAGTTAAAAGAAAACTAAAAATTTAATGTTGATTTAATTAACATTTTAGTTGTTTTGAAATAAATTTTCAATTAAAATTTTAATTAAATAACAAAAAATCTTAATTGACTTTTTTTCGCTTAAAATAAAATAATTTAAACATGTAGAATTGTTGTTGGGAATGACAATATTTATTTAAATAAATTAACACATTTTTTGAAATGGCAAAGTTTTTTGATCACTTTTTTAATTAAAATTAAAAATATAATTTTTTGAAAATATTTTATCAAAATTTTAAAATTTTTAGTCATCAATATAATCATTTTGGTAATAGGTGCAAAATCAACAACTTGTTTGCTTGATATTATGAATTTGGATTAAATTTGGTGATTGGAGAAATTTAATAATTTTTTCTGTGTATGGAGATAGCTGGTAGGTATTTTAGAAATAAATGATGGCGATGAAAAATAAAGTGGGATTGGTCATACATTTAACCCATCTAGGGGCATTATAGGCACTGCAGGGGCCAAATTTAAGAATTTCAACCATACAAATATGCACAGATGTAAGATGTGAATTAATTAGAAAATTTAATTTTTTAAATTTATTTTTTAGTTAATATTTTTAGCTGCAAATATAATCAATCTATATTTTAATTATATTTTTTGATATACATTTTTGATAAATTATTTTTCTTGAATTAATTTAAATTCGATAGTAATTAAACTGGGAAACAATTAATGTAAATTTAATTATCTTTTTACGATCAATATACAATTTATTAATATTTGTTGAATCATCATAAAATTTAATATATTTGAATATAAAAAACTTGAATAATATTCATTTTTATTTTATTAAAATGCAAAGAAATCTTGTACAAACTAAATAAATTTATTCAAACAAGCAAAAAACGAATTAAGAATATTCAAAGGTTGTTGGGTTTGTTCAATAAACTAAAAAGTTTTTTTCGAAATAACGGTATATCTCGAAAACCAGAGCTTACCTAATAAACGGCTTGCACCACCGGATTCAGCGTACCCGAAAAAAGGGTCAATTTCTAGCAGAGTGTATGTTATGCACAAATATCCTATAAATTGCAAATGTTTGCAAAATATCCTAAAAATTTCGAAATTTTTCAAAATTTCCTATAGAAAACAAATTTTCATAAAATTTCCTATAGAAAACTAATTTTCCCGTCATTTCCTATGGAAAGCAAAATTTCCTATGAAAAGCAAATTTTTGCAAACTTTCCTATAAATAGCAAATTTTTGCTATTTCTATAAATAGAAAATTTTGCAGAAACTTCCTATTTATATACTAATTTGTGCAATAGCAAATTTTTGGAAAATTTCCTATAAATAGCAAATCCTCACAAAATTTCCTATCAATAGCAAATCTTAACAAAATTTTTTATACATGGCAAATTTTATACAAACTTCCTTTTAATAGAAATTTTTTTAAAATTTCCTATTAATAAAATTTTTTCGTAAAATGTCTTATTAAATAAAAATTTTCAAAAAATTTTGCGAAAACTTTTCATAAAATTTTTAAAATTTTCCACTTTTCAACTTTGCTATTTTTATAAACAATTTATTTCATTATCATTTTAAATATTTTTCAACATGAAAAACTCTTGTTAAACTAGAGCACTAAAACAAAATTTATTAAATTTCAAGGCATACGGGTGTAATCGAATAAATAACAGCAGATTTGCTAAAATACAAATTTGCATTATTAATTCATCTTTGTTTATGTTAAAAATTTTGAGCAACAAAATCCAAAATCAATATGAAGATACTCAAAGCCAAAAATATTTACTTTTACATAATCTTGTTAGAATGTAACACAGTATTTATTTGTAACATTTGTTTGTGTTGTAATCTGGCAATACACCTGAGCAATTATTGAATCATTAACACTGTTTACACTAGACTAATTCATGGCTGAATGATGATGATGTGGTAGATGCTAAAATTATTGGTGTTTTAATGTTTTGGCAGACCAAACGGGGTATGTTGTGAAGTAACAACAGCACCAGAATGCCTCTGAACTTTAATAAAAGAATAATAAGATGATAAAGACCGCTATTATGAGTGATGAGTTGCGAAAAGCGTGTTTTACCAAACAGAAAGACACGCCGCTTAGAAATTAATAAACCGACTGAACAATTGGCCTGCCAATTTCGTAACCAAAAATGAGTTTTTCCTTCACAGAAAAAATTAAAAATTGTCTCTAATCACCAAATTTATACCAAATTCATAATATCAAGCAAGCAAGTTGTTGAATTTGCACCTTTTACCAAAATGATTGTATTGATTGCTAAAAATTGTCAAATTGTGAATTTTTATTTTTCAGTAAATGATATTTTTTATTTAAGTTAAAAAAATTATCAAAAAACGTTGCATTTCAAACAATGTGTTAAATTACTTAATTAAATATTTACAAACCCCAACAACAATTCTACAAGTTTAAGTTATTTTATTTTAAACGAAAAAGTCAATTAATATTTTTTGATAATTAATTCATATTTGAATTGAAAATTTTTTTCAAAACAACTTAATATTAATTAAATAAAAAGTATATTTTTAATTTTCTTTCAACTAAAAAAATAATTAATTCAATTATCACATTAATTAAATTAAAATACCATTTATTTTATTGATAAAAAAACTTTTTTCTGTGTTGAATCGATATGAAATAATTCTAGTTGATTTGATAATACTAATCAAGCTAAAACACCTGATTGCTATCCGGACAGATCAAAGTCATCTTTAGGTGATGGAAAGACTACCTAATCTCTTGACTATCCGATATTAAGAGGGTGGTAATTTGATAGTGCAGTTGTATTGAGATCTATCTTGGATGTTTAAACAACATTCAAAGCTGGTCTGTGAATCTTAGGAATCTCTTAACAAGATGGCAGGACATTCTAACTTGAAGTTTATCTGATCACTAGAGCACTTTAATATTCACACAGAAAAAATTATAAATTGATTTCAATTAAAAAATTTGTGAGCTTAACTAATAAATCCATTAAATATGCACCAGTAACCAAATTAATAATATTAATTAAATATTTTTTGATATTAACAAAATTTTCTGCAGTAATGTTGTTGATATAAGTAAACGTGTTTTAATTCACTTGATAAAATTTCTAATTACACAGAAAAAATTAAAAATTGTTTCTAATCACCAAACTTATACCAAATTCATAGAATTATGTAAACAATTTGCTGATTTTGAACCTATTACCAAAATGATTATATTGATTAATAAAAATTGTAAATATTTTAAATTTTGAATAATTTTTCCAATAAATGATATTTTTAATTTAAATTGAAAAAATTATCAAAAAACTTTGCCATTTGAAAAAATGTTTTAATTGATTTAACTAAATATATCTCAGGTTTTGACAATTCCCATCAACAATTCTACAAGTTTAAATTATTTTATTTTAAACGATTAAAGTCAATTAAGATTTTTTGTTATTTAATTAATATTTTAATTAAAAATTTATTGCAAAGACACTAATATGTTAATTAAATCAAAATTAAATTTTTAATTTTCTTTCAACTAAAAAAATAATTGATTCAATTATCACATAAATTAAATTGAAATACTTTTTAAACAATTTTTTTAATTGATAAAAAGCTACTGATAATTTTTTCTGTGTAAATTGATTTAATTTTTGATTAATGGTTTAATTAAAAAAAACATCTTTGGTATGTGAAAATGGTATGGCATCATACTCGTGTAATAGCGAAAAATTCGTGTATGTCAGTTTGGTATGTTGAAAATTAAAAGATTTTCCCATTAGTAGTCTCTCTCTCTCCACATACCAAGTACACAGAAAAAATTCTCCAAAGTGGTTCACCAATTAAAGCATTAATCAAAAATAAAATCCGTTTTAACTAAACATTTAATCAAGTGAATTTAACATTTAATCAAGTGAATTAAACGTTTTATCAAGCTATTTAAACGTTTAATCAAGTTACTTTAATGTTTAATTGATACTATTAATTTGTTTACTAGTGCAAATTTGATTAATCTTTTAATTTATATCAAAAAATTTTTTAATTAAACCAATTTTAATTTTTTTCTGTGTATGACCGTCTAACAGGCGCTTAAAGTAACTACTGCGGATGAATTATCTAGATCTAGGCAGCTCTTATTTGTGACTGCAGCATCCATTCATCAAACTTTGCTTAGATCTGCTTGGGACCAAACAGTATTTTAAATCCACATACTCGATCTCCAGGCAACTCTAAGCCCAATACTGTATAAAGACAATTACTATTTTGTTTTCAACTAGGGCTTCTGTGCGGGTAAAAAAAGACATAGAAGGAACTATTAAAAATGTATTTATAACTTAAACTAACCTAGTTTTGGGTTTTTCAGTATGGTTTGTTTATAAGTATTTTGCAGTTTGAAGCGGAAATCTAAGAAATCAAATTATAAAGAGATATACGCTTTAAAATCGTTTGCAGATTGTAATTTCTTTTTTTTTTTGGTTTGTCAAAATTTTTAATGAAACAGCAAAGAAATAATTCTTCAAATTTGTTCACGAATTAAAGCAATAAACAAAAATAAAATTTGTTTTAAATAAAAATGTAATCAAGTGAATTAACCGTTTAATCAAGTAAATTAAACGTGTAATCTAGTGAATTAAACGTGTAATTGATACTATTAATTTGTTCACTGGTGTAAATTTAATTAGTATTTTAATTAATGTCACAAATTTTTTAATTAAAATCCACTTTTATTTTTTCTGTGAGCGTTCGCTCCAACAAGCGCCAATCGCGATCGCTACAGGGACATGATATCTGAGTATTTTGGAACTGGTTCAATGCATTGAACTTGGGCGATATATGATATCAAAAGGATGACGCAACGTGCCATTTCGCAAGCGACACAACCGAATTATGGAAGAAAAAGTTTGGCGAACGAATTATCTCTCACAACGGTATACGCGAATGGCCGCCTCTTTTGTGCATTAAAAACCCCTTTAGACTTTTTTGATAGGGGCTACATTAAATCGCTCACCTATGCCAACAAGCAGAAGAGCAGCAGCCCAACATGGACAGCAAAATATCTGGTATTTCGGTCGACTTGTGCGGAAAACTGTATCCAGCGTATCCACCTGTGCCAGCGCTTCAATAGCAGTCATTTAAAAGGTCTCACATTCCATAAATAATGGCATCGATTGTTCTTTCGTTTAAAATAAATATCATAATGCGTCCCTCTTAATGAAAAACACCTCTCGGTTTTGAAATTGTAACTTAAATGTTTGTTAGTTTTGTTCACCTACTTAATAAGTGTATGGCCATATGAATCTGCTGTTAATAATATTTTAATTTCCTTAGTTGTATCTGCTGGTTGGTTAGTTGCTCTGTATGTTCAGCAAGTCTGCAATATTTTCTTTTTATTTGCCAACTAAATTATACAAACACACACGTACACTCTATTCAAACCCAAAAACCACATAAGGGTGTGTAGCAAGCAAACAACAATTGCTGCAACATTGTTTCTATCAATAATGATGACGATGTTGATGATGATAATGATGTTGATAATAAAGCAAAAGGAAAACAATAACAACAAAATGTTTAATTAATTTTCCATACAATGTTTTATTTCATTTGACTAAAACTCAACTGCAAACATTAATCGAGTTTGTTTATTGCTTTAAATGCGATTAATAGTGTTGTTTTTGTTGTTGCTGGTTTTAATAAATCAAACAACAAACCCCAGATAGGAAAACGAAAACAAATGAAAAAACATAGAAACATATAAAATGCCCCAAATACCCTCCACATAAAACATACGCTACAAAATTTATCGTTAAGCACTTGGTTTTAGCCAAAATATGAAACAATATCGTTGTTCGTTCAGGGTAATTCAATGCAAAATTTATTGTTCCTGTCGAACAGTGGGAGATTTTGTGAAAAAAGGAAAATGTAGATTTGTAGTCTTTTCAAATTTAAGCTTAATAAATTACCCATTTATAGAGGAGAAGTATATTAGACTTAAGATTTTAAGCGTTAAGCCATTAAGTATACGATAAAAGCCCAGAAATAAGTTACTTTCGATATATGCAAAATTTTGAATGTCCTTAATTCGTATTTTGATTACAATTGGTACAATTGGGTGATTCACAAGGTAGTCATAAAGTTGTAAAGGTCATATGTCGTAAAATAAGAAAAACATATGACTGCTGTTGGCAACCGCTTATAATTTAGCTTTCTACTGTACAGTTATGACAAATTAATGAACACAGCATTAAAATTTTTATTTTATTTGAAACACAATAATAGTTTTTTTAAACAATTGTAAAATATTATTTAGGACATTATGACGACATGCCTTGATAGCGCACCTTGTGAATCACCCAAATATTATATTTTGTCTGATACTGTACCGGTATTTGACTCATCTTTATACAGGTTTCAAGCGCAAAACTAACTCTTGAATTCACTTCTGCTTGACACATGCGAATTGATCAAAATGAATTCATCCGTTATTAATGGGTTCACTTTCATATTCCTGTCGATCTTCAAAAGTATATGTGTTTTTTTAGACGTATAGAATTTAAATTAGGGGTAACTGAAAAACTATCTGTCATACTAATGACGAGTGTTTGACTTTATTTTTCATTATACTTTGGTAAATCACCATGCAAAAACTTATTTCAGAACAGCGTTTACAAGTCGGCGAAATTTTGGCCCTCTGTCTGCTAAGCTAATTGAGCACTTCGTCCTGTTTAGGGTGCGCATAGAAGTCCACCTGAGCAGCTAGTACGCCATACAATGGATCGACTTATGACCACATTTATTCTTTTGGGATAGTATTCTTCGAAGTCGAACCCTTATAGTACATATTGAAGAAGCCATCGCCGCTATAGACGTGAGTGTGACAGAGGACTCGAATTAATTGATCCGACGCAGTTCTCAGCTACTCGGTCTCTGCTGCTCGACTACTTTAACAATTTTGAGGAAAGATCTTAGCCGACACCCATATTAGATCCAACTGGTGAAGAAATTGGGGGCAGCGACTATCGATTATGTCATGTCTTGGGTGAATGGGCTGAGAATCAGTTGGAATTTAAACCAGATTTTTTTCGTCAAATTACCTTCTGCGATTTGACTAATTTCTCGCTTAAAGAGTATGCAAACAAGCAGAAAAGTCATTTTTGGAGAGAACCCAGTCCTCACGAGACTCTTGAGACTCCATTACATCCCAATAAAATCACAGTTTGATGCGACTTATATGCCGAAGGCGTCATCTTTTTAATTATCTTTATCTTTATTCCTAAACCGGTGCCAACATTACCGTGAATGGGGAACACTACGGGCAAATAATCAGTGAATTTTTTTATTTCTTATGTCATTGCAAATCATTTGGAGGAGCAATAGTTCCAACAAGACGGCACAACATACCATGCAGCGCACAGTGGGTTCGATGGTACCCAAACTGACGATTTATTCATAGAAGCCGTAGTTTTTAAATATTATACTTTTTTATTGATGAGTTATATTAGCAACAGTATAGCTTTGAAATGAAAAGCGAAAAATTAATTAATAAAATTGGAAATTAAAGCATACTTAATGTGCTATTAAAAAATTCAAATAATAAATTTATTATACATATTTATTTATATTAGTATAAATTTTATTTAAAGTCCAATTTTTGTTTTTTACAAAATTTTATATATGTACAAATTTTTTCAAAAAAAGTCACAAAAGAGAATATTATCATTTTTTAGTAATGAATAATCATAAATACATAAAAACACAGCTTCAAAAAAATGTTTTTAAAATGTTAGCCCTTTTTTTGTTTTTCGAAAAGAAAAACATGATCCACAATTTTCGCTGCAACATTGAAATCAAAATAAATTTAAAGAATAAGTAATTAATATGTTTTCCTATTGGTATAAATTTGTATCCAGTTGTTGGTTTCACTAAATTCAGCAAATGTTAAAATTAATCTAAAAAAATAAAAATTTAAAACTTTTTCGGATATTTTTATTTTCGAGAGCTTTTACAGAAAAATGAAAATAAAAAAGGGGTGGTCATTGTCTGGACTTACTAACTTAATACTTGTGGCCCATTAAATGCGGAAATGATCACAATTGTGGACCTTTTTTAAAAAAATTATTACAAATATTTTCACATAATTTTTACAAAAAACAAAAAAAAAAAAAAAATAAAAACCACACAGAAAAAAGTGTTTTATCAATTAAAAAAATTGTTCAAAAAGCATTTTAATTTAACTAATGTGTTAATTGAATCAATTATTTTTTTTAATTTAAAGAAAATTTAAAATTTCATTTTGACTTAATTAACATTTTAGTTGTTTTAAAATAAATTTTCAATTAAAATTTTAATTAAATAACATAAAATCTTAATTGACTTTTTTCGCTTAAAATAAAATAATTTAAACATGTAGAATTGTTGTTGGGAATTGTCAATATTTATTTAAATAAATTAACACATTAATTAATTCATTTATTAATGATGTGCTAATAATCCCAATTTATGATAAAAAACACTGAAATTTATTGTTGTGGGAAAGCTAGTTTCTATGCGCATTTCGCTGGTTGCTTAGGCCAGCTCGTCAGGAAACTTTTTTCAAATACTTTAGAAAATCTAAAAATATTATACAAGTAAGACCATAAAGTGAATAAGAATTTTAAACACTCAGCTCTTACTTACTCCCGAAAATAATTTTTGATAATAAATTTGCATGTGCCCGGCAAATAAAAAACTGAAATGGCAAGCTGATTTATTTAGCAACTTGTTTTTTTTTAAATTTTGTTTTTTTCTATCCTCTTACAACTACAATTCGTGTTGGAAAAAACCCAGCCAATTGTAGGGGAATGTAAGAAAGAAAAAATTCACTATTTATTGTTGTGTCTTTGTTGAAGCTTTGATATTGTTACAAGTAAGAGCTGAGTGTTTAAAATTCTTATTCACTTTATGGTCTTACTTGTATAATATTTTTAGCTTTTCTAAAGTATTTGGAAAAAGTTTCCTGACGAGCTGGCCTAAGCAACCAGCGAAATGCGCATAGAAACTAGCTTTCCCACAATAATAAATTTCAGTGTTTTTTATCATAAATTTGGATTATTAGCACATCATTAATAAATGAATTAATTAATAAATATTTCATTCCCGAAAATAATTTTTGGAAATTAACACATTGTTTGAAATGACAAAGTTTTTTGATCACTTTTTTAATTAAAATTAAAAATATCAGTTATTGAAAATATTTTTTCAAAATTTTAAAATTTTTAGTAATCAATATAATCATTTTGGTAATAGGTGCAAAATCAACAAATTGTTTGCTTGATATTATGAACTTGGTATAAATTTGGTGATTGGAGAAAATTAATAATTTTTTTTTGTGTATACTTTTATACCTGATGTTGAAGGTTCCATTATAAAAGCTTTACTTTTAATAGATTTCACACTAATAATAATCTCTTGAATTGTAAAAAATTTCCAATTTTTTCACTTTTTTTTTAAAAAAACAGCAATAATTTTCTTACTTTGACCACTTACTGAAAAGAAAGTAAACAACACAGTTGATTGATTTTACAGCTAGTGATGCAGAATTTTATCTTCTTTTACCCTATACCAAAATTTATTATAAAAATTTTATTTCTAAATTTCAATTAATCGCCACTTTGATACCATTTGAACCCAATGTGCAGCGCTTGAAACCATCACTTTATTGAGCCTAACGTTTGGTGACCGAACTATCGCAAGAAATGGATGGACTGTGAATTGGCCACCTTGTTCGTGTGATTTGACACCTTCGGACTACTTTTTATGAGGCAAAATTGGACCGACAAGATGGAGTTCATAAGACGCCGTCGCGGAGACCATATGCCAGGAATTATTTTTTAACATTAAACGCCATGAAATCTGTGCCATAATAAAGCTAAACTTGTAGTCATTCCAATGACTTTGTTGTGTTTTATTTAAAAAAAATAAAAAAAAAAAAAACTCTTACAATGATAATAAGTACAATTTGGCAAAAATTTTACTTTAAGGAAATTGAAAATTCCACTGTGATGTTTAATGCCTACTCTAGATAATAAAACTTACCACTAATCTTATTTCAACTATCCTGACCTCTGAGCAATCACCATAAGACGAAACGTGTAGGGATGAGCGGTAAGAAGTAAAGTGTGCCATGCATTCAGCGCCCCTAACAAGAAATTTCCTCTGTCTGCCATTCAGTTTGCAATGTAAAAGGGTTTTAAATAATATGAAATATTGTAGCTCTATTTTTGACAATTAGTCAATTCACAAGGTACCCTAACATGTCATATTGTCAAAATGTCCTAATATTTAAAAAATATTGTTGTACGGCTCAGCCGCTCAGCGCTGGACTTTTCTGATTAATTATGACAGCACAATAAACACAGCAAGCAACGTTCTATTTATTTACGACACTTTTTGTTAACAAACCAACAACAATATTTTTAAACCATTGTGAAATATTAGGAAATTTTGACAATATGACATGTTAGGATACCTTGTGAATTGACTAAATAACTAGGGAGCGGCTTGAAAATTAAAAAAATTAAAATATTTTCTACACATGTATAACCCTAAAGTTTCGGCTTTATACCTGGGTAAGCGGGTAATCCAATGCTTGAAATATGTATATTAATTCGCCTCTGCTGTATTTTTTGATGCTTAAATGTTTCGACAATTATCAACGTTGACAATAGAAAAAAGAAGTGTTGTTCCGTGGAGTGTTTTCCAATCAAGAATTCTTAAACGGTTTGGTCAAAAGCTGCACAATTTTAAAATTCCTTTCGACAAAATGCTACTTAATTAGCTTCTATCTAAAATTACAACAAAAACATCAACTTGATTTCGCTCTGCTGTTACTTTGATATTATTTTTCTAACAAATCTACTGCTACTTCTCACACAAAATTGTTAATATCGTAGTGGATGTGTTGACCACCTTTGGCTTAGAAAGTGCTGATTTTTTCTCTTTTTTTTCTAAAATCCCCCACTGTATGACGGAGGAAGAACGGGGAAAAAGCAATATGTGTAAAACTTTTGCAAGTAGCAGTGGCAAATAAGCAGCAGCTAAAAGCAACGATTGCTGCTACTGTTGCTATATTTAATCGCTTTCAGCAAAAAAAAACTAACAACAATGGCAAAATCGCTTAAATAACAACATCAACATACAATAAAATGCATTTAACCATGAAAAGTGATCTATAAATGTTGTTACCATTTTTAACAGCAGAAAAAGGTTTCGGAAAAAGTTACATGTGGAGTTTTAAAGCACAAAACTTTTAACAAAATGCAAATTTTTTTATGAATTTATTTTTAGAATTGTTTACAAACTAAAAAAAAAATAAAAAATGTAATGGAGAATCTACGACAAAAACTTTACTTTTTATTTTGTTAAATGGCATTAAGTTAAAGTGCTTTGCTAATGATTATAAATGGAATCAGTTTCTGGAAAAAGAACTTAAATTGAATGGAAACTGTTGAAAGTATAATTTTTTATTTCATAAGTATTTTTAGGATGATTTTGTAATTTGACTTCGACTTCGCTCGGAAATTTTGCTCTCGAAAAGAATTCAGAACGAACCCCAGGCCTTCCATTTCTCCAGTTAAACGTACACTAAAGCACTCCATCCATTAAGCAATACTTTTGTTACACGCAGAGAAAAAACATGGTTGTGGTAAAGATAGTCTAAGAGCCACCATATTATGATAAGACTCATAATTATATTCAAAACAGATCGAGTCATAACCTCAAAAAAAACTCAAGCGACAAAAGCAAAATTTTACAGGAGAACGGTTTTTTTTTGTTTATAAAAATGTTGTATGAAAATTGGCGCTTAAGCTAAAATGGTGTTTTCTATAAAATCGTAACGATACCTTCTGTGACCATGAGATTATATATTTTCAACTTAATATTAAGAACAAAATGATTCTAAATTAAATTTATAAATATCATGAAAACTAATAAAAATAAATATTATTTTGAACGAATGCCTGAAGTTCGGCGTGAATAATTGGCTCGGCAACTCTGAAACTAGAAATAAGCAAAACGATAAAAGAAGAAGAAGATAAATTTTTGATAGAAGTTTGCCCTTTGACGACATTTTGAAAATGAAATTCCACTTTCATGCAAATTTTCATGATATTTTATTATTTTTTTGTGAGATTTGTGGTGATAATACGTATACAGAATTTTCATGAAAGTACTTTCATGTGTAAATGCAGCGTTAAATAAGATCAATATTAGTCATAATTTTTAGATGCATATAGTAATTCAAAAAAATTTAGCAAAAATAATATTAAAAACCTCAATTAAATTAACAAAAATTAAATAAACATTTTAAATATTAGTTTAGCTTATGTTATCCATTTATCTAGGGGAGGTGCAAAATTTTCATATTTATCCTTTGTATACTTTATTTAGTAAACAAAATTCCTCTAATGGTTTATCAAATCAGTTTAACAAATCTGAAGGGCGCTAAATATTTCTCAACTAAAGCATTTTAAATGTTAAAGCAAACATAAAATTTATTACTTTTTGTAATATTGGAAACATAAATTTCTCCAGGAATTTTTTAAAGCATGTTAAGCTCACATTTATCGAAATCTTAAGGTGTTTTATTTTCTACAAAAAATGTGACATTTTATTCAAAAAAATGCAATTTGGTGTTCGTTTCTTAAAAATGCTTCGCTCTCCAAAAAGGGTGGTTTTTTTTATTCTAAAAAATGCACCATTACTAATGGCATAAGGCATTGCACTTTACGCGCCGTATAAATCGATAATGCTGATAATGCCCTGTAAAAAGATGGCTTCTGCTTATATATAGGGTTACCAGACGAAGTTGGGAAAAAATGGCCTCTAATAAGGACAGTAAAAATTTAAAATTTTAATAGTTATTTTTTCTATTATTTAGTAGTAAAAACAAAAGAAAACATTACATTGTTAATAAAAGGTTGTCTGTGATATAAAACTTAAGTGGATTCGGTGTTATAAAATTATTTTTGTAAAACGTCAAATCAATAAATCTGACAAACTTTGTGTTAATAAATTAGCAATCTGGCAAAGGTATTTTCTGGTTCACATATTTTATAAAAACCATACTAAAAGAATTAGAATTTCGTCATTCATTTTGTTCATTTATTTATTTATTTAATATTAATCTATTAACAAATTTTGGTTTATGTAAGTATGTTTTTTTATAATTTGAAGAACAAACTTTTTGTCAGCTGTTAAAAACAGGGCGGTCCAATTTTGTGTTTTGTTCTCGTCAAATAAAAAATTGCATTATTACCGGGTGGTATTTTTTTGTAGAAAAGAAAACACAATGGTGACTATTATGAACTTTATTCGATTTTCGACAGCAGTCAAATTAGTTGATCGAACGAATTTTCATTTGGTATTATGGCACACATTCGATAAAAAAATACTATTGTGATTTAGTTTATTCACAGTAGTACATTTTCCATCAGCTGTCACTTTACATACAAAATTTTTGTTAACAAATTTAAAAAAAAAACTAATATAAATCATGACTACGACGGAATTATGGTACGATGATTCATCTGATGCAGATAAACGCTTGTTCCATTAAGCGTTGGCATGTACCTGTAGTCTTAACTTTTGTAAGAATTCCTTTTGCAAAGAAAGGATTTTATTCCATAAGGGAAATAAGCGTTTCCAACTGCTGCTTACTACTGTTGTCTTTAGACTTGCATAAAATAACCAAAAATAATTAAGAATATGGAATTTTCACACCAAAACTAATAAATTAACAAAAACTTACATTTTCAACAATTTTTTTTAAAATTATTTACACCGTCGAAAGCAAATTTGTTTTCGTTGAAAAATTCGATGCACAACGAAATTTTCGACAGTGCTGCCAACTCATAATACCAAATTAACATTCGATAGTCGATGTTTGATAGCCAGCGAAAATCGTTTATCGAATGTAACTCATAATAGGGGCCCATTATTGTAAATCAAGAGCCAATCACTATGGTTGAATATACTGCAAATTTTTTAGATCGAAAAAATCTTAAATGGAATACATTTTATCACTGAAATCAAATCCCTTTATTATTTGTCTTAAAATCAAAGAATTTCAAATTACACCTGATCTACACCTCAAAGAAATCACCCACGCTCTACACACGAGAGTAAAAAATTATACCAAATTCTGATCATTACCCACAAAGTGGCAACACTGCCTGTTACACATCTTTCACTTTTGATGTATTCCCCTTTGATGACAGAAGCACTCACAATTTAAGACACCCGCAGAATGGCCCGATATAGTTTTAGTCATTATTCTGCTTTGAAAATTTGATGGATTTAACTAAATCATTTTCACAAATAGAATTCGGGAATTTTTCTTCTTATTATAAATTATTTTAAATATGAAAATAAAAAAATTTTGGTTTTTCTGCTTGTAGTGCGGGTTTTGTTTCTAAATAAAAAAAATAAAACCGGATTTTATGGATTAAATAAAAGACAATGTTATTTTAACATTTTTCTTTTAAAACGAATAGGAAACAATGACAATTATAAATAAACTCCATACTTTTGCAGAAATTTACTATGATTTTCAATCAACATTGCGCCATGTTAATTTAAGATTGGTATTTTTTTTCTGTCTGTATTGTAATTTCTATCGGAAACGAATGCCGTAATTTGTCTCGTAGTCCGCAATGAAATCCATCTTTAAATAAAATATTTTTACCAATAAAAGTTTTCACGGTTAGTTTTACACCAAAAAAAAAAAATTTCTGTTCCCCATTTTTTTTCTCAATAACTTCGAAACTATTCAGCAGATTAAAAAACACTAATACCATGGATTTTTCTCTTTAGATTTTTTTATTTAAAAAATAAACGAACAGTTCGTTCCCAGGTTTGAGTAAAGTTTGTAGAGGAAGTTTTCTTTTTTCAAAGGATCTGTAAGGGGTAAAATATATTGATAGACCACTGTTATTGCCAAGGAGTTAATTAACCAATATTAATTAAATATTAAATTAATGATGTGTTACGACACACCACCAACTGGCATGTTGTAATTCATCTTCGTTTTTCTGTTTGCACCCAACATGTATGTGTACAGTGTACAGTGTTCACCATCCATCTTATGTCATAGTTAGCAGTTTGTTAGCCAAGGTGGCCGCTTCTTTACTTGGGCATTACAAAAATTCCATAAAAATATAAATAAAATGTAATAAAAATTAACTCGTTTTTAACTGAATATTTTTGCATAAAGTGTATTTGAATGTTAAATTATGATTTAACAAAATTTAAAATTTTTTGCCAAGTTGCTTTTTGTTTTCTAATAAAACTTACAAAGTGGTTTGATAATAAACCAATTATTATGCATGAAGGTTTGCATAAGAGTTGTTGTCTATTTTTGTATTATTCAGGTGGTAATGGCTGAAATAGCCATCTGTTTAAGTGACTAACATGCAGACGAACGGACTGACTAATCACAACAAAATCCCTCACTACTAAACCAACAGTTTAACAAAAGAGATATCAACCATTTGAGACGAACAGACCCACATCATTTTCATTTGGAGAACTTTCGAAAAATGTATGCTTCGTTGAATACTCTGCAAACGTCTGTGAGCACATCATTATTAAATCGTCAGATATTTAAGTATATTCACTATATAGTGTGTACGATATGAAAAGTTTAGTTCTGCAGTTTGTTTGTTTAGTTACTCATGTAGTTGTGCATACTCTAGTAGTTACTGTGCAATATTAAGTATCTAATATTTATACTTGTGCCTCATGTCTTGTTACATAAATTAATGCATATGTATTATGTTTTGTGTCAACACGTGTATATTTCATATAATTTATGTATGTACAATGTACATACTTAGTAAGTACCTGTGCTTACTCATTCATATCTGTATAATTTATTGTCACATTAAATTACTCCTACTTTTTCCTGTACTTAATTAAAGAACTTGCGTAGTGTTACAAATGGGAAGTGTGATAGAGGTGGAAAAGAGGAGGAAATTTCGAAAATAATAAATCTGATGTATTTTAAGTAAAATGTCTTAGAGCACAAAAAAAAAGTTTCAACATAAATAGTTAGAATCGTTTTTATAGGTTTTAATTTAACGGCATAAAATAAACAGGGTAAGTGTTCCATATGCTCAAAAAATTTAAGTATATAAATTAAAATATACACAGAAAAAATATTTTCCAATTCAAACAAGAAAATTTTAGAATCAAAACCTTTTTTGTTTAAAACTGGACCTACGAACGAATTTGCATATTCCAACAATTTATTTTGCATTTCGTTTACTGAAAAAAAAATTGGATTTTTTCAAACAAATACTTGTTACTATTGGTTAAATTTGTGTTTGCTATTAAAAACAATTTCAAACAAATAATTGAGCTGAATCAAACAAAAAAGTTCACTGAAATTAATAAAAATTTCAAAACAAATAATTTTGCTGAATCAGTGAAGAGCGGCTAGACTTGGAAAACACTTTTTTTATTTTTAAATGATTTCCGAACACCATTCGTCGTCTTGTTGTACACAATGTTTCTTTCCCCCTCACTGTCGCTGTATCTTTCATTGGCTACACAAGAAGAAATCCCAACACAGAAAAAATTATTAAATTTCTCCAATCACCAAATTTATTCCAAATTCATAATATCAAGCAAACAAGTTGTTGATTTTGCACCAATTACCAAAATGATTATATTGATTATTAAAAATTTTAAAATTTTGAAAAAATATTTTCAATAAATGGTATTTTTAATGTGTTAATTTATTTAAATAAATATTGACAATTCCCAACAACAATTCTACATGTTTAAATTATTTTATTTTAAACGAAAAAAGTCAATTAAGATTTTTTGTTATTTAATTAAAATTTTAATTGATAATTAATTTCAAAACAACTAAAATGATAATTAAATCAGAATTAAATTTTTAATTTTCTTTCAACTAAAAAAATAATTGATTCAATTATCACATTAATTAAATTTAAATACTTTTTAAAGCATTTTTTTAATTGATAAAACACTTTTTTCTGTGTAGCGAAATGAGTTTTATTTTCACAAAAATTATTAAACATGAGCTGAAAATTATTAAAACGGACAATCACATACACGATTTATCAATGGGAGAACGTTTTACCATTATGGTGCAAAGCCAAACGGCTGATGCTGCAGGTCCACACCAAGCGTTCAATGAGTTTATGCATCAGATCAAAAAGTCGTAGCTTAAAATACATAAATGTATCGAAAGCATGAAGTAGGATTGCTTTCTATTTAAGCATGCGTCTCGAAAAAAGAAAAAAATGCTTGGCGTAGGCCGACCTCCAGCTTAATAATTAAGAGAAACAATTATTTTTCTGTTTTGTATGCAGAAAAATAAGCATTGAAAATTAAATTGTTTCTTCATAAAAAAGATAAAAAATTATCGGCGTATTGACAGTAAAATATCGCCGATACCGATATATCGGCAAATGTGAAGTATAGCCGTTATTTTGGTTTCGGTATTCGTTACATCTCTAATTATAAATTTCATGAAAATAAAGAAATTTTACATACAACAGACCTCGAGCCTGAGCATTTTCATTTAATATTGAATTTTTAAGGTCGAATAAAAATATAACTTAAGGAAAAAAAGTTGAAAAAAATTTTTGAAAATTTCATTTGGAGATTTGAAATACACCCCAAAAATTTTGTCCGTCCTTGGCATCACCTGAAAACAGGTGATAAATAAAGTTTTTCCATATCGCACAATTTTTATCTCTTTTGAATAAAAAAATTATATTACAGAAATCAATTTAAAAAATCTTTAAGGGATGTGCTCGAATTCCTCGGTCAAGTCATAATTGGCCCATTAGTCGCCTGGGTCAGTATTTGTTACTGGGCCAGTTCTTAGCCGATTTTGGGTTTTTATACCTTTTTAAAAACATAATTGTATCAACATTTCGATTAGATCTATTCAAAAGGTGATTCTGAGTCGATCAGTATTATATAAGGTGGGTATGCACCCAATATTTAAAAGTGTTACAAACATCAGCAAAAACGCATAATATATATATATATATATATATATGTTCCTTTAACTCCCACTGGAGCATGGGGCGCCTAAAACGCATAATACCCTCTCCACTATTGTGGTGTCTTGGCCTTAAGAAATAACCAGTTCTTTCAACACGGAATCCTACTGTTGCCAGGTCATAGAATTACAACAGCAGAGAAAGGTTTTTTTTTTTTTTTTTTTTTTTTTTTGCCATAAGCCTTTTTACATAATGGAGATATTGCTTTGGCTTGGTTTCTTTTGATGTATAAAAGCAGTGTTGTGTAAGTCAAATAATAAAGCATACCCATAGGCGATTATGATTTCTCTGATGGGTAACAAATTTTCACCCAACTTTAACTTTATTGTTACATATTTTATTTTCTTTTGTTTTAATTTTTTTGGTTGGCTCATACTGAAAGTTAAGATTTTGTACAACAAATTTTTTTTTTAATTTTCCCTACATATTTTGTTATCATTGCAATTCCAGTTTCACAATTCTAATATTTTATTTCCTGAAATTAAATTTAGTATGTACATTTTATGACTTCTGGTGGTTTTATTTAGGATTATTTGAAAGTACACACACACTAAGTGACACATGGGTATGATGTGCAAAAAATATATTTAGAAAATTCAGAAATAAACCCAACCAACGTGAACATTTAAACAGAGAAACAAACATATAAATATGCTCATGATTAGGTTTAGGCCGCCTTGCACCCGTGTGTTACAAACAAATTGTACAAAAAAAAAAAATATTTTGTCATACCAAAATAACGTAAACTCAAAAAACATTATTTTTTCTATTTCTCATTTTTTGGCCGCAAATATACAGACACACAAATGGCAACGGCAACATCAACAATAAAAAGAAACAAAGAATATGATAATAATAAAATAAAACACTTGCATTAATTTAATTTTTTATAATAAACAAAATATGCTTCTCTGTTAACCAAATACAAAAAGAAGCATTAAATCTGCAACAACAAAAAAAAAAATATGCCCCGACAATAAAAAAAGACCCAAAACATAAATGTTTGTATCAGTGAGCATATGTATTATTTTTTGTATATACATTTATGTGCCGTGTTAATAAGAGCCACGAAAAAGCTAAAAAAAAAGACTTTGAATAAAATGAAAAAAAAAAAATTAATCACGTTTCGTTTGCCGGCGGTGAATGGGGTTCGTGGTATTGCGGCAAGCTGCAATCAGGCAGCTCTATGCCTCTTATTTTACATTCATTCATACATTTTTTAGTTTAAACTGTCAAAGCCAAAAAAAATGTATACAAAAAAGTCAAAACAAAATAAATATCTCTTTTGGACCGGCCCTCCTCTTTATAATTTCAATACAAACTTAGACAACAGCAACGGTATGAGTTGATGTTGCACAGGAACAACAAATAATAATTTTGGTTTTCGCCAATATTTTTTTTTCATTCGGGTAAGAAATAGAATTGGATTTTTTCTCACATATGTTTAACTTTAAAATATATTGCATTAATCGGTACGAGGCAAGGTTGGAAAGGTACTTTAAGTAAATTTCGCCCAAGACAAGTTATAATTCGACCGTGGCAAATCTTTAAAACCATTTCCTCCTGCATTCCTTAATAACATCACTTAATGTCCTTTCTCACAATAAATATTTATATATATATATTCCTTTTACTCCTGTGGGAAGCATAGGGTCGTAACAAATATATTCCAGTCTACTCTTTTTACAGCACGAGCTTTTAATTCATTTGGACTTAATTTGACGTATCCTGCTGCCCTGTGGGTTCTTCTCGATAGACTGTCTTGCGACGTCTTCTGCTGATTTCCTTAACATGTGGCCTATCCACCCCCATTAGTGACTTCTGATCCCAAGATGGATTGCTTATTTTTGTGTTCTTGACCGTAGGCGATTGTTCGTGATAGTTCTGGGCCTATTTTGAAATACTTGAACTTGAATGGTGTGAATATAACATTGAGCAGCATTGACCATTAGAGCTAAATTGTTTAAATTTCGTGTTCTGCGATATTGTTGTTGACTTCCATACAGGGTTTTAAAATCCAAATACCTGCCAAACTTTATTAATGCGGCTGGTATATCTTGCATAGATTCACCCCTGGGATGTTAAAGTTGGTACAATTGTACTTTTTTGGTATATTTTGACCTTCTAAAGTACCGTGACTCATTTGGTACAATTTAAAAATTTGTCATAGTTCCCCCTTTTTGAATTTTTAGTATAGCAAACAAATTATTGGGTGGTATTATTGATTCCGCGCGGAAATTAAAGTTAAACGGAAATAAATATCGATCGATATACAAATTGCAATTATTCATTCCTGCGGTATAAGCTTTCCGCAAACCTTTTTAACATCTCTGTTTTAAAAGTTTCGGAGTTGATATTGTGTCAAATGTTGGTAAAAAAAAACATTTAAAACAAGTTGATAGAGTTTTTTAAAGTAATAAGAGTTTTTTACAAGTAAAATTTATCTAAAATATACTAACGTAGAAAATATAAATTTGAAATATGGATATAATAGCATTTTTGAAGATAGCAGCGGAGACGAATGCTTAGACCTTCGAGAAGAAAGAAGAGTTTCGCAATATAAATTTGAAGATGTAATGATATGAATGATAGCGAGTAAGTTGTAATAAGAAATTAAATACATGTTTAAGGCAGTTAATCTTTTGTTTAATTTTTCACAGCTTTCAATAAATTTTCACTTAAATAAGGAAGCACTTAAATAAATCTTGTATGACCTAGAGAAAAACTGCTTTAAACACTGGCACAGTTTGTGGGTGGCCCGAAACCATTTAGAATCAATGCCAAATCATCCAACAATTTGTTTATTTCACCTATCCACGTTCTCTAAAACCACAAGCGATTTCTTGATTTAATTTCATTGAATCGACAATAAAAAATTGCTTATAATAACAATTTGCTTGCATATATATTTTATTCAAATAAAATTTTTTTTTGTTTAAATAACGAAACCAAATTTTCTTTTTTTAAATTTTATGTTACTTCTTACATTTTCATTCCTTCCGTTAGCTTCTCGCTGTATCAATATTGCGGTATCAATAATATGGCAATCCCGCAATGGCAGAGATGATACCGCAACAATGGAAAGATACCGCACAAGCGGAATGAATAATTGCAAATTTTGCTTCCGCACAAAAATTGCTTTCCACAATCGCGGAACGGAATCAATAATACCACCCATTGATTCCTTTTCATTGCATTTATTTTTTTAATTATTATTTCTTTCATCAGGATTAAAAAATCCTTCTTTTAAATTGCAAATTTTATTTATGCAATATGCACTTAAAATTATTAACATGGTTAATTTAGAAATGCAATCAGAAGATGCTCGAATTTTTATTACAAAGGCTAACTTTTTGGTTCCGCCCAATAGCACGTATTATCATGAATAAAATGTGTTGGATGAATTTGATATATCTAACGTAGACCTTTACAAAACTCGACATTAAAACATTTTTAGTTTTTGGTCGGCAGCAGGTCATTAACAAAATGAGCTAAATGTCCATATGTTTCCTGATATTTCTAGAGTCGTTGATGGAATATAATTCATTCCACATTCATCTGCAAATGTGAAAAGAGTTGTTTCTTTTCAAAATATAATAAAAACTAAAGCTTCGTAAAGGCGGTGGTCAGATCTTCCAATATTGGTAAGCAGCGTTGCATAAATTGCATTAAAGTTGACTAAAAATGTCTTGCTAATGTGTGAACATTGTAAGCTCTTTTGTCTTTGGCAGAGGTGTATAATTAATGCATCTGACAATGGCACTATTGTCAGAAAAATATTTATATTGGCAACTCCGGCTTACAATATTGTAACATCTTACCACCGTTTATACAAAGCTTAAGGAAAGAAACAGACTACATGTGCCAACATTATCAAGTCTCATACAAACAAAGGAATGATTAAGATCGACAAATTCATGCTACTATGATGTAAAAATTTTAAATAGCTTATTACCTTAACAAATAATGGCCTAATTTTGATCTAATATATTAATAAGACTTTTATGTCCCATATTTTATTCATACATATAATCAGTGATGCCAAGAAAAATTTCACGTGTCTAAATAAAATTCCCTCTTTTTCCCTACAAACAAAAAAATTATCTCTACACTATTCCCTACGTTAAAAATGTATTGGTTTTAGCTTCAGGCAAACAAATACATACACTGTTAACATTTCGTAAATATTATAATTAAGGGATTTATTAATATTTATTAAAAAAAAGCATTTATTAACATCAAGATAAAACCAAAATAAACATTCTCACACATGTAAAAATTCAATTAAAAAAAAAATACTGTGTGACAAATTTAATTTAATTTAATAATTTAATTAATCCTTCAATCTAGAGTCAAAACTAAGTCAAACTGCGTGTTTGATTTTCATCTCCTCATTAACCTTTTTCAAGAATACTTTTTTTATTATCTAATATTTTTTACCAAACTCGGTACCAAATAAAAGGGAAGGCTTTGTTGAATATAAAAAAATCTTTATTACAAATTGTATAAAAAATTCCTTTTAAATATATATCCTTCCACATGCTTAAAAGTTTTCATTAAAATTTTTTAAAAATTCCAAATTGTATGACTTTATTTCTCTTTGTTTCATTCATTAAACATTCTCCTATAATATTCGCATATATTTTTAGCGAATGTGAGAGCAAATACAAATAACAAAAATAAGCGATTAGTTCGCAAATGTGAACCCAAATATTCGGCTCCCCTAATATATACGTACATGATTGTGGCACTTGTTGCAGATTGCTAGGCTGTTAGGGCTCTTAGTAAAATACTACATTTGTACCTAAATGCTATGGTATATGAAAAATTTTAATTTTTAAATGAAAATAATACGAATATTTACGTATTTTAACACAATATATTGAAAATGAGACAATATTTTGAAAATTCCCTACATTTGCCTTAAAATAAAATATCTGTCTTTTTTTTTCTACGCCGTAAATTTTCCGAAAAAATCCCTACAAAAAGGGAAAATTCCCTACTATTGGCATCACTGCATATAATTTATGTTACTTGGAGGCCACACGATCAATTTTTGTCTTTCAATTCCTTTCAATTTGCTCTCACTCTCATTTTTTTCACTAACACACTCACACTTTTTAAATTGATCACGAGATTGCTCTCAATTTTAACTATCCATTTGTTTGGCAATTTTACGTTCAATTTTACAGCTGATTAGAAGTTTAGTGAGCAAATTTTTCGTTTGTCAGTATAAATTCTTTTCTTGATGACATATTGAAAGTAAATTGCTTAAAAATTGCGTGCAGCCTACGTCACAGCTTTCAATTTATGAAAATTTTGACAAACAGTATATGTAAAAGACTATCAACAAAAAGTTGATCGTGTGGCCGCAAGGTTAATGTTAAGTTTTGTTTTTTTGTGTACAATTTAATTTTTATGTACTCTTTTGTTGTTTTAATAATTGAAAAAAAAATGGTACCATGATGGTCCAAAAATTACATATTTTTTTTTTTTTTTTTTTGAAGTTGGTACAAAATTTAAAACCCCATTTAACATCCCTGATGTATAATAATTCCGGTTTCCTTAACATGTGGCCTATCCACCCCTATTTGCGCCTTCTGATTTCAAGATGAATTGGTTGTTTTTGTGTTGTTGACCGTAGGCGATTTTTCGTGATAGTTTTGGGCCTATTTTGAAATACTTGAACTTGAATGGCGTGAATATAACATTGAGCAGCATTGACCATTAGAGCTAAATAGTTTAAATTTCGTGTTCTGTGATATTGTTGTTTACTTTCATACAGGGTTTCAAAATCCAAATGCCTGCAAGCTTTATTAATGCGGCTGAGTATATCTTGCTAAGATCCACCCGTATTGTCAATAGAACTTCCTAAGAAGGAGAGCTTTGTAGATGTTAAAAGTTGGTTTTTTTTAAGAAATCGTTCTAGGTTCTCGTCTTTTAAACGCATGGATTTGGTATTTTTGATGTTAACCTTTAGGCCTGCACTTTTCGACGCCACTTGTACAAGTGTCCGCTTTGATTGCGTGTCCACAAATATATGAGTAAGAAAGCAGATGAATATAAGTCACTCATATTTGCTATAAAAACTAATAGTACACAGACGAAAAACGTTACAAAAAAGTACATTTGTATCAACTTTTCCTTGATGAGAATAGCAAAAACACTTGATGAATAATTTGTCACCAGCATCGGAATTAAGACCCAAACACAATGTGCACAATCTGGTGAAAGCAACTGTGGGAATACATCTGAATCATATGTGCCAAACCATATTGAACTTAAGGAAACTTTTTGTTAAAGCCCTTATGACACTACATTTTTTATTCATTGAATTGATATAGAATTGATGGAAAGAAACAGTAAATGTTGGAAAGAGCAAACTATAAAAAATGTAAACAGAAATTTTTTTTAGTTTTTCTTTTGTTTTGATTTTATTCATTTTATTAAATGTTGTCAACTTTTCGTTTATAGGAAACATAAAAACAAAACAAACAAAAAGCGGTTAATCGCTGAATTTCCACATTAACCGCTGATTCAGCAACACTTTTAATATTTCAAGCTTGAAATGTCAATTTTAAGTTGAACAATTTTACATTGTTTTTGACATAACTTCATTTTTTATCGATAACTTTAGTAAAATTTTTGACAGTTTGCTATTTATCTTAATACAGCTGCACTCTTTGCACTTGGTAAATTTTTCTATTACATTATATTTGCACTGTTCACCAAAACTAGAACAATGCATTAACAATGTAGTGTCATAAGGCCTTAAGCTTGTTAAGTTAAGTCGATACTGAACGAATCGAAATTATTTTTTCAGTGTTGTAAAGCATTTATTTCAGTTTTCACAACACTGAAAAAATAATTTCGATTCGTTCAGTATCGCTTCAAGGAATCAGAAATAAAATTGCTTTCGAATCGGAAAAGTATTCGATCACGACTAGCAGCGCCCAGATATTTTTTTATTTTTTATTTTTGTTTTTTTTTTTAATGAATTTAAAAGTCTTTTCGTTAATTTTTAATAGAAGCTTAAGCTTGTTTATGCTAAATAGCTTAAACACTAGGCCAAATAGCTTTAAAAACAATAATAAAGAAATAAAAATACACAATGTTATTCCATTTAACATAAAACTAAACAGAACAAGCCAGTAAGTACAGTAGGTCAAGTCCGACCATATGATACCCTACATTGTAGTATATAAGAAACAATTTTTGCAAGTGTATCATTTGGGATCTAGTTTTGAAAAATGCATAGGTAATGTGCCTTTATGAATAGGAATCTATTCATGTTTTAAATTTCATTAAAATCGTTTTGATAGTTTCTGAGAGGCAGAAATTGTCCCCTATATCCCCTCGTGGTATTATTTTTTTAGCTAATGTGGCTATATAAATATGGATGTATCTGTGTTTTAAATTTTATTAAAATTGGTTTGATAGTGGGCACAAAGACCATATTTCGGAAAGCAATTTATATGGGGGCTATATACAGCCAGCCAGGACATCGTTAGATCGACTCAGAAATTGATCTGAGTCGCTGCATTTGGCCAGAGATTCTCAACAAGATTAATATTTTATTTTATCATAGCATATACATAGATTTTATTTCGCCCAATTTTAGTTTGTGTTTGCGTAGTTAAATCCATACCGTTCTTCTCCAGGTATTTACTGGGCACCCACGACGTCGGCTACCTTCCAAGTGCTGTTACTATCTCTTGGCTTGCGCCGTGTATGACGCATACATCTCCATTGCTTTCTGGCTATTTACAAGGACTCCTCGTTTAATATTCCACACAACTCTAATTTTGATATTGTATTAGGTCAAAAGATTCTACATATTATTCGCAGGCATTCATTAATGAGTACTTGAAGTGTTTGAAATCATCCACATGCTTGTGTGAAGTATAGACTTTACACAAGCATTAAAAATTATTATGTTTGATGTTGGAAAATCTGTGAAGACCTCCATGTTTTGCTTAGACGTCAAAACGCTGCTCTGACTTTTTTGAGTCGGTTTGACACATTTTCCTCGACAACACCATCCTACTGCGTCATGGATCCCAGATAGAAAAATTATTTTGCATATCGAAGTATTGTTGAAGAACAGCTGTTGCTGGGTTGACAATCCTTGGACGGGGTTCGTTGAACTCCAAGTCGTTCCGGTGCGTAGAACCGATTGTCATGCGAACGATATGTTTTAGTAGTTTGATATGGTTGTCAGAAGAGTTTTTGACACGCATAGCGCTTGTTTTTTGAGATATTGATTTCCAAACCTACGCGATTTGCAGGATCTATTAAGTCATCAAATTTGCATGTCATTAAAGTTGTGTGAAATGAGAGACATATATCGTCTGAAAAGTCTAGATCTTCTAGCTATTTATTAAATTCAATATGCCTTTTTTTGAAGACAGTTTTATTATAATTTCATCCAGTACGGCGGCGAAAGGCAATGAATAGTGAGGGTACTATTGTTTCACATCTACATTTGACGTGAAGGGTTCGGAAGATCTTTTTTCATGTCTAACATGAGGTATTGGATTAGTGTACATGGCTTTAATTATATTAACTATTTAAGGAACTATTTAAGCAAAGGGCTCTTAGTACCTCCCATTTTGCACTACGCCTAATCTAATCGCAAGTTTTCCTGACGGTGACGAAAACTAGACAGACAGGTGTCGCCATTCGACTAATTGTTCTGTCATGATGCGCAAGGTATTTGTCTGGTCTACGTAGTTTCAGTGCAAACGAAAGCCTGTCTGTTCATCCCTTAGTGCTTGCTCAACTCTTTTTAGGCTGGAGTGTATTCCTATTGCAATTATTTTGTTTATTGTATTGAGGAGGGTAATGCCCCTTCAGTTAGCAAGGACACTTAAGTCATTTTTATTTAAGTTTTATAAGGCCAAGCATCTTAAATATAGGGTCATACTATTCCAGCGGATATAGCGGGGTTTGTCTAAAGGAGTTTTGGGGAAATGACATCCTCTCCAGGGGCCTTGTTTCGTTCTATTACTCTATACATGATATTTTATGTTCTTTTTTGTTTTGTTTTTAATAACTTTTCATTTTGCCCTCATATTTAACAGTTTATTTGTTTGTAATAATAATGAAGTTTAAATATGTCTATTGTTTTAATTTATACAATCATCATTATTATCATTTCAACAACATCATTATTAGCATCGTGATTATGTGTCATGTGGTGCGCTAAAATAATCACTTTATAATGGCATCGATAAATAGCTCTTAACACACATGACTACATACTTATTTAGTGCCAGTAAATGCATGAGTACTACCTTTCCTTTTTTGAATGAGAAGCACCTTTGGGATTTTTTAAGATTTATATATTTCATTTATTTTATAAGAGTCTTAAGTACAAATCAATTTTATAAGGTCAATAGAGAGTTAAAGAATTTTAAAAGTGAACTAAGGCATGATCCCAAAAAAGGGATTAATTTTATTATAAAAATTGTTGAAGATAAAAGGACATTACTATCAGCTTAAAGCAAGTGGCCAGAATTTCTAAATGTTTATAAAATTTAAAGCCATAAAAGAAAAGGGTATAATCTTTCAAAAGAATGCATAAAAATGTTTTTAATTTAAAATTTTAATTTTAAACTAAAGGGATTAAAGATTGACATTAGGGTAAGATAATTTTTTTATATATATAAAATATATTATATTTTTTTAAATTTATAAGCAGGTTTATATGAAATTTGGTGTAAAGGAAGATTAAAAGAATTTTAAATGTGATGTCAAGTTAATAAATAAGACTTTTTAAAGCATAGGCACCCATTTTAAAGCACAATTCTAATTAAAAGCTTCACTTACAAAATAATTGGGGTATTCACAAGGTGTGCTATCATGGTTTACTGTCATAATGTTCTAACATTTTACAATGGTTTAAAAATATTGTTGTTGGTTTGTAAACAAAAAGTGTCTTAAATAAATAGAACGTTTCTTGCTATGTTTATTGTGCTGTCGTAATTAATAGCACATTAAATTATGAGGGGTTGCTCACAACAGTCGTATTTTTTCATGTTATTATTTTAAGACATATGACTTTATGACACCCTGTGAATCCCCCATATATATTGATTAATCAGAAAAAAGCAAAACTACTACTTACAATTCTTCTGAAAGAACCAATGAATTAGTTTCTTTGTGGTAAAAGGTTACATTGCAAAGAACTCTGATGATGAGAATGTGATTATTCTCGAAACATGTAAGTTCGACCTGAGTTCAATCCCCCGTTCAGTAAAGAATAACAATGATCAATTTTAATTAATTTCATGCTGTAAAATTCTTTAATTCATTAAAATAATTTAATAAAAATACAATTTGATGAACTTGGAACTGATTTAAAAATGAAAAATGTGGATGAAGAACCAACAAATTTTCCAAGGGCTGTCCCAAAATGAAAGCATTCGCATTTACCTAAATAGTACTTAAAAAGTAAGCCATTATTTTTATACCTACAAACATTCGAAAAGTAAGCAGTGATAAAAAGTCCAAAAAAAGAATTGGTTAATCAATACCTCCCAATAAGGTAAAATGTCACTATTAAAGCATTTTAAGGGTAACTAGTTACCAAAGCGTTTACTTACCAAAAAGCCAAATAAATTCATATATTTTATTTCATTTTACTTGTCAGAAATCCATTTTCATTAAACAAATATTTTGTTTTAATCCAAATTTTTATATCTTAATCAGGCTTAAGCTCATTAAATTGTATTTCCAATAAATTATTTTTAAAGAAGAGAGGAATTTATGTACAACATGAAATGAATTAAAATTTATTGATAATTTTTCACTCTTGTCTTAAGCTGGGAGTGAACTGGGATCCTTCAAGTTGTGCCGAAAAGGTCACCGAAAAAAAAGACAAAAAAGAAAAACAAAATAAATAATTTGGTCTTCAAGAAGAATTCTTGACAAAAAGTATGAAACAACGGAAGTAAACTAAAAAACATGTAAATCAATTAAAAATATATTATCATTCACAACAACAAATGTGGATCCACCAAGAAAAATTAAATTTGGTTTAAAGATTAATGGTTGACTATTGACTGGCAAAAATCGTCAATGGCGGTGAGTGTTGAACGGCAAAAATTTCTGAAGAGATAGTGTGGTTACTTTAGAAACATGTCAAATCAACCTGTCCGTGGGTTTAATCCCAGCTTTAGTCAATAAAGAAAAATTTGCAATAAATTTTAATTCATTTAATGTTGTAAAATTACTTTCTTCATAAGAATTATTTAGTGAAAATTTAATTTGATGAACTTAAGCCTGATCAAAACATGAAAATGTGGATTACAAATGAAAAATAGTTATAAAATACGTTATACGAAGTAGTTAGGTAATAGCTGTTATGTAACGCAGATAGTAGCGAAGAAAGCTACTAAATAACGAGTGCAAGAAGCTAATAATTTTGAAAAAGTAAGCTAACTTTTTACTGGGTTGCGCTTGCTCTTTTATTTAGTCGTCGTTAAGACAACGACGAATACACACGACAGAAAGTGTATGTGAAATGCCATAAATTATATTTAGTCAATTCACAAGGTATCCTAACATGTCATATTGTCAAAATGTCCTAATATTTCACAATGGTTTAAAAATATTGTTGTTGGTTTGTTAACAAAAAGTGTCTTAAATAAATAGAACGTTGCTTGCTGTGTTTATTGTGCTGTCGTAATTAATCAGAAAAGTCCAGCGCTGAGCGGCTGAGCCGTACAACAATATTTTTAAACCATTGTGAAATATTAGGACATTTTGACAATATGACATGTTAGGATACCTTGTGAATTGACTAATTGTCTTAAGCTAGAGGTCCACACTACGCGTTACACATCTTCTCGCAGCCTTCGCAGCTGCCAAAAAAGTATGTAGGATGCATTGAGGCGTTGAATGCAAAAAGTAGGGTTACTTTCTACTTTTGCAAGCGTCACAAGCAGCATTTGAACAAATCAGCTGATGTTCACAAATGAAATCTTATTTTTACTTGTAGTAATGCCGCATAAAAAGCGTTGCATGTAACTTGAAACGTAGAACGCAAGTAAGGTATAAAAATCATGCAATGCGTGGAGGCGAAAAAGCGTGGAGTAGACCTCCAGCTTTAATATAACACTGCTACAAATTATATTTTTTTGGATAAGTTTTTATGTTCACTAGTGCAGGTAAATTTTTTTTTGAAAACCAAGCATATAGCAGAAAAACCCATTTTTCTAAAATCTAAATGGAGCTTCCGACTTTTCACTACCAAGTTTCTTTAATAAAGATATATTCTTTTATAAGAAACAAATAGCACATGTTGTAAATGTAAGAGTAATACCTCCCCTAAGATTTGAGATAAGAGCAATCGAAAAGGCTATTTGTGATTTAAGCTCTAAAAAAGCTCTTGGTATTGATAAGATCAGTAACAATATGCCTTTGGAGCTTCCTCGCATAGCAAAGAAAATTATTCTTTTTATTTTTAATGCTATTTTACGCCTTCAATACTACCCTCAAGAATGGAAGTTTTCCTTAGTAACCATGATACCAAAGCCAGGATTAGCTCATACAAAAGCTGAGAAATATAGGCCTAATAGCTTAATGCTATGTTCATACGACGATAAAAACCACTCGTTTCGCTCTCTGAAACTCGATTGCCAAACACGCTGTTCATACGATTCATTCTTGTTTCATGTTGACATTTTTTTTTGTGTTGTTAGTTTGATTTTATTTAAAATAGATTAAAATGTAAGTAAAAATTCAAAATATATTATTTAAAACTTTTATTAATATTATTATTTAATTATTTTCACTTTATTTTATTTAACATAAATTTTTATTTTGTTTTTTTCTTTGTTTTGATTTTTTTTGAGAGCTAGTTCAGATAAACTAACGATAATTGTTATCAAAATTGGAGATGATAGTATATTTTTCCTGTTTCGCAACATGTTTCAAAATGAAACGACCTGTTTCGCTCTCAAAATTTTGTATGGCAAAACATGTTGTTTAAATCATGTTTGGGGCGCGAAACAGGAATGGGAGAGCGAAACACGAATATTGCTGTCCGTGTGAACATGGTATAATATTTAATATATATCAAAGCAATTTGAGAAACCATTAGTGTCAAAATTAACACCGATTTTAAATGAAACCACGGTTTTAGAAGAAAGCACAGCACAATTGAAAAAAATCATCGAACAGTAAATGTCATAAGAAAAGCCTTGAAGAAAAAAAATATTGCTCTGCACTCTTCATCGAAGTGCCTCAAGCTTTTGATAAAGTCTGGGATGAAGGATTATTACCAAGGATCGAAAATAACAGTTATTTTGAAATTTTAAAACAAAACAGCATATGGAAGTAAATACTGGCAAACTGATTCAAGTATACCATATTGATCCTTATGAACTTTTCTATGATAAAATATTATGATTTTTAAAGTTTTTATTTTTTTTTTTTTTTTTCGATCAAAATTACAGTTATTTTTTGAACAAAAATAACAGTTATTTTTTTATTTTTATTTTTTCGATAAAAATAACAGTTATTTTATGATTTTTATTTTATTGAACAAAAATAACAATTATTTTTTGATATTTATTTTTTCGAGAAAAAATAAAAGTTATTCTTTACAGAAATGTACGTGTTATAATTATTGAATTGTCTTTAAATATTTATTTAAATGTGTGGTCATCATTGGGATATCTTATAAATATTTAAAGTCAACCAAATAATTATAACACTTACATTTCTTTAAAGAATAACTTTAATTTTTGCTCGAAAAAATAAAAATCATAAAATAACTGTTATTTTTGATCGAAAACATAAAAATCAAAAAAAACACTATTATAATTGTTGAAATAAAAACAAAAATCATTATATATAACTTTTATTTTTGATCGAAGAAATAAAAATTAAAAAATAACTGTTATTTTTGTTCAAAAAAATAAAAATTAAAAAATAACTGTTATTTTTGTTCAAAAAAGTACAAGTCAAAAAATAAGTGTTTTCATCTGACTTTTATGAAAAATGAAATAACTGTTACGGTCCTTGTTTAATTCTGAAATTGCAGCAACACACACATGCTATTATAAATCTTCTTTGTCGGTCGTAAATTTATTATTAAAGCAGGCGATTTTTTATTAAGTTCTCCTCAGACAGTTGACGCTGGTGTCCCACAAGGCAGCATCCTGGGCCATCTATTATACTTAATTTATACTTCAGACATGCCAACAAACAATTACACCTAAACTTTAAAATTTGCCGATGATACAGCTTTTTTAAACGTAAGCATCTCTTTACTTACATGATCATATATATGAACTGGAAAAGTGGTTAAAACAATGGAGAATAAAGGTCAACGAGCAAAAATGCCTACATTTACACCCCTATCGTGAATATTTTTTCGCTCGAAATATTTCCCTATTCCCTAAAGTTGCAATCGTAAACTATTTCCACTTGAAAAAACTCCATTATTTGAAAAAATATGGCATCGCCGATTTTCATTCCCGTGGGTTTTTTTCCCAAAAATTATGAGACTTTTTCACTCAAACTTTGACTCTTACTCTAACCTTGATGCTAAATGTATATGAGACTGGTCCTTATTTGCCTTTAAACTCTTTGTTTAATTTAGTACCTTTTAAATGGTTAAATATAGCAAGAAAATAATTCTGTAAAAGTTTTGATAATCGATATTTTAATTCTACCACGTGTCGCATTGAGATTAAGCATCTCTCGAATTTCTTCCTTTTATTTTCTCCAATAATTTTTTCTTTCTTCTAATAACATTAATCGAAACGAAAACATATGCTTTTATTGAATAATGACATGTTATTAAGAAAATTACAAAACTACGCATAACAAATAAAATAACATCAATTCACAATAGAATGTTAGACTTACCAACGGTGGTTATTTTATTCCCTAATAATTGACGATACCAAGTTATAGTTCATGGGAATAAAAAAAATTATTCCCTAGAATTTATTCCCTTAAGATTCGCGATAAGGGTGGTAATTTTCACTTTGCGTCGGGAATCATGCCCCCCTATTAAAATCAATAATCAAATAATACCTCAACAGTCGCATGTGAAATATATCGGTATATATCTAGATCTGCGATTAACATGGATGCCATATAGAGGAAAAATTAACTCAAATGAAACTTAAAGCCATTCAAATTCATTGGCTTATTGGACGAAATTCTATTCTTAACATCGATTGCCAAAATGATCTTAAAGTCAATTTGGTACTACGGTCTTCAGTTATGGGACACTACCTCGGCCTCAAGTATTGCAAAAATCCAAAGACGCCAAAAAAAACTGCTTCGAATAATCACTTCCGCTCCCTGTTATGTTGAAAACTCAAATATCCAGAAGGATTTCAACGTGCCATTAGTTAAAACTATGATTCCGAAATATGCAGTAAAATATTCAAAAGTGCTCGAGGAGAAGAGACACTGCAGCACCCATCCGATTATTAGAAGAGCGCTAACTAAGCATCTTCTAATGTGAACAGAAACCGTGATGGGGAAATTTTTTGTCCGGCACTAGCAGGAAATATAATAAAGTATTAAAATACGATATGATTAATTACGCTGGTCTGCAAAATTTAGAAAAATTCGAAAACCTGCGACAAAAGGTATGTTCAGACTAGGGTGTTCTTGTTCGATTAATCGAACAATTTTAGACGATTAATTTAAAATTGCTGATTTCAATTAAAGGATAAATCGAAGAATTTGGGCAGATTAATCGAATAACAATACATATATGATTTTTCTGTCAAATGTATAATTTTTTAAAGTTGTCAACTAAAAAAACCAAATGTATGTGTCCGTTGGAATTAAAAAAAACACTCATGTTTAGTGAGTAATTCACTAAACTTGACGTACTGCTTACTGAAAAAGTTTTCAGTAACCAGTAGATTTTTACTGAATCCGTTAATTTTTACTTATAATTGAAACAAATGTAAACAAATATTTTTAACAATTTTTTCAAACATTTACACCATTAAATTTTAATCTAAATACAAAGTGAAATTTCCTTGAATTTTTATATCGTAATATCAAAGGGCAAATAAAATTTTCAATCGACATTATAAGGGCGTTTCTAATACTCCCTGAATATTGTATTTTTGTTAACAAGACACGTAAGATGTTTCTTAACATACGAATTATCCATTTTCATACGAAATTTCATATTGGGTAGAACAATTCTTAGTCAAGATTTATTATAATTTAAAAAATTTATTTTAATAAAATCAATAAAACTGTTCGTCCAACTTTTTAAATACATATCAAAGAAATAAGAAGAAACTTAAATTAAAGGTTTTTATGTATTTGAGATTTTTTTCATAAAAAATATGTTTATTTTAAAAAAATTCAGTAAGTAAAATCAATAAAACTATTCGTCCAAATTTTTAAAATTAATAATGCTTAAAAAGCTAAAAACATTTTCCAAAAATGCTAAATAAAATGACAACTGCTAAATGAAAATTTTGCAGCTAAATAGAAATTTTTAATGCTGAATTTAGCTGCCGAAAAGCCAAAATGGCCACACTGGTCACAGGCTGCACTCCATTTGGTAGTCAATTTAATTTTAAAAATGCCCCCAAACGAAGAAACAATTCAAATTAGTAGCATGGTTCAAAGTATTTTGTAAAAAAAGCACAAGA
Organism: Pollenia amentaria; assembly: GCA_943735925.1. Taxonomy (NCBI): domain Eukaryota; kingdom Metazoa; phylum Arthropoda; class Insecta; order Diptera; family Polleniidae; genus Pollenia; species Pollenia amentaria. The sequence goes on along the minus strand of OX031007.1, from coordinate 196,020,897 downwards.
ATTTTCTAAGAACAAAATTTTTTTTTTAATAAGCAAATTTATTTTTTAAGATATATACTTTTTATAAAGAAAGCGCCAAAGTGAACTTGTGGTTAGTTGTTAAATTGAACGTAAAATTTGCAAACAAATGTAAAGGTATAATTGAAGGCAATCTCGTGGTCAATTTTTAAAAGATTATTTTTAAAGATCTGTTTAATTGTTTGTACATATACAATTATATGATCTCAACACATGTCTTGTTTTTTTCTATAGTTGTAAAGGTTTTATCAATCAGTATGAATTGTTACGTTAGTTTTGTTTTTTTTTTTTTTTTTTTGTAAATAAAATATTAAAATATGTACTTGTAATTAATAATGTCTATTTACTCCAGTATCAATTTTTTCTAAAATTATCGGAAAAAAATCCCTTGATATATTAAATTTCTGGAATTTCAATTATTCGATTAATCAATTAATTTTAAATTTTATTCGTTTATTCGAATAAGTCAAAAACGCCAAATATCGATTAATCGTTTTATCGAACAAAAAAAAAGCCGATTTATTGAACAGACCTAAAAAATAGTTAAATTAAATAATTAAGAAACTGTTGAATGATGTTTGATCGTTTTGCAATAGCAAAAAATTTTTTAAAAAAACTAGTGGTTACGTGTAGGACGTCAAATATTTAATAGGTGTGAACGTAGCTGAACGCATACTTTTCTAACAGTTTAAGTTGCGCTGAATCTGAATCTGTACTCTGAATGGCGAAAAAAAGATGAATATAGCGAAAAATCTATTTTTAAAAATTTAGGTTAAGATATCTCAGAAAAGGAACAAGATATCACAAAGTTTAAACATACGAGTATACTTTTAGTTTTATAAATAAAGAATTATTCTCGCAGTTATAACCTAGAATATGGCAAAAATAAGAGTTTTTTAGACCGTGATGGAGAAATTCTGGGTACAGATTAGTATTCCTATTGTTAATTCATAGTTAATTTATAAAGATTCAGAAAATAAATATGTATCGAGAAAAAAAATGTTATAATTTTTTTTTTTTTCGATTGAATTTCTGTGACTGGCCTGATAAAAAAAAAGCTTTTACTCAGGAAAAACTTTTTGAATTTGGGTAATAGGTCGTAGTTATTTCATACGTTACCTAGTAAGTAGTTGTCATTACAATTGTCATTATTGTGAAAACGTCAATAAGTACTTGCTAGTAATGACTTCAGTAAGTACTTTTCACTACTATTATTTTCAGTTATGAATATTTTCTTACTAATAATCAGCTAAATAACTACTTATTAGTTGTCTTGTTTTCAGTACTGAATATTTCCTTACTGGTATTTAGCCCCATAACTACTTATTAGGTCTATTTACTAGCGCCAATTTAATAAAAACTAGTTATTTTCTGGCTTCTAGTAAGTATATTGTAACTACTAAACTCTGTGGACAACTCGAACAGAAATAAGTAGTTATTCAGCCGAAAAATAAGTAGTGTTTATATTTCTCCAACATTACTTGCCTACTTACCAGGTAAGTAAAGTTTTTGCTGGGTAATTTTAATTAAATTATTTTTTTTTGTTTTTTGTTTTTTTTTTTTTTTTTTTTTTTTTTTAGTTTCGATTCTCATTTAACTGGTATAATTTCTGTGAATTCACTGATAACACAACTGTAGAATTAGGTTTGGACACATTTGCTCTAAAGAGATTTGCAGCTAAAAGTTCAGAGATAAGATAATTATTTTCATAAATACCTGAAGTGTTTAAATATCATTGGGTATTTATGTTTCGCCATCACTACATACCTAAAAATAAGAGAGAGAAAATATATTAAAAGCTGTACACAGAAAAATACAAATTGATTTCAATTAAAAAATTGCTGATATTTATTTAACAATTAATTAAATTTGCACCAGTAAACAAATAACTAGTTTCAATTATATTTTGTAATTCACTTTATTTAATTCACTTGATTGAAGGTTTAATTCACTTGATTAAATTTTTAATTAAAACTGATGTTATTTTTGATTAATGCTTTATTAAATTGGTAAAATACATTGGAGTTTTTTTTCTGTATACCCACAAATCTTTAATAGTAAAAAATAATAAATAACTTATTTGCTTTTATGTCAAATTACTGCAAACTATTTCAAAACCACTTTCACATAATTTGTTTTTACACCTTTTTCAAACATAAATTTAGACAAGCAGATAAACGCCAACATAAATTAATTCTTTGCCCATTTATTTAAATAATTCACAAATAAACAGTTATTTAAAAATAATTGTAGATGACAAATGGAATTATACACTATCCACCGCTAAATACACCTCATTCGCATAAATGATTATTTATAATTACAGCTTACACATTATTTATTATCACTTTTTTAATGTGTGTGTGTGTGTGTGTATGTGAGTAAAATGCCAATTAAAATAAATTTTCATAAAATTAATAAATAAAATTATCAAACTGTGTTAAATAATATATTTAAAATATTTATGGACAATTAATGAAATCAACTTGAAAAAAATAAATATTACTATGGAGGCATTGGCAATTATGGGTCATAAAGTCGAAAATGAACTTTAAATATATTTAGATCGGTAATCAAATACGAGTAATTTGGTAGAGTAAATAAGATCATTATAAACTAAAATAGATAAAATTTTATTACACTTATGTATATGTAAGTGTTTTGGTGATCATTATCTCTACATTATTGATCGTTTTAGTTTTAGGTGTATTAAAATCGTTTTTTCTGGGTTCACACTGTGAATGTTTTCTTTCAAAAAGTCTGAGTTTATTGGTGAGAGCGGCAGAGAATGTGCTATTCTTTTCTCCCCTCTCACCAATAAACTCAGGCTTTCTGAAAGAGAACTTTCATATTGTGAATCCAGACTTTTGGAAGGTGTCTGTCGTAAATTATAGACCTAATTTCATAATTTTTTCTTTATTATAATTTTTAGTCGCATAAGAGTATCCAATTTTATGACAATACTTTAGTTCTGTACCCATGTTCTGTAACTTTGGTGAGAACTTCTCGCATCGAAAAGATGTGAAACAAAATATTCCATCGTTTCTAGTAAAGTGAGAAAAAAGTGTGTCTGTAACTCATATCGAAAACTATCAAAAGAGATAACGTCGTTACGTTATAAATGACCTAATATTCCACTCGAAGCCGTTGTGAACTTGCAGACGTTGAAAACGCCTTTCAAACATATCGTTGACGGCTGCCAAAAATGAAAAATGTTCGATGACGGCGGCGAAAACACAACCACCGCAAATAAAGTAACTGTAGCAAATAATGAAGAGTGCGACTTAAATTTTTGTTGTTTAAAAAATAGCGTTGAAAACATTCGTATATTTTTGAAAAATGTTTAAAGCAAAATAATTAAACAATGAAAAAATCAGTCAAAAACAAAATACTTATCTCTTCCATGTTATTATTCATTGCATTTTGCATTTTTATTATATTTTTTAGTGGTTATATTTTTTCTCAGCCCGTTTTTATGCATGAGTTTATTTGACAGTTTAAAGCGAGAACTTTTTCACAAAAATTTTACAGACACACTTTTTCTGTAAATTGGCGAGTAATTTCCTTACGTGACAGATATTACTCGCTAAAAATGTTACAGACGCTGTTAAGTGAAAAAAAACAGTTGTTTTTTTTTTCAATTTATGGTATTTTTGTTTCCTTTCTCGCATTTCAATCGAAAAGTTTCGCGAAGCGAAAGTTACAAAATATGGGCACTGTACACAGAAAAAATAAAAATTTATTTCAATTAAAAAATGTTTGATATTAATTTAAAAAATTTATTAAATTTGCACTTATAACAAATTATTAAATATTATAATAAATTTTTATATTAATTTGAAAAAAAAAATGTCGACATTTTTTCTGTGTACAAATTTAGACATGATACGCAAAAAAAATAATAATTGATTTGAATTAAAAAATTGTGATATTATTTTAAAAAATTGGCTAAATTTGCACCAGTTAAAAACATTTCTTGCAGTAATGTTGTTGATATAAGTAAGCGTTTAATTCACTTGATTACATTTTTAATTAAAGCTGATTTTATTTTTATTAATGGATTATATAGAAAAAAATTTACGAGAATTTTTTTCTGTGTAAAGGGTTTTGAAAGTGGGTTGTTATAGAATCTTTGCCTTATTGCAGGACTTATAATCTTTATTTGTGCCAAATTTCTTGACAAATACCGATATTCCGCCAACAATTTTATTGTATTTTTTTTTGATAGTTTATGGCGTAAATAATGTGATACAGCGTCAAAATTAATTGCTCGTATGAAAATTAAAAAAAAAAAATTAACTAATATTCCGGTATTCGAGCCATAATTAAGAAAAGAACGTCGATCTGTTACTTCTCATAAGATATTGTTTTTAGACTTGAAGAAAAAGGCAAGAAAAATATATGGGTTGTTCAGGGAAAGCTGGTTATCAGGTTATATATTAATTTAGTTATATTCACAACAACAACAAAATACATATATTAAAAATTTTTTTATATATATTTTGTTGCTATTAATATAACTACATAACCATATAACTTCATAAACCGCCTTTAGTTAACAGCCCAATAGATTATTTAAAGAGCCCCAACCATAACTTACGATCAATTATATTTTCACTTAAAATAGACTTTAAAGACCAAAATTAATCCAAAAAAATATTTTTTTTTTTTTTTTGCTTAAGGATCCTTAAGTTAAGTTCCAATCGAAAAAGAGGCAATAGTTTAAGATCTATTGCGGTTTTTGGCCGTAAAGTAAATTTGGTAAGAAGAACTTAAAAAAGACATTAAGGCGTCAGTACACGCAAAGAAAAACATGGTTGTGGTAAACATATTCTAAGAGGAACATATTATGACAAGATTCATGATTGTAGTCAACATATTACGATTATTATTGAATCATATTATGACCTAATATATTCGTAATATTACATCATAATATTTTTCCCTTAATCATAATTTGTTTTTATTACAGCATATTATAATTTAATGTCATCATATTATTATCATGAAATATTTATTATTAATTAATTCATTTATTAATGATGTACTAATAATCCCAATCTTTATTTATGATTAAAAACACTGAAATTTATTGTTTTTTTTTTACCAAAAATCACTAATTAGTATAAAACAAAGTTTAAGAACATTAAAGTTGTTTGTAGCTCGTTTAATAGAGCCGCAATCAAACCTGGTTTAACTGAGATCTCAAAAACCCAACCTTAAAGTTGTTTGCCTCTGATGTAGATTCATATATCTAAATAAAAATTGGCACAAAAAAAACTTTAACATGAGCCTTAACCTGATAACATAATTTTTGTGGCTGGTCTGACTGGTCCATGGTTGCCCATGGGTCCCAAATACAGTACTCTCTCGCAAATTTGCCTGTTTATACTGTGGTGTAGGGTCTCAAATGGTCAGGCTTGCCTAGTTTTCCCCAAAATGTTGTAAATTATTACAAATTTATTGTTTCGAAAAAAAAAAATTAATTAAAATACACAAATACCTCAAATTCAATGCGATTGCAACTAAAATAGCGTTTAATTTGCATTTGGCTATTGAAAAATCAAACATTTTAAAATATTTACAAAAATTAATAATTTATGAACAAAAAACAGTAAAAACAAAATACAAAAACTCCTACTAGCAACCAAAACAAAACCGGCTAATTAAGCAGCATTTGAAATATGTGATGCAAATCATAATGATGATGATGATTCCACATATAATGTTTTAAGCCTCATGTTTATACCTGCAAAAATTATATACAGTGTAAACTCCCTTAACAGACACCGTCCTTAATTAGATATCCCCTTTCGATGGACACTTTGTCATGGTCCCGCCAGAAGATTACGAATTATTTTAGGGACTTCAACACATTTCCATGAACCCTTCGTTGTCCGGCCATGAGAGGTTCGACTGTAATTTATTTATTTCTGTATGCGAATACAAACAAGTATCTTTTTTGTTGTTGTATCTGTTCGATAAACCAGTGTATCTGGTACAAATTAAATGAGTAACAAATACACAAATATGAATTAAATTTTTAAACAGATAATGAGAGATTATTTGCAAATGGAAATAATAAAGTTGGCATTTAGATACATCAAAATAATTTGTTCATGTTTTTATACTATTGTTTTTTTTTTTGCTTCGAATTATGTGTTATAATTATAATGAGCTAAGTGAGAGAATAATTGTACGATAATTTGATTTGTGCCAATTGTAAATAAAATGCACAACGAAAAATGCATTTAGTCGACTTTATTTAAAACACAAGTTGGCAGGAATAATGAAATAATTTCTAATTAAAAAGCAAAAAAGCTAAATTGTAAACTCGAATACAATGAATTCTGATTTTCTATTCTAAGCAACTAGACCATTTTCTACCAGACGAGTCCTTTAACTATTTCACTATCACCTTCGGACAATTTTAATTAATTCAAATCCCTTTTAGAAAAACATTTTTTAAGTAGTTTTCTATATACCCCTAAAAATATACTGTATATTTTGATTACAAAAGGAAACTTTTTTTTTATATTCCTCTAGAAATAGTTTAATAACAGTTTTATATCTACATCACATCAATCTATTTCTCTTAAAGATATTTTATTTAATGCTATAAATTGGTTATGAAATTCATACTTACGCTACCTACAAAAATTTCATAATTTTAGGGGATTTTTTTGTGATAAAATATGCTGCATAATTTAAGGAGCCACTTAAGGAAATAATGTATTCGTTATGGTGTAAAAAATGAAACATTTTCGAGAAAACTTTGTAAGAAACTAGAGCGAGCCAGTTTGCTGGTTGCATAAAACATTTCGTATGTACTGCATTTAATAGATGCATCAGATGAACTTTAATGTTGTTGCAAACTATAAATTGAAGAAGTAAACACAAGAAGAGGTGCCGGAGTAAAAATAATAATTTTATGTATATATGTAAATTTCCATTTAAGAAAAGTGAAGGAAAAAATGTTTATTTAAAATGTTGGGGAAGGAAAAAGTGGTTTTTAAAGATCCCTTTTATAAAATATATTGTAATTAATAAATTTTTTTGCAAAAATATGTAATTGTGCTCGAAAACGTGCTTACGTGTTCTGATAATCTTTGAATAAGATTATCTTATAGTCATGGCAATCAATTAGATTAAAAAATGTTTATATAAGAGCTCCAAAGAAAAGAATGTTGGTAATTAACTTTAAAAAAGGGGCTTAAGATGGATCCTAGATTGGATTGGCCTTGTTTAGTTTACAAAATTTAATGACCTACAAAATTTTTGCAGTTTTGTGAAATACGTCTCTAAGAATTATTTCTTTTATACTCAGTAATAAATTTTATATTGTATTTTATTCGATCTTTATAACGAGTTCACTATTAGACGATGTTAACACAACATAATAATAGTTAAGTTTTTTCTGTTTTTTTGTGCGTTAATAATTTTTTCAATTATAGCCCAGAAGATGTTTTTCAATGAAAAACGAAATATCGACAAAATTTAATAAATTATTATAAAATAAAAAAAATTAAAAAGACCTCGAGCTCAAAATAAGTTCTTTTATTTATACTCAGTAATATGTTGACAAACGTTTCTTATGTAAAAAAATAACATCTTGAAGAATGTGGAATATTCGCGATTTGCTTTCAATATTTAGTTAAATATACATACACAGTTGGGATTACTCAGGAGAGACTAAAGAGGGGTCTCTACGCTTGCAGATCATAGGTAGGAGCTGGGGACTCCGACGGTCAGTGGAGAGATGGCTGTACACTTAGGTGGTTAGACCCATTCTTACGTATGAAGACTGTTTTTGGTGGGAGGCACGGAGGCTGGTTAGTCAAAGGACCTTCTATCTAAGGTTCAGAGGTGCTTCGATCGGCTTAACAGGAGCCATGAATAGTACCCTCAGGCGGCCCTAGATGTTATTCTACATCTTCTGCCTATAGAGCAGTATGTGATGGGAATAGCAGCCAGGAGCATTCTTAGACTGGGGGAGTTAAATCTGTTGCGAAATTTCACGAAGGGTCACGCGCGGATCTTGGGTGAAATAAGCGCTGGTGGTGATTACCTGTGCTCGCCCGGCTCCACGGGTTATGTGGGCAAAAGGGTCGATTTTGGGCGTTTGCCAAAGGTAATATTGCAGTCGTTGGAGAGCTGGTCAGGTTAGGGCAGATTGTATATAGGATTTGCTATTTTCACTGATGGCTCGAAGATGAAAGGCACCGGTGCGGCGGTCTACATTGAGGATCTGGAAATCAGAAGGTCATATAAGCTCCCAGACGACTGCAGAGCATTTCAGGCGGAGGTTCTTGGGATTTTAGGGCCGTGGAATTGGTGTGGAGCAACATTATCAGGGACACGGAGGTCACTATATATGTGAACAGCCAGGCAGCTCTTAGGGCCTTAATTGGCTGTTGTGTGAACTCCAGGCTAGTGGATGCTTGCAGTAGGGCTCTAAGGGTAATATTAGGGGATTATGTGGTGTGGCTTTGCTGGGTACGGAGTCACTGCAACATCACCGAAACAGACGATGAGTTGGCAAGACTGCACGCAGAGAAAAAATATGTTAAAAAATGTTCCCCTCCAACAAAACTATTTTTAAAGAAAATTTTAAACATATTATGTTTAATTTAACCATATTATTGTCATCGACAACCATATTATTGTTAAATTAGTCCTCCATCAAGAAGCCACAACCATATTATGGTTGCCTCTAAACATGTTATGGTTAAATATGACAATAATTTGTTTTTAAATTAACAATAGTATTTCCCTCTTTTCCAAGAGCATCATTCTATGGTTGAAAATCAACCATGCTATTATAAATGTTAAACATAGTTTAGTTATTATTAACCAAAACATGTTCGGAGGCAACCATAATATGGTTGAGCCTTCTTGATGGAGGATTAATTTAACAATAACATAGTTGTCGATGACAATAATATAGTTAAAATAACCATAGTATGTTTACAATTTTATTTAAAAATAGTTTTGTTGGAGCTGACCATATTTAAACATATTTTTTCTCTGGGTGTGGGCTCGGAATTGCAGAATCCTGATTCTCCCATAGTAGAAACCAATTTGCTGCAAGATATCGCGGGCGCTGTGACCGGTACTTAGGAAGTCCGATTAGCATTCGCTACTAGGCAGGAGTAGGGTATGCGTCAGTACCATGATAGGTATTATTGCGGGCCACTGCATGATAGGCAGGATGGCGGTGAGAATGGGATATGACTTGTCGCATATATGTAGGATGCGTGAAGACCCGGAGGAGTTGTAGATGGTTGAGCACTTTCTGTGCCACTTGCCCAGGCTGCAGAACAGCAGGCTGAGATTACTAGGTAGTAGATTCCTGCGTGAATTGGGAAATGTCTCGGGCTGGAGAATCTGGCGGGATTCATAATAGGAATGGCCTGGGTGCCTGCCTGCAGGAGTCTGGGGACTGTATATATTTGGGGTTGTTTTCTGTTAAGTAGGGGTGTTTGCTTATGTTACCCGATTTGTTGTCTTTCACTACTTTCTCTATTCTTGTGCGTTTTCTGTTTATTTCTCCTATTCATCTCTTACTAGGATTTTATCACTAAATAAGGCGTCACAATGGAATACATTGGTCTCTGGGTGAGGGTGTGAAGTTTGTCTCGCACCACTCTTTCTACCTAACCTAATTTACATAGGTTATTCTCGCCAATTTTATTTTTTTTTTTTTTTTCAATTAAACTATTAATCAAAAATAAAATCAGTTTTTTTTCACAAATTTTTTAATTGTAATCAATTTTTATTTTTTTCTGTGTATATATATATGTACATATGTTCCCTATGATCCGAAAAGGAGCAAAGGGCCTCAACAAATGCTCTCCAGTTAGATCTATCAGTTTCGATGCTCTTAATTCCCATCCAGCTTTTGCACGTCTTGGCCGCTTCCTTGTCAACCTGGTTTTTACACGCTGTTCGGGTTATGTAGTCGTGGGGCCTTCAAAGCGTGTGGCAAAACCAATTTCATTTTCCCTTTCTGATTCCTCGGTCAATAGGTATTTGGTAAAAGCTTTTGGCCAGAAAGTGTTCAGAAATCTCAGCAAGAATCAGTCGATGAAGACATATGCAGCGTTCAGGCCTAGTATTGCTGCGTTCCAAGTTTCAAATCCATACAGAAGGACAGACTTGACGTAAGAGTTATATATTCTGGCTGAAGTTTTTTAAAGAGAGATTGTGATGCCCACATATTTGTCAAACTTCCAAATGCTTGTTTTGCACACTTTATGCGATTGTAAAAATCCATTGTGGAGCTACCAGTTATCGTTGGAATGCTAACAAAGTAGTAAAAGCTGCTAACGTCCTCAATGTTGTTATACGTGATGTATACCTTTCACCGAAGGTAGAAGTAACTTTGTCATTCCGTTTGTAACATACGCAATATTGATCCTTATGAGAATAAAAGTTCAAATCCGGCTGTCCGCCTGCTGAAATGGGTTTTCCGAAGATCGTGACTCTTGCGATTCATTGACAGGTAAATTCGAGGAGCAGATTATTTTAAGTTTTGGTCCAGAAAGTTGTTCATCTAAATAGGTATTATGATTTATATAAAAGTTTACGGACTATGTGCTTCCTAAAATTCAAGCCCATGGTCTTGGTGAGCTCTGGTTTCAACAAGATGGCGCTGTGGGCGATACAGCTTGTAAAACAATGACCTTATTGAGAAATCATTTTGGTTAGCACATTATTTCACGTTTTGCTACGGTAAATTGGCCACCTTAAAAAATTGAAAAACCCTCGTCTTGAGTTAGAAATTATTTTTTTTATACATATCCCACTCGCATCCCACTAAGCGACCAAAACTACCTAAAAGGAAAATACATAAGCTTTCTTTTGAGCAAAAAAAAAAAAAAAAAAAAAAATAGCGTTTTCAAAAAAAATAAGAAATAAGTTTCAAATTTAAAAAAAAAAAAAAATTTAAAAAATATACAAAAAATTTTGAAGAAATAGCTATCTAATTTGTTTGGAACAAATTTTGCTAATACCAATAGATAATAAGTTACATGGATGAGAAAGAACACCGCTTTGGCCAAAATGTAAAATTTTGACCCCCTCTAACTCAGAAACTTTTTGACCGATCTTGTTGAAAATTTGTGTCTAAAATACTATCCAATAAGACTAACCCCCATATACTTTATGGGGTCTTAGATGTATAATAAAAAAGTTTAACACGGAATGACAAACTTAGTATACCCTCATTCACCACTAGTGGTGTGGTGGATATAAATATGGTGTTCATATCAAAAAATATTTAATTGATACTATTAATTTGTTTACTGGTGCAAATTTAAATAAGTTTTTAGTTAATGTCACAAATTTTTTAAATGAAATCAATTTGTATTTTTTTCTGTGTATTGTAGGGTATAACTCGGTGTTTTCCTCTCGCCGTCTCCATTAACTCGAACCTTCTATTCTAGTCATATTCTCCTGAAAATTAATATCCATAACTTATTTTACTAATTTAATTAAAGCGTTAAAATCTTTAACTCATCCCTTCGAATATAAAGAGGAAAATATTTAGTTTTAAAAGTTGTTGACTGTTCTGCATACATTTGCGATTGCCTGTAAGTGACGCATAGCGATTTGACCCCAAGTTTTATTCACGTTGCCTTTTAATTTTCAAAATTAATAATTTACCAAGAAATATAAATTGTTACCAACACTTTGTTTAGCTTTTCTTGTATTCGTTCGTAACAAATAATAGCTTATCTTCTACTCTCTTTTTCTCTTTCGCTTTTCGTTTCTTGTATTGTAAACGTAATACAGAAAACCGTTACGGCCAACAGCAACAATGAAGAAAATTAAAATAATATTTATTTGTAGTGAAAAGATAAACAGTAACTCTAATGCAAAAAAAAATATACTCAATGAAATTAATTAGTTGTCGGTCGATTGCCATAACACAAAGTACCCTACACAAGGTACTAAGAAGTAAAGTAAAAGTTAATTAAATACAAAAATCGTTTAAAATGTTTTTTATCTGTAAAGAAATTAATGTACCAGATATTCGAGATAAATAACTTAAAAATTTACTAAAATTTCATTAAGCCAATATTTGCGATAAAATAATTTTTAAAGACCCACTGTAACCTAAACTTAAATATGCCACTTTGTTAACATTTATGTGTAAACAAAATTGTTTTTGGACTATGTTTGAATTCAAGAATTTTTTTTTTTAGAAATATTCATAAATTTCTTTTTAATTCATTATTATGCAGACAAGTACCTTCTTGAAACTTCTGTTTTTAGGACAATTATTGTTGAAAAGAACATAAATACTTGCACACGTGCGTAAAGAACACATAAGCATAAATAATTTAACGCAATTATTTAAATAAAATTTCTTCAACAAAGACACAAGAAGTGCCTTAAATTTTTGTGAAATTAAAAGAGAAAGAATAACAATTTAAAAAGGTACTTTTTGTACAAATGACACTTCTTGTTTCAAAAGATATTTTTTATTGAAAACGATATATTTTGTGGATAAAGGACGCTTTGTAAGGTAGCTAGGTACTTTCTAACTAAATAAATGTCGAAAAAAATATTGGTTGTTTAAAAAGATACTTCTGTCCAAAAAAATACTTTTTGTTCAAAAGGGAAACATGCTAAACGAAAAAACTTCTTGTTTAAAAAGCTAATTTTTCTTCAAATGTACTTTTTTGTCCAAAGTTATACATTCTGTTAAAAAGCTTATTTTGGTAGAAAATATTCTCTTTGTTTTAAAAGATAATTTTTGTCCGAAAAGATACATTTTATTTAAAAAGGCAATACTTGTCCATAATAATATTTTTGGTTTAAAAATATATTTGTTGTTGCAAAAAATTATCCTTATTTGTTCAAAATAAAAATTGTTATTAAAAAATCCTTTCTCTGCAAAAACATACTTTTATTCAAAAAGATACTTTTTATTCAAAAAATATTTTTTATTTAAAAATATAACTTTTGTTCAAAAAAAAAAAATATTTGTTATTCAAAAACATACTTTTTATTAAAAAATATACTTCTTGTGAAAAAAGATGCGTTTTATCCAAAAAGATTTATTTTGTTTAAAAGTGCACTTTTTGTTAAAAATATTATTTTTGATATTGGGAATTATTTCTTTTCATAATCAACTTTTTTATATTCAACAGTTTTTATTTTTCGAATTAATTCTATGAGTTAAATTTCAGTTATGTATTTTATAAAGTTTTTTGTAAATTTTACTCATATAATAAATTCGAAAAATAAAAAATGTTGAATATAATAAAGTTGCTTATTAAAAGAAATAATTCCCAATATCTATTTGTTAAGATTGCTGAGTTAATTACATTCGATTTATAAAGTATCACTATCCCGTGTGACACAAATAATGCTGACGAAGGCCGTATCGGCCCAGAAAATGCATTACATTCTGCTGGTGTCTAATAATTGTAAATTTTTCTGTACATACAATATACTTCATTGCTATCCAACGGAAAGCTAAGGTAAAATGTAACAAGAAGATACAAGATAATAGTCTGGTAGTGAATAAAGGTCATTCCTAAAAAATTTAAGGAATAGAACTATTACAAAAAGCTTTATAAAATACATAACTAAAATTTAACTCATAAAATAAATTCGAAAAATAAATAATGTAGAATTTTATTTTTGGTTAAAAAATATATTTTCCGTTAAGAAAGATATTTTTGGTTAATAAAATTTCCTTTTTGTTTAAAATAAACTTATTATGAGATGATACTTGTTATTAAAAAATGTACATCTTTTTATTAAAAAAAAAAGTTGCTATTTGCTAAAAAAAATATATGGTTTTCGTTATAAAATATCTCATCAAACACGGAGGTTTGATCTCAAATGGAAAATGATTTGAAATTAAACCTTTTCTCGAATGAAAAACGCTTGAAAATTATTTGAAAATCATAATATTCCAACAAAAGGGGGAAGTTTCTTTCAAATTGAGAAATGCATTGATTTTCAACTTCCTTTCAAACGTTGTTCGCAAATGTTTTTCAAATGTGTATTGTAGTACAATGTGGAACATAAATAAAAAATATTTTTTTTTAATTTACATTCATTATTTATTTTAAAAAATTGTCAGATAAACATTCGTCATTATAGCTGCTGCTAAAAGATGAAATAGCGTTCTTTCCGTCCTCAAATTATAGAAAAGGCGAAATATTGTGGTTCCTCTTTATTTTAAGGTTGGTCATAGCTCAGCGTAGCATCTTGATCATAGAACAAACTAATAATTTCTTTATTTTCGTGTTGTATTTTTATTCGGTGTCTTAGTCATTGTAATAAATTTGTTTCTCACAAATAATTTATTTTTTTTTCACTTTTGTTTAAAAGGTTATTTTGTAAAAAAGGTATTTCTGTTAAATAGGTACTTTTGTTAAAAAGCTACTTTTGCTAAAAAGGTGCTTTTGTTAAAAAGGTTTTTTTGTTAAAAAGGTACTTTTGTTAAAAAGGTAATTTTGTTAAAAAGGTAATTTTGTTAAAAAGGTACTTTTGTTAAAAAGGTAATTTTGTTAAAAAGGTACTTTTGTTTAAAAGGTAATTTTGTTACAAAGGTTTTTTTGTTAAAAAGGTACTTTTGCTAAGAAGGTACTTTTGCTAAAAAGGTGCTTTTGTTAAAAAGGTAATTTTGTTAAAAAGGTACTTTTGTTTAATAGGTAATTTTGTTACAAAGGTTTTTTTGTTAAAAAGGTACTTTTGTTAAGAAGGTACTTTTGTTAAAAAGGTAATTTTGCTAAAAAGGTTCTTTTGTTAAAAAAAAGTACTTTTGTTAACAAGGTACTTTAGTTAAAAAGGTACTTTTGTTAAAAAGGTGCTTTTGTTAAAAAGGTCATTTTGTTAAAAAGGTACTTTTGTTTAAAAGGTAATTTTGTTAAAAAGGTTTTTTTGTTAAAAAGGTACTTTTGCTAAGAAGGTACTTTTGTTAAAAAGGTTATTTTGTTAAAAAGGTACTTTTGTTTAAAAGGTAATTTTGTTACAAAGGTTTTTTTGTTAAGAAGGTACTTTTGTTAAAAAGGTAATTTTGTTAAAAAGGTAATTTTGTTAAAAAGGTGCTTTTGTTAAAAAGGTAATTTTGTTAAAAAGGTTTTTTTGTTAAAAAGGTACTTTTGTTAAGAAGGTTCTTTTGTTAAAAAGGTAATTTTGTTAAAAAGGTAATTTTGTTAAAAAGGTTCTTTTGTTAAAAAAAAGTACTTTTGTTAAAAAGGTACTTTTGTTTAAAAGGTACTTTTGTTAACAAGGTACTTTAGTTAAAAAGGTACTTTTGTTAAAAAGGTACTTTTGTTAAAAAAGGTACTTTTGTTAAAAAGGTACTTTTGTTAAAAAGGTACTTTTGTTAAAAAGGTACTTTTGTTAAAAAGGTACTTTTGTTAAAAAGGTACTCTTGTTAAAAAGGTACTTTTGTTAAAAAGGTACTTTTGTTAACAAGGTACTTATGTTAAAAAGGTACTTTTGTTAAAAAGTTTCTTTTGTTAAAAAGGTACTTTTGTTAAAAAGTTTCTTTTGTTAAAAAGTTTCTTTTGTTAAAAAGTTACTTTTGGTAAAACTTTACTTTTGTTGAAAATGTACTTTTATTAAAAAGGTACCTTTGTTTAAAAGATACTTTTGTTAAAAATTAACTTTTGTTAAAAATGTACTTTTGTTTAAAAGGTACTTTTGTTAAAAAGGTCCTTTTGTTAAAAAGGTCCTTTTGTTAAAAAAGATCCTTTTATTAAAAAGGTCCTTTTTTAAAAAAACGTACTTCTGTTAAAGGTGTACTTTGGTTAAAATGGTTCGTTTGTGAAAAGGGTACTTTTGTGAAAGAGATGCATTGTAAAAAATATACTTTTGTAAAAAAGGTACTTTTGTGAAAAATTCACTTTTGTAAAAAAAAAACTTTTTTCAAGGTTTGCAACCGAGACGACTCTGGTATCGGTATTAAACTGTTTGTTATTTCGGTATCAGTATCGGTATTTTAATAATATCATTATACCTGTGCAGAAACTTTTATAAAGGTATAGATATATCTATTTTACAATTTAAGTAACCAAACAAAACAAGAACATTATAAAAACATGGAAGGGATCTAAACGACTCAAGGCAGAATTATTTTGTACGTTCTGTTCTGTTACGAATCAGCTGTTTTGTTTCTGTTCAATTCTGTGGACAAATCTGTTGAAAATAGAATTCAAGTTACGTTACGGCCAAAGTGTGTATGTATCAGTTTGTTGTGATATTGAACACATTATAATTTGTTTTTAAAGCTAGAAAAAATTTTTTTTATTAATGATTTTTTAAAAATTGCCGTATTTTGACACAAAATATTAATATTTTTATTTTTTACGAAAAGTTTTTTATTTACAATTTCAGTGTTTTTCTTTTTAAAAGCTTCTGATTCCTTTCACAGAAGAAGTAATTACAAAATATTTGTTACAGAATGGAACGTAACAGAACGGCAACAGAAAGTAAAAACTAATGAGGACTTAAGATGAAACATTTTTTACATGGTGGAAATTATCCAAGGAATTTTAATATTAAATATTGTGTAAATGTAAATTTTGCAGAGTAGAAACATCTAATAATTTTAATACTCGAGCTAATGGAAAATATGTTTGTTGGCAACATAAACGAATTTCGGTATCGGTAAAAATACCGGTATTAAATTTTAAATGGTATTAAACCAGTATCGGTTTTTATTACGGTATTGATTTCAAAAGTAACATTTTTAAGAAACTTTTAAAATTGTTCTGTATTAGTGAATACCTTTAATATCAATAAGTTAATAAACAATTGCACTGTAATACCTTCGCACACATTTTTAAAAATAATTTTTTTTCAATTACAACTCGCCTACTGACAAACTGACTCACCTTTTCAGTGTTGGCTTGAAAATAATAAACCAAAACGAACATCCAGATAACACTAACAAACACAATCAATTTGACGTTGCGACGCATGATGACGATGACGATAATGGTTGTTGTTGCTGCTATAGAAGTTGTTACTGTTGTTTTTAAATCTGCTACTGCTGCAGCTGTTGAACTGATTTAAATGCGATAAAATGTTGCTGTTATAATTTCGTTGGAAATATTTTTATTTTGTTTCGTTACAATTTTTTTGGCAGTTATTTTTTTAAATTTTTCATTAACACTTTATTTTAGATTTTCTGAAGAAAAAGAAAAGAGAAAAAATGTTCATGTTATTAAAATTGTTCCATTTTTTTTTTAAATTAATTAAAGGAAAAACTATTTTATTAAGTTTTGTTTTTTTGAATATTTTTATAATTTATTTCGGTTTTTGTGTGTGTGTGTATGTTTGTTTTTTTATTTATTTAAAAGTAGATTAAAAAGTTTAAATAAACTTTTTTCTTGTTTTAATTTGAATAAAAAGATTAGATAACAAGAAGTTTTTGCTTCTTAACGCAGGGTCTCCGCCTGAGATAAAATATAAGATATTTATATCAGCAAACGTCAAATTCAATCTCACACAATTATAACAAAATATGGGTCCTAGACCCACCTTAGAGTATACCGATCGACTCAGAATCATTTTCTGAGTCGATCTAATTATGTCCGTCCGGCTGGCTGGCTGCTGTCAATGTACCGGTGTGCGCCAAGTACAGTTCTCAATTTTGGCGATAATTTGATGAAATTTAGCACATCTAATTGGCACAAGAACCAAGCCTATTGAAAATGGCCCGAATCGTAGGACCACGAGTTGAGGTAGGGGGCAATTTATGTCTCACATAAACTATGTAATAGATTTTAATGAAATTTAAAACATAGATAGATCCTTATTCATATAGCCACATTAGCTATACATTTTTCAAAAGTTGTTCCCAAAAAGGTAAACTTGCGAAAATTTGTTCGTATATACTGTGGTGTAGGGTATTATATGGTCGGGCATGACCGACTATACTTTCTTACTTGGTTTATTGTGAAATAGCTCCCAGCCGTCTTAGCGTATGCAGGTGTTTGGTATACCATAGAGGAGGAAATCTTTACGAGCGGCCGATACGGGTTTTTGAAATTCGGACTTTTCGAGTTCGGAATTTTAATGAATAAGAGTATATCAATTAGTGAAAACAAAAGTGTTTTGTTGATCTAACATCCGTTAAGTTTTACTATCTCATTGAAAATTATGTCAAACCAAGAAAACGAAAAATCGCCCAACAAATTTTTCTAAGCTTTGGTAAAAGTGAATTATTACCCAAAAATGACGGAAAAAATCACCCAAAAAATAGTTTATATATCTTATGAAAAATTACCCAAATTTTTGGACAACTTTTCACATTTGCCTTGGGTCATTATGCCTACAGCCAAACGAATTTATAATATAACAGAAATTTCTTTGGGAGTTCTTGAATTTTTTTGGGTTTTATTTCATTCCATTTCTATAAACTATTTTCTGGGAATTATTTTATGATTTTCTTTGGGAGTGATTTCATTATGAAGTAACGCCGAAAAGTTGAGATTTGTTCCATTATTTTTTTGTTTGGAATTTATTTCTTTTTTCCAGGTTGGGACTTATTTCATTTATTTTGGGACTTATTTGATTGGCTGTTATTGCCCAGCCACTTATTGCACCTCGTACTTATATCACGGAGCCAAATTTCACTACGGTGCGACTATATTTTTTAAAGCTTTTATTCCTAAATATTACTAATGTCATAAATCGGAAGTAAACTTAAGTTTTCATTCCAAATGTAGGTGAGCATTGAAAAAATAAGCAAAAATACATTTTGCTATAACGTCCTTGAAAATCATACAAAATAATAGAAACGTTGGCCATGTGGACTTTAAAACATGGAGTTTACAAAAGTGCTCAAATCTTGGTTTAGTCGGCCTAAGCACTTTTCCTTTTTGCCACAGAATTGTAATTATCACAACAAAAATTCGTATCTTAAATTATATATAAGCTGAAGGCCAACGTTGCCATTGCTGTAATAATATTAGCTGTCCAATAAATAAGTAAAATTTAGTATTCAATGACCTTTCAACTTAACTGTCCCCATAAGCACTCAATTTACGTAAAAAGGATAATCACAAACAGGCTCTAAGTTAAGTATTTTTTCGGAATGAACTAATAAAATAACTTCATGTAGATAAATATCAAAATCAGTAAAACATGACATTTAACCTCTGTCAACTTTATATTTGAACATACACATTAACATACATATTTCAAACGTCAAAAAATACTTTTTTAGATTTGTTATACATAATTCGTAACTTTTGATTTAAAGGCTCTTTTGTTATTTTACTTATTTTTTATATTTCAAAAAAGAATTTAATCATAACCGAATAGTTTGTTAATAATGGGCCATCCTAATAATCTTTTTTGGTTTTAATTGAAAACATTTTTATTATTGACAGTGGCTAAGTAAAACTACTAAAAATTACTTTCTTAACAGTGGCATTGTCCATGATTGCATTACATCGGACCTACAACATGGCAGTAGTCCATTTTATCTAAAATGGATCAAGTAGTTCGATATTATTTACAGGGACACAGAAAAAAGTGTTTTATCAATTAAAAAAATGGTTTAAAAAGTATTTAAATTGAACTAATGTGATAATGAAATTAATTATTTTTTTTTTAGTTGAAAGAAAATTGAAATTAGAATATTGATTTAATTAATATTTAAGTTGTTTTGAAATAAATTTTTAAAGAAAATATTAATTAAATATCAAAAAATATTAATTGACTTTTTCGTTTAAAAAAAATAAATTTAAACTTGTAAAATTGTTGTTGGGAATTGTCAATATTTAATTGAAATGGCAAAGTTTTTTGATAATTTTTTTTATTAAAATTAAAATATCATTTATTGAAAAAAAATATTCACAATTTTTAAATTTTTAGTTATCAATATAATCATTTCGGTAATAGGTGCAAAATCAACAAACTGTTTGCTTGATATTATGAATTTTGTATAAATTAGGTGCTTGGAGACAATTTTTAATTTTTTCAGTGTATGTATTAGTTTGTTCTGATATGAACAAATTGTAATTTTTTTTTAAGGCTGGTACTCTGTTCAACATTTGACGTGAAAGTTGTCAAAACCCACATGAAAAAACTTGTGCAAAATTTCTATGAAATAATGTTGATAGAGTTGTACTCTGTTCAATTTGTGAAGAAGTTGCGAAATGTTTCTGGCAACATTTTTTTTTACACTCGTGAAATTTAAAGCAAATCAAAAAAGTTTACACTTAATATCAAATGAGAGCAAAAAAACACAAATAACAAAACCGGTAATAGTTTTTCCTCCATATTTACTTAAATTTTTATTTAGAAAAATACTTTTCAGTAAAATACATACATGTGGGTATTATTTACATACGCAAAACAATAGGCAAGATACTTTGAAAGATTAAAAACGTCAAATTGTGAAAACTCGCGAGATAGGTAACATTGATACATTTCATATTTTTCGTATGGAATAATAGATGTTGTTAACATTTTTCAAAAATTCGAACAGAGTACTCGGCTTAGGTCCTCTATTCAGTATTTCATGCGAAATGTTGTCAAATTCAAAATAAAAAAAAATTCTGTGAAATACAAACGAAAACATGTTGATAGAGTTGTACTCTATTTTTATTACGAAAAACATTCGAAATGTTGCTGGCAACATTTTTATTTTCCCCGCGAAACAAGTGCAGCTCATATTCTCTCTCACGGGATTTTAAGCAACAGCTTATTATTTTTTGTAATTATTTATTTTGTATTTGTAAAGTGGTTTTTATAACATACGTTTCACAAAAAAGTGTTAAAATTAATAAAAAAAAAAATTATTTTTTTATTTGTTAATTTGGGAAATTGTAAAAATAAAATTTGGGTTGTTCACAAAAAGTTTGTTATCAGGTTATATAGTTTTTTAGGTATATTCACAACAACATAATACATTTGGGTAATTCCATGTCAACTCGACCAAGCGTGGGACCCAACTAGGGTTTTTAAATTCCCGACTTTTTCGAGCTCCCGGTAATCGGGATATTTTTTTAATCATTCCCGGGATTTCCCGGGTATTCGGGAAAATATTATTAAATAGAATAGACAAATTTTTTTTTCACGCATAAGTTTTTTTTTATTTTCAAATAAAAGTTATTCTATAGTTATTTTACAAATTCCCTATACCTATGAAATAAAATTGTATTCAAAAGATATAACATTTTTCAATTAAAATTAAAGTTTTTTATTGTTCATATTTTACAGCTTAAGTTATAAAAAATAAAACTGGTTAATAAAGGGGTTATGAAACGGATTTTCATACAAGCATAGGCCGTTAAAAGTTTATATTTCTAATTATTAAATATTTTACATAAAAAAATTAATGTTTAGAGATCTTGTAATTTAGAAATCGTGTAAATCGCAAAAGCGAAAAAAATAAAAACTTTGAAACACTTAGAGAAATTGAAGTAGTTTTTAAATTTTTTTTATTTAAAGTTGAAGTTTGGAACTATTTTAAATTAACTTTAAAATAATTGCACCTCTTTTTAAACATTAAATTACTAGTAAGTTTTAAAAAACAAAAAATTCATTTTTTTTAAAAAAAATTTTTAACTCACAAATTATTTAGGAAATATTAACTTTGTTGGCTTCAATAAAATGGTGCTTTAAAACAATAAGCGCGTTAATAGCACTTTCCAAAAGCCGGTTCCTAATTTTGTTAACAAAATTTTCAGAAAAAGAAAACACACGTTCACTTTCGATAGATGTAGGACTTATCGTCCATAGTGCTTCAAATAAATTATCTAAATTGGATGTTCTAGTACCAGTTGCTTCAATCATTGAAATATCTCCTTGTTGATTTTGTCAAAACCTTTGCTGTTTTTTTTTTTTGCTATCTTTCAAAGCGGACTATTAAGCTTTTCTTGAAAAATATCACTATTATCCAGATCGGTTAAGTAATCTGAGTAGGATGCATGTATATATGCATATATGTATTATGAATATTTAAAAGATGTTTAAGCAAATTACTGGTTGAAGAATATTTATAAGCGAGCACACTCTTGGACATAAACTTTTCTTGGTCCTTTTTTAAAGTATTTACATACGAAAGATAGCTTCTCCATTTTCTGTACGACAAAAGTAAAAATTAGTTCCACATAATGATAATTTAAAAATAGAGTACTTGCGGATTCAGCAAAATAATTTTATTTTGTAAAGTCGTTTTGCTCCTTCTTTGTTTTTAAAACAAATAAATAGCCAAACTAGTAATTATTTCTTTTATTTTTTTTTTTTTTTTGCAATATTGTATTCGGCCGTTTTCTCAATTCCTCATATGCACATAGTTGTTTATTTTTTGTAACAGACACACGGTTTCTATTTTTGTAGTTTTGAATTTTCGGGACTCCCGACAAAAAATACCGGGAATCGGGAATAAAAAAATTAACGAAATTCCCGGGAAATTTGTCCCGGTATTTCCCGGGATAAAAACCCTAGACCCAACTCCTTTCGATTTTAAATGAAATTTGGTGAGAAGGTTCCTTTCATTAAAAATTTTAAAATTTTTTTCGTTGATAAATGTTCCTTAGGGGATGAAAGGAACCTTCTCACCAAATTTCATTCAAATCGAAAGAGGTCGGGTCCCACTCTTGGTCGATTTTACATGGAATTACCCATTTATTTAAATTTTTTAAATATATTTTGTTGCTGTTAATATAAATACATAACCATATAACCTGATAATCCGCCTATCGTGAGCAACCTAATTGTTTTACTTTTTTAATGACTGTTAAAAAAACATGATTTTTGTTTGCCTTCGCAAAACAATGTTGTATACTTGCAACTAATACAAACGTTAAGTTTTGAAAAATCGCGAGACAGATAATATTGATACATGTCAACATTTCCGTGTGAAATAATCAATGTTGCTTAATATTTTTCCCAAGTTCGAACAGATTAATTAATGATTTTTTAGAAATTGACGTATTTATGACACAAAATACTAATTTTTTTTATTTTTTACGAAAAAGTTTTTTTTTTCATCTTTTA
Organism: Pollenia amentaria; assembly: GCA_943735925.1. Classification (NCBI taxonomy): domain Eukaryota; kingdom Metazoa; phylum Arthropoda; class Insecta; order Diptera; family Polleniidae; genus Pollenia; species Pollenia amentaria. The sequence continues at coordinate 195,997,887 of OX031007.1, read as the reverse complement.
TGTTTTTTTTTTTAAAAGCAGCTGATTTCTATCACAGAAAAAGTAATTACAAAATATTTGTTACAGAAAGGAACGAAACAGAACGGCAACAGAAGGTAAAAACTAATGAGGGCTTAAGACTTGAAGAGTGTGAACCAGCACATACAAATTGTATGGACATAAAAATTTATGTGACAACTAGAGAACGCGTGTCGCTTTTGTTTAGGTACGGCTGTAAAACATTGTCAAACAGCAAAATTCTTATATATTTATATCCCTAAATTATGCTACAAAAAATTGTATTTAAAAATTTACACAAATCCTTAAAGAAATATTAGATTTTTCTTTAAACTTATGATAATTAACACACTTTCGCGAAAGCAAAACACTCCTTCGCTAAAGTTGTTGAATTATAGTTTCTTTTTGTTTACACCACTCGCTGGTATCCTCTTTCATAATTCATAAATTAAAAAAAAAAAAAAAAAAAACTCAACAAAAAATATCTTTTTATCTTCTTTGTGTCTTAACACGTACTATTTCAACATCTTTACTCAAGGATTTCTTTTCATATTTTCATAAACATAATAAAATCAGTTTTAAACTTTATTGAAATTTAAATTCATATTTATCTCTCAGTTGTTTTAAAATTACAGCATACACTTTGGAGTTCTTTGTGTTTGCATAATGTTGTATACTTTTCCCATAAGCAGAATTTTATAGTTTTGGTTTATGTTATTTTGCTGTTTACGTTAAAAAATAAGGGGGTAGGTAACCTTCACTTTATCTCACTTTACAAATATTTAAATATAAATTTTGAATTTAAAAAAAAAAATTATAAAATATTTCATAGCGCACAGTGAAGGGACTTACAGACATCCAGATCCGATTTTGAGATTTTCAAAATCAGATTTTAAAATGTTTATTGATGAGCTTTGCTTTTGACACCGAGTAATGCCTTTAGTCATCGTCCGGACTTGGAATTTTTTTTTCAGAAATTCTTGAGTTTATTGGTGAAAAGGGTGAGAAGATTGGGAAGGGGTACTCAGTTTCATGTACTCTGCAATTCTGTCTTGTTTTTTAATTCTCACACTTTTTAACTTGAAGTTGGCTGTAGGAGTATTTGTATATAAAATATAATAATTGAAAATACAATAATTGCAAACCTAGAATTTCGTAATCTGTAGCCCGTTTCTGTATTTCTCGCATCGTAAAATTTCCCGCATGAAACAAGTGAAGTATGATAAAAACAGTGCAATATGAAACTAAAAATGGTTTTTCTCACATATGTAAGTGTTTTTGTACTTTTACTTTGCGAGAATTATCTGTCATTTAAATAATTTTCCAGCAATTATTGGAAGGATGTGAGAAAAAATGTTTCTGTAACAATATTTTGCAAAAAGTTTCTCAAAAGAACTGTCAAAATAAGTCATATTTGAAATTGATGCGAAAAAAAATTTTAAAAAATGGAGCCCAAATTATGTATGTATGTACACAAGAATGTGTATTATTTTATTTGATTTAAGAAGAAAGAATTTAAATGATGAAAATAAGTATATAAAACACAATTGTTATATTTTGTTATTTTAATTTTTTTAGCGTTTCATTGTGTTTGTTTCATGCAGCCTGCCAGATAAATTTGTGAAAAAAACGTCAATATCCTAAGAAAAAATAAAAATAGCGTATATTTTGTTCGGACAATTTAAAATTAATTTTGACGAATTTTGTTCGATTTTTATCATATAATCACAAATTTTTATCATATAAACACATAATCAAAAAAAAAAAAAAACATTAAGTTCATGTGTAAAATACATATTTTATACATACAAAAGCTTGAGGTCTATTTAAATCAAATTATTTATTTTATTTTCCTTAATCCGATAACAGTTAAAAATTTCAGATTGTTATTTTTCCCTGCAGAAATCACACAAAGGAGTAACAAAATATCATATTGAAATAAAATAAACACTTTTGGACAAAATAAGAGCCAAAAGTTTCCTAAAGTGCATTGACCGAAAAATGGGGTAATAGTTTAATCTTTTGATCATACAAACAAATGTATTAAATAATCCAAGCAAATAAAATTTAAACAGTTTTCGTTCGAAATTTTGCTTTTGCCGATACATTTTTTAATCTGCCTTGTTTTTAAAGATATCGGTTTTCTGTGGTGCCTAATACACAAACATATAAAACTATTTAAAATTGTTTTATTTCGAAGACTCTAGAAAAAAATCAGCAAATTGTCACTTTGCCAATTTTGGAACAAAAAAATCGTCAAAATGTCGATAAATTTTTAAATCTGGCAGCCTTATTTTTATTATATATATTTCTTTCGTTGACGTTTCGCTTGCATTTGACACTTAATTGCTGGAAGTATTCTCGCATTTAAATACAGAAACACTTTTTTCTCACAAATCGAGAAACGATGGAATTTTTTGTTTCACACTTAATGTGAGAAAATTTGCGATGCGAGAAATACAGAAACGAGCTACTGGACACACATGTAATTTTAAAGCAGGGGCCTATTCACCGCATCGAGTAAACTATCGTATCGAGAGAGCCTTCATATTTTTCTGCATACGATAGACTCTGATGTATCGACTAAAAACTCGAAAGATTGAGACCCTAATCATGTAAAACGCAACGCATCGCCAAAGAATTACATTGAAAGCACAAACAATGTCATAAATATTTTTTAATTTTGTTGTTGCTTCCTATAGAAATTCACATTGCGTTTTAAAATTTCAAACCTGCATAGCTTGTGGCGTTGAAAATTTGTAAACGGTACATGAAATTTTATGTAGAAAGCAACAACAAAATATTGATGAAATTGTTTGTGCTGTAAATGTCATTCTTTGGCGTTGCGTTGCGTTTTACATGATTAAGGCCTTAATGCCTTTGGTGACTCGATATCGAATGCTACCATCTCCAAAGACGATGCATTTCATTCGGTATCGAGTCTCATGATACCAAAATAATACATTTCGATATCGCATGCGGGGATTAGATCCCAGAATTTAAAAAAATTGCACCAACAAAAATTTCAAGTCTGGACGATTGTTTTTTTTTTTTTTTAGACATGAGAATTGTTATGGACAAACATTAGGGCTATTTTCGTTTGCAATGCTTTTAAAACATTATTTTGATCAGCACCTTGAATTTAACTGATTAGTTGAATTATTTGGAACTTTTAAGTATTTTGGTATGTTTTTTCCCTTTTCCTTAAATTTTTTCATTAAAAATGTTTATTATGAAAACAATTTTTTCAATAATATTAAAACAAGGAAAACATTTTTAGTTATTACTGTTTAGTATTCTCTTTTCAAATCTGTTTAATATCTTATTATTTCTGACACCACATGAGCGAAAAAATTTGTTGTATAAATTTCTTGAGTTTTTTTTTATTTTTTTTTCCTAAAATAAACAAATGTTATTTTTAATTCAAATGTTAAATTATTACTCGCTTATGAACGCTCGCACAAACAGCACTTGTAAATAAAATTTCGCTTTTTTTGTCTATTTGTTTTAGACAAGATTCTTGAACATGATTTTGAAATTAAACATATTTTCTTCAATATTTCATTGAATTTATACACATTATTCAAACGAAAAGAAAAGTTGAATAACAAAAGCAATTATTCTGTGGTAAATAATTTGATGCGCTTTCACAATAAAAAAAAAACACAAAATCATAAAAATATCGATTAAAAAATTCGTAGACACATGAGTGTACGCAATACTTTATTTTAATTTTGATAAGATTAGATAAAATTAAATTGATTTTTTGTGTATTTTGTATAAAAGAAATTTATAGGTTCTCAAATGTTTAGAACAATGTAGACAATAAACATTAGAAATGCACGACACCGCCGGTTTAATTTTAATTTTATAAAACAATTTAATAGAACTTAAAACGGGGTATTAATACCTTTTCCATTAAAATAATTAAAAGGGTTTTCAAAAACAAAACTGTTCTTAAATAAAAAAAAAGAAACAAATTTTTATTACTGTAATATGATTGAGCCAAGCCACAGATTATTGCCATCAAACAGTGTGGGTTGCTTGACATTTAATAAAAACAACCGTAATTTGCAGTTAATGAAAAAATTACAAATTTAACTGACGATAACTTATAAAAGCGATGCCAGATGTGATAACAGTTAAATTTCAATAGAAAAGTATAATCATTGAACACAATTAATTAATTAATTAGATTGATTTAACATTTTCTCAGAGATCGTATTTTATCTCTGATTAAATGTTTAATTATTTACTTTGGTAGTTGTTACAATGTTAAGGTTATTCAAAAAAAGCAACTGGGTTTACTATTTATTATGCTAATAAAATCTATTAGGAAATTTTAAAAAGAAAATTAAAATAATGCTGGGTTTTTCAAATCTCAGTTAAACTTGGTTTAGTCAATCTGAAAACTGATTTGTGCTGCTATTATTAAGTTTGTATACAAAATGTTTACGGAACCGCTTAGTTTTGCTTAACATGTTGGTAATAAAAAAAATCACAGTTCGCTGGAAAAATACAAGTTTCAGAGATCGTTAAACTAAGTTTAAGCTTAATCCACATCTCAAAAACCCGGCCTAAATCGAGCATTTAAAAGTTAAATGTACAAAAGCGTAGGATGCCTTAGCGTGAAGAATGCGAAAAGTAGGCCTTCGTTCTACTTTTCTATGAGATTGTTTACATTAAAGCCTATTACTCTGTTCCAATTTGTGAAAAATGTTCTGCAACATCTATTATTTCACGCGAAAAATTTGACATGTATCAATGTTACCTATCTCGAGAGTTTGCACAATTTGACGTTTTTAATCTTTCAAAGTATGTGACATTGTTTTGCATATGTAAACAAAACCCACATGTATTTTACTAAAAAGTATTTTTTTAAGTAAAAATGAAAGTAAATATGGATGAAAAACTGTTACCGGTTGTGTTATTTATGTTTTTCACTTCTCATTTTAAGCCTTTCAGGGTCAAAAATAATTTGTGGCGAGATAAAAATCTGAAAATTTGTATGTAAGGTAATATGATGGCGCTGAAGCCAGGAAAAATAATAGTTTTCGCCTCATGCAATTTTTAGAGACTGCCAAATATATAACCTACAATTTATTTTTGCAATATTTTTTTCAAGAAAATAATTATTTACGCATGTATCAATACTTAAATTTTTTTTAATATCACCTGATCCCCGAAATTATTATATATTTTTCTTCCTAAATATAACCTTTTTACAAATTTCCTGACTTGGGTACGGCAATTCACTCAATAATTAGAAAATAAAGTATATGTCTACTATAATAACAATTTAAAATATCAAAAGTGTCCCTCTTTCAGATAAAACAAAAAAAAATATAATTTACTGTACATTTTTATACATATTAAGTTTAAACTTTTTTTCATTTGCTTAAAATTCCATGTGAAATAAGTGCAGCTTATATTATTTCGCAGATGTAAAAAAAATGTTGCCAGAAATATTTCGCAACTTTTTCACAAATTAAACAGAGTACAACTCTATCAACATTATTTCATAGAAATTCCGCACAAGTTTTTTTCATATGAGTTTTGACAGCATTTCACGTGAAATGTTGAACAGAGTACCAGGCTTAAGGGTGAAATTAGCTGTGAAACGTCCCCTGCTACGTATGTTTGGTGGCGGCAAGTGTGCAGAAGCTTGTGGGGTACTCACTTCTCCTTTACATATTTCTTTATCTCGTATTTTTGTTATGTTATGTATGAGTAATGTTGCCCGTTGGAATATTTTCAGCAACATCTTTATCTAAAGATTTAACAGCCAGTCCAGTTAGGTCCACAATTTCTTCAATAATGTCTTCCTTGGTTAAATCAAACATTTTGATTAAAAAAATTTTTACATTAGCTTTATAAATTGTTGTCAGTCTTGCCTATTTAGCTATTAATTCTACATTTCCCAAACAAACAAAAAGTTACTTAATGGCAACGCTGCTACGGATGAACGATTAAGAAGCATTGATCAATTAAATCTCAATAAGGTCACCTGGCTATTTCAACAAAAAAGTCTTTATCTAAATACGCGGGGGTTTAAGAAGGAATTCCAAAAGAGAACGTAATCATTGTCGGGGCGACATTTCCCTTACAACCCATCTCCACTATCTATCAACTTGGTACAAACAGTAAACAAAACATATGTCGCACATGAATTCTGCTAGTATTGACTATTCATGTTCATATTTCGTTCATGTGCTGCCATTTGTCTTAGCATTCATGTTTGCCTTACAATGTTATTTTCTGTCCGCAACCACACAAACGAAAAAATAAACAAAGCTAACACTTTAATAAATCAGAACATGAATATCAGCACGTATTCGCCATATACAAGAACATAAACAAATTAATACCTTTGATCTGCCGGCGTTATGTTCATGTCTTATTCAAATCGAAAGCTCATGGAGACGTTGCGTTATGTAAAGGGTCATTCGAACAAATCAGCTGATCTTAACAAATAAATTTTTTTTATTTTTTTATTCATTTTGAAATTATTTATGAATGTATGTACATTTTATTTAAAGTCTAGTTTCGTAAAGCCAAGTGGCTTATCTGCAGGATAAGTTTTATTTATGGTTATGTCTCGTAAAGAACATTGCATGTAACATAAAGCGTAGTTCATTAATAAGGCATGAACATCATGCAATGCGTTGAGGCAACAACGCATGTGATAGATCGCATTTCACGTCTTTTTTTTGTACCATTTTTTACAAAAAAAAAAATGATAACTTGATTTTTTTGTACCATTTTTTACAAAAAAAAAAAAAAAATGATAACTTGATTTTCTGAAAAAGCTTAAAAACTCATTATAGAAGTTTCATATCATAACGTTCACATATTATAATTTTTATAAGGATTCCACCAATAAAAGCTTCTTAATATATTTTGAAATTTTATTTGATATTATTTTAAGAATGTAGTAAAGAATCAGAAAATTTAAAATTTTTATGAAGGCGATTAAATCTGATGAAATATGTGCGACTGTTTAATTTGATTTTAAAAATTTTAAGGGTCAAATAAATAATTTTTTTCCAATACAAATGGAAAATGTTAAATTATAGCAAATAAATCGCGGTAGTTTCACGGTACCAACAGAACTCAAACTACATATAAAAAAAAAAAAAAAAAATTGTACCATGATTTCCATCCCTGATATAACTAAAACATTTTGTTTTGTCCTGTATATAAGCTGAGATTTTTATTCAAACTAATAAATATTTGAATAAATGGTTTATGAGATTTTTAGGAGATTAAAATATAATTATCTTTGCATATATTTTTTTTTTTTTAATAATTTTTACTGTACAAAATGTTCTAAATTAAATGTTTCATCATAAGCAAAACCAGTTTCGCAAATTTTACCACATATTCCTTAGTTAAAAGCTTATTTAAGATTTTTTTAATAATATTTATTGACATTATTATTATAATATTTCAATAAAATATTTTATTCATTAAAACTTTGCTTTTTAATGGTTTAAAAGGTACATATTTGTGAGTTGAAAATAATAAACTATATCAAATTTAATAAGACAATTTTAATTAAATTAAAGAAGATGGATGTTTCGATAATAAATTTTAACTTTTTTTAATTGTTTTCAATTTATAGCAGTTGTTTTAATTTTTTTTCAGACACACGCAACATTTTTTAATTGATTTTAATTTGATTTTCTTTGTTGCAATTTCACCTCTTTAAATGGTTTTTAATTACTTCAATTAATTATTTAATTCTTACACACACATTATTTTAATTATTTTTTGATACTTTTGTTGAAATTAAATTTAAATTCCATTTACCAAATTTAAAACACTTATATTTGGAACACTGAAACACAAATGCCGCTTTAACGTTTTTTTTTCAAATTCGTTTTTTTTTTTTTTAATTTCAAAACCAACATACAACAGTTGCTTTTTTTTTTGGTCAATTACAGCGACTGTTGCTGTTTGTCGGTCTTTATTCAACAATTTGAATTTGATTAATTTGACGCGCGCTTTAAAAAAAATCAAGAAGACCGGAATGACAAAACGATTTTTTATTCAAATTTTCAACTATTTCGACCAACCGGCCAACAAACCGCGCACGGCAAATACTAACGAACAAATAGCCAAAATTTGAAGTTTTCATATGTTTTATCTGCTGCTAAAGCTGTTGCAGCTAGCTGTTGTTTCTGGTAGCAACTGAGCTGCTAGACTTGAAAATGTATCTACATACAACACAAAACAAAAACTAAATATTGCTGCACCAACCACAACAACAATTTGGAAAAGTATCTATTATTTTATAGTACAAAAATTAATAAAAGCGAATGAATTACTTGGTGTGCTCTTTTAGTATAAGAGTTTGAATCTCTCGCTCTCTCTTTCATACTAATTTGCTTCAAACATGTTGTGTTTTGTTTGCTATCTGTTTCATGGTAGTTTGTTCCAAACGGGAGCAGGGGGTTTAATACTTATTATTAGCTTTTTTTTATCTTATCTTATATTTATTGCAGTTGTTGTTGTTTGCCATATTTTGAGGTTTTGTTTACATTTTACTTAAATTACCTAAACACGTGCTAAGTTGCAAGTTGCAACAGTAATTTCTTAATTGTTGTTGTCTTTATTGACCAGTTGGTTTAAATTGTCATTGCGTATGGTAAATATTTGTTAGTTTGTCTGTATTAGAGATGAGCGATATTTCTGTACCTGTGATTTGATCACTGTTACTGAAAAATCACGAATCACAGTTGTGACCAAATTTGTCAAGTAACAGGTACTTTCTAAGTCGTTCTTTTTGTATTTTGTTCCATATACAAATTTATGATATTTCACTGTTTGTGTGGGTAATAGCGTTTTTTAAATGAAATGTCGAATGATATTGCTGTTCCTTTCATTCTCTCTTCTATCTTATTAGAATTTTTTTATGCCAAAATGTATTTGTTCAAGTATGTATGTATATGAAAGTAAACAGATTTGAAAGCTCTTACAATTTGTTGTTGTTTCTTTGTAAAGTGCTTACAACAGCTCTTGCAAAAGCTCGAGCATTGTACATATATGTAGCTTGGCCGCAATTGCTTTAAAAGAACAGAAAACTGATAAACCGTGATCACAATCACAGTTTAAAGGAGCAGTGATTTTTAAATCACATTCACTAATCACGATGATATTTTAAAATCACGGGATCGCTCATCTCTAGTGTGTATGTTTGATTTTAAGTGACCAAATTTTTTTCCAAAAACTACCAAATTGTGATTTTATATTTGATAAACAAATATCGACAATTTCCAAGAGTCGTTAGAAAAAGTGCTAAACTTTTAATTATATCGATTTTTCTGTTCTTAAGTTCTTTACATCAGGGTTGTGTGTTATCGTCTTGAGCAGCACCTACCACTTGACTTTGTACTTTCCTGTTATTAAAAATTTGCAGGGCTACTGGTTCCTATTGTACCAGATTGATGTTTTCTCAACCGCGATCTTTAAGTGATCTGGCTGCTAATTCTGGCAATCATGATCGGATACTTTTTCGATTCGAAATTTATTTCTAATTCTTTCAGTCGATACTGAACGAATCGTTATTATTATGATTTTCAGTGTTATAAAGCATTTATTTGAGTTTTTACAATACTGAAAAAATAATTTAGATTCGTTCAGTATCAGCTTAAAGAATTATAAATAAAATTTCTTTCGAATCGAAAAAGTATCCGATCATGATTGCCAGAATTAGCAGCCAGATCACTTAAAGGTCGCGGTTGAGAAAACATCAATCTGGTACAATAGGAACTAGTAACCCTCTGGATTTCCCATGGAGGTTTTCAAGGATCATGTTAGGGATAATGAGATCGGTACTAGCTATATATCCTATCTGATACCAAGGAAGTCAGGGGCTTAGGTACCAGACTGACTACTGGTTGAAGCCTCCATTAGCTTGCTCCTTGAGAGAAATGCTTTCTACTAGCAGGGTACTTTCGCGGACCACAAGGTGGTTGTGGCTCAAACCCAAAGTCGCGGATAGGGGAAGTACTGAAGATCCCACTAAAGGATGGATTTTTCAGGGCGACATTATCCCACAAGTGGTGTTGCTATTCAACAGAAGCTGCTGACGTTTTCTAAATAAGTGGAGGTTAGACAAGGGACGAATGTATAATTTTAGCAGATAATACATTCAGATTGTTACCTTGGTGTGATGGTGCATCTTAAGCTCGAGGTCGGTTGGTAAGCGCATAGTTTATCACCAATGTGCATTGAATCCACCATGAAATTTGGTGTTTACATAAAACCTTTTCTCAATCTGCCCCCAGGACCTAAATTTGTTATTGTTAAGGTGCCTTTGGTGTTGCTATGGTATAAGCCCAAATCGTTGAGAGTAAGGTCTTAAAATGGCCGGTTAGAACCAGATTTTGACCCATAACCAACGTTAAAAATCGGCCAACTGGCGGTTGTCCCTGTGTGCTATTACTATTCAAAATAAGCAGCCCAATTATGAATATCCGCACGGAATTTTTACCTTTTCCACTTTGTTATTCCCGGAAAAAGTCCTCCCATTCTTAACAATAGCGGAATAAGTAAGTTAAGGAAAGAAAAATCAAAGACAGCTGTTTTGTGTTTGACATCTTAAATTGATATTGTGACTCTTTGTTGTAATTCTGATTTAACTTTTTTAAAAAATAATTTCTATTTTGAATTTATTTTCCATTAGCAAATAAAATTAAAAAAAATAAACAGCACAGCATTGCAAGTTTCAGCGGAGGAATTTAGTTAAGAAGAAGGCCGAAAAATTATCCAGAGTTGAAACGAGGAATATGCGGGATTCATTCATTGAAACGTTTATGGTTTCTGGATCTTCGCTATTTTTTATATGATTCTATATAATCTTATTTCCGACTTTTTGACATCAATCAATCAGCAGAGACAAGAAATGAGGCTCAAAGCCTGGGCAAGAAAATGGAAAAATTTTCGTTTCTTCCCGATAAAACTTGGCACACTCAATTATATCTGAATTCGCAATACACTTTTTTAACGACTTTAAATCAATTACCTGTATTATTTTTATAATTCAAGTTGGTTTGTCATTTTTTAACAAAATATTCTGTACTGAGTTCATTAGCCCTGAATTGTCTTTGAATATGTCTATCTTAATAGGAATTACTGTCTGTATGAGTAAATGAGTTTAGATACACGACAGATTCTGACCAGTTCTTTTGAAACGAAACTTATCTCTTTGCAGAAAAGATAGCAAAATTAATTGCCAATATTTCGAATGACGTTATAGGTTAACATTTTACAGAAATAAAGACATATTTTTGTCGCAACATATAACAGCAAGAAATTTGTTTATAATGTTAATAAAAGATTTCTTATTTATAAACAATCTACTAAAATTTAGGACTGAAAAAACTCTTTGAATTAAATTTAGGATTTTGTACCACTAAGGCCTAATAAATCAAACCAAGTTAAACTCAGTTTTGGGTTTAATATGTGTTTAAACTTTTGCCCAACATTTCTATAAATCTGTAAACATTTTAACCATCTTTAAACGCATAAAATTGGGCGTTTAAACTACCAATGCAGACCATATGAATTTGACATCATACGAGTATATCGTAGTGCTGCCACATGTTATTTTTTTAAATTGCATATAATATATGAAACACTGATTTACAGTTGCTAAGTTTAACCCTTAGATTCTCGGTAACTTTTTACCACTAAGTTATCCTCTTGGTCTGGCCAGACAACAATTAGAACCGCTAATAAACCCAATTAAATAAAAAGTAAATTAAAATATTTTTTATTGAACGTATGCTTAGTATTTTAGATAATTTGAATTTATTATATAATTTTATTATTTCATTATTTTATTTCACATGCAAGTCATCGAATATGTAGTCTTTAGTTGTGCACATTGCTTTTTCGCATCAACCACAGCTGAAACGAGTTTTGCTTTTGGTTTTTGTAGTTCAATTGAACTAAGCTCATCATGGGCCGTAGTTTTCTGATTTGATTCAAACTTGCTTCATTCGATTCAAAACATATCATTTATAGAATTCACATTTCTGTTTTTTTGATATTTTTTTTCTATTGGAAAGATATTGCAAACCAAAAAAAAATTAGGTCTGGTCAGAACAAGAGGGCAATTTCATAGACTTTTACATAAATATGGAATTTCACCCCACTAATTTGCTCCAATCGAATCCAAATAAGTTTCATTCGGTTAAGCATATATCATTTACGAAATTCACGTCTCAGTTTTTTTTGATTTTTTGTCATATTCGAAAAATATTGCAAGCAAAACACAAATTTGGTCTGGCCAGACCATGACGGTAATCCTAGGGTTAAACTGCATTTAAACTTAAGTTTAGTACAACTAAACCAGCGTTTAAACCACTCACTGATTTATTTACCATAAATAATATCAGCGGTTAGTTCATCTAGACCAAAAGGTCAAGTTTCACACAAATTTTAAGCGTAAAGAAAGAAAAAACGAATAAATGGGGTAAAAATCGGAGAACTTTATTAACGAAATATTTTTAACGACAGCGTTATATTCGACGCTTAACGCAATGTTCGAAACAATGGCATAACTATTTTAAAATCTTGTATAAGGTAAAACTTGTATGCCATCATATCGAAATAATGTTAACAACTTGTTAATCCCCTTAAATTATAATCCCATTAAATTATCTCGCGCTATTTTTTATTTATTATTATTACGAATTTCCTTTTTTAATCGAGATTAAAGCGAGCAAGTTGTGCACATCTTTTTATATTTTAAGAATTTGGAAACGAAAAGGAAAATAACTGATATCTTAAAGGAATCTCAAATAGGGAGATCGATTATTCGACTTTTTTCAAAAACCGGGTTTCGTATATACCGAATAGTTGCTATTTTAAGAAAATCGGTTTTTGGTCAAACATTTAAAAAATAACCGGTTAACCGGTTTTAATTCGAATACATAAAAACATAAATATTAAATAAGTTTTTGTAATAAAACGTTAATTTAAATAAACACAAAACAATAAAAATATAAAAGGTAAGGAACCATCAAAATAGATACATATGACTCAATATTTGACGATAATTCAAAGAAAAGTGTGACCAGTAAATTGATCAAACTTTAGCTTTATTTTTAACTATTTCTATTTATTTATTAAGCTTTATTTGTAACAGGTTGATTGTATATTGTAAGTTGGAAACTGTTAAACGATGTTTGATCTATACAAACGTTTTGCAAAAGCAAAAAAAAAATTATAGGAATTTAATAAATTTATTATTTGAGATATTCTCCCAAATTTATTTTAAATGAGTTCTAATTTGTTGGTGCTTAAGCATGTCTATATGAATCAGTAGATTTCAACCATATTTTTGAATAGTTGCAAATAAAACCTCGTAGCCAGTACTGAAATTCTGTAACTTTTTAACGAAAATTTGTCGTTAAGTAGTCAAAATTCGTTAGTAAGCGATAATTGACGTTAAGAGCTATTCTGTAGTGACATTTTAACAATTTTTGTCGGTAAATAATATCGGTAGCTAACGACAAGGAAAAAGTTGTTGCTAAAATATAACGATAATAAATGTATTGTTAATTGTTTTAAAATATATTTTAAAGAACCCAATTTTCAATACAAAAAGTAAGAAAGTATAGTCGACCCTACACCACAGTATTTTGGAACCATGGGCGATCATGTTTCCGTATGCTGTGAGGTTAAGATTCACATAAGAGATTTTTGTGCCAAATATTACCTAAATATCTACTTCTATTACTGTGATTACTACTATGAAATAACATAGAAGCTATTATAAAGGTTACTTGTGATAAGCTATTTTCGGGAGTGTATTTGTGTGAGAGCTGTGGCCAATCGTGGACCGATTCTAATACAATCTGTTCTGCTGATTCAGGTTGCCAAAAAATATTTTTAGACCTAATGAAACTTAAATATCTATAAAACAAGATGGTTAATGGGCACAAAATTCCGGAAAGGAGTTTGCATGTGGGCTATGTAAAACTAAGAACCACTTTGAATAGGCTTCAACCTTGTGATAATAAACACATATGTATATGTTAAATTTTATCAAATTATTTCCAAAATTCCGACCAGTACTTTAGTCACAATGTTAACTTGGACAGCCAACCAGCCTGCCGTATGGAAGGACGGACCTTGTTAGATCGATTCTGATATTGATTCTGAGTCAATCGATTTACTAAAAGGTGGGCCTAAAACCTATACTTAAATATGTGGCATAAAGACATAATATCCTCTCCACATACGGTAGTATGGGTATAAAAAGTAAAAGTCAAAAATGTTGTGCTAGAGTGGCGCGGGCACCTCGAACTTTTTCCCTATGTATTAAAAGCTTTAAAACTTATATATTTGCTAAGAAGTATAATTAATATTTACTCGATTTCAAATATTTTTTATTAAAAACAAATTTTACAAGAAAATTTATTTAATATTTTTTATTAATTTTAAAAAATTTCAATTTTGACATTGTTACATTTTTTACCGATATTTGTCGTTAATATTTCTAAACGAAAATATTTGTTGATTTAAAATAGAGAATAACAAATTCGTTAAGTTACCGAGATTTATTATTACTTAACGATATCGGCAGTTAAATTCAAAAAGTTACAGAATTGCGGTACAGAAAATTTTATATTTCAAATTATTTTGCTTCAGCATTATAGAAACGAATAGAACTACTTAAGAGTTTTTTAGTGATTAACGGACAGCCCGTCCCTGGCAACACAACGGGCTAATATTTCACCCAATGATTCATTTTTGGCAGCGTATTTTATTAAAGTATTATTTGTCGTCGCTTTAGAACTACTTTGTACGGAGTTAAGTTTTATTAGGAGCACATTTATGTCAAGCATGTAGACTCATTCATTAATTGAATTGTTTTTAGTTTTTTTTTTAAAACACACGCTTTTAAAGGCGATTTTTATTTACATTGTTCATAATGTTTTTTAACTCTTGTAACATCAAAATGTTTGGCATTCTGCATAAAAAGTTTAAGTTTGCCCAATATTCAATTAGAAAAATACTTAACGGACAGCCCGTCCCTGGCAACACAACGGGCTAATATTTCACCCAATGATTCATTTTTGGCAGCGTATTTTATTAAAGTATTATTTGTCGTCGCTTTAGAACTACTTTGTACGGAGTTAAGTTTTATTAGGAGCACATTTATGTCAAGCATGTAGACTCATTCATTAATTGAATTGTTTTTAGTTTTTTTTTTAAAACACACGCTTTTAAAGGCGATTTTTATTTACATTGTTCATAATGTTTTTTAA
The DNA here is from genome assembly GCA_943735925.1 of Pollenia amentaria. NCBI lineage: Eukaryota > Metazoa > Arthropoda > Insecta > Diptera > Polleniidae > Pollenia > Pollenia amentaria. The sequence goes on along the minus strand of OX031007.1, from coordinate 195,982,603 downwards.
CTCTTGTAACATCAAAATGTTTGGCATTCTGCATAAAAAGTTTAAGTTTGCCCAATATTCAATTAGAAAAATACTTAAATTACGGGTACATTTACAAGAGTAAGGAAAACGTATCGAGGGTTATTATTCAAATAGTGCTATCAGCATAATCACAATTTTACAGGAGACCGAAAAAACTGATTTTTCCTATAACTCTAACAAAACAGTATTTAGTGAAAAAGTAATAAAAGCAATAAAAAATTAATTTTTATTCGAATGTTTTAAATTATTATAAAAAGAATGGTATTCTTGCGGAATAACAGGTTTCAATAGACAGTGCTTTTTTACCAAAAAAAAAACTTGTGTATTAGATAGCACAATACAATATTTATGAAAATATTTCAGGAAAAATTTTTTTTTTAAATTTAAATGACAGGTGCCCCTACAGTCAGTGAATTCGTTTCTATAAAAAACACAGTTTCGAAAAATTGCAGATAGCACTATTTGAATAATAACCTTCGGTATATTCATTGCACATTCTTAAAATAACCGGTTTATTATACCAAAATAATAACCGGCTTGACCAAACTAAAATAACCGGTTAAAACTGGTCGAATAATTACCGTTCGATCTCCATAATCTCAAAAAATACAATTTATTAAATTCTTGCTTTTTCAGAGTAAACGCATTTAATTGCTTTGAACAATTTTTGATTTTAATTATAAATCGTTTTCTTTACAAAAAAAAACTCGGTATTTTCCGAATTTAAAAGAAGTCAAAAATTTGTCTACACCGTTGTTTACAATTTAAAAATTATAACAACTTTCCTTTTATTTCTTTCACTGTTAACCAGTGTGACCTGATTTTGAAATAATATAAAGCTAAATCATGTTTGAAATAGGGCTAAAAAGAGCTAAAGACATAAATTAAAAAACCAAAAATAAAGCTAATTTTTTTTATAGATTTATATTAGTAACTTTTAATTATTTCGATATTTTTCATAGACTAAATAGTGTTAATGAAGGTATATCTACATATATGTATATAAAAAATGATAACATCTCGGACTATCTGACTGAATTATTCATTATTGCACAGCCTAAGCGCCTGAAGCTAAAAAGTTAAATTTAGACCGAAAGTTGTTCTCTCGGCAAATAGATCCACTAAGGTAGGATTTTTGGAAACTCGAATGTAAACGGGATAGAAAAGAGGGTAAACACATGTAAATTCGCTTACCTCTTATCTCCTTAACTTAAAAAGTTGTAAAAATATTAATACTAATTGATCATATTAATACTAGTTGATCATTAAAAAAATAAGGGGGCAGGTGTCTGGTACTTTTTTGAAATATAGCCCTTTTGGGTAGTAAACATGTAAAACCTGTATATTGGAACTTTTTTGTCGCCCCTTCTATCTTTTAACCAATAAGCACAGGAATGTAAATTATATCCCATTCGTAACTTATCTAAAAGAATATGAATTTAGTACTTTCCGAAATTTTTGATCGTGCAATGAGGAGAAAAAAAAGTATCAAAAAGGAGAAATGCGGAAAATTAAATTTCATTATTTTACTATTCTTTCTACACGGATGTTTTTCGAATTTTCTATAATATTGCACTAAGAAACATAAAATTTTAAGTGCAGGATCCTGAGTAAATAAGATCCAATAAAATGAAAAATGTTGGTACTTTTTGTTTAAACCAAGAAACATAAACTTTGGCATATACATAATTATGTCCACGAAAGAAAGGGAGACGCTAACGAAGTAGCGGGTTTAATGTTATTATTATATAAAATATATTTTTCGTTTATTTAAATAAAAAAAAATTAACTAAGTACTTTCTTTAAAATAAAAGCTTAACCATTGATTCTTCCCCTGGCGACACTGGTAAGTATGTAAATCAGGGATGTTAAAGTTGGTACAATTGTACTTTTTGTTGTACATTTTGACCTTCTAAAGTACCGTGGTACTACCGTGACTCATTTGGTACAATTTAAAAATTTTTCATAGTTCCCCCTTTTTTATTTTTAGTATAGCAAACAAATAATCGAGTCCATTTCATTGCATTTATGTTGTACAACAATGTGGCAACTGAAAGACAGACAGACATAGTTTGTTGGTAAGGGGGCGACGCTGTATGTGTGACACACTTTACTTTTTTCCTCTCCGCCTACAAACTTCGTCTCTGTCTGCCTTTCATTTGCCACATTGTTAAAGGTGACCTATGGTACCCACAGACGAGGCAACATGAGTGAAACCCAAAATTTATTGCGGAACAGAAGTGGCTTTATATATTTGTACCATTAATATCAATATTGATATTGTTAAAGACATTAAAGAAAATGCAAAACAATTTAAATAAAATTTAGCGAAGTTTTGAGAACCAAAGTCATCTATAATAACGAAGTTTTAATGTGGTTCCATAAATTTACTCATGAAAATGTTATTTCAGGTAAAACAAGTTGTATTGCACCTCTTCTAGTAAAAATTTTTCCGAATGAAATTGCAAATTTTGATTCAATCAATAATCCATTTAGAGCTTTAGCTGATGTCGAGCAACTGCAGTCGTTAAAAACTGAAAATGCTTGTAGTTTTTGGTCGGCAGTAGCTAATTTACAAAATGAGCTTAATATTCATATGTTTCCTGTTATTTCTTGAGTCGTTGCTGGAATTTTATCCATTCCATATTCGTCTGCAAATGTGGAAAGAGTTTTTGCTTTTCGCAATATGATAAAAACTACATGTGCCAACATTATCAAGTCTCATACAAACAAAGGCTTGGTTAAGATCGACAAATTCATGTTTCTATGATGTTAAAATTCCAAATAGTTTATTAACTAAACAAATAAGTGCCAGATTTTGATCTCATATATTTGTAAGACTTTTGTGTGCCTTATTTTAGTCATGCATATAATGTAATGTTAAGTTTTTTTTTTTGTGTACAATTAAATTTTTATGTACTTTTTGTTATTTTAATAAATTAAAAAAATGGTACCGTGAAGGTACATTTTTTTGGAAGTTGGTAAAAAATTTAAAACCAAATTTAACATCCCTTATGTAGATCATATCTGGAACAACGATTGTTACTGCGCTGCCAGACTATTATTTTTTAAGTAGTTTATATTGCTACCGCATGCACAGAAACAATTAAATATGGTCTCTAATCACCAGATTTATACCAAGCAAACAATTTGTTGATTTTGCACCTATTACCAAAATGATTATATTGATTACTAAAAATTGTGAATATATTTTTTTTTTTTTCAATAAATGATATTTTTAATTTGAATTAAAAAAAAAGATCAAAAAACTTTGCCATTTCAAACAATGTCTTAATTTATTTAATTAAATATTGACAATTACCAATAACAATTCTACCAGTTTAAATTATTTTATTTTAAGCGAAAAAAGTCAATTAAGATTTTTTGTTATTTAATTAATATTTTAATTGAAAATTTATTTCAAAACAACTAAAATGTTAATTAAATCAAAATTAAATTTTTTATTTTCTTTCAATTAAAAAAATAATTGATTAAATTATCACATTAATTAAATTTAAATACTTTTTAAACCATTTTTTTAATTGATAAAAAAACTTTTTCTGTGGTATAAATTTATACTGATAAACTGTTTTATTTATTGTTAAATGTATTGTTGAAAAAAGGTCAAAAAAAAAGGCTGAAAGCTAAATCAAATATTTTAAGCTGAACATGAAAAAATAAAGCTAAATTTAGCTCGAAAAAAGCTTATATGGTCACACTGCTAAACATTACAGTTTTAACTTAAAGAGCAAGCAAATACCGTTATCAAACACTTATACTCTCTCTCTTGTTTTCTCTTATACTTTTGCTAAAAGCAAAACAAAAATTTAAAAAATATAACCAAAACAAAACAAAAAAAAAATACGAGTACACATCCTCTTCCGCATAAGGGTGGTTACAACCAGCAATGGCAACTGTCAAACTTTCTTTCGTCTTTTTCGCCTCTTCTTATAGTTTTTTTTTTCATCATTGACATTTCAACCAGACAAACACTTTTTTATATTTTTTTTTCTCTTCTTTCTGCCTTTTAGCAATATTTATTTATTTGACAAATATTGTTTAATAATAAACAATTTTTGGCAATCGTTTTTACCGAATTTTCATTTAACAAATTTTGTTTTATTTGGTTTAGAAATCTCTTCAATAAGCAATTTGTTTATATTTAACCATATAATTTTTATATTATTGATTTTTTTATTGAAACCTACTAACTTTTAATATTTTTAAACCATTAACACTGTTGGGAGGAGGCACCTTGACACTTTTCTTATTTTAATATTGTGTTTACCGTATAAAAAAACTAAAATGCATTTTTCCAAAACTATTATTTACAAATGTGTGTTGTTAAACTATTAACAAAAACCACTTTAATGGTATTTTATTGCTTTGTAGCTTTTTATTTCTATAAATTCATTTATTCATTTATTATATACCAAAAATATACGATTCAACAAGAACTTCCGCGTGTTTCAGTCAGTCGCACCATCAAAAAATCAACTGTTTTTTCTTTTATTCACTATTGTTGTCTTGTCGTGCATTTCTGCTGCTTCTTCTTTATGGTTTTTTTTTATCCTTTTCTTTTGTTGTTTTGGTATGCCACCCTTATGATGGCAGACACACTTGAAATGTCAGTTTAAAGTCATGTTAAAATAACAAAATATTGAAAGGAAAGTGGTAAAAGAGCCGAGAAACTTGTAAGCACAGCGCATGTTTGGGTTAAGTTGGGAAGTGAAGTAAACACCGAAAGAAATTTTACAGTTGACTGACAATATATTAAGATTGTCATTTTGCGGGTAACATCATAAAGGTAAGTGCCTATAATTCATTTGCTGCAAAATCGTCATTACTCAAAAATATATGTTTTATATAAAACGACTTTAAAGTCTTAAATTTACACAAACTATAATGGAAAAAGAAAATTTTATTCTTCTCTATAGACTTTTGGTTATATTGGTTATATAAAGTCGAAATTTGTGGTTTTTGACATATGATGTTTTTGCATTAAACGAGCGATATACATTTTGGCGACATCAATTGTGCATATAAATTTTTAGAATTTTTGTGGGGCTAAGTCAAAGAACGTAAACAAACATTCGTGAAGTTATAGCCGATGTACCATCCGAAACGTGCGAAAAAGTGGTCGAAAACTGCCTCAAAAGGATCGACTGCTGCAACCAAACCATTGACACTGTATTTCATACGTTATGACAGGATCCAAGCTTGATAACACAGACAAAATTAATAATTTTCTCCAATCACCAAATTTATACCAAATTCATAATATTAAGCAAACAACTTGTTGATTTTGCACCTATTACCAAAATGATTATATTGATTAATATAATATATAATATGATAATATGATCAATATATGGAACCACCACCCTAAAAAAATTATAATTTTGATACAAAAACTAACATAAATTGTGTAATAAAGCACGGAATGATATAAACCGAGTTCGCTTTTTACGACTGAAAATCATACTGTTAAATTTCATAAAGACCGTTCCATAATTGACCATAGTCCCCAAATAAACCTTACTCCCGGAAAACAGTTTAGTACGCCTAAAACCGTAATAAATAACGCTATCATACTTAAATTTGGTACGTGACAGTTTAATAGGACCTTAAATCACACTGTTAAATTTTTTGAAGATCGGTCCATAATTTATACTAGGCCCCATATAAACCCTACTCCCGGAAAACAATTTAGTACGCCTAAAACCGTAATTAATAATGCTCTCATAATTTAATTCGGTACGGTACAGTTTTGTAGAACAAGAAATCACACTGCTTAATTTCGTAAAGATCGGTCCATAATTAACCTTTGACCCCATATAAACCCTACTCCCAGAAAACCGTTTAGTACGCCTAAAACCGTAATCAAAACGCTATAATACTAAAATTAGGTACGTCACAGTTTTATAGAACCTGAAATCACACTGCCAAATTTTGTGAAGATCGGTCCATAATTTACTCTAGGCTCCATATAAACCCTACTCTCGGAAAACAGTTTATTGCGCCTAAAACCAAATAAAGCCCACTTCGGGAAAATGATTTAATTCGCCTAAAACCATAACAGATATAGATATTGTGGTAAAATTTCTTTCAACTAAGATTCGTATGATAACGCTAAGTCTAATTACACTGCTGTATTGAAATCTATTCTAATTTATTTTTTGTAATACCAGAAATCAGTCTTCAGAATTTTGGGATGATTGGTCCATAATTTACCATAGGCCCATACAAATTACCCTCCTAGAAACCATATCATATAGAGCTCACTCCTGTCGGTGGAGGGTATCAAAGATTCGGAACAGCCGAATATAGCATTCAAACTTGTTCATTTTGTGTTTGCTATTTTGCTTCAAATGTGTAATTTGGGACTCGGTCGTGTGTAATTTATGAATTCTTTATTGGCAACACTGATCCGCACTGTATGTTTGTTTTCGGTATTTTATGAATTTTTTATAACGGTTTTCACCCTTAATACTAAATTCGCTTGTAGACCTTGTTAATCTTATTAATTTAGCTAAAGTACTAACATTTATAACGCTGCAACAACAAAATGTAATAGACTAAAATTTACTACGCTGTGTTTGAATTATCCAACAAAAAACTGTAGCAAGGCGAATTCATTTATCAGGTGGCGTTGAAAGCACAGCTGTGCTACTTTTTTTCTTACTTAGAGAGAGAAATGTCAAAAGTTGCTTGTGTTTTTGACATATCGATCAACGAAAGCAACAAAAAAATGCATTGCTGTGTTTTGGTGTTGTTACTTGTTGTAGTATCGACACCACCGTATACATGAATTCGCATTGAGCTGTAGTAAACAGTCGTATTAATTTATCAGAATAAAACAGTGGGCGAAATTTTATCTGTCTCTTTCTCTCACTCAGAAAATTCCTTAATTTACAATACATACGAAAAGTAGCTTCATGTTTTGAAGTATAAAATCGTATTAAATAACGCAGAGATGTTCACTTACCGATAATATTTCGGACTCAACTTAGTTATCAGGCCTGGCACAGAAATTAATTCCGATCGAAAGTGGGAGTACATAATTCCGTATTTTGATTTTCTAAAAAAAAAGAAAATTAAATTTAAAGAAGCTTAATCCAGTTCGTTCTGAATTACAATTTTAATCTTATATATATAAAAGAAAGTGGCGTTAGTTACTACGTTTATAACTAAAGAACGGCTGGACCGATTTCGATGATTCGTACCAATTCGGAATGGTCTCTGACCAAGTAAGAAGAATAGCAAAAAAATCTAAGATAGGTGGCGCCATTGAAAATTACTCAGTATGAATTAAATCGTAAACTCTGCATTTGACGATGATATGATCTTTAGCAAAGTTGTTGAGCATGAGCCGGCGCACAGTGGGAAATTTTACGAGAAGGCGGTCAAAATTCCATAACTTTTGACTGGATCGGTATTTTTTATGCTCGATAGGTGCGATATTAGGCTTTAATTTGCGCTATAAAACGTAAAATTCGACTTATAGGAGCAAAAGTTATGGGGAGTTCAAAATGCATTTTCATTTTTTTTGTTGAGTTTCGGTGTAAAAGTTGAATATTTCAAATATGAGTTTTTTTATAATTTATCATTATTTCTCTTGTATTTTACAACTGATACTTATTTTTTATTGTCGAACTTAGATCCTGTCAGAAAATGCCAATATTTGGCCCCTGTAAATTTTTTAGTCCCAATATTCACAGGGGCCAAAGGTTGGCTTTTTTGGGACGAGACGAGTTGTTATAAGGATAAAACTGAAAAGGAATATTTTGAAAAATGCCCAAATAGCATTCTTGGCTATCGATAACATTTTAGGTAATTCAACTTTTATTTTTGGTTTGAGATGTATGTGTATTTTATTTTTATATATTAATACAAATATATATTTAAATCAAAAACAAATTTTAATCTATAAACAATTTTAAATTAAACAATATTAGTAAAAATTTCTTCTAAATAGCTTTGGGTTTCATTTTCCAGAAGTTGTTTAGCTTCTTCCTCTAATTCGATTGAGGTTGATTTCCATTTTTGTCGAATACTGGACATATATGGATCTGATGTGCACAACAAAATAGTAATAAGATCTTCATTAGTACAACATCTGGACATTTTTCTTGTATTATGCTCGGGGAAGAATCTGTAGTCTTTGTTCCTTTTATCTTGCGCTTCTTCAGATAGATCTCCAATTGGTAGGATATTGTGTTGAACTATTTGTTCCCCATGGTATAACATTTTATGAACTGTGGTTGGCATATGTCTCCAAGAATATTTTTTGTTACATGATATAACTTGTAAAATGATCTGGAATCGTCTTATTAATTCAAAATGTACTCCTGTGATAGATGCTGCAGTTTCTGGATCGGAAAAGAATCTTCTTGCAGTGTTTCCATCATTTGAATTTCCTTCTCCTTGTTTTGGCTGATCAATTATAAGGCCTAGGTGAAGGTATTTTTCTTGAATTTGTTTTTTTCTTTGCTTCCTTTTTTCCACATTTTCTTTGTTTTTTCTCACTGCTTCGCCTAACGGGCCAAATTCCAAATCATAACCCAATTTAAGAATATGCTCCATGAAACGAATTTTGGTATGAAGAGGGGACATTCCAAATTCGTATGCTTCATTGAAACTATTGTGTTGTGATGGGGGTTGGCTTAATTGACTTGATGTCTTTTGACATATGATACAGCTTGACGAAGACTTTGTTTCGGTTAATGCTTGTGCAACTTTTCCATCGATCATTGTAAGGAACATTTGAAAATTAATTTCAATGCATTGGTCATCAAATTTAAATATTGCCGGTTAAAGTTCTTTAATTTGATCTTTTATTTTTCGAACTTCTTCAGTTATGACATCTTTAGTTTCCTTTTTGTAAACAAACTTTATTGGTCTGCAATACTTTGTTGAAGAGGGAATTTCATTTTTCCATACATCCATTGCTGTAACTCTACTGGTTGACGGCTCTAAGCCAATATAAGTTTTTCTTAAACGTAAAGGAACGAAAGATACCATGAATAAGTTAGCATCAGATGAGTTTTCTGAATTACATTGCTTGTATTGTTTCTGACCAGAGCTTCCATCACATCCCCATTTAGAAAATAAAGTGATGCTGCAATTTTTAAGTTTTTTTAAACAGTCAGCATCAAGTGTATTTAATAATCGTTCTGCAGTGTGTTCGAGAAGAGCCTGCAATTTTACTTCTGCTGAACTTGAAGTTACACTAATAGCCGTTTGTGAAGGTAAGCACTCTTTTTTGACAGAAACTAAATCTCGATATGCTGGAAAGATTCCACAATTTTTTTCATTGGTTCGCTTTCGCAGTTCTGTATACTGATTTTTTGTCAGTTTTAAATCCAAAAATAGTGCAAATGCTTCTTCTGGAGTAAATTTCATTTCTTCAGTTGGTGTAGGCATACTTTTTAAAATCCTCTTTGTGCGTTTAGGGCTCGCTTCCACTATTTTTTCAATTATTGCAATTTTTGTTTTCTTATTTTGCGTTGGTTGAATTTGATGCAGAAATGAATCCTTCATCATACTATGAGAAATTTCTTCATTGATATTTGCAAGCTTGCGTCTTCGTGATCTTTCACTGCAATTGTCAATTTGTTTTGCGGGCCGACCCACTTTTTCAGTTTCCTTAGCGGTAATTGACAGCTTCTTAAAAATCAGATCATTTGTTAGCCATTTTTCGTTGCGTAAGTAAAAAATTTTCTTGTTTCTAGAACATTTAAGGTACCGTTTTCTTAATGAAAATGAAAAATTTTTAATTTTTATCTTATGAATTTTGATTTCTTGTTCGTTGCATAATTTAAAGAATGGATTATTCATTATGTGTAACACAAAATCTTTTTCATCTTTCTGTTGAAAATATATATCTGCGAGAACTTTATAACTGAACTTAGCCATTGTTTAAACAATAATGAAGGTAAAATTATGAATGCATGCATTTTTATACTCTTGATAGAAGTTTTTTTAAATGATCTTTTGTTACCACTTCTTGGAAACATATAAAACCCTTTTTTAATTACAAATTTAATCTTTTATTACCATTTCTTTGAAACATAAAAAAACCCCTGTTTTTACACTTTTTAAAAGGATAACATACCGGCAATAAATTAACAGGTAACATATAGGTAATTTTCACGTAAAATATAACTGCTCTTCCATTTTTTTAAATTAAGTTGCAATTTTCAGGTAATTAAACTATGTAGTTTATGTTGCGGCTATTTACTAATGTTTAACCTTTTAACTTACTCAGAAATCTAACGTGTTAGTCTATTTATGTCGCCTATTCGTTTTGCAGCATCCGTTCACCCACAATAAGTTTATAACAATGGCAATACCTTTGCCTTCTCCAAATTAATTGATAACCTGGCGTGCTAGATAATTTATGTGGCCTGAACTGCTTTATTTGTCGAAAATTCTTTAAGATTCACCTTCTTTAATTTCAGTAATGTTTCCTTGCAGGACTTATTTTTTGAACCGAATATCTTACCTTGGGTCACAGAAATTGCTGTAGTTCGCAAGATCGTATCCAGATGTGTGTACAATGTAGGTTAGATTCTGGACTACAAGAGAGTATAGATTTTTTTTTGACGCGTTTTGACGGGCAGGACTTATGTTCTATAAAATAGGAAATTTCCGGGAAATTTTGACATTAAAAAAAAAATTAAATAGTTCTACAGGTCGCAGAGTTTAATGCTTTAAACCACGTATAGCTAATAAGATAAACTAATACACAAAACTTATTCTGTCAAAAAATCTTGAAAAACAAAAAAGTTATGAGCATTTCAACTTCAAAAGTTTACTCAGAAATTCAAAACTATAACCAAATACTGAGAAAGTCCATTTGGGACCACCCTGTTCTCAATGAAATAGTTGAAATAGGGTTGAAATTTTTTGGCTCCCGAGGTTCACTAGTATTAACTTTCACATGAATAAAAAAATTTCAAAATCGGAGAACATAAAAACAAATAGTTTTGGCCGCCTTCTCAAAATATGAACCAGTGTATGGCGAAGGTTTATAAGTTGATATGACCAATTTCAGACAGGTGGCGCCACTGAAAATGACTCGAAATGAGTTAAATCATAAACTGTGCATTTGATCATGCTATGATCTTTAGCACAGCTGTTGAGCATTAGCATACAAAGGTTTCTAGGTTGGTATGACCAATTTCCGATAGGCGGCACCATTGAAAATTACTCAAAATAAATTATATCATTTGATCATGATATGGTCTTTAGTACAGTTGTTGCGCATGAGCCGGCAAAGGTTTCTATGTTGGTATGAACAAATATATGGTATTCTTATGAATAGAAATACGTTGCATGAAAAAAGTGGGAGGGGCCACGCCTCTTTATGTCGATTATATCTAATTAACTACTGAACCGATCGTCATCAAATGCTCACAGTAGGCTGTTGTTATGAATTAATGAGGCCTAAGCCATGTAAAGTTGTGGTTGGACAAAGGGGCGGTGGTACTCCTAATTTAATAAAAAAAAATTTCTTTATATATGTACAACAAAAAATGATTCTTAAAATATTAAAATAATTTTCCGTTATGACTTAATGAGTACAATAAGTTAATTATTAAACAAATATTTAATCATCATACAAATTATATACAAGAACCCAGAAAAACACTCATGCAAAAAAGATCACACACCCACACGCACATGGAAATTATTCTCTCAGGCTGGCATTTTATATGAATTTTGAAAAGACTGCAAATGATGGAGTTGACTGACTGATTGTTATTTGAATGGATGGCTCGATATTGAAATAGGAAGTGGGTAAAATGAGTTCATTGTTTCAGAAAAAAATCTTTTGTTTTTTTAGGAAAACGAAAGTAAAACAATAAATTAAACTTGTGTTTTAATGCAGTATGTACTTAAAAGTGCCAGGCAAATGTTTTCAATTCATTAAAGCTTAAAAAAAAAATAATTTTTAATTAAATTTTAAGCAAATTTTTTTAATGCATATGACAGCTAAAAATTGTTACAAAGATTTGCGCTACTTTGTCTCCAAAACATTTATTAAAAAATTAACTAAATAGTTTTTGCTACAAATGACTTTTAAAGTTGCGACAGAACTATAGTTTTGTTACAGAGAAAAAAAGAGATTTTTTTGTTTATAAATTTTGCCATAATTAACTGCTAAATGATTTATTATGAAAAGTCACGTCGATCTAATGCACAGACAACTAAACACAAATCCACATATTTATTCATGGGTTTGTTGCTTCATACATATACATAAATATGTATGTCTGTAGCAGTAGTAGTCTTACAGAAATTGCTACTTAAATATGGTCCATCGTAGCACAACATACAAGTAGCTTTTGAATAATGGGTTGGTTATTGCCCTTAAATGTTTAAGTGATGTTAAAATTATGTAAATACAAGATGAATGTATGAATGACTGACTGAATTGATGTTGGCTCCTGCTAAAACAACAATAAAAACGAACTTATTTATTTTATTTCTTTGTTTTCTTGTGTTTCATTTAGATTTAATATGCACATTTAATTATTAAATTGTTTTAAAGGCTCTTCGAAAAATAAGTGTTCAAATAAATATTGTTGTTAAAAAATAAATTAAGAAAGCCTTATTAAACAACGGACTGTCTCGGAAGCAAAAAGAGAGACCCATTAAAAGATGCAACAGTTCATTAAGGGCCATTATAACAGCTTAAAAATAGTAAGTTTTAAGATGCTTTCTGACAGATAAATGTTTTTTGGTTATTATAAGTTAACATTAACCTAAAAAGTGACTGATAAGCTAACAGCAGTTTTTTCCTCATGGTAACTTAGTGCTAGTTCACACTGTTCAAGTCTTAGCCGTCAAGTCTTGAGTTTTTAGGAGAGAGAGAGGAAAAGAAATGGCATTCTCTTTTCCCTTCTCTCCTAAAAGCTCAAGACTTGACGGCTAAAACTTGAACAGTGTGAACCAGCAATTAACAAGTCAACTTTAAAGGTAGAAGTACATCACACGCGTTAGTGCTCGCGCGCTCTGTACACTTCTATCAAAAAAATTAAACTAGTGTATTTTCATAGAACTAATTACACAACAAATTTTTTGACGCGCACGCTGCAGAAAGTTGGTTAACTTTGAATTTTTTAACGCGTTGTGTATTTTTGACAAGTAATCAGCTCACAACAAGAAATATTAATTTAACAAATTTGAGAATCATGGAGGAAAAACTTATTGAAAAGCTTATAAAACATACAGTAGCGTATAAAAAGGTGCTGAAGCTTGGAATTCTTTAAAAAAAAGTGTTAAACAAATAAAAAAAAAAAGTTGAAAGAAGAGGCTTTTATAACGCGTGTTGTGTAACTTACCATTTTTCACGCGCTAAAGTTTTTAAACGCACTATACTCGCCGATGAATTAACGCGTGTTATGTACTTCTACCCTAAGAATTTGAAGCTGCCATATTTTCTACTCAAGATATGATAACTACAATGAAAATTTTATGTTAAATTTGATTATTCAAACTTTAAAAAAAACACACAATTTAACACAAAAACAATAACAAAAAAAAAAAAAAAAAACAATGCACCTTAAAACACAAAAATTAAGCACAAAAAATTTACTTTTACTTTCAATTTAAGAAATAAACAAAAGTAAGTCGTTGCCACTACGTATTTTAAACAGTGTTCGAAGATAAACAGAGCATTATTTAGCGTTCAGCTGAATAATGCTCTTAGTGTTTGTGTAGCCGAACACAACCCTTAAGGCCATGTCAGATAAAACTTTTGCTTCGCGTTGCGTCGTTACCGATTCGCTTTGACATCTAAGATAAAATATACTTATACGAAACATGTCACATAAAGTACTTTCAAAGCGGAGCGAAGCAAAAAGTTAGCCAACTCTCATCTTTTTGCACGCTTTGACAATTGGCTAGTATAATTTTCTTTTTTTTAATTTTTTTTGCCAAAATCAATTAAATTTTTAACTTTTATTTTTATAACAAATAATTAAATGTAAAAATTACCAACCGCTTTTATAAGTAAACAAACAATGCGTGAGTGTTGTCAAAGTTTTCATTGTGTCATACACCTTTTGCTTTGCGTTTTTCTGCCAAAGGTAGAAACGTCACGCAAAGCGACAAAGTTGAATCTGACATGGCCTTTAATACCGTTCGTAACTATTTTCAAGAAAGAGCCGAACATTATATAGTGTTCTGTTCTTCGTTATAAAACAGAACAATTGTAGTGGTTCTGCAGACAAACATTATATTTTAATGTTCTATAGTGTTTCTTTTTTTACATTGATAAAAAAATGAACAAATAAAAAGTTTTAGCAACGACCACAGCATGTGTTTGTATTGCGTAAAATTTTTTTTCGTGTATGAATTTTGTTTTTGTAAAAAATGTTATGTTTGTTCAGCCAAAAGGGCTGAAACGACTAATATAATTTTTACAACCAAAATTTTTTAAAAAGTTACCAAATGTGAAAAAATATAACCAAATTAGAATTGCCTTTTGTTAATTGAGGAAAACATTTAAATTTATTTTAAGTTGCATTGTAAGACAAAGGATATTTGCACTTAATACATATCAAAGAAATAACAAGAAACTAAAATTAAAGGTTTTTATGGATTTGAGACTTTTTTCATAAAAAATATTTTTATTTTAAAAAAATTCAGTAAGTAAAATCCATAAAACTATTCGTCCAAATTTTTAAAATTAATAGTGCTAAAAAAAAGCTAAAAACATTTCCTAAAAATGCTAAATAAAATGCCAAGTGCTAAGTGAACATTTTGCAGCTAAACTAAAATTTTTAATGCTAAATTTAGCTGCAATAATGCCAAAATAGCCACAGTGGTCGAACTGTATCCGCCGTATTCACCCCAGCCACCTTTTGGTAGGCCAATTTGTTCACCTAGAGCACATACATATGTGTTCCGGGATAAAGGATTAAAGGACGAAAGCAAACGCAAGAGAAGAATTAGGTCGTTGATAATTGGCTTGAATATTTTCCATATCGGCAGTTTTTCTTTTGGTATTGAAAATGGTTTTAAGATGTCTATTATACACGTAGTATCCGTACAAATGACTTTTCGGAATAAGGCTTTTGAGATGAATACGGTAACAGAAGAATTTTAAGATTGATTGATTTAGTTGAAATATTCTCCCAGTATACATCTTATTTAGTAACAACAATGGACTTTATGTGTCCATTATTTAACCCGGTTGGCATACAAATGTCCTCGTAAAATACCGATTTTTTTTTAATAAGCCGACTTTCTCGAGCTCTTTCCTTACCTTATACTGTATTTTGTATACGGCTATAAAATTTATATATAATATTTTTCCTTAAAAAAAAAATAAATTAAAAGCAACATCATAATTACATAAAACCTAAAAAAACATATACTTTTATGACACCCATTGTATACCCTATACATTAAAGATTCGGCATACATTAAAGATTGTACACAAACGTTATTGAATTTTATACCCTTCACCGAAGGTAAAAGGTATAAATAACTTTGCGTTTGTAATTTCTATAATATTGATCCTAGACCCTATAAAGTATTTATATTCTGAATCCTTAGGAGAAGAGAAGTTCATATCACGATGTCCATGTGTCCGTTGAAATGGGATTCCTGAAGACCCCAGATATGATGTGGACAGATATGTTATGTCCCATATAGTCCGGAGTTGTTTGCTATTCAAATTCAGCCAGATCAGTACATAAATCAGTGATATGATATGAGCAAAAAACTACGACGCACAGTGGCTGAAAATTGTTTTTCATCGGCCAAAAATCTGTACTTTTGAACCGAGAGAGATAATTTTGCTGGAGAGAAGACTTCTTGTACTTTCCTACAGTTTTAATTCTATTAAAATCGGTTAAGCAATTGTTGAGAAATTTAAGCATGAAATTTTAATGTTTTTTAGCATTAAGACTGGAAAAGCTTTTGAATTAGTACAACAAAATTACAAAATATTAAGACATTGTTTGTGCTTTTAATGTTATTCTTTGGCGTTGCGCTGCGTTTTACATGTTTAGGGCCTTAATGTTTGACGTTTCATGAATCTGAAATGGATAACAATGAAATTTAGAGAGTTATGTAGACCGAAAAGATCTTAAAACAGTGGACAAAAAGCATACCCATTTTTGATTAAGAAATATCCCAAGTTCCCAATCCAAGAAAAACGTTTTAAAAAAATGATTTTTTTTTACAAAAATGGCAATACTGTTACTATTTACCACTCGATATTGATCAGAATTTTCCAGAAAATTATGGACATATAAGCAAACATTTTTAGCTTTTCTAAAGTATTTGGAAAAAGTTTCCTGAAGAGCTGGCCTAAGCAACCAGCGAAATGCGCATAGAAACTAGCTTTCCCACAACAATAAATTTCAGTGTTTTCATTCATAAATTGGTATTATTAGCACATCATTAATAAATGAATTACTGTTCTAATTTTATAAAAATCGGTGTTTTCAATTATTAGAATTTTTTAACTTAAATTAATTTGTTTTGTTTCAAAAATTAGATTTTTGTTTCTTTATAGGGCATGTGGCAGAAGCAAATGACAAATTGACTAAAAACTGCTTTTTTTTTTTAATATAGAAAAATGTTTATATTTCTGGAGAAAATATTTTTTTATCACCGGAAGAACGTAGCCATCTTTAAATGAAATTATAAAAATTTGTATTCATATGTATTACCTTTATACGCATATACATTTGCCTCGAATATATCACTATACTTAAATAAAAATGCATAAGCATTTAATAATACAACAAACTATTGTTTAAAGTCTGCTTTCCTACCAATATAAAAAATGTTTAACCCGCTATTGATAACAGCTTGATATTAAACATAATCCACCCGATTAAAAAACTCGAAAAAACGTTAAAAAATCAACCAAAAAATCCGTTCTATCCGAATATCTCTAAACCTAAACATTTAAGCACATTTTTTGTAGGTCAGCTAAAGTCAAATTTTTTTTTAATCCACAAATACACATATTTTTGGCGATTTTTTAAAAGTTTGAATATCCAAGGTTACCAATTTTAGAGGTCCACAAGACACTCTCCCGACCCTCTATGGACCTGTGTTCTTTCAAATAAACTCAAAACCTCCCCGGCTATAACAGTTTCGAGAATTGCATCAGTTGCAGAATTATTTTTCAAAACAAAACGTTCGTAAGCCATTGTGTTATAATTCAGTAAAATAAAAGAGCAAAAAAATGTTGCGTGCAATTTCATTTAAATGAAAAAAGTGTTCTACAGACAGTTCCAGCCAATTGCAAAAGTATATATGGGGTTAAAGACGACACTTTAAGCTTTCTGGTCGTAGTCAAATCTTTTTGACCCCTTCTGACCCTCACAAGTTCTACTACTCTGAAATTCAGATTTAACTAAAATATAAAGCCTGGAAAAACAGATAATAAGCCTTCCTCTAAAATTATTTTAGAGCTACCTCATTGTGGGCATAGGCTCTCAATAAGAAATCTCCATCTGGAGCGTATATTTGCAGTACTTTTCAGTTCCGTCAAATTAACTATCTTTCTATCATTAAATTCAGGCAGCTTGTTAATTTCGTTTAATGTTGAACGTCGCCAAGAGTTGTTCGGCCTTCCTCGTCTTCTTGCACCCTGGGGGTTATATGTTAGCGCTCTTTGGCATATGTTGTCATCTTCTCTTCTAAGTGTGTGCCCTATCCAGTCAAGTTTACGCCTTCGGATTTCACAGTTTACGTCCTACATATTTGTAACAGCGAGCAGTTAAGCATTTGTAATTGTATTAGGCCAATAAATTCCAAGTATTATTCGGAGGCATCTGTTGGTAAAAACTTGCATTTTACGATTGATTTCTTCAGTTACAAGCCACGTTTCGCATCCATATAACATGCCGAAAATATATTTAACTGCGTCTTTTTGCTGTATTCATTTGACCTCCAAGTTTTTGATAATATTGCAAAAGCGCCTCTTGCTTTTCGTATTCAGTCACTGAAGCACAATATTCAGAGCCGGTCTGACTGCTTAGATGGCGGCCCCATCATCAGACTAGGATATCTTGTGCCGATTCCTCATTATATCCGAAACCTAACAAACAATTCCCAGTAACTCAATAAGAAAAAATCAAACGGAAAAACAGATATTGGGAATTATTTCTTTTCATAAGCAACTTTATTATATTCAACATTTTTTATTTCTCGAATTTATTCTCTGAGTTAAATTTCAGTTATGTATTTTATAAAGCTTTTTGTATTAAATAACACATCAGGTATAAATTGTACATTAATATAACGAACCATTTCTTAAAGACTGCTATTCCACTAATATAACAAAAAAAAAATTCGACCTATAATTGGTAACACTTCGCGAGAAATCATAATTAAATTCTGTACCCATGTTCTGTAACTTTGGTGGGAACTTCTCGCATCGAAAAGATGTGAAACAAAATATGCCATCGTTTCTCGTAAAGTGAGAAAAAAGTGTGTCTGTAACTCATGTCGAAAACTATCGAAAGAGATTTCGTCGTTACCATATAAATGTCATAATATTCCACTCGAAGTCGTTGAGAACGCCAGTCAAAGATATCGTTGGCGGCGGCCAAAATTTACTAAAATTAAAAATTTTGCAATGACGGCGGCGAAAATACAATCGTCTGCTATAGGAAATAATGAAGAGTGCGACTTTAGTTTTTGCTGTTTAAAAAATAGCGTTGAAAACATTCATATATTTTTGAAAAATGTTAAAAGCAAAATAATTAAACAATGAAAAAATCAGTCAAAAACAAAATACTTATCTCTTCCATGTTATTATTCATTGCATTTTGCATATTTATTATATTTTTTAGTTGTAATATTTTTTCTCACCCCGTTTTTATGCGTGAATTTATTTGACAGTTCAAAGCGGGAACTTTCTCACAAAAATTTTACAGACACACTTTTTCTGTAAATTGGCGAGTAATTACCTTACGTGACAGCTATTACTCGCTAAAAATTTTACAGACGCAGTTAAGTGAGAAAAACTGTTGTTTGTTTTAATTTATGGTATTTTGTTTCATTTCTCGCATTTCAATCGAAAAGTTTCTCGAAGTGAGAGTTACAGAACATGGGAACTGATTAAATTTACAAAAATTTAATTTTTTTTTATATAACATAAAATATTAGTTTCCCACAATATTTAAATCCAGTTTTTTTAATACCATAATTCGTATATGTTTGCTATCGAATGACATTAAAATGGTTTAAATCGGCGATAACTAAAAATTGGATTTTGGCCGATGAAATTCAATGTTCAGCCACAGTGCGACGGCCTGTGATTTTACCCAAAAATACCTTGTTGTTGTTGTTTTTATATCTAAAGAACGGCAATGGCCAAAGTTTCCAATTTAGGAAAAAGCATCTTGGCTATCAATACACAACCTGTCAAAAAAAAATCGGTGAGATTGGAGAAGTGAGCGTGGTTCTCCCCATGTAAATACATTGAAGTTTCTGTATATCTGGAGAATTGAAAGAGCTAAAGTTTCCAAATTAGGTACAAGCATATTGGTTATCAATACGCAACACACGACAAAATATGGGCGGGATTGGACAAGTGGTCGTGGCACAAAATATATTCTTTTATATCTAAAGAACGGAATTTGAAGGGTATATAAAATTCGGCATAGCCGAAAGATATCATATAATAAATAACTAATACTTTTTTCTAAGCATCCTTTAATTTCATATAAAACTTTGTGTAATTGGCTGAATGTAATATAAATGTATATGTAAATATGTACTTTTATAGTCTATATACATCAGTGTTACCACCAGCAAAATTCAAAACTACACTTGAGATGACGCAAAATTACCCAATTTAAATGAAATTACACCTGATATCAAATTAACGTTTAATTATAAAGAAAAATAGATATTGAGAATGATTTCTTTTCATAAGCAACTTTTTTATTATATTCAACATTTTTTATTTTTCGAATTTATTCTATGAGTTAAATTTCAGTTATGTATTTTATAAAGCTTTTTGTAATAGTTCTATTCCTAAAAAATTTTTAGGAATGACTTTATACACTACCAGACTATTATATTGTATCTTCTTGTTACATTTTACCTTAGCTTTCCGTTGTATAGCAATGAAAATGCATTAAATTCTGCTGTTTTCTAATAATTGTAAATTTTTCTGTACAATATACTTCATTGCTATCCAACGGAAAGCTTAGGTAAAATGTAACAAGAAGATACAATATAATAGTCTGGTAGTGTATAAAGTCATTCCTAAATTTCCGTAATCATATTGCGTTAACTGTTAACAAAGCTAACGGTGTTCTTGGTTTTATGAAACGGTGGTCTAGAGAATTTTCTGACCCCTATGTCACGAAACAACTTTATACATCTTTGGTTCGGCCAATTCTTGAATATGGATCCATTGTATGGGATCCCTACTATTCCATCCATATAAATAGTATTGAATCGGTACAAAAGCAATTTTTGATTTTTTGTTTACGTGGCCTTGGTTGGAATTCGTATGTTCTGCCATCGTATGTAAATAGACTTGCTCTTATTAAGCTGCCAACTTTAAAAAGCCGCCGTGTTATGCTGAGTATAACTTTTCTACTTGGATTAATTCATGGTGAAATTGATTCTACGTTCCTGCTTAGTAAAATTAACTTTAGGGTTCCAAATAGGCCAACTCGTAACTTTCAGCTCATCAGTCTTAACTACTACAGATCCGTTTATGCTAATAATGACTCCTTTCGTCGCATTTGTGAAAATTTTAACAAATTGTATCATATTATAGATTTTTCTGAAAGCAATGATATTTTAAAAAGGAAACTAATTTTGTATTTAAATAGTTAATTGTATTCACACCTGTATTACATTCTTTAGTCTGTAAGGATTTATAATCTATAGACCAAATAAAATAAATAAAAATAAAATAAAAAAAAAAAGCTTAAGGAATATAACTATTGCAAAAAGCTTTATAAAATACATAACTGAAATTTAGCTTAAAGAATAAATTCGAAAAATAAATAATGGTGAATATAAAGAAAAATTATAAAAAGGACAAATTAGAGAGTATTTACAGACAAATTTTTAAGAGTGTTCCCTTGTTAGGTTGCATATTCAATTATGGAACTTTTAAAATAAAAACTCTTCCCTTATTTCAATTTAACTTAAACCTAAAGTGAGCGATAAGTTAAAGGAAGGTTCCTCGTACCTGGAAGGTTAAATTAAAGTTTTAATAATGGACATCTTTTAATTCGGCCGATAAAATCCTACCTTTAGCTATCGGTTACTTGTGAAAATGGGGGTAAGACTAATAATATAAGACTTCTTACCGCCGAATACTATCTGGGTTACTACATCTATTAGAGCTTTTTTTCGTCTTAAACGTTCCTTAACCTAAAAGAACAAAATTTTACCATGCCATAGTAGCTATTTTTTTTTATCAATATATACTAAGGTATACATTTAATCGGGCTTTTGCTTTAATCGGTTAATTGCTCGATTAATAAATCGGTTAATTTTGTAATTGATCGGTTACCCGATTAATAAAGTTTTTTTTTATAAATTAAGTAATTTCAATACATAGAAATGCGGCGACACGAAATAACACCCGATGAAATAACGCCCAATTAGAAAAATGAAATAACCCCCAATAAAATTGCAAAATTTGGAAATTGGGCTTAATTTCGTTTTTTTGGGTTTTATTTCTTATATAAATTTGGGGTAATTTCATTATGAAATAAAGCCCAAAAAAAAGGAATTCTCAAATTATTTAATTGGATTTTATTTTTCATAAAATTTTTTTGTGGTTTTATTTATTTTTTTTTTTTTTGGCTTTATTGCATTTTCATAATTCTAAATATTTTTAGGTTATTTGCTCACGATTTTTAATATGCATTTTGTTTTTGTATTCGATCATTATTTCCCTCTCAAGATTAGTTTAAGAATCTTTTAGATGCAGAAAACGTTTAGTTAGCGAAGCCTGTGTTTGTTATACCGTGGAGGAAAGAACCCTTGCGACCGGCCGATGGCCGGCTATTTAGAGAAGCCGGTGTTAGTTATATGTTTGACTATTGACGTCATCCGTCTTCAATGGCGGTGTGAGTAAAACGGCAAACCCCACTGAAGAGATTGTGTGGTTACAATCGAAACTAGTCTGGGCAACCTGTCCGTGAAAACCTGGGTTCAGTTCCCAGCTCAGTCAAGAATAAAAAATTATCAATTAATTTTAATTCATTTCATGTTGTAAAATTCATTTCTTCCTAAAAATAATTTAATGAAAATTAAAATTCAATGAACTTAAGCCTGATTAAAATATTAAAATTTGGATTAATTACTATAGGTTTTTTTTAGTATAAACACTTTATTTTTCCAATTAAGTTCTGGTTTTTAATCACTTTGAAGCTCATATTTATTGAAATCGAATTGTCCATCAGGCGCCAATCACCATCAATCTTTTGGTTAATAAACTATGGAAATCTTTATTTTTTTTAGATCAAAAATATCTTAAATGGTGTACAATTTATCACTAACATCAAATCCTTATATTATTGGTTTTAAAAGGAAAGAATTTCAAATTACACACGATCTATAGCTCCACCCACGAGAGTAAAAATTGCACCAAATTCGGGTAATTACTAGGGTAATCATTCGGTTCACCATTATTCAGTTAACCGATTAATTAATTCAAGATTAACCGATCGGTTTATTTAAAATTGGCTTTTTACGATTAACGATTAAGCCGGTCAATTTCAGTCGGTTAACCGATTAACCGATTTAACAAAATTTTTAATTTTTTGAAATATTATATCATATTGTTTTGTGTTTTTAATTATTTGTTTCGTCTCATATACAAAAGGTTTGTGTTTAGAAAATATTTTTTCATACAAACAAAGAAAGTGTTCAGTGATCTTCATTTTAAATAACAAAAACAACTTTTTGTTTCACGTACTTTTATATGTAAGTGTTAAGTTATTTGTTTCTTCTCATATTTTTTCATATCAATCTTTTAACAGAATTACCCGAAACAATTAGTGTTAAAAATTAAAAAAAATTAAAACAGGACTCTAATGGTGTAATGGAAGATTTTATATGTTATATATTTATGAAAAACGACTGAGAAATTAGGTATTCTGTATTATGAGTTGCTTTCAATTTCTAAACATTTACACCAAATTATTTTTCTAACAGATTATTTTATAAGATCCCCACCCTTAAACTATTGACAAAATGATCTCACAGTTTATTTTTTAATTACTATATAATATTTATGTATTAATTAAAATTTAATTTATGAATTATTATTTTTTTTTTGCACGTTTTAGTTCAGGAATTGTTTTGTTTGTTATGTTTTTGTTTTTATTTTACCAACAAACTTCAAATAATAAAGAATTTATGCATTTTAATTTATCAAAATTACTTGATTTATAAAAAAAACTTTATTAATCATTAAACCAAAACCCCGGTTAATTAATCGAGCAGTTAATCAATTAAAGCCAAAGCCCGATTAAATGAATACCCTTGTAATTACCCACAAAGTGGCAACACTGATATACATATTAATAAAAATTGTCTAGTTGTATGTGTGATTTCATTAAGTGATTTTAACAATTTAATGAAATATTGTTACAGTTAATGAGTACAATTTTAATTAAACAAATGTATGTTTTTTTTCATTTGGAAAGGTCAGTAAAAATTTTAAAAATAAATAATTTTTTGGTATAAACTAAACAAATATTTTGAATTAAAAATCATCGCTAGAGGTTGCTGATAAAACTTACAACGATAATTTAAAATAGAGACATTGTTAAACTAACCTATTTTATTAAAAAAAAATAAGTGCTAATCAGGCTGTCGCCATAATTCGTCTAGAAAAGAAAATCACTTAAAAGTTTACATACATTTTTTCCCACCCCCGCTACACAGTAGTGGAGACATGTTAAAGATGGATATAAATTTAATTCTAACCATAATTGTCTTTAATAACTCAACTAAAAATGCCAATAAATAAAAATATATTGTTACGAAATTAAATTTAGTTAAGAATTAATTATAGTTTTAGTAATAAGTTTAAATTGTATGCTGCTGGATATTCTTAAAGCAGCGGAAGTTAGATAGTTGCGGCTCCTAAGCAAGGGACAGCTGTACAATTTTTGTCGGATTATACACTCAAACAGCTACCTGTGTGTATATGTGTTTTTGCCGTACTCACAGTAGCGGTTGGTAAACGTATGGTTTGTCACTCAGTGGTAAAGATCCCCCATTAAATTAGGCCATATGGCTGGTGCTCGTGTAAATCAATTCAACATTTGTGTTATCAAAGTGGCAGAATAAAAGTTGTTAAAGTGAATAATTCTGTGGTTTTCACGAATAATCGCGTAAGTCGGTTTTTACCGAAATTGAGATAATGATGTCAAAGTGTTACATTTTGCATTAGGTTTTTATAAGTATTAAGCTTTTTAGAATATAATGTAGTATTATTAATCTTTTTCTGCTAAAAACAACTTAAGTTAACTGTTTAACTGTTTAATAAAATATACATCGCCAAAAACTGTAAAATTGCTGAATATGTTTCCAAATAAAATGCATATGTGATGTTATGTTGTTATTCGTGCAAAAAATATGAAAGTATTTTTTGAAAATTTTTCTATTAATAACAACTAAAGTCGTAAAAATAACAACGTAAGTCGTCATGTGGGATTAAAATTATAACATTTATTTTCACAAAAAAGAACTTATGTGGAGATATGATGTTATATTGCACACACTTAATGAGTCAATCAAACATATGCATTTTTAATCCTTTTACAGTTTGTGATCCTGTGAGGATTTTTTCATGAAAACTATGTATAATACGTAGAAAGTCACTGTTAAGAGGATAGTAAAGAAAAAAGTTTAAAAAAGCATCTACAATTGAAAAAAATAATTGTTTTTGCTCTCCTGAAAAGTTTGGTTTTATAACTTACGTGATTATTCGTGAAAACCACAGAATTGTGGATATATTTTAACTTTGGGTTCGACATGGGGTCCTTTGAGTGTTATACATCGGTTTTGTGATCAAGGTACAGAAAGCAATTTGATAAATTATCGGACAATATTTAGCACATAAAACGGAGTCTATGGAAATTGAAAAAAATCCGTCTGTTATTTCAACTAGAGTTGTGTCGATCCCTGTGCGGACTTTTTCAATATTTCCTTATTTATCGTTCCTCGTTCCGCAATTAAAATGCTTTGGATCATACATGTGTTTCGTTCACTTATTTCCAAGACGAATTCGTGTAAACGATGGTGGCGATACTATACAAGTACAACAAAAAAAAAACAAAACATTTTATTTTATTTGTTTCTTTTGTTGGTCGATTTTTCACAAACAAAAGCAACTTTTGACATTCTACTCTCTAAGTTAGAAAAAAAAGTTGTTCAGCTGTGCTTTGCGCCTTGCATATTTCCGTACACTTAGAACAAGTCTTTTTTTGTATATGGTACAAGGTTGCCGACTTTGTTGTATTTATAAAGTGACATATAAAAAATTTCGTAATTGAATCAATTACAAATGTAAACTAAAGCAATACATTTTAGCAATCACCACCAGCAACGGCATTAAGGTACTCGTTTATTTAAACAGGTAAAAATTAACGAAATTCTTAAAATATTTGCAGTTTATTAAAAAAGTTATTATTTTTTAAAATATTTAAAATCAAACACATAATAATTCGTCTTTAGTTGTTACGCCCCAAAATGAAAGCAAGCAATAACAAATGCTTGTTCGTTGACGTTTTTACGAACGACAGATAAGTTTTCTCGCTCCTCGTTCATTCATTGTTAAAAGAAAAAAAAACAGGAACGATGAACGAAAGGAACGACCTCGTTCCTTTAATCCTTCGGATCGGTTGAACCGATTCCACAAAAGGAAAAATTTTTCCCAACTCTAATTACAACTAACGCCAATACAAATGATAGCCCGGAGGTATATTAAAAACTTGTGATTTTTAAGATGTTAGAGAATTTTGATGTATTTCGAATATTTCAAAATACCTTAAGCCCGATTAATGTTTTATTTAGCATTAATCGCTTTAACATTGAAATATTGTGACCGAACTGAACAACAGTAACGTTAAACCATTTTAAATTTTAATACCGAGATAAAATTTGCCAGGATTTACTTGTACTATGTCAACTTTAATAATTTCACCAAATTGTCAGAGAATAGATAAAGTTATAACTGATTATAGCTCTTATGTAGGTCTTGCGCAACGAAAATGAAAAGAAAATTATACCTACAAAAATGTTGGTAAGTAACTAAAATTTGGTTTTTGAAACAGGACCAATTTTCATTTGAATATGTGCATAACTGGTGATAGCTCTTATATAGAGTTTGTATTTTAAAATCATTTTGTAATGTTACTATTGAAGCTTTATGTCAATAATTACTCTAATGTAAATGAATGGTAGCCTGCCATGGTTAGGGGGTGGTACTGCAGGATGCTTCAGAAAGTATATAGGTTGGTTGCGTTGATGATCACGGGATGAATTCGATCGACACCGATGAAGGCACTGTTTACTATGTTGAAGTGGTTGCCAGTTGACATTATGGCCAAACATTTAGCACTAAATTCCGCGATTATGCTGGGGGACGTGGGCCTTTGCTCTACACGAGACTATTGTCATGCAATGCACGTATCATGTGACCTGGCGGGACGGGACCATTGCACTTGAGAACCCTTTTTCTTTGCTTTGTTCACAGTTCATCATGGCAATGGGGATGGGCTGTTCGATAATACGCGACCTCCGGATCCGAACCTTAGAGTCTACACTGAAGTTTCTAAGATGGCCAACAGGGAAGGTTGAGATTTCTTCATCGAGAAACTGGGCCTAAAGGTCCCTTTTAGGCTGCCAAATGACAGCAGCAATGATTGCAGGTGGAAACTATGTACTATCATATATCGACAGAGATATGCAAGGCTGCTATTGCAGTTCTGGCTGGTATCATCACGACATCTAGTGTGGAATGAAGAATGGCTCTAAATGAGATTGCGGAACATTCCAGAGTAACGCTGGTGTGAGTACTAGGGCACATTCGATACCCGAAACGTGCCTGCTACTTGGTTTCGGTAGGGACCAGATCATGACGAGTCCCTGGATGATAGGGACTTGTGCGGTAAGAATGGGTCTGGATTATAATGACTCCAGTAGAACTTGTCATGATGAGGAGGAAACAGTGTTTAACTTTCTCTGCCAATGATATCGGGGCTATTAGGATAAGGCATTTCGTAGGCACCAGAATTTCCATGTTTGGGTGCTGTGTCTAGTAAAGGACTAAAATCGATCTCTCTGGTTTGCAGCGAGGCGGGATGGTTCAAGGCTGCAGTGATGTCTGTCGAATCATCTGGTGGATACTGGCTGACTCAGGTCACCGGCCCAGGGTATCACAAAGAACCGCTATAAGGAGCCAAAATTCCCATATCTCTGCTATATAGAACACATTTACGAAATCACTTTAGACATAAATTTAAAAAAATCTTTTGTATAAATACGGCACACATTTTGTCGTAAATTTTTAAGTTTCTTATCGTTAACCAGTGTTGATGAAATATATGTTTTAAAAGCGTGTTTAAATTTGCCTGAAAAGCAAAAGCTTATTTCCAAAAAAAATTCCAAGCAGACGTACAATAACAAGGTTGCTTTTAGATACGCAAAACAAATTTATAAAAGACATTATAATTAACTTAGAAAAAGTTGAATACGACTGTGTTACTGCTGATGTGTGGTCCAGTGAGAAAAAATCATTTTTTGGCTACACCTGCTATTGGCTTGATGCAAATAATTTAGAGAGGAAATCAGTAGCACTGGCCTGTCGACGATTCAAAGGAATCCATTCTTTTTATCGCATCACGAAGTTGATAGGCACAATCAATAAAGAATTTAAAATACCCATTGACAAAATTGTTTATACAATAACCGACAATGGATCAAATTTTATTAAAGCTTTTAAGCAATTCGGTGTTGATTTAAGTAAGGGATAAATATTTATTCCAAATGTGATTATATTACTGATTTTCTCTAATACAGCAATATGTAATGAAAATAATAGTGATGAGGACTCTGGATCTGATTCGGATGACCAAGCAAACATTTTAGGCCCCCAGTTTTAACCTGTAAATATAAGGTTATCTAAACACTTTCCGTGTGCAAGTCATACACTAAATCTTCTGGCTACAACTGATTTTAATAAAATAATGGACACTTTAGGTCAAGATATAAAAGATATTCATAAAAGATCTTTCAGCAGGTAAAATTGACAAAATTCATACTACAAACCGCTTCGATTTATATTTTACTTTTATGCTTATAGATGCACACAGATTTGGAACAAATGCAATAGACCGAAGTCTGCAGAAGTCAGCAGCGGAGTTTTAAGCGCCAATTTGTTGACTCCATGTATAACAAGGTGGAACTCTCTTTATGATTCCGTAAAAAGGTTGTTGCAGCATAAAGACAATTTGCCGGAACTTTGCTACCGGCTTTCTATCCCCACCATTCTTGCGGACGAACTAGAGTACTTGGAGGAATTCCTATTGGTACTGACACCTATAGCAGAGGCAATTGACTACCTTCAGGGAGAAAATACTATGTACTTCGGATATTTTGTCCCCACCGTAGTTTCGTTAAGGGTTAAATTTTGGCGTTTAGAGGAATCGAAGTTAAAATACTTAGCTCCATCGATAACAAAAAAGGAAATAGGCTTTAGTTCTAAGATTTGACAAATATTTCAACGTACAACCAGACGCTTGGGATGCTATCATTGCGGCGGTAACTAAACCTGACATAAAGCTCCGATTTTTAAAACCTCTATTGGAAACGGCTACATCAAAAACAGTGGAAGATGTAAAACAAATGTTAAATACATATCTAATAGAATACGGAAAGATACCGGATACTGAAACCCGCATTGTGCCTCAAACGCCGGAAAATTAATTTTTAGATTTTGGAGAAGAAGGTAATTTTATACTTGGCCGAACGGGATACAACAAATGCATAAGCACAATGCAATAAAAAACGTTTTTATAAAATACAATACCCCACTACCCTCATCTGCACCTGTAGAACGACTGTTTTCTTTTGCTGGGATTGTGAATCGCTCTAGAAGACAAAAACTTAGCGACAAAAATTTTGAAATGCTTGTGCTTAGAAAAGCGAACAGCATATAGCACAGCATGTATTAACAAATACATCTAATTTTATATTTTAAACGTTTTTGCACAATTTTTAAAACCGAAAAGCTTTTATAATTTAAGAGTTGAAAACTACTTTCTTTTAATATTTCCAGTATCATATTTTTTGAATTTGAATAAATATCAAAAACATCTTATTAAAAAATTTATAAAAAAATAATATTTCGTTTTTATAAAATTTCAAAATAGTGAAAAAATCAGGTATATAAATCAATTTTTATTGGGTAACACATTTCGTTTTTAAATAGTTTAAAAAGTGAAACACACAAAAAGCTATTTTTCTCGAAATGCAGTTTTTGTGTTATGCCACTATTCATGCAAGTGCGCAATCTGTACATATCATTTTGAAAACATACAGTATCTAATATCAATCATTTACTGACTACTGCATTTTTTCAAACAAATCAGTAAAATTTAATGAATACTAATTTTTTTCAGTAATCATTACTTTTTACTGAATACTGATTTTTTTTCAGTAATCAGTACTGAATACTGATTTTTGTTTTCAGTAAGCAGTAAAATTTACTGAATACTGATTTTGTTTCAGTCATCAGTAAAAAAAAGAAAATACTGAAAAAGTACTGGTACTGAAAAATGCCCATCTATGATCTATAAACGTTCAAAGGCCTCTGTGTTAAATATTTTCTTTATTGGCTGGAAGAAAGAGATCAAGTGCTTTGTTGTTATTCTCCTAAAATATGTTGTGTGGCTACACTGTGTCGTTGGTTGTAGTCATCTATTTTAAATCATTTTTGTTGAATTACGATTTGCTTTGAGTTTATAACAAAATAAATGTAACGAATAAAAGGAAAATTTTATAGAGAAATTGTTTTTGCTAAAAATTTGGGAAAAACTTTTACTCCCAATAAGTTACTCTGCTCTAATAAACAACATACTTTGTACGGTCTTAGATTTTTATTTCTTGGTGTTACAGACAAAGAGATGACTGACTGGTGGTGGAGGTTATAAAAATCATGCAGAAATAGTAACAAAAAATACTTTCAGATTTATATTAGTTTGGCCAAAATTAATCATAATTAAATCCAATAATAAACCTCCCAGTGTTATTTTAATATTAATATTCATTTCATTTCATAAAAAAACTCAACAGTTTCCAAAAAAAAATGTAATAAATTACTATTCAATTTTGAAAAAAAAACGATTTAAATGAAATGCAAAGTTAACAAAAACGAAATAAATAAATGATTGAAAGGAGTGAATGAATGAAGTGGAAATAAATTTAAAAGTTATTTTTATGTCGTGAGTAGCACACACACCCGCTTCGAATACATAACAATCAATCAAATTAAAGCCAAAATGTTAGTTTAAGATGACCTTTTTGTATGCCCTTCATCCGTTTATACAAATGTCAATATGTGAATGTTGCTGAGCTGCTTTAAAAGTTTTACAAAATCAGCACACAATCAACTAACCAGAAAATAGGAAAAAGGAAAGAAAGAAGTAGCAAAAAAAACCACCAAAAAAATATCCATTTAAATTGGACAGTTCACACCTTCCACCACAGGCCACTCCGTCAAGTGTTTTTGCAATAACGAACAAAAGTTAGCAACCACTAAAATGTTCTTAAAAAATATTTAAAAAAAAAACAAAATTTCTGTTCAAATTTGCCCTTTACTGTTTTTTTTAAGGCTTCAAACCCATTTGGGGTCAATTGATGACCAAAACAAAACAGCTAAAAGGGATTTATTGTCAAAAAAAAAAAAAAGATTAAAGGGACAACTAAAATAATGACAAAAACTTTCCATTTTCTTTGAGGTTTTATTTTGTGTTAAAACAACAAAAAAAAAACATGTCATTAATTTTATTTAGTCTCAACAAAAATTTGCCACAATTTGTTAAGCCCTCTGTATATCCATTAATATAATTGAGATCAAGACAGTATTAAATAAAATTAAAGTTTGGAAAACCTTAAAATTGGAGGATTTTAAAGGCATTAAGAAAAACAATTTTTGTAAAAGTTTGTTTTTTGGATAAAGATTCTTTTTTTAAGCCCTTCCCTATCAACACAAGTGGTAAATTGAAGTTTAATAGGAATGGAAAGTTTTAAATTTAAAAAAAAATTTAAGAAAATTTAAAAAAAAAATATTTTATAAAAGTAACTTATGTGATTAATATTAAATTTTTTAGATTATTTACCTTTTTGTTTTTATTATTATTATGTTATATTAATTTAATTATTATTACAAATAAATAAAAAAATTTAATTTGTCAACATCTCTATAGAAAAAAGTGATTTTATTCCTGGGATTAACATATTTTGGGTATTGCAGTATCGAGGGTATGAAATGCTTGTTAGCTATGTTATATACCGTCGGAAAGGTTAATTTGTCTAGTTTCATAGCATAAATTTAATTTTAAAGATCTAAGAAACACTTACACACAAATAGGAAAAAATTCAAAATAGTGCTAAAAATTGAAAACTCCTCGTCATGACTTAGAAATTATTTTTTTTATACATAACCCACTCGCGGCCCAAAAAGCGACCAGAACTACCTTAAAGGAAAAGAGATAAGCTTTCTTTTCAGCAAAAAAAAGTACCCGCTTAAAAAAAAATTAAAAAAAAGTTTGAAATTTAAAAAAAAAAAATTTAAAAATTTAAAAAAAAAAACAAAAAAATCTTTTTTTGAAATATTGAAGAAATATCTTTCTAAATTGTTTGGGACAAATTTTGCTAACACCAATAGATAATAAGTTACATGGATGAGAAAGAACACCTGTTTGGCCAAAATGTCAAATGTTGACCCCCTCTTACTTAGAAACTTTTTGACCGATCTTGTTGAAAATTTGTGTCTAAACTACTATCCAGTAGGACTAAGTGCAAATTTTATCAAAATCGGAAGACATCGATTTCAAAAGTTGGGTCACTTGACATGAAATCCCCCATATGTATATTACTGGTCCTTGTTAAATTCTGGGAAAAACACGCTTGAGTTTTTTAACTGAAAACAACTGTGCAGTAAAATTGTTCTTAGTTCTCCTAAGCTGTTTGGTATAGAGATCCAGCAAAAACATTTTTGTAAAAAAAAAATCCGTTTTGATCCAAAATCTGGGACACCTCCCAGTGTCCAGTGTCGGGAAATTGAAATATTAAGGAGTCTACATGACGTTTTCAACCGGCACAATAAGCCCCCGGTTTATATTGTAATACAAACCCATCAGACCACTTCAACAGCAATAATAAAGCAGAATTCGAAATAGCTGAAAAAAAGTATTTCACCAGACTACATTCAAAAATTATTTGATCAGATAAGGACAGTCAGACATCGCAACTAATGACAGAAAATGACATCAGAGATAATATCCCTCAGAGAACAAAAAGCTACCGGTCCAGATGAAGTCCCATCAAAATTATTAAAAATGATAAATTTAAAAAACATTGGCCTTTTAACAAAATGTAAAAAAAAATTGGTTAAATATATAAAAAAGGGAAGAGAATGCGCGATTCACTATTCTGTTTGCAAGTATTTCTCCAAAAATAAAGGATAGTTAAAAAACAAGTTAGAGTGCTATATTCACCTGTGCCGAATCTTTGATACCCTCCACCGACACAAGTGGGCTCAAAAAACCGTGACGTACCAAATGTTATTATGATAGCATTATGAATTACGGATTTAGGCGTACTAAATTGTTTTTTTTCGGGAGTAGGGTTTATATAGGGAATAGTGTAAGTTATGGACCGATATTCAAAAAATTTAACAGTGTAATTTATATTCCTATAAAACTGTGACGTACCAAATTTTAGTATGATAGCTTTATTTATTACGGTTTTAGGCGCACTAAACTGTTTTCTGCGAGAAGGGTTTGTATGGGGCCTTTGGTCAATTACGGACCGATCTTTACGAAATTTAACAGTATAATTTCCAGTCATATAAAATGAATTCGTGCAAAATGTTATATCATTCCGTGCTTTATTCCACCATTTATGTTAATTTTTGTATCAAAATTCCACATTTTGATTCAGAGTTCTGATCCTACTGAACCGATGTTGCTGGATTACAATCCCAAACTGCTTAAGATAACTACAAGCAATTTGAGACCAAGTTTGTTCTTTTCTTTTGCGTTTTTCGAAAGTGAGGGCATTTTCAACAGACGGACAGACAGAAAGGCATGGCTAAATCGACTTAGAATTACTCAAGGAGCCAGAATATATATACTTTATGAGGTCTTAGATGTATAATAAAAAAGTTTCACACGGAACGACAAACTTAGTATACCCTTATTCGTCACTAGTGGTGGTCGAGGGTATACAAATTTATTCATGTGCTCTTTAGACTACGAGAAATCCTTTGACACTGTACAACACGAAAAACCTATGGATCAATTGGATTAGACGATAAGGAAATTTGATGCATCAAAAGCCTATACTGACATCAAACTGCACAAATTATTCAAACAAATTAAAATGAAGGAATGACAGACGAAGTTGCATTATCCAGGGGAGTCTACATTTTATTTCCTCTCTTTAACACTAGCGAATACCCGGCGTGTGATACTTCGCTTAAAAACTTAT
Source organism: Pollenia amentaria (assembly GCA_943735925.1). NCBI lineage: Eukaryota > Metazoa > Arthropoda > Insecta > Diptera > Polleniidae > Pollenia > Pollenia amentaria. The sequence goes on along the minus strand of OX031007.1, from coordinate 195,948,829 downwards.
TTATTAATGGGAAGTTTCATTAACCCTCCGTCTTGCACATGTCTAGATTTTCCATTCAAAATGCAAACAATTAGTTAGATAGTTTTGGCAGAAATTGCTTCCTACCGCTTCCTACCGTGGAAAAACGTAAGGCTTATGTGCCCGTCTATCTCTTTTTTTAAAAGAAACTGCTCTCTACCTGTTATAGTAGTACATCCACAGCTTATGTATCCAACTGAATAGGGTTATATCAATGTTTGAAATTTCATTAAAATTTGTTAGACAGTTTCGGAGAAGCAACAATTTCCGACTTCCTCCCCTGTTTTGCCTATTTTTGAAAAAACGTCTTGCTTATGTGTCCATGTGAATAAGCAAATATTTATGTTTTTAACAGGGCTGTGGAGTCGTAAAAAAATTGTTTTAACTCCGACTCCAACCGCTGAAATTTTTTAAGTCCGACTCCGACTCTTGCTCTAACCGTATATGAGACTGCTCCTTATTTTACGTTAAACTCTTTTTTAATTCAGTACCTTTTAAATGGATAATTGTTGCACGGATTACAGAGGATAAGCACGGTTAAAAGAGGTATAAAAAAGCACGAATAAAAGGGTAAATTTAAGGATAATAGAGGTTGTAAATGATAGCGAGCAGTATGCCAGTTAGTAGATGTAACCAGTTAATAGAGACTCGGATAACCGAGGTTATACTGTAGTTATTACATATGTAAAGAAGACTGGTCCTTATTTTCTTACTTCAAAATTTTCAAAGCAGACCCCTCTGAAAAAATTTTTATTTTGAAAAATATTAAAAAAAAAATTTTTATATTTGATGCCGAAAAATTTTGGGGTCGGAGTCGCAAGTTTTTGTGGGTACTTCGACCCCGGTACAAAAACCTCAACTCCGACTCCACAGCCCTGCCTTAAAGTTGAATAAAAATCGGTTTGATAGTTTCGGAGAGGATTTAAACCGATCGTAGTCCTAGTTTTGAAAGAATGTATGCTATACATTGTATAGCCTAAAACCATCTTCAGAATTTTGCATTTCTAATGAAAACGGTTTGGAGCACATTAGAGTCTATAATAAAATTGTCCAACATTTCAACATTCCAACCAATATAATCAATAGAAATAAAATATGTTTTATTTAAAAGTTTACTCAAGTGAATTAAACGTTTAATCAAGTGAATTAAACAATTAATGAAGTGAATTGATACTTATAATTTGTTTACTGGTACAAATTTAATTAATTTTTTAATTGATATCACAAATTTTTTCACCAATATAATCAATAAAATTAAAATCTGTTTTAATTAAAAATTTAATCAAGTGAATTTAACGTTTAATAAAGTTAATTAAACGATTAATCAAGTGAAATAAACGTTTAATTAATGCTATTTTTTTACTGGTGCAAATTTAATTAATTTTTTACTTGATATCACAAATTTTTTAATTGAAATCCATATTATTTTTTTCTGTGTATGACTTAAAAATTAAACTGAGTGGAAGATTATTTTGACAAGTCTATCCGACTTGCAAATGTTTATGAAAAATTTAATAAAATAATAGATTCAATGCGATCAGAGTTGATTTTTCTTGTTAATAAGCTGAAACATATTATTTTGCATTTTTTTGGAGTGATAGTGGGGAATCGACAATAGATTTTGCAGACATTTCTTTATGTCGGATAGAATTCTGTCAAATTTTCGTGTGAATGAATCCTCCGAGCCTTTACATACATTGTTGGTAGAAGCATTATTTATGTTTTCTATACATAAATTTGCTAAGAAAGAATTCTAGCGCATATATTGCGAAACTCAAGCAATTCTTCAAGCCAACATTGAGGTTAAGTACACCAGAGGCAGATATAAGATGTCGTGGCTTCAAAATATTTAACAATGGGCAGAATGCAGAGAATCATATAAGTGTAACATGATATAGAGAATAATTATGTCAATAATGAGTAAAACCATTTAACGCAATCTAATTTCTGTGGTTTTCATCAGTAACCGCGTATGTCTTAAAATCAAAATTTTCAAGATAGCGGAAAGAACAGTCTAGATCGAACTATGGGCTAGGTATTGAAATTTTTGAAATTGGTCATTACGTAAAAAAATCGGAATTGGTCCATATTTTTTAAGACATTTTAAGAACCATGTAAAGAGCGTTTAAAATTTAGCAATATGGGATCAACATCTCGCAATCGAGAAAAATAGACATACGCGGTTACCCATGAAAACCACAGATTTATCTTTGAAAACGTTAATTATGTATAGTCGCTTGCAATCGAATAGAAAATAAAGAAGAAGAAAGTGGGGCGTTAAATTACAAAACAATTATGTTTCCATTTACAGTACTTTTCGCTAATAGTATTATCCCTTAGTTGCAGCGAAATCGTTGACTACACCACTAATGTGACTTTAAGCCTAATTCACATATATGCGACTATGAGGTATTCAACCGAATTCGAATATTATCAATTTACGTGAATATAGAAAATAAAAAATTCATATTTATTAAACTGACATCAGGCTTATAAATTTTGCAACAGAGTTGCATACTGTATCGAAAAATAGTTAAAATAATAATAAAATATTTCATCCCTGATACCAAGACAAGAACTAATTTTTTTTTAAACGATTTTATTTTTCGTTCTTTAATATGGTTTGTATTGAGCGATTCGTTAGCATTGTTGATTTCAGAAAGATGAGTTGCTAGCCCTCCTTTCCAAGATTGGTGATAGGGCTTCTATCTGTGGTACAACATTTATAAATCGCTTACCTACTTTCCTGAGACGTATGATGCATTTTGACCATTCAGGCTACATGACCTTTGGCGCTCTATGCTACAGAGGGAGTTAGAGAAACAAATATGTATATAAGCTTGGCCGTTATTTATTTTTTTTATTTCTTATATTCTTTCCCCCAAATCGGTACAGTTTTAAGCCTAGTACTCTGTTCCAATTTGTGAAAAATGTTCAGCAACATCTATTATTTCATGCGAAAAATTTGACATGTATCAATGTTACCTATCTCGAGAGTTTGCACAATTTGACGTTTTTAATCTTTCAAAGTATGCGACATTGTTTTGCATATGTAAAAAACCCCCACATGTATTTTACTAAAAAGTATTTTTTTAAATAAAAAATTAAGTAAAAATTAAAGTAAATATTGATGAAAAACTGTTACCGGTTGTGTTATTTATGTTTTGCAGTTCTCATTTTAATATTGAGTTTAAACTTTTTTTATTTGCTTAAAATTCCACGTGAAACAAGTGCAGCTTATATTATTTCGCAGTTGTAAAAAAATGTTGCCAGAAACATTTCGCAACTTTTTCAGAAATTAAACAGAGTACAACTCTATCAACATTTTTTCATAGAAATTCCGCACAAGTTTTTTTCATATGGGTTTTGACAGCATTTCAAGTGAAATGTTGAAAAAATACAAAAAAAAATAAAATTTTCCAAATGAAGTTTGTTTGCATATGACTATCTTTTTAAAAAAATCATTTTACAAGAATGTGATGTATGGCAATATTTTAGCTCTTCTAGCATCAAAGAAAGTTTTTTGCTTAAATTAATATTTTAGATAATAATGAATCGTTAAATGGACTACAACGTAAGCACTTCCTTTTAAATTTACATATAGCGCAGGGTTACCGTTAGCCCGACTTAAGTCGCAATTTGACCCTTTTTTAGCAGTCTACAACTTTTTGTGAGACTGTTTTTTATCACCGACTTTTGCGACTTTTTTTGCAGCGACTGTTTAGCCTTTTTTGTAAAGTTTCTCAAACATTTGATTTGCAGTAAATATAAATTTTCTTATTATTTTTATCGAAAGAAACTTAACGAAATAACGTCGTTTGAAAGCAATGCACAGATTATTGTTCATTTGGCAACACTTTTATCCAGGGACCATAACAGTTATTCCTTTTTTCATTAAAGTCAAATGATAACAGTTATTTTTTCATTTTTATTTTTTTTAACAAAAATAACAGTTATATTTTGATTTTTATTAACTCGATCAAAAATAACAGTTGTTTTTGATTTTTATTTTTTTTGAACAAAAATAACAGTTATTATTTGATTTTAATTTTTTTGAACAATAATAACAGTTATTTTTTGATTTTTATTTTTTCGATCAAAAATAATATTTATTTTATGATTTTTATTTTTCGAGCAAAAATAAAAGTTATTCTTTAAAGAAATGTACGTGTTATAATTGTTGAGTTTAAATATTTATTTTAATGCGCATAAGATATCCCAATGATGATGACACATTTAAATAAATATAAATATAACTATAACACGTATATTTCTTTAAAGAATAACTTTTATTTTTGCTCGAAAAAATAAAAATCAAAAAAAAATTTATTTATGTTAAAAAAAATAAAAATCATAAAATAACTGGTTTTTTTGATCGAAATAATAAGAATCCAAACAAAAACCTGTTATTTTTTTCAAAAAAATAAAAATCAAATATGTTTGTACATATGTAAATATGTTTTGACATAGGTATATTAAGTTTTTAAATTTGGTAATAATTTTAGCTTAATACGTTCAATACATCGATATTTTTAATTAATTAATATCGATACTCTTAAAAATATCGTACGTTATATATCGATATTTTTTCAATCTGCCCATCCCTAACACAGTACAACATTTTTCAGGTGATTGATTTGGGACTCAAATCTGCATCATTAGTTTGGTCAAGGTACATCAAATAATAATTTAAAAATTAATTTGAAGTTGGTAAATTTAAATTTTTTGGGCAAAAAATATTTTTTTTCTTCATACATTATTTTATAACTGCGAAACTGTTGCTTATGTAGCGAAACGTTGTATGAACAGATTAAAGGAAATGTAATTCTTAATTTATGTCAGCTTATTCGGACTAGTGGTTCTCGAGTTATGACAAAGAAAAGAGCCTAAAACGTGACAAATTCCCCTATACGGTACTTACTAACTTCAAATTAATTTTTAAATTATTATTTGATGTACCTTGACCAAACTAATGATGCAGAAGTTCTTTTTTTTTTGCGTCTACTTTCATAAACAATTATGAGAATTGAGTCCCGAAATCATGTGTTGCACTGTGTAATATAAAGCACGCATCACACACATGGCTGATGCATATGTGTTTAAAAATTTAACCAAACTGCGCACAAAACAAGCATCAGCTGATTTGCAAGAGCATCGCAAACTAATCACAGGTGAGCACCAGATGCAGCGCAGTGCGGCATTTCCGAACAGGCCCATCGGTCTTTTATTTCCCATGGGGCCTATTACACATACAACAGTTATTAAGTAATTGTAAAAATTTTTTTAAAACTTTTCTAATATATTCAACAATTTTCTTGATTGTAAATTGTAATATAATTGTAGTTGAAAAAATAAATACATACATACAAATGTTTTTACAAACATATGGGGAATTTCATGCCAAGTGACCCATCTTTTGAAATCGATGTATTCCGATTTGGATGAAATTAGGACCAAGGTTAGTCTAATTGAAAAGTAGCTCAGGCACATTAATAATTATTATATATTAATTTAATTATTATTACAAATAAATAAAAAAAAATTTGATTTGTCAACATTTCTATAGAAAAAAAAGATTTATTCCTGAAATTAACATATTGTGGGTATTACAGTGTCTAGGGTATGAATTGCTAGTTAGTAGGGTATTCATTTAATCAGGCTTTTGCTTTAATCGGTTAATGGCTCGATTAATTAGCCGAGGTTTTGGTTTAATCGGTTAATAATCGGTTAATTTTGTAATTGATCGGTTAACCGATTAATAAAGTTCTTTTTATAAATTATGTAATTTCAATAAATAAAAATGCATAAATTAATTATTATTTGGAGTTAAAAAAAAAATAACATAGCAAACATAACAATTCTTGAACTAAAACGAGAAAACAAAAAAAATATTTAAACATATTTATTAATTAATGCATAGATATTAACAAGTGATTAAAAATAAGCTGCAAGATAATTTTATTTGTTATTTCAATAATTTAAGGAGACCTTAAAAAATAATCTGGTAGAAAAATGTTTACGATTTAAACGAGTCTTTTCTTTAGTTTTGATAAAACTTGACTTTGAAAAATTTTTTTCATCTTTCGCAGATGTTGGAGAAATCGAAAGCAACCCATAATACATAATATCTAATTTCTCAGTCCTTTTCCTGGATTTCTCTACACATATAAAATCTTCCATTATGCCATTAGAGTCCTTTTTAATTTTTTTTTTTAATTTTTTCAAATGCTCCTAATTGTATCGGTTAATTCTGTTAAAAGATTGATATTATTTATATAAGACGATATGAGAAGAAACATATAAAAGCACATACATATAAAAAGCACGTGAAACAAAAAGCTGTTAACATAATCGAATCTTTTAGGAATCAGCTTCAACAGCAAAATAACCGTATATGAGCTCATTTTTCGATCATAAATGATACTTTCGTTGTGAGAAAATGGTACCCTACCGATGAATCACCTCAAAGAATCATTTGTGATACAATTTGCTGATTCCTTTTTGATCAAATGAATATATCATATGTGAATCATTTTTCAATCGCTCTAGCGATTCACAACATTTAGAAAAAATTATTTGAACATATGAATGAAATCATTTTCAATTGTTCAAGTGATACGTCCGTTTTTAATCTCAAAAGTAATCTGAAAAGGCTCATTTAGGTTGTTTTTACAAAAATGTATCACCCAAATGCTAACTGGGTTATTTGAAATAAAGATCACTAATTTGTTTGTAGGAAAAAATATTTACTAAACACATACCATCTGTATATGAGACGAAACGAATAATTAAAAACTCAAAAAAATATGTTATACACAGAAAAAATTATTAGATTTCTCCCAACAATTTTTCTACATGTTTTAATTATTTTATTTTAAACGAAAAAAATTAATAAATTTCTTTTGTTATTTAATTAAAATTTTAATTGAAAATTTATTTCAAAACAACGAAAATGTTAATTAAATCAAAATTAAATTTGTAATTTTCTTTCAACTAAAAAAATAATTGATTCAATTATCACATTAATTAAATTTAAATGCTTTTTAAACCATTTTTTTAATTGATACGACACTTTTTTCTGTGTAATAATATGATTTAAAAATTGCGCTACATCGGTAAATCGACTGCAATTAACCGGTTTAATCGTTAATCGGAAATAACCAATTTTAAATAAACCGATCAGTTAATCGGGTAGTAATTAATCGGTTAACCGATTTACAGTTAACCGAATGAATACCCTTCCAGTAAGGCATGTTACATATCGTCGGAACAGTTAATTTGTCTAGTTTCTCAGAATAAGTTTTATTTTAAAGGTTTTAGATTAGAAACACTTACACGCAAATAGGAAAAAAATTCAAAAAAAATGCATATGCTCGCCTTGAGTTATAAATTTTTTTTATAAATATCCCACTCGCATCCCACTTAGCGACCAAAACTATCTTAAAGAAAAATGCTTAACTTTCTTTTGCGCCAAAAAAAAGTACCCATTAACATAAAAAAAAAGTTTTTAATTTCAAAAAAAAAAAATTTAAAAAACAATTGCTTTTAAAAAGAAATGTTCGTAAGATTGAAGAAATAGCTATATAATTTGTTTGGGACAAATTTTTCTAACACCAATTGGTAATAAGTTGGCCATGTTGGGCCAAAATATCAAGTTTTGACCCCCTCTAACTCAGAAACCTTCTTTAAAAAAATAATAAAAAAAATTTGTATGACGAAAACTTGTTCTCATCGCTTATAAACATGCAGTAACAACCGGGTGGGTATTGGTAAATGAGGTTCATAAAAATCTTTGGTAAGGCGAAGGCTAAGTCTATTATTTTTAAACTTTGTAGGAAAGTCATATAAAGCTTTTTGTTGAAAATATATTTTTATTCTAATAAAATCATCACTTTTCTTCGGTTATAGTTTTTTTTTTAAAGTTTTATTCATAAAAACTTCCATCGTGACTAGTCGGAGGTCAACCTTAATTGTTATTCCAACAATTGTTGAGATTGAAATATAAGCCAGAAGTTAATTTGCTATAACTTCCTAAAATTCGTTCAAAATAATTAAACTTTGTCCATGGCTTCTTTTAAACATGGAGATTAAAAAAGGTGCCAATAACCCAAATTTTGCCTAATTCTACTTAAACACTTTTTCTCCATTTTGCCACAGATATATACGAATACAGCTGTACAATGTACAAAATATCTGGTACTAAACTACAAGTTTTGAAAATTTTTCAAAAATTAACTAAATTTGCCGTTAAAGTTTCCTTACTGTTCAAACAAAAACTTTACTTACCCCAAAGATTGATTCCATTTTTCAATAATCTGTCTACCGTTTGCCCATCTAGTGATTTAAACCAAAATATTTAAAAAATTTTCATATTTTATCAATACTTTTTTTTTGACAAAAAATAATTTTTACTGTGATAACATATGGGGGATTTCATGTCAAGTGACCCAACTTTTGCACTAAAGTAAGTCATGTTGGATAGTAGTTTAGACATAAATTTTCAACAAGATCGGTCAAATATATTTTCAACAAAAAGCTTTAAATGACTTTCCTACAAAGCTTAAAAAAAGAGACTTCGCCTTCCCCTTTTTTTTATTTATTTATTTATTTATTAGTCTATGGATTAACTCCTTTCAGACAAAAATTACATAATATTAAAATATTTTACAAATAAATTTAACATCATCTATTTAAATATAAAATTAGAGTGTGTTTGATAGTGTTAATATCCAAAGTTATATCAATAATACTGTACAGATCATTAAAATTTAAACATATTCTACGAACAGGGTCGGCATTTGCATAATTTTGTTGAAAGTATTCAATTGATAATGGCTGGTAATAACGTGTATGGCGTCGGGGAACATTAAAAAATAAACTTTTTAGCAGGAACTCCGAGCAAATATTTCCTTTAATCAGATTGATAACAAATATCACGTTCAGCATTGTTCGGCGGCTTTTTAAAGTTGGTAAATGAATCTCTAATAACCTGGTTCTATATGAAGGAAGATTTATAGATGGATTTGGGTAAGTGCTCCGTAATATGAATAGCAAAAATTGTTTTTGGACAGATTCAATACGATCACTATGGACGTTGTAATACGGATCCCAAATTATTGAGCCATATTCGATTATAGGTCTGACAAGTGCTATGTACAACTGTTTTGTTATAGATGAGTCAGAGAATTCCTTTGACCATCGCTTAATAAATCCAAGTACACCACGAGCTTTATTAGTACACATATTTATATGTTCAGTAAAAGATAACTTTGTGTCAAATAATACACCGAGATCCAAGAAAACATTTACAACTTCCAATTTGTAGTCACCAATAAAATAGAAGCCAATAAGTCTAGTTTTTCTGGAAAAACGAATATGTTTACATTTTTTAAGGTTTATATCCAGTAAGTTTGTTTGGCACCAATTAAAGAATAAATTTAAATCCTGTTGTAAGTGTGGTTGAAAAATGGAGTCGGCAAAACTTGAAAATATTTTTACATCGTCAGCATACATAAGTTTATTGGAAAATTTAATTGTTGTAGGCAGGTCGTTGATATACAATAGGAAAAGTATTGGTCCGAGATGGCTACCTTGTGGAATACCAGAGTTGACAATGATATGTTTAGATAAGTAATTATTATAATACACACGCTGTTCACGACCTAAAAGATAAGATTTTATCCAATTCAAACAGCAGTTCGTAAATCCCATTAAATACAGCTTATGCAATAAAAGATCATGGTTAACTCTGTCAAAAGACCAAAGATTTTTATATACATCATTTATCAATACCCACCCGGGTGTTACTGCTTGTTTATAAGCGATGAGAACAAGTTTTCGTCATACAAATTTTTTTTATTATTTTCTTAAAGAAGTTTTCATTGTGCAATTTTTATTTCAGTTTTTTAAAGAAAACAATTTGTTAGGTGAGTAAAAATGTCCTTTTAACTAAAGCAAATTTAAGAAAGTTATTAGAGTAATAAAATTGGCAAAGCTAAGGTTAAGCACTTTTTCCTTATTGCGCCAGTTATAGAGCACGGATTTTTAATTATTTTATGACATTTTTAATAATTTTTAAATAAAAAATTCTTAAAAGTAGAAATATCTTATTTTATTTTATTGGTCGCACAAAAATTTCAAAACTCCTTTCAAAAAAAGGTACTTGTGCCCAAATAGTACCCCTGTTAAGAAGGTACTTTTACTAAAATATCATGTATAAGAAAATACTTTTATGAAAGGGTACTTTTTTAAAGTATACTTGTTAAAAGACTGCCTTTGTTAAAAGAGAATTTTTGTTAAAAGGGTACTTTTGATAAAAGAGTACCTTTGTTAAAAGGGTACTTTTGTTTAAAGAGTACTTTTGTTAAAAGGGTACTTTTGATTAAAGAGTACTTTTGTTAAAAGGGTACTTTTAATAAAAGAGTACTTTTGTTAAAAGGGTACTTTTGATAAAAGAGTACCTTTGTTAAAAGGGTACTTTTGTTTAAAGAGTACTTTTGTTAAAAGGGTACTTTTAATAAAAGAGTACTTTTGTTAAAAGGGTACTTTTAATAAAAGAGTACTTTTGTTAAAAGGGTACTTTTGATTAAAGAGTACTTTTGTTAAAAGGGAACTCTTGATAAAAGAGTACTTTGGTTAAAAGGGTACTTTTGATTGAAGAGTACTTTTGTTAAAACGGTACTTTGAATAAAAGAGTACTTTTGTTAAAACGGTACTTTGAATAAAAGAGTACTTTTGTTAAAAGGGTACTTTTCATAAAATGAAACCCTTTTTACAGAAAGTTTCTTTATTAAGAATTAACTTTAACTGATTTTACACTTTATCTAGCTAATTGCCTAAAATATTGAACTTTAAGATTCTATAACATTTTTTGATATAAACAATATTATTTTGTTTAATTCTTATTGTTCAATTATTCTGTTTGTTTCATTGTCACGGCCACAATTTGCCTAAGTAAATTTTTAATTTAAAATAATTTATTTATTTTTGTTGAAGACATCTTCTCAAATTGATGGCTTCAATTTGTTGTTGAAGCCACAAACTTTTATTTCTAACATTATATTTTAATTTTTTTTTTTTTTTTTTTTTTTTTTGTAGATCTCATTGAAACTCTAAAATGAGATTAAAAAGTTAAATTGCTCTACTGCAATAACACAAACAAACAAATAAATACACATATATATACTCGAAAGCAAACAAACATACATTCACAAATACATATACAAAAAAGTTAGAAAATTTGCAATTATTTTACAGGGTACCCATAAAAATATATGTGAATACTCGTATAACATAAAAGATAAGATATTCTTAGTATTTTAATGATGACAGTTGAATATTTATACAATTAGATTTATATTCAAAAGTTATTTTCGGGAATGAAAAATGTATTATTAATTAATTTAATTATTAATGACGTGCTTAACTCCCAATCTTTATTTATGATTAAAACACTGAAATTTATTGTTGTGGGAAAGCTAGTTTCTATGCGCATTTCGCTGGTTGCTTAGGCTAGCTGGTCAGGAAACTTTTTCCAAATACTTTATACAAGCTAAAAATATAATACAAGTAAGACCATAAAGTGAATAAGAATTTTAAACACTCAGGTCCTACTTGTAACAAAATCAAAGCTTCAATAAAGCCACAACAATAAACAGTGAATTTTTCTTTCTTACATTCCCCTTTCAGTGTTTTAGTCATAAATAAAGATTGGGAGTTTAGCACGTCATTAATAAATGAATTAATTAATTAGATTTATTCTTTATTTAATCGGATCTGTGTATTAACAAACCCCCAAACGAATAAGGACTTTGGCTTAGCTTAGAATTGCTTTAGGGATTAACTTTAATAAAGGGTGTTTTTCTGTGGATGCGAGGAACTTTTAATTAAATTAAAATAGAGAAGCCCATTTTTAAAAACTATCTTATTGGCTTTATCATTTTGATAATTTTATGGCATTTGTGGATATAATGATGTTTCGACCATCGCTTGAGGATTATGATCGCTTCAAATGCGGCAATGCTGTTTATTGACTATAGACATTTAACCAAAAGGATGCTTCATCACAAAACAGAATTTTCAAATGAACTATAATTTTGAAAATAAATTTGAACATTTTGTTAACGTTGCTCTGACGTGAATCTATTCATGATAAATTTCAAAACTTATTTAACTTTAAAACAACTGAGAACTATCAAAACGGCTGTCATACAAGACAGTGATGCCAGTTTAAAGTTCTCGCCTCTAAGAATAATACCCGATTTTTCTAAAATAGATTATTGCTGATAAATTTCTGAAATTTAATTAAAATTATTTGTTACACAATTTTATATACATAATTAATAGTTAAAATTCTAACACAACCACAATTTTTTTTAATTTTTCCTCCTATTGTTTTTTTTATTTTTTTATTTATTTTTTATTCCAAATATTAAGCAAGCGAAAATTGTAGAATAATGTTTGCAAATGTCTTTGTATTGTTTTGGTGTGTTGTTACTGCTTTTTTTATTACATTTGAAATGTTAATTTCATATTTCTTGCTCTCATTTCCGTTTCCGCTACAGTAAAACAAACTCCACCACTCACACTCTCACATTTGCCTAGGAAACAAACAAACGACATAAAAGCATAAAAAATACGGTAAAATTATGCTCTTTGACAGTTAAAAGAATAAATAAGACACAGTGTGCAGGAGAACAATTAATAGCGGTGGAGAGGCAGAAAAAACAACAAACTTTTTCATTACATTTCGTTTTTCTTTTTTTGTTTAATGTCAACACTTTCACTATGAATGTATGATGATTGCTGCAGTAAAACAAGCTTTGAAAAACAGAAGAAAAACTAAACAGTGCCAGGGCAAAAACAGCAAAAAGTAAAATTTTCCGCATGCACGTTATTTGAACATTGGTTTGTTGATTTTGTAAATGTGTTATACATTAGGGGGTTCCAACGGAAATGCTCTGACTTTTCTAGAAAAATTTTTTTAAAAACCTTCTTTTACCTTTTCTTAGAGTAAATCATCTTATGACATTTCTTCAAAAACTTGAACAACACTGTTTCCATTTTTTAATCCCTAAAATTTGTACGCCCCCTAATATTTCAAACATAAATGTATTCATGTGTTCTCTTGTGTATTTATATGACATAAAAAAATTTCATACAAAGTCATCACCATGAACCATACGCCCACGAAATATACATTCATACATATGCATATGTAAGTATTTATTTGTGTGTGTGTGTGTGTGTGTGTGTCTCTATGTGACAAAATTTACTCTTATAAACAGAAAGAGTGTGCTTGTTAAGTGTTTTGAAAATAAAACTTCTAATACATCTAATCGTACGAATGAGTGAGTATTCAAATGGTTGGTTTGTTATTTTCTTAGCTTTCAAGTCGTTTAAATGCCATAATACAGCTACTAACTGCAACAACAACAACAATGACTATCACGATAGTTGCCCCAACATACACAGGTTTTTTCCGGTTGAACGCAAATATTAGGAGAACGAAGTATAGAAAATGTAGTCAACACGAATATTATGAGTCCTACTAATATCTTATATTTTTTCTTGTTTTTTAATACATATAGAGTCGAATTTGAAAAGTTCCCAATTGAGGTTTAATTTTCACCATTCAAATAAATATGTATTTGTATCGAGTTATAAGTCTCGTTTTAAATATTTCTCTAAGAATATATCTAGTGTTTCAATTTTAAGATAAATAAAGATTTGAAATATTTTTTTTATTTATTATATTTCTATTAAAATTCGAAAAAAAATTATTCTTAAATTGGATTTAAAATGGTATTATCAACCATGTCACGGAGTACAATTCCGTTCGGAAACGGAATTCATTCCGTATTTTGGTGCTCCAGAAAATTACGAAAAAACTTTGCGGAATGAAACCAATTTTGTTTTCATGAACGGAATGGGAGTTTTATGTATCTTAAAGGCCAAAAAAACTATCAAAATATACTTTCTATCAATAAACAAATATGTTTTCTTCGGTTCCGAACGGAATTGTACTCTAAAAAAAATATGGCTATATCTCTCATTTCGACAAATTTTAAATATGACTTTACCTCTCAATGATTGGGCAATAAGGCCATTATGGCTTTATCTCCCATTCAATTGAGCAATAAAGCCATCATGGCCTTATCTCACATGGTTTTAAAGCACCCCCCCCCCCCCCCCCCCCTTGGGTAATTCTTACTCGATTTAGCCACGTCCGGCTATTGCAAATGCGCCCACTGTCAGTTAGTCTTAGCTATTTGGTATTGAAATGCAGCACAATCGATTGTGCTCTAACATTACATTTTACACAAATTCGTTTTATATGACCAAAATCACACAACTTAATTTCGTGGAATTGGGTTCGAAAGTTATCATATGCCCAATATATTTATATACCATATAAAAAAAATATTTTAGTACGCCTAAAAACGTAAGGAATGAAGCAATCATAGTGCAACTTGGGCTCTCATAATTCCATAACAAAAAAATTACACTGCAACAATTTGATCGGTTAAGATCGGTCCCTAAATTATCGTAGTCCCCACATAAAGTCATCCCACAAAAAACACTTTAGTACACTAAAAACTGTAAAAAATAATGCTACTGTGGTAAAATTTGGTATGTCATAGTTTTTTAAGACTGGAAAACACACGACCAAATTTCTTGAAGTTTGGGATCATAATTTACCATAGGCCTCATATAAGACCAATTCTCGAGAAACTACTTTTGAAAGACGCCTAAAACCGCAACGAATTTATATAGTGGGCGTCAGGTTTTATAAAGACTGATTCATATATAATCCACTTCTGAAATATTTGTACTCGACACAGCCGAATATAGCTGTTTTCCTTGTTCTGTTGTATTTTCAAAACGTTTTATATATTTCATTATTTGTATATATATTTTTTTTTATTGAATCACCCGGTTCTGGAAGGATAGAACGGAATGCAGGGTATTGAGGGCCTTATGGCCCGGATTGGATCAGCGGCAACCAGGGTTCTATAAGGATTGGATAGGAGTGGTCTCAGGACCCTTATAGGGTCCCTAACGGGGCATTTTTTTGTTAGGGCTTTTATGCGTAAATGGGACAATGCCATACTGGACTTCTGCAGACTGTGCGGGGATGCCGAGGAGCTAGAAACTGAAAAGCATGTACTGTGCCACTGTACTTAAAAGCAGAGTCCCAGGCAGAAATGGCTAGGGGCTAGATTTCACGAGGAATTCGGGTGTATCGCTAGATGTAATCCAGCCGATTTACTGGGGATTGTCAGGGAAATAGGATGGCTGTTTCTGTTGGGGGGACCGTAGGGGGGTCTTGTCCTACGTAGTATCTGTCTATCTGTCTTAAACTTGTCGATTATTTTCTTCTTTACTTCTCTCTTTCCTTTTTTCTATACTTAAGGCATTCACAATGCACATTATTGGTCTACGAGTGGAGATGCGCTCTTGGGCGCATAACCCTTCTTAACCTAACCTAACCTTTTATTGTATGGAAATTCAATAATATTTTATGATTTTTACACTTATATTTCGGAAATATCCAAATCAAATTAAATTTTATTTTAATTTAACTCACAACTAACTTAAATAGGGCGTGGAATTTAATGCAAATGCATCTTTTTCATCGAGGGTTTAAATATTAATTGAATAAAATATTTATCCGAATCATAACGTTTGCTGAAAAATTGTATCGATTTGTAAGTGATTATTTTTGTTTAAGAATATATAAATTCTGAAAAAAGCATATTTTTTGTTTTTATTCAAATGATTTTTGCCGTTATCAAAATCAAACAACTGCGTCACTCAAACAAAAATTTAATAAATTATTTCAAAAAATTGAGGACATAAATGACATTATTAAAATTTAAAATTACTGTTATTTTAATGATCGAAGTAGCATTTGCGATCTGCAAAATCAGAGTTCGATGTCTGTCTGCTGTGTTAGTTTAAATGATGTTGTTGTGTTTATTAAAAAGTCCTCAAATGGGTGTCTCAATTTATGAAGTGACAAACACACAACCTACAAAAGGTTACAGAAACAGAAAATGTATGGCTTGAAATTCCTCGATAGAATTTCTGTGGGTTTTTTTTTCAAACTTTTTTCGGTTCAATTTTGCTATTGTCAAAATATGAATTCGCCGTATTTTTATAGTTTTTAAGTTTTAGAACAGCCAATAGAAATTAAGTTTGCTATTCAAAAACTTGATTTTTCTAAACAAGAAAAAGTTAAAGCCTATTTAGATTGAAAAAAACAAATACCCTAAATACACTGTCAGTTTTTCTTTAAATAACAGATGCATATTTAAATAATTTTTAATGGATATTTTAAATTTTTTTTTAAAAGCATGAAATTCCACACCCTACTTATAAATATTGTAACAGACTAATGATTCTCGTTGATATCCCAAATTGTACTTCAGTGTGCGGAAATGACTTTTTCTTTTTTGTATTATTTTTTTAATGTTTTTCTTAAACTTTGGTGGAACATACAATATTTAGAAACTTAAAAATCGTGCTTAAAATTTTTTATTTGAATTTAAAAAGTTTTGAGTTTTTATTTTTTCCTTAAAAACCTCAAAATCTATTTCAAAACTTTCCCGACTGTTTCTTACAATTTTAGAAAGTTGAAAATGTTTATTTATTTATTGATATTCCTATACAACAGCACTTAAAGTCCTATAATTAACAGTACTGGATAAACTATTCGTAGCAATTACAGATGCGTCATACAAAAAGAGATTTTAACATTAAACATTAAAATAAAAGAATTAAATAAATAAATAAAGGCAACTTTTTAAAGGCATTGAGCGTACAATATTAAACATAGAGCTATTAAAAAGCGTTTTTAAATACAACAAATTATTTTTAAAAAATCATTAATTAAAACCAATTTTTCTAGCTTTAAACAAAAAATTACAGATTTTTCATATTACAACAAACTAATCCATACACACTTTGGCCGTAACTTAACGTTGAATTCTATTTTCAACAGATTTGTCCGCAACCGAGCAGAACGAAAAAGTAAAAACAAACCACACATACAGACTTTCAATTGAACAGAAACAAAACAGCAGATTCGTAACAGAACAGAACGTACAAACTAATTCTGCCTTTAGACATCGAATACTGAACAAGTCGGAAAAACGCACGCCATAAAGTTTAGCTTCATAGGGTGTAACATGGGAGAAACGTCCTAAGTTGAAGACATATCGCAGAATTACATTATATGTAGATGTTAATTTCCAGATGCTTTTTTGGTCACAACTTGCAAAAACCTCGCTGCCATAAATTAAAGCTGGAATCAGATATGTTTTAGCCAAAAGAATACGTATGTGGAACGGGGTTGAGTGTTGTGTTGCCCAAAGTGAAAGAAGTATCGCAAATACTTTCCCTGCGGCAGCGTTGATATATTCCGACCAAGTAAGTGAAGTATTAAAAATAATGCGAAGGTTTTTCGTCTTCTTGACAATTTCAATTCGCTGCGAGTTCAAGATAATATTAGGTTCAATAGTTACTTGTGAATGGCTCCTGGATATTACAAGGCACTTAGATTTAGCGGGATTTAGACATAGACCATTTGCCACTGCCCAGGCTTCAATTACACGGCGCTACAAAATTTCCTTTTTGGCAAGCACTTTCAAAGAGACCTAGTGTATGTTATAGGTCTAGATGAGTGTATTATAAAACCGGTTTTAAAAGCTTTAATATACCTCCAAATTCCCGAGTTATGGACCAAAGAAATTTTTTGAGGCTGCTACTTTTAAACATTTATAACTTTTTTATTTATTAACCGATTTTTAAAATTCAAACGGTTTTTGAAATAATTTAAAATAATTGCTATTTTAAAATATATATACTTTTCATACAATATTAGCACAATTATGAATAGATCTTTTCAATTATATGAAAAATTTTTAATTTTTTCTTAAACTTTTAAAATTTTTACGAGACTTTTTTCCGAATTTAGTTTAAAGACAACAAATATATTAAAGACAGTATTTTTCTGAGTAAAATGAGACATCAGTTATTGAAATCGGTTGAGAAATGAGGAAGTTATAATACTTTTTGCGAACAAAAGAGTGGAAACCTGCTTCGATTAGATTAGCATCCCAGCAAAAACTTTGCTTACAAAATAAGCAGAAAAATAATGAGAACTTGAGAAACAAAGTACTTATTTTTCTATTAGAAAAAGTACTTATTTTTCTTCGCGATATCTTAAAAGTAATCCTTTATAATTTGGCCAATTACCATCTAAAAAATAATAACTTTATTTTATACTTCAAAGTTGTATAAAAATATGTAGTTACCAAAAGAGACAAGAAATAAGTCTTTTCAAATTAACTTTAAAAAGGTTAATATACACATTATTTTTTTATTGCATAATAAGAATCTACATAACTGATTCTAAAAGTGGTCAAAATTTGGTGAAATTCTACTTCCACAAAGTGGGTCAAAAGATTAATTGAAATATTATTGTATAATTGCGTGTTTGAAATTTTTTATTAATAATTGTGTAAGTGCAGGTATGGTGTTTTAATTTGTTGTTACTCTGAATATCATTTCAAAGAAAAATAGGGTATAAAAAGCATACACTATTTTTATTATTTCATAACAAAATAAAATCGAAAAATTACGTATATTGATATACACAATTTTTTAATAATATATTTGGTGTAAAATATTCAAATAAAATAGTGTTTTATGATTTTCATACATATTATAAAACAAATAAAATAGCCTAAGTGACATCATGGTACTTTGAATCACATTTATTTGCAATTAAAGCACTTGTAAATGGTGTTTTAATTAGTTGTTACTCTGAATATCATTTCAAAGAAAAATAGGGTATAAAAAGCATACACTATTTTTATTATTTCATAACAAAATAAAATCGAAAAATTACGTATATTGATATACACAATTTTTTAATAATATATTTGGTGTAAAATATTCAAATAAAATAGTGTTTTATGATTTTCATACATATTATAAAACAAATAAAATAGCCTAAGTGACATCATGGTACTTTGAATCACATTTATTTGCAATTAAAGCACTTGTAAATTAATGAAATATCGTCTACTAGTAGCCTGATGATTCCATCACATGTTTAAATAACCACAACTCAAAAACATCGATTATTTTCTGAGATATTAGTGCATTCCCATTTGTCTAATAACTCAAAAATTTTAAACTCTATTATCTCGAAATGGCAAAAAATTATACACTATTATTTTATTAAGGGGACGATATAATCTTTTGCTTTTAGCTATAACTAAAAACTTGTTTTTAGGTATATATAGTTATGTTTGTACAATTTTACAAACCCTATAATTTATTTTCTTATCTTTCTAACTGTTAACTCAAATTAGTTAATCTTGAATTTCCTCATAAATAGGGCGTGGAATTTAATGCAAATGCATCTTTTTCATCCAGGGTTTAAATATTAATTGAATAAAATATTTATCCGAATCATAACGTTTGCTGAAAAATTTTATCGATTTGTAAGTGATTATTTTTGTTTAAGAATATATAAATTCTGAAAAAAGCATATTTTTTGTTTTTATTCAAATGATTTTTGCCGTTATCAAAATCAAACAACTGCGTCACTCAAACAAAAATTTAATAAATTATTTCAAAAAATTAAGGACATAAATGACATTATTAAAATTTAAAATTACTGTTATTTTAATGATCGAAGTAGCATTTGCGATCTGCAAAATCAGAGTTCGATGTCTATCTGCTGTGTTAGTTTAAATGATTTTGCAAGATGTTGTTGTGTTTATTAAAAAGTCCTCAAATGGGTGTCTCAATTTATGAAGTAACAAACACACAACCTACAAATATTTCCAGAAACAGAAAATGTATGGCTTGAAATTCCTCGATAGAATTTCTGTGAAATTTTTTTTTTTCAAAAGACAAACTAACAGAAACTTTTTTCGGTTCAATTTTGCTATTGTCAAAATATGAATTCGCCGTACTTTTATAGTTTTTAATTCTTAGAACAGCCAATAGAAATTAAGTTTACTATTCAAAAACTTGATTTTTCTAAAAAAAAAAAATTAAAGTCTGTTAAGATTGAAAAAAACAAATATGTACATTAAATACACTGTCAGTTTTTCTTTAAATAATAAATGCATATTTAAATAATTTTTAATGCATATTTTTAATTTTTATTAACCCATCTTTATGCACATAATTTTTAATAATAAAAGCATGAAATTCCACACCCTACTTATAAATATTGTAACAGACTAATGATTCTCGTTGATTTCCCAAATTGTACTTCAGTGTGCGGAAATGACTTTTTCTTTTTTGTATGAATTTTTTTTTTTTTTTTTAATGTTTTTCTTAAACTTTGGTGCAACTAAATTATATGTAACGACAAATTTTTCATCGTTTTAAGTCATAAAATATATGAGTTTTTTTCCTTTTTCTTTATTTTTTTCGGTTATTTTTTGTCAGTTTAGATAAAAAAATACTTCCGTATTTGGGACTTGCGTTAAGTAGATTTGTTACAGTAATTGCCTAAAAGCAAATTGTTTTAAATCGAATTAAGTTGTTTGTTGGTTTGAAAAAAAGAGAGAAATAATTATAGTTTTCAAAGTGAAGGATTTAAGGAAATAATTATAAAACATAAACAAAAAAACACTGACATTGTCCTCAAGGTAAAAAAAGACTTTTGCATTGATAACCATTCAAAAAAAAACAGAGAACATACATAAATAAAGGTCAAACATAGAGCAAATATTTGTGTAGATATTAGGGTATTCATTCGGTTAACCGTTAATCGATTAGCCGATTATTTACTACCCGATTTACTGATAGGTTAATTTAAAATTGCCTATTTTCGATTAACACGAAAACTGTGGAGGGTCGATTCGGCGCCGTTCGCAGCATCTCGGACTGACGTATGGAACGACTTGGCGCATTTTACGTCGAGATCTTAAATTGAAAGCGTACAAAATACAGCTTGCGCAACAACTGAAGCCGCTCGACCTTCCCAAGCGACATCGCTTCGCTCTATGGGCTCTTGAAAAGTTCCAAGAAGATCCGACGTTTTCGAGGCAAATTTTGTTCAGCGATGAGGCCCATTTCTGACTCAATGGGTATGTAAAAAAACAAAATTGCCTCATTTGGGACGAAGAGAAACCTGAAGAGGTTCAAGAACTGCCACTTCATCCAGAAAAAACAACGGTTTGGTGTGGTTTGTGGGTCGGTGGAATCATCGGTTCATATTCCTTTAAAAATGATGCCGGTGCGAACGTAACCGTCAATGGCGGCCGTTATCGTGCCATGATAACCGACTGTTTGAAGCCTGAAATTGAAGCTCGTGATCTCGGCGACATTTGGTTTCAGCAAGACGGCGCCACTTCCCACACATCGCATCAATCAATGGATTTATTGAGACAACACTTCGGTGAGCACATAATTTCACGTTTTGGGATGGTCGATTGGACCAAGATCGTGTGATATCACACCGTTAGACTTTTTCCTGTGGGGATATGTAAAGTCTGAAGTTTATGCGGACAAACCCGCTTCGATTCAGGCCTTGGAGGAAAACATCACGCGTGTCATTCGCCAGTTACCAGTCGAAATGCTCGAACGAGTCATCGGAAATTGGACTCAACGGATGGACCATCTGCGACGTAGCAACGGCCAACATTTGATAGACATAATCTTCAAAAAATAAATGCCAAAGAATGTTCTTTCAAATGATAATAAACATTCTCCATTAAATTTGAAATTTCTGTGTTTTTTTCTTTAAAAAAGTAGGGAACCTCGAAATGGATCACGCTATACAAACAAAGAAGGTGTTCAGCGGTCTTCATTTTTAATAAGTGCTATCAACACCTTTTTGCTTCATGAATTCTTTTATGTATGCGTTTAGTTATTTGTTTCTTCTCATATCTTCTCATATCAATCTTTTAACAGAATTAACCGAAACAGTAAGAAGCGTAAAAAATTAAAAAAAAATTAAAGCGGGACTCTAATGGCATAATAGAAGACTTTATACGTTTAGACAAATCCAGAAAAAGGACTGAGGAATTAGATATTTTGTATAATTTTTCCAGTTTTAGTTTTATCAAAATTAAAGAAAAAATCGCTTAAATTCTAACAGCCGTATTCATAACAGAAAGTTAGCCACAGTTTGTACACTAACGTACAACGAGCTGCTAACTAGAATACCGTTTAAGCTTAGCAGCTTGTTAGCACAGAGTTTATTCATAACAAATTTTATCCATCTGCTAACTTTTTGTTTTTCCCGTCCCATATAAAAATTTTAAATGTTTTTAAATTAAAATAAATTTAAAAAAGGAATCTCAATAAAAAAAGATAGTAAATTAAAAAAAAAACAAACCAAATTATTTAACATTAAGACGCTGTTTTTCACAAGTTGGCAAACGTTTGGGTGCTCGTTAACAAGAGTTTAGGAAATCGTTATCCACAGCTTGGTAAGTGTATTATGAATGAACTTTGTGCGAACTTCATTCCAATTTTTCGTTATGAATACGGCTGCTAACATTTAAGCAAAATAATTTTTCTAAGCGATTATTTTTTAAAGGGTCCTTAAACTATTGAAATAACTAATAATATTATCTTACAGCTTTTTTTTTTATTTATACATAATATTTATGTATTAATTAAAAAATATGTATTACATATTTATGAATTATTTTTTGTTTGCTCGTTTAAGTTCAAAAACTAATTATGCTTGTTATTTTATTGATTTTTTTTTTTTTTGATTACTTAATTTATAAAAACAAATTTATTAATCGGTTAACCGATCAATTACAATATTAACCGATAAAACCGAAACATCAGTTAATTAATCGAGCGATTACCCGATTAAAGCAAAAGCCCGATTAAATGAATACCCTAATCTTTAAATTTGAATATATGAATAAAGCAAATATAACTTTTACATGTGAATATATAAAAATAATACTTTGTATGTAGGCAAAATGGTCAACAAGTCAGAAACGGATATTTTCGTAACGTTAAATTGAAGATTATTAAATTACCGTATTAGATTGATTTATTTCCTAAAGAGCAAAAGATAACGAACGCTAAGAAGCGATTCTGCTAGATTTAAGTTATTTATACCAAACGATAGAGTAAAAGAAATGAGATTCACCTAATCAAAAACTCAAAATGCATTTTTTGGTCTTTACATCTTTTTGCCTAAAGCTATTTACAATAGTCTTAATCCCTCAATATTTTACATACTTTTTTGCTTAAGCCAACCTTTGGTTAACATTGAAGCTTTAGATATGTACTAATTAGGGCTTCCAGTTGGGAAATCCCGATTCCCAGATTTTTAATCCCGGGATTTTCGAGATCCCGATTTTATTTATATTTTTTATTCTCTTCGCATTTTTTTCAATAATGTGTATAAATGTTTTTTTGTACGCGTATTTAAATTTTAATTTTAAATATTTAAAAAACAATTCTATTAACGAGTGTTGAGTGCGAAATATGTTTTTCAACTCCATCATATCTTAACAACAAAATTCGTTCGTGTTTAGCAGATACAACATTAGATGCTTTAATATTCTTAAGAAACTACTTGAACTTGGTATTAAGTTCACGCCTTTTACAAGTTTGAAATACATCATTTCCAATTGTGTTTTAAAAGTTTCCAGATGTTTTGAAAAATTTTTCATATCTATTTTAAAAATTTTCAAATAAATTTTAAAATCGTTCATATGTATTTTAAAATTATTCAAATGTCATTAAAAAATTGCCCAATTGAATTTTATAATTTTCCAATTTTTTTTTTTTATTGAAATTGCCCAATTGTATTTTTAAAATAAATTTGGACAATTTTAAAATACGTTTAGAAAATTTTTAACTACATGTGTAAAATTTTGTTGAAACACAATTATATAATTTTGAAATACATATGAACAATTTAAAAATACATATGGAAAATTTTAAATTGTATTTGAAAATGTTATATATTATTTGGACAATTAAATTAAAATTATATTTGGGAAATTTTTACATTCATTTAAAAAATACAATTGGAAATGGTGTAGTTTTTAATACCAATAATCAAATATAGATAAAAATAAGATTTTTATGTTTTTGTTACAATTTTTAGTACATGATCTTTATGAAATATGATCAATTAATAATTTAAGTTTGTTTTTATTATAATTTTTCAAACAGTTTAAAAAGTTTTATACTTATATATTGGGTATAAATATAAAAATAATTTAAAAAAATCCCGAAAATCTCGAAAAAAATTGTAAAAATCCCGTGAATTCCGGGATTCAAAATATCCCGAAAATCCCGTGATCCCAAATATTTTCTTCAATCCCGAATCCCGGGATTCAGAAAACCAATCCCGGTTGGAAGCCCTAGCACTTAAACTTAGGAATGACTTTAGAAAAGGCATTACATTCTGCAAGTGTCTGATAATTGTTAAATTTTCTGTACATACAAAAATTTACGTCATTGCTAACCAAAGGATAGCTAAAGTAAAATAATCTAACATGAAGATACAAGATATTCTGGTAGTGTTTAAAGTCATTCCTAAGTATAAGGACATAAATACAGCTTCAATGTTGGTATATATTTCGCATTTTCAATAACATATTTTAGGTGCCTAAAGTACTTTTTTTGAGTGCATGAAGTCCTTATCCCTGGTAATTATATACGGCCTAATATCAAAAAACTCTTGTTGTGAACATTATGATATTCCATTAGATCTGTGTGCATATATAAATTCAAATTCTGCGAATTTTTATTGAAGACGCTCAATCTTAACTCTGCTTTTCTAACTTGCCCTGCCGGAAATTTGTGTCAATTACTCTTAAAGCACTTGTCCCGTGACCAGTGAACAAAATTGTAGAATTAAAACGAACGAATTGTGATAGGTGAAAACAAGACCTATCACTTAACTGATGATAATGTGTTTAGAGTGTAGTTGGTCCAGAGGAAAGGTAATTGGCACAAAACTATTCATGTAACTGGATTTTGTGCGGGTAGTGGCTGATTTTTTCTAGTTCTATTACTTTATATGAAGGGGATATATCATATTGACATGGTTCATTTGTGACAATATCTGCGACAGGCATTATTTTACCCGAAAATGGATGTGTTCCTTAAGGTCATTTCAGAGACCTGTTACAAAGTGTCAGAAAGGTTCCAATTAACCCTTCGTAGGACATCGCCAAGTTAAAGTGACTTGTCATGTGACAAGTTAAGTGTTAGTTCCCTTTCCCCTAGGGTAGTTTTATGATATTAAAAAGGTTCACAGAAAAAATTATTTAATTTCTTTAATCACCAAATTTATATAAAATTCATAATGGGTACGTTCATAAGACGTAGCTGTTGAGCTCAACTGCTAGAAAATTGTTGACAACTGTTGAGCCGAACATTTTCGTCTTAGAAACGGCATTATGAGTATAATGCAAAATTAACAGCTGATAAACATAAACAATTTAAAAAAAATAAAGGTTGAGGTTGAGCACAACATGTTGACTTTAGGTAGCTAAAAAAATTTTATGATGGAATAAATGGCCTCAAATACCCAACTGCTGTGTTGAGCGAAAGTGCTCAACTATGCGTTTCTAAGACAAACACTAAACGGTTACACAAAAGTTACGCCTTATGAACGTGCCCAATATCAAGCAAACAATTTGTTGATTTTGCACCTATTACCAAAATGATTATATTGATTACTAAAAATTGTAAAATTGTGAATATTTTTTTTCAATAAATTATATTTTTAATTTTAATTAAAAAAATGATCAAAAAACTTTGCCATTTAAAACAATATGTTAATTTATTTAAATTAATCTTGACAATTCCCAACAACAATTCTACATATTTAAATTATTTTAAACGAAAAAAGTCAATTAAGATTTTTTATTATTTAATTCAAATTTTAATTGAAAATTTATTTCATAACAACTAAAATGTTAATTAAATCAAAATGAAATTTTTAATTTTCTTTCAACTAAAAAGTAATTGATGCAATTATCACATTAATTAAATTTAAATACTTTTAAAACCATTTTTTTAATTGATAAAACACGTTTTTTTTGTGTTGCTATTGATATTTTTGATATTTCTAACTATTAAAAATTTAACAATGATTAGAAGTTCAATGTAAAATAAAAAAAGACTGAGCTACTGTTTTAATATTTGACGGTACGTTACCACCTGCAATTTCATGTAGTGTTTTAAACATCCAATTTTTAATTGGTAAACCAAAAGAATATACAAGTTTTGTTATCGTTTTCAACTTCTTTCATTTTGTTAATAGTTGTATATATGTATCTATTTTGAGTACCTTAATGGAATTTCAAAACCAATATGTTAATAAATAGTAATATAAAGTCAATTCACAAAGTGTTCTATTGTGTCGTATTGGTTGTATATGCTATAACTTTGTAAATGTGACATTCATAAAATTATAGCAAATACAATTATAATTAACGCGGTATTCAAAAAATAGCGCGTTTTGGCTATACATATTTTTCAACGCTGTGATTTAGCGCATTTTATGATTTGGAATAGAGCGTTTTGGTTGTAAAAAGTTGACAACGCAGCTTGAAATATACTTATGCCACGCCCTATTAAACCAGGTCGAACAAAATACCGCAGAAATACAAATCGCATCAGGCTAGAACGCTCTAGAAGGAATGTTAAATCAATAAAGTGCTTAGCACTAAAAAAAAAAGAATTTTTGCCAACCCCTACTTTTTGTTTTCTACATATGACACCGTTTAAAGTCCAAGTTTATCGTATCGCATATCCTTGTTTAGGGATTGCCCGTTACTTTATTCTTGTTTCTACTGACTTCTTAAACCGACATAAGTTTCCGGACGACACTTATGCCAAAAACTCACTGTAAGATTAAAATTAAATTTCTGAAGTTAATTTAATTTAGGTAATTTTTTGTTTTTTTTTTTCAAATAAAATATTAATTTATTTTGCTTCCTTTCCCACTTAAAAATCCACACGTGTGAAATGCCACAACAAAGTTATCAACATTTCTGGCAGTTTTTTTGACAGCTGAGTAGGAGTTTTTCTTTCTTGTTCTATTCTAGTTGATATTTTATGGTCTCTGGATAACAGTGTTGACAATCCTTGTGTAATTACACATATTGTGTGTAATTTCTACTTACATGTGTAGCCCATGTGTATTTCTTTTTGAATTCTGTTTTTTCCATAAATTCTTTCAAATTGACAATACTTTTAAAATGACACACTATACATGCATATGTACGTTGTATTACACCTGGGTGTAATTTTTAGAAATTAAAATACGATTTTTTAAACTTCACTTACAATTGAGGAGTTCCATAACAAATTGCAACAATTCCACTTTTCAAAACGCAAATATTCCAAATTTGTTCTTTAAATAACTTAATAACTAACGGCCAGACAAAGTAATTTATTTATGAATTGTTTTAGTGTTAATTCACTCTTTTACCACCACAAATCTTAAAAAGAGTCATCCATCTAGCTATAATTAATTTTTTTAATTTATCAAGAAAATTGTTATAGTGGAATTGTTGCGTTTTGTTATGGATCTTCTCAATTTTTATAAAATAATATTTAGATTGTAAAAAGTATGAAAATGATGGCAAAACGTTCTGTAATTCCCTATTTTTGAGTTAGTTGGTGAGAGTGGTGAGAAGACTGGGAAGGTGTAAACATTTTTATCTTTCCACCTTATTTTAATTACTTTATTTAGGCATTTTTTCTAAGCTTTTACTTAAATATATTCAAAGTGTGTATATGTAATGCTGTAATATGAACATAATTTATACAAACGGTTATCATCCGTTCTGTATTATTCGGAAAGGTACTGTATTTTAGAGCTTTGTTCTCTTAATTAATAGCCAATCCCACGATGCCACACGTTAACGTTCGCATAGAACATTACAATTAAAACAAAAACAAATTTTAAAAATTGTTTTTGTTTTACATGTAATTTTCTATGCGAACGTTAACATGTGACTTCGTGGGATTGGCTATAAATGTACTGTATCAAATAAAATTTCTAAAAAAAAAATACATTCCCAAACTTGCTAATTTTTTTTTATTTGAAGGAATAATAAATAACTTTAAAAAGTGTTAAACGCCTTTCTTTATACCTAATTTATTCTTAGGAGCACTTCAGGCTCATAAACACTCTTTTCGACACCAACCAAGTTAAAATAATCAATTTAAAAGTGAAAAAATAAGCACCTGTTTTATTATTGATTTTGTAATGTAAAATAATTAAAGAAAAATTCATAAAAAATATTTTATATTTCAAGCGTTTTTTTACAACCAAATTACTAAACAAATTTTTTTTAAAGTATTTAGATTACATACACAGCAAAAAGTTTTTTATCAATTAAAAAAATGGTTTAAAAAGTATTTCAATTTAATTAATATGATAATTGAATCAATTATTTTTTTTATTTGAAAGAAAATTAAAAAAAAAATTTTGATTTAATTAATATTTAAGTTGTTTTGAAATAAATTTTCTATTAAAATATTAATTAACTATCAAAAAATATTAATTGATATTTTCGTTTGAAATAAAATAATTAAAATTTGTAGAATTGTTGTGGAAATTGTCAATATTTAATTAAATAAATTAACACATTGTTTGAAATGGCAAAAAATTAAAAAATTAAAATTAAAAATATCATTAATTGAAAAAAATATTCACAATTTTACAGTTTTAGAAATCAATCATTTTGGTAATAGATGCAAAATCAACAAATTTTTTGCTTGATATTATGAATTTGGTATAAATTTGTTGATTAAAGACAATTTTTAATTTTTTCTGTGTATCCAATTTAGTTGTAATGCTTTTTATTTTAAACTAAATTTAAAAAAAAAACATATGTCATTTTTCTTCAAATGTGTAGTTTTGAACTTATGCAACATTTCAAAAAATTTCATTGGCAACACTGATGGATAAGTAAATTTTCTCAAAAATTTCAATTAATGTCGAACAAATTTCTCTCTTTTCTGTTTTAAATTATTCAGCTCAACCTCTGGAAATCAAAATTTGTTTGTATTAGGGATGTAACGAATACCGATACCGATTCCGATATATCGGCGATTTTACTGTCGATACACGGATATTTTTTTTAAAGTTTTTTTGAACAAACAGTTTAATTTTCATTACTTATTTTTGCATAACAATTAATAGCAAGAAATCATACAGATTTGGGATATTCACAAAGTACTTAACATTAATGTTCACACATATCTTACAATAATAAAAGTAATAATAAATTAAAAATAATAACAAAAAAAAAATAATAATAACTTATTTTGAGTTCTGATTACATATTTGTCATTTGACTCTTTAATATTTATAACAGTATTTCGTGGTAATTTCAAAATATCTGGAGTTAATTGTCCACGCTTTGTTCTTGGGGCTTTTCTCAAATTGCATATATGGGGGATTTCAAGTAAATTTAAAAAATTAAGTTTTTCTGCCCCAACTAAATGGACGGATGGTCGGACAGATTAATATATGACAAGTCGCAGACGCAGTAAGCGGAATGGAATAATTGTTCACCTAATTGTTTTGTTACACAAAAGAATTATCTGTACAAAAAATTAGAACTCTATCTTAATTATTTATAAAGTTATAAAGATTTTTGTCGTCCTAAATTCTTAAATCCGAACACTGTACTACGCTGTGGTTCAGCTAAATCTAGTCTAGATCTTCTAATTTTTCTAGAGACGCATATTCGTTTGTTTACTGGCGCTATTAAATATTATACTCAAAAGTTAAGACCATCATTAGTTGTCAAATGAGTTTAGTTACATCTGAGATACGATTTTTTACTGCAGGTCTGCTTCAAATTGCAAAATTATCTCGGCAAAAGTTGAGAAAACTTTGTTTTATAAACAAAACTCTTATTACCCAGCAAAAGCTAGGTAATGACTTGATATTACTGAACAACTTACTTTTCAATGACTACTTCATACCATCTGCGTTACATAGAAGTAGTTAGGTAATAGCTGACATATAATCTGATACATAAGCATGAGTCAATTAACGAAATTTATAATTAATTCATAACAAAATAGATTTAAGGTTTTATTTATTCAAATCTAATACAAATTGATATTTAAATATTTGTTCTTACAATTTTTTTTTTTTTTTTTGTTATTAATGAATATGAATTTGAATAGAAAAAATTTTAATACTTAATTAATTTTGGTATGTATTTTAAAATTAAAATATTGAATAAAAACTACACTACTTATGGCCAATTTTCAGGATTGACAATAAAACACCTTTATGTTTAAAATCGTTTTAAATACAAAATTCTCTTCTTCACTAAACACTTTTACATTTAAATTCAACTTAAGTTTCCATTGGATTAACTTAGCAAGGTGGCCTCAATATCACAACAATACAAAAACAACAGACAAACTAATAAGAACCAGCTGTTTTCTGAGACCACCTTGTAAATAACTACACTTTTTTTATGATATTTTTTTGTATTTAGTAGTGCTACCATACTTTTATCTTAATTAAATAAGACTTTTCATATAAAACTCAAAAAATCAATCTGTAATTAAATACGATTTAAGTTTTTATGAAAATTAACATAATATAGATTTAAATAATATCCTGAAAATTGGGCATTAAGCATCCAAACGATATTATAACGATATCGTCTAGGTGATATAAATTATAATATATGATATCGATCTTGTATCATAAACGATAGTATTTAAATTGTAATTGTCCTTATAATATCGTTTTTCCATGAATATATCATATCGTTTTTGCAATCATATCGTTCTCTGGTTTATAGGGTATGAATAAGTCATTGATGCAGGGTAGTAAAATTTTCCATTAGAAAGCATTAAATTAAAGACGCAATTTGTTTGACAAATTCAGTTTTGTTGATAACAATGTGAAGTGTCTATTTGGAAGCAAATGTGGTAATGACTTATTTAACTCCCTATTTGTAAGCGAATGTGGTAATGACTTATTTAACTCCCTATTTGTAAGCGAGGGTGGTAAGTAATTGCCTCCAATGACATCAACATTTTAAAATAATGAGTTAAAATGCCAATGTAGAAGTAGTGAAGAGTAGTTACCCAGCAAAAACTTACATTGAAAAGTAATGAGTTAAAAAGCTAATATAACGACTCATCACTACTTCTACATTGGCATTTTAACTCATTTAGTCAATTCACAAGGTATCCTAACATGTCATATTGTCAAAATGTCCTAATATTTCACAATGGTTTAAAAATATTGTTGTTGGTTTGTTACCAAAAAGTGTCTTAAATAAATAGAACGTTGCTTGCTGTGTTTATTGTGCTGTCGTAATTAATCAGAAAAGTCCAGCGCTGAGCGGCTGAGCCGTACAACAATATTTTTAAACCATTGTGAAATATTAGGACATTTTGACAATATGACATGTTAGGATACCTTGTGAATTGACTAATTATTTTAACACGGTGATGTCATTGGAGGCAAGTACTTACCACCTTCGCTTACAAATAGGGAGTTAAATAAGTCATTACCACATTCGCTTACAAATAGGGAGTTAAATAAGTCATTACCACATTCGCTTACAAATAGGGACTTAAATAATGACTTTAAAAAAAATTTTTTTTTATTATTTTTTTTTAATTATTTTTTTTTTCTATTTTTTCTTATTTTATTTATTTTACCTTATTTTATTTGTTTTTCTATTTTTTCTTATTTTATTTTACTTTGTTTTTTTTACTTTGTTTTTTTTTTCTGCCTCTGGCGGGATTCGATCGCGCAACCTCGGTGCTGATAGACTAGCTCACTACCAGCTTGTCTACTGGGGCATTGTAGTTTTTGCATAAAAAAACTATGTTTTTTACTCAATTATTAAGAGCGTAAATATGAGATTAAATTATCCATAATAACAATAAAAACGCTTATTGTCATAATGAAAATTTAAATTTATGAAGGCGATTATTGAAATATGTTGCTTTTATAAAAAAATTTTTTGATTTCATAAAATTAATGGCAAACATGTAACATTAGATGTATGAAATAATTAAATCTTACATTTTTTTAATTAACAATTAAACATTTTTTTAAGGAAATTATAATTTTGTATTAATTTATGAATATAGTTATGTTTGTATATTGTTTTTTTATGTTCCCAATTAAAATTTTTTGTTTAACTTGGACAAACTTAAGTTTTCATATATCCAATGAAAATTTTTAATGTAATTACGAAATCCAATGAAGCGATTTTAACGAAAATACTTCATTCTAACTATGAAATTCCATTTAGACTATGAAAATTTTCATTTACCCAAGGAAAATTTTTTTATGAAAATGATTCATTAAATATATGAAGCATTTTTCTTTCAGTGTAGTAAAAAAAAAAAAACAAATTGTAAGAATAAATATTTAAAATCAATTTGTATTAGATTTGAAAAAAATTAAACCGTAGATGCAATTTATTATGAATGAATTATAAATTTCCATAATCAACTTATAAACAAGTACTTATGTAACAGATTATATGTCAGCCATTACTCAACTACTTCTATGTAATGCAGATGGTATGAAGTAGTCATTGAAAAGTAAGTTGTTCAGTAATTGCAAGTCATTACCAAGTTTTTGCTGGGTATATTAGCTTTTAACTCATTACTTTGCAATGTAAGTTTTTGCTCTTACATTGTTTTTTTTTTTTTTTTTTTTTTGTTTAAGACTAAATTAATTTATCCTGAATTTGAATTCATTTCGTTGTTTTTAAAATCTTATTAAAATCAAATTAAATATTAATACTCTCTTACACTGTAATTTTGTATAATAAAGAAATTACTCTACTTGAGTTTTGTTAATTTTACCTTAAATTTAAATGTAATATTCGTATCGGTATCGGTTTCGGCGATATAACTTCTTGAGTATCGGTATCGTTTCGGCAAAAAGGTGTATCGTTACGTCCCTAGTTTGTATTAAAGATTTTAAATCGCCTTATTAGGAAGTGTGTATGTTTGTGAAAGAACACTTAACTTAAAAGAAGGAGAACCCATTTGTTTTCTTTTCATCTAGCCTTGTTGCATCTAGTACTTGTACGTTCCATAATTAACAGTTAAATTAAACCATAAGTTTAGGTTAAAATAAGACATTTGCCCTGGAATGTGGGTTAGAAAACCAAACGGAAAGCAAAATAAAAAAAAAAAAAACAAAAAAAAAAAAACGTACGAAGAATATACGAAATTCATGTCATGCCATATACATAAATGTATATATACAAACATATGCACAAGCTTCTATTCATGTGCATGGGTTGGTACAAATTAGTACATACAGTATGGGTGAATGTGTACGTGATTATATGGTCGTGTAAAAGCGTGTAAACATATCCAATTATATAACTCGATGTCTTTAATACATAAAATTTTTTTGCTCTCAAGTCTTTGTGTAAACAAATGTTTTATTGTTAACACCTTTTGAAAACAACGTGACTTGAAGTTTTCGCAAAAACACTGAAAATCATGTAAAACAATAGGCGTGTTCCCTTACTGCACCGAAGTTGCCCAGGCTTAAACAAAGTTACCCAAAAGCGCTATCGTACTCAAAAATTGCTTATATGAGGGCATTGAATACTCTTTTCCTCCACGAAAATATTTCTTTAAAAAAGTTTAGTAAAGTAGAATCAGCTGTCGTTTATTTACACTTAAATTTTAATAAAGTCAAGAATTCGGAAGTTAAACTGCATTTAAAATCAAGAAGAAAAAGCATTACATTTAAAAAAAAAACAGTAGTCATGGCTTATATTCATAATTGCCATGTCTCTCTTGATTCTTTTAAATGAGAAATCCAACCACTCTTAGGGCTATTAAATCAGAGCAAGTTAAACACTCTTTTTGGTTTAAAATGTGTTTAAGCCAACAAATCTATAAATCAGAAAACATATAAACCATCTTTAAACGCATAAAGTAGGGCGTTTAAACTACCAATACAAACCATATGAATTTGTCAACATTTATCGTAGTTATTAGCCATCAGAGTGGGTTTTTAACATCGAGTTTAAACTTAGCAGCAAACTATAATTAATTATTCTGAGAATAAATTTAATTGATGACTAAGGGCTAATAATTTAGAGCAAGTTAAACTCTGTTTTTGGCTTAAAATGTGTTTAAACCAACAATTCTATAAATCAGTAAACATATGTTTAAACCATCTTTAAACGCATTAAACTACTAACACAGACCATATAAAGTTGACAACATTTATCGTAGTGCTGCCACATGTTACTTTTTAAACTACATATAATACACGGGACACTGATTTACAACTGTTGAGTTTAAACTACATATAAATTTAAGTTCAGTTCAACTAAACCAGCGTTTAAACACTCAGGCCGAGTTTTTTAGATGTGGCTTAAGCTTAAACTTAGTTTAACGTACTCCGAAACTCGGATTTTTCCGGCGAAATGTAATTTTTTTTTTTAATTTAATTAAAGGCCAACATTTTAAGCAAAACTAAGCTGTTCCGCTTTAGTTTTGTCGTGGTAATCGTTGCACAAATCTGTTTCCAGATTAACTAAACCTAGTTTAACTGAGATCTCAAAACCCCAGCCTCACTGATTTATTAGCCATAATTGGGTTTGCCGTTTTTAAGTTGTAGCTTAAACCTCGCAGCATTGCCAAACTGAATACCAAAAAATGGCAGCAACATATTTAAAAATGGTAACTTTTTATAAATGTACTTTGCATTTTATAGAGAAGAAGAAGAAATTGCGCCCTTTTAATTCTTATAATTGTTTTATTTAGGTTTTAATATGTTTCCAAATCACTAGGGTCTTCATCTTCACTAGAATAATCCACACCCAGTGAAAAATCATATATGGTCACCTCCAACAAAACTATTTTAAAAGAAAAATTTTAAACATATTATGTTTAATTTTATCATACTTTTTTCACCGTAAAATTTGTCCTCCATTAAGAAGCCGCAAACATATTATGGTTGCCTCCAAACATGTTTTGGTTAATAATAACTAAAATATGCTTAGCACTTATAATAGCATGGTTGGTTTTCAACCATAGCATGTTGCTCTTGGAAAAGAGGAAAATACTATTGTTAATTTAAAAACAAATTATTGTCATATTTATCCAAAACATGTTTAAAAACAGCCATAATATGGTTCTGGCTTCTTGATGGAGGATCAGTTTAACAATAATATGGTTGCAGGTGACAATAATATGGTTAAATTAAACATAATATGTTTAAAAATTTTCTTTAAAAATACATTTGTTGGAGGTGACCATTTTTAAACATGTTTTTCTCTGCGTGCAGTTTTCGTTTATGTATATGTATTCTTTCTTTCTATTTTAACAGCTCCCAGCGGGAAGACCTTCCTATTGCAAGCCTTTTAAAAGACCTAATCAAAAGTTGTTTTGATTCAATTACCATTTTTATCTAACTGCTAAATAATGCCTCATAGAATGCCTCGGCACTTTCGTATAAAAGATAAGATACACCTTCCACACTCGCTTCTATGAGAAGGGAGAAGAGAAGGACTAACATTTTTTGTTTTGTTTTATTTATTGCCAAAGCAAAATAAAATAATTTGTTTAACCCGTTACCATTCTTATATATCTAGCTGCTAAAGAAACGAGTGCGGAATGCCTTCTCCGCAATGACAGCGTGTGTAAAAAAGATATGAGTATGGAATAAAGCGAGCAGGCCTTGTACATCCGAAAGAAGGAGTACAGAGGCCTTCTAGAAAGCATCCGTACTCCTTCATTTTCCCGCTGGGTTGCTTTTGTTATACATGGATATGTGTTGACCTTTGTGGATTAAGTTTAAACCACCAACATTGGCCGCTTAAACTGGCATATAAAAATTATTAATCCTCATCTTAAAAACTAAAAACACAGATTAAAGATAATAAAATAAATCTCTGATCTCCATGTTAAAAACCCACGCTTAAACTCACTCGAATGCACATACAGTGTGCTAAAAGATAATCTCGCTTAAATTAATCAGCATCATGAATGATAACTATACTATACTGGCTATCTTTAAAAGTGCTGTAAACATTCGAAGTTTATTGGAAAAAACACAACTTTATTTTGTCTATGTTAAATAGCAAACTAGAATTGCACAAATTGAGATGTATAAAAGCTTTAAATGCTTAACCATTGTGCATACAAGAGATAAATTCTGCATTATGTTATACCCACGGAACAAAAAGTGCAGAAGGTATTATGCGTTTTTGCTGATGTATATATATATTTGGGGGATTTCATGTCAAGTGACCCAACTTTTGAAATCGATGTCTTCCGATTTGGATGAAATTTGCACCAAGGTTAGTCTTATTGGATAATAGTTTAGACACAAATTTTCAACAAGATCGGTCAAAAGTTTTGGCCAAACCGGTGTTTTTTCTCATCCATGTAACTTATTATCTATTGGTGTTAGCAAAATGTGCCCCAAACAAATTAGATAGCTATTTCTTCAAGCTATCGAAAAATTTTTTTTGTATTTTTTTAAATTTTTTCAATTTTTTTTTTTTAAATTCAAAACATATTTTTTATTTTTTTTGGAAACGGTATTTTTTATTTTTTTTTTTTTTTTTTTTTTTGCTCAAAAGAAAGCTTATGTATTTTTCTTTTTGGTAGTTTTGGTCGCTTAGTGGGATGCGAGTGGGATATGTATAAAACAAAAAAATTGCTAACTCAAGACGAGGATTTGTAAGAAAACCCGAAACGAAAATATGTATTTAGTTAAATATCTCAATAAGTAGGTCGCAAGTGGTCAAGTTTTATATACCATTGTATGCTGCTTCAAAAACTCTTTTCGATGATACCAAATTTTATTTAATTCGTCTTGGAGCAAAGTACAAGAAAATTCGAAAATGTGAAAAAAAACCTTTTTTAAAAATGGTCAAGCTCACGGATGGTCAACGCTAGAACCAAAATATTTTAGGAATCATCATGAAACATATCAGCCTTTATTTTCAGAGGGGTAACTAAAACACTTTTTTCGGCTCCATGCAACTTGAGTCGGTCTAATATATATCCTTTATTTATCCAAAAATAATATGAATACAAGAAATGTAAAATAAAATATTTAAATAAAATGTTCAAGGAGAATATAGAGAGTCAACGAATTCTCTCCATCTGTCTCTATCGCTTGCAAGTAGTTTTATCTCGTTCCATGAAGGACGAGCAGTTTCATATTATTTTCTGATGTTCCGGATCCAGGAATTACGTGGTCGACCAGGCTGACGCTGACCTTGACGATTCCAGTCTAGGGCAGCTCTGGAAATATCAGTTGATGGTATTCTTAAGCTACGGTCACAATTCGCAAATATTTGACGAAAAAACGGGACCAACAGTAAAACTCCGATATAATTTACTTTAATTCCAATATTTTTTGATTATAATCCCACATCTTACAAAAAACCGTTTTTTGTTATGTCTAGCAGTATAATCAGTTTTAATTTTTGATATAAATACCATGTAAGATCTCACTAACTATTAACAAAAGTAGTGGTTATGCTTATTTGGTCAAATATTTTATAAGTGTGACCGCAGCTTTACAATATGGCCAATCCATGTCCATTGACGTCTTCGTATATCACTTTCAATAGAGCAGCAATATGTCAGATTCCACAGGGTTTCATTGCATACCCAATGTGGCCAGTAAATCCGTAATATCTGTCTCAGGCACCGGTTAACGAACTGTATTTGGCCAGCCTAGCGGATTGTTGGCAGTCCCAACTCTCGGGTCGGAAGCCTTGGCCTAATCCGTCAATCTTCTTAAGCCCAATTGATTACAGAAGCGTTAACAAATTTGAATTTGAATAACGCTGATGTGTGGAACACTAAAAATATTGGTTCTAGAATCTAGATCCACCTTTAAGTTTACCGATGCAGACAGAATCAATTTTGGAGTCGATCTAACGATGTCCGTCCATCTGCACGGCTGCGTCGCTGGCTAGTTGTCTTTTTATATGCACCCTTGTGAGGAAAGTACATGAAGTTTCAATGAAGTTTGGTACATATGTTTCAATTGTCATCAGAACAAAGCCTATTGAAAATGGTGAGAATCGGTCCATAATTTTACATGGCTCTCTTACAAATTTCTTTACGGAATAGTCTTTGTGGCCATTAATTATTTTGATATTTAGATAAAAATTGGTCCAAAAATCTCATATTGTTACATTAATCGTCTTACCAAATTTTTTTGCGGTTGCTTACAAATGTTGGTATTGACATAAAATTTGGCAATGAAAACTTTTATAATAGCAACGATGTCATGGCAATTTGGTAACTGAAATGACTTATAAAAATCCCCCTCCAAAACCGCTTAAAGAATAACAACCCTTCAACATCAACATCTACATATATATATTTAATTATTATTTATCACCAACGCCCGGTTTTTATGCAAATGCATATAAATATCTTTGCGAATCAAGAACTTTTAAGTAAAATGACATCGATATGTTAGTGCATATTTTGCTTTAAATTCATATTATTGCATATAATGCTGACATTGCATATTTTGAATAAAAAAAGTGGTTTTATTTGCCTTTTTGCGATGTACCGTACTGCAGAAGAGATAATATTCAACTTCGATGATATTGATGTATTGGATTCTTATGGGAAAAATTTTTTGCAAAGCATCTCGCGTTTTGCCGCATACTAAGAGAAATATCCCGATTTTTTTCTTCCTCCATATTCTATAAAAACCAGGCGAAGAACGTGATTAAAGGCAGTTAAGTATTATGCAGAACATTAATAAAATGTAGGCAGTGGAGGGTAAATTTAGTAAACAAATTCGTATCAAGATTGCTAAAGTTTTTAGAAAAATTAAGGATTCAAAACAATAAAGCAAACTGCTGGCATATTTCATTTAAATTTTTACGAAAACAGCGTAGTGAAAAATGAATATACCACAAAGGAACAAACAGCCATAACTTTACTGTTAAAAATATTAAAAAAAAATTTTTGTATTTATATTTATAAACAAAATTGTTTTCTTATTGTTCCTTGTTCATTTTAAATGCAGGTTCAAATATCCATCTAACACCCAATTTTCACGATGATTTTCTCCCCTATTTTTAAATTATGTCTTTTATCGTTTGATAGCGAGAGGGGTAGAGAAGTAAGCAGGGTAGAAAAAAAGACATGACTCGTAATTTCTGTGTTTCTTTTTTGACATTCCTCTTTGCAATTATTTGTGTTTTTTAATTTATGTTTTATTCTTATTGCAAAGTGACAAATACTTATTAAAATATAGACAAATAAAAAAAATTTATTAAAAAAAAATTCAAAACATACGAGGGCGGTTTTAGGCGTACTAAACGGTTTTCCGGGAGTAGGGTTTATATGGGGCCTAGTGTTAACAATTGACAGATCTTCAAAAAATTTTACAGTGTTATTTCAGATCCTATTAAACTGTGACGTACCAAATTTTAGTATGATAGCATTATTTATTTCGGTTTTAGGCGTACTAAATTGTTTTCCGGGAGCAGGGTTTATATGGGACCTAGTGTAAATTATGGACCGATCTTTAAAAAATTTTATAGTGGAATTTCTGGTCCTATACAACTGTGACGTACCAAATTATAGTATGCTAGCGCTATTTATTGCGGTTTTAGGCGTACTAAACTGTCATGGTAAGTTATGGACCGATATTCACGAAATTTAACAGTATGATTTTCAGTCGTACACAGCGAAT
The DNA here is from genome assembly GCA_943735925.1 of Pollenia amentaria. Taxonomy (NCBI): domain Eukaryota; kingdom Metazoa; phylum Arthropoda; class Insecta; order Diptera; family Polleniidae; genus Pollenia; species Pollenia amentaria. The sequence goes on along the minus strand of OX031007.1, from coordinate 195,909,105 downwards.
TCCTGCAATTTTTATGTCATTCCGTTCATTATTCCACCATTTATGTTAGTTTTTGTATCAAAAGTATCAATTTTTTTATGGTAGTGGTTCCACATTTTGATTCATAGTTCTGATCCTACTAAACCAATGTTGCTGGATTTAAATATCAAACTGCTTAGGATAACTACAAGCAATTTGAGACCAAGTTTGTTCTTTTCTTTTGCGTTTCTCGAAAGTGAGCGTGTTTTAAACAGACGGAAGGACAGATGGACATGGATAGATCGACTTAAAATTACTTAAGGAGCCAGTAAAAAAAAAGTGTCACACGGAATGACAAACTTAGTATACCCTCATTCAACACTAGTGGTGGTGGAGGGTATAAAAATAATAGAATGGAGATATTAGATTGATTAGCAAGAGACCGAATGGTTACTTTTTTAAAAAAAAACGTTTAAATTGTTTGTAGCTCTAAAATCTTTTAATACTTTAACATTTTTATCCAAATTTTTTTAATATTATAAAAAAAATTTGTTCAAAAAAATATGTATTCAATTAATTTTCAAGTCTCTTAATCGATTTCACTTGTATCAAAAAATATGCCTGTTAAGAAAATCCATTTTAGTCTAAATACATGTTTACTAAACGTTTGTTTATAATATATACACACATAGATAAGTACATGTATGTATGTGTAAGTATATCCTTCTATATGATAGTATATGTGTTTTATACAAGTATGTGTTTATTCTTAACATAATTCGCAAACGCATTAAGATGCCATTAGCAAAATGATAATCAACAAAAATTCTTTAAGTGTATAAATATAATGCACTCTCAGGCTTCAAGGACAGACGGGTATTCAGACAGACAGAATCTTTAACACACTTTTGTAAACAACATAAATAAAAAAGAAGAAAAAATAAACTTTCTTATTTTCTCCTTGATAAAATTTTTGTATCTAAAACTGCTTAAAAGAACCCAAAAGGAATTTTTTTTTTTGAAAACTGAAGGTAAGATAAAACAGAAGAAGACTTTTATGGGGACAAGTAAGCAGGAAGTGAATTTTAAATTTATAATTTAAAATTTATATTACATAATTTGTTTTTCATATTAATTCGAATGTTTATTCTAAGTCAAATTACTATTTATAAAGCTTTCATACTTTAATAGTCTTATTCCTTTAATATTTTCCAGGAATATTTTTTATGCACTATCAGAATTTTCGTTTCTATACTCCGTTATATTTATTTATATAATTTATAATAAGCGTCATTATTTTTTTAAAATCATTTTTACCGCTATAAATAACATTAATTTATAAATACTAAATAAAATTAATAAATAAAAAAAATCAAAAATCCCACAGCAAAAAAGACAATTTTTAATGCACCTAAAAGACCAATACAGGATTAAGAAATCAAAATTAATATAAACTACAGGGTGGCACATAAGTAACATTATGGCTTAATAAGCTCTTAAATATTAGGGACGTAACAATACAATACCGAAATATCGGCGATACCGATACGAATATTGAATTTGAATTCAAGTTTAAATTAACAAAACTCAAGTAGAGTAATTTCCTTATTATAAAAAATTACAGTGTAAGAGATAATTTATATCTAAAATTGATTTTAATAAGATTTAAAAAACAACGAAATGAATTTAAATTTATGGTAAAATGAATTTATTTTTTAAACAAAAAAAACAGTGTAAGAAATTATTAATATTTAAAATTAATATTAATAAGACTTTTATTTAAAAAACAAAGTATTCTCAACTTTTGCAGCGATAATTTCGCAACTCCGTTTGAAGCAGGGTTGCTACTTTGCAGGTTATTACCCGAATTTGGTGTAATTCTATCTGTCGTGGGTTGAGCTTGGGTAATTGGTTGCAGGTGTAGATCGGGTGTAATTTGAAATTCTTTCGTTTTAAAACAAAAAAAATAAATCTTTGCTATCAGAAAAAAATGTATACCATTTAAAATATTGTTTCTTATTACGAAAATGTTTCAATCGGTTTTGAACCCGAAGCTTATTGGAAAAAGGTATTCAAACTAAAATATATCTTCGGTTGATAATTTAAATGTCGTATGCGGATTTTTTGCGGTTTTGAGTTAAGATCGATTCCTTAGGTTTCCCGACCTGATCTTTCATTTTCAGTTTTTCGATACCTCATACGGGTTTCGAGATATGGAGTGTTGGGTTTGTTGTATGTGGTATTTGCTGAAGCAATTTTCAAATTAAATGTCGTATGTAATTGCCACATACGACAAATTTCCATATAAAACGACAAAAAAATGTAATTATTGTTTAAATGTCGTATGTGGATTTTATAAGAGTTCAAACTTCAAACTCAATTTACTCGAAACTATCGGAATCCACATGCGACAATTAAATTATCAGCCGACGATATGTTTCCAATATTTTTAAAAGGAATATAATCATATTATTTTGGCACTACCAAATGCTTTATTTGGAAGCATATTTAGCACCCTTAGCAGTTGTAACAGACTATTGTCTTAAACCATAAAATATATTAATATTTTTTTTATTGAACTGTTAATGGTTTTTAATCCAAATTTTGATATCTTAATCAGGCTTAAACTCATTGAATTTAATTAACATTAAACTATTTTAAGGAATTTTAATTAATTTCATGTTGTAAAATTCCTTTCTTCATAAAAATAATTTAATGTTAATTAAAATCAATGAACTTAAGCCTCATTAAAATATCAAAATTTGGATTATAAACCATAAAGGATATTTTCTAAAGCCCATAAAACTTGAAATTGTAAAAATAAGTACAAAAATAAATTTTATTCAAAAGGCAATTCCACAACATTAACATTTGAAAATGTATTCGCTCCTATGAGCACCGCGGCGGTTCTTGACGAATCACATTCAAGCCGTCCAATTACGCGCCACTTTTTCAAGTATTTCTGGCGGTACGTCACGAAAACTATTGCTGGTTTATTAGCATAAACCAGTGACCTTACGTCATAATCGAGAGGTGTCAAGTCGCACAAGCTAGGAGGCTTATTGGCAGGTCTTTTTCGCAAAATCATCCTTTTGGCCCCATTTAAAAAAAATAAGGACCGATGATGACATCTGCATGGAAACTGCACCAAAAGGTGAGACTGTTGTAGATTGGGGTCACTTCATATGCGGCAGTTTTGTTCATAATGAACCTGGTCAGATAGACGATTATGTCCGCAATAAAAATAATAAAGCCGCCTTTTAGTTAAGCGAATAGATGACGGATTTTTAAAGTTAATTTTTGATAATATGGTAGCGTTTTTATAAAATAAAACGTTAATTTTATATCAGGAGTAATTTTAGTTTAATCGGGTAATTTTTCTTCATCTCAAGTGTAATTTTGAATTTTACTGGTGGTTACACTGGTTTGAAGCAGACCTGCAGTAAAAAATCGTCTCTCTGATGTGACTGAACTCATTTGACAAGTTATGCCAGGAGTTGAGACAAGTTGAGAAAGCTGTTCGTGCAAAGAGAGAAAAATAGTGCGACCATTATAAAAAATAATAACATAATCAAAAGCACAACTAAAAATTATTTTTATAGCAAAATGCTCTGTAATTTATTTTAAATGTTTACAATAAAAAAAAAACAATTATTATAGTAAAAGAAACTTTATTTACTAAAATACTTCTAAACTAAAACCAAACATGGTCACCTGGTACTGATTTGTTCGTCGTTCGCCGGCGTTTGTGAAAGAAATAAATCTATTCGACGTTCGTCCCAGTTGTGTTTCTAGCATTAGGTTTTCTGTACCATGTTCTTGAATTTTGAGTATAATATTTAATAGCGCCAGCAAACAAACGGATCTGTATCTCCAGATTAGAAGATCAAAGGTATATATTGACTTCTTATTTAGCTAAACCACATTGTAGGATGGACAGAGGATCATTCTTGCCAAATTTTCTTTTAAGACTTTCACAAACGCTCCAAAGGTCAATTCTTGTAGTCTTATCAGAACTTTTACTAGATGTAGGGGTGACCGTGTCTTCAACACTTTCGGCATGTAGAGTCATGTTGAGTAGCTCAATAAGGCGATTTTCAATCAATTGTCTTTGAAATTTTCTTGCTTTGTAACGAAGGTAGAGAATTTTAGATAAGCTAAAGATTTCATTATTCTGTAAACACTCACATATTTTATTCACGCTACGTAAATCGCCAATTTTTGGGAATCTGAACTATTCTACATCTCAGTTAATTCATTTATCGTATTTTCTAATAATATTCGAAGACTGTTAACTAGCGAAATAGCGTAAGAAAATGTAGCAGTGACTCTGCTTTTGAATTTTGTGGTCTCTTCGAAGTAATCCAAAAAAGTTGTAGCGAAGTGATTTTTATTTCCCAAAAATCAACAAAAATCAGCAAAAAATTCTTAAAACGTACAATTACACTCAAGGTTTTTGGGGTCCCGGGAAACGAAAGGGCTGATGAGCAGGTTAGGGCTGGCGCAAACGCCCAAATGGTGGGCCCCGAGCCCTTTTGTGGGCTAAGTTGGGCCACTGCCCAGTCCCTTCTAGAGGTATAGGCTCTCAGGGAGCATAGCATTTACTGCGTATCGCTCCCGGGAATGCGTCAGGCAAAGGAACTGATATTTCCCGAGAGTACAATGGAGACGAAGGATCTCAATAGATGGGAATTACGACTGTTGGCGGCATATCTGACAGGTCACCACACGGTCAAGTACCAACTGTTTCGGATAGGCCTGGCAGAGGAGCAGGAATGCAGATTGTGTCGGGAAGGGGACGAGGCCACAGGGCATTAACTATGTGACTGCCCAGCGCTGGAATGGGCCAAAAGGTGACACTTGGGGCACGGTGCGATATGCGCGTCCCGAGTCGTTGCAACACCGGCAAAATACCTATTTAGGTTCCTCTGGGAAGCAGAGGGTATTTTGGACAACTAAAGGTGGGTGGGTACAATAGGCTGGCTTAGACGCGGTACCATCTCCATTGGGAGGAATCTCCTCGCTCTCTCTCCTACTTCATGCTTTTGATACGTATATGCATTTCACGCTTTTGCTGTGTAACGTGCCAATACAATTTTACAATACGACTTTTTGAACTGATGCACAAACCCATTGAACGCTTGGTTTAGACCTGCAGCAGAATTTTCTGCTAACTTTTAGGCCCTAATCATGTAAAACGCAATGCAACGCCAAAAAATAACATTGAAAGCACAAACAATGTCATAAATATTTTGTAATTTTGTTGTTGCTTTCTACAGAAATTCACATTGCGTTTTAAAATTTCACACGCTGCTTAGCTTCTGCGTTAAAAATGGTACATGAGTTTCTGTAGAAAGCAATAACAAAATATTTATGACATTGTTTGTGCTTTCAATGTTATTCTTTGGCGTTGCGTTGCTTTTTACACGATGAGGGCCTTAATGATATTTGTGAAAATTAAAACCACTTCACTATCCATAAGCAAAGGCGATGCTACATTTTCTAACGCTATTTCGCTAGTTAACAGTCTTCGAACATTATTAGAAAATTCGATATATGAATAAACTGAGATGCTGAATAATTTAGAGTCCCAAAATTTGGCGATTTACGTAGCATTATCTCTGAATGAAAGTTTAATCTGACTACCAGTTAAATGATTGGTTCTCCTCTTCCACTGGTAATGAGTTCTTTCTTTTTGTACTTTTTCTATTTTCACAAATCCCAGGACCAACAATTGACACAAATTTCCCGCAGAAACGTTAAAATTTTTTGATTTTATCAAAAACCGTTTGTCCTGCAAAATAATTTTCAAATACGTTTTTTGAATTTGATAATCAGTATTTTTCGTTTAATGTTACCCTAAGCGAAATTTTTACGAAACCCTGTTTTTCTCGACCTTTGATCTCGCGTAACTTTCAAAGCAGCGCTTGGATCGGCGGGGATTTTTGCGATGTTGTTTAGAACAACAAAATGAAGCTTCATGCAATATTTCAGCTTTCTCTTAATTGTTCCAAATTTCAATGTTTTTATTCCCCTGACTATGCTCTGAATATTTATTGAAAAACCGGTGGAAAACCAAAACATATTTCATTGTGTTTTTTAATCATTGAAAATAGTGTATTTCACATTTTATAAAAATAGACAAATTCAACTGGTAGTCGATATGTAAAATAATGAAAACTTAAAGAAACGACAAACATTTGTTTAATATTTTTTTTTTTTTTTTTATAACATGTTATTATGCTAATTTGAATCATTATCGGAATTTCATCTATGACAGCATAAAAAAAACTTCCAACAGGTTTGTTAAAAATGATTATATTTGTTTGGTTGAGACTGAACTTACCCAATGTTTTAAGATTTTTATTCCTCGGCAGTGTAAATAAGTTTGTGTATGTGCATAATTTGCTAAAGTATTGGTTCAAATATACCCCGCAGTTTTCTTAAAATCAATACTGAATTCACTGAATTTGTAACGAGGTTTCGCTACTTTCAGCCCCATCGTGTCATTTGGATATTCTTAAAGCCCCTTTTACTCTTTTCTTCAAATCTTAAGATTTTTGCTCTCTAAAAATATAAATGGAAAATCTTTTTTATTATATCGGGTGATTCATCGTGAGGTTTTATAATATAAAAGAGATACATAAATTTTAAAGTGAGCTTAAAATTTTTATTATCGGTTGAAAGAACAATTTATGGTATTTACTGTTTGGAAATGATATCATGTAAATATTGGCCATGACTACGTCTTAGGTAGTCCACTCGGAAGGTACAATTTTGGGCGACTCGTTCAAGCATAGCGAATGGTATCTTGCGAATAATACGAGTAATGTTCGCTTCCGAAGCGGGATATCGGTGTGATATCGCACGATCTAGCTACCCAATTTACCGTAGCAAAACATGAATTTAAGTGCTCTCCAGAATGATTTCTGAACAATGTCACTCAAATTTATGTCGCTGTTGTGGTGTAAGTCTTTTCATAATGACTTTCTAAAGGATACTGAACAAAAATGACAAAGCAATTTGATATGCGACACGCTTGATCTGTAAAAAAATCATATTGAAAATCAAACTTCACGATGAATCAGCCTTTTTTCTCGCCTACACTATCACAGTTAAAATAAAAAAAAAAACTCTGTTGAATATTAACAGATGTTCAGTATAACAAACTTTTTCATTTTTGTTTAAGGAGCGCTTTAATTGTTATTGTGATATTTAAAAATAATTAAAAGTGAGATGATAACAACATAAAATTAAATAATTCCTAAATATATAATAATTTTTATTTTGATGTTGGCAGCAAATATGATTAAATTAAAAATTTTATATTTGTTTTGTCAAAAAAAATTTAAATTTTCCATCACTGATTTTCTTCGTGTTCAGTTTTTGTATTTATTTATATATTATTTAACTAGTTTATAATGACAAATCACATAAGATTATATAAATATAAGAGCAAAAAAATACAGGTTGGGCCAAAAGTCCCCATGGGGTTTGAAAATTTAATAACTTTTTCGTTTATACATTTTTTTTAATTTATTTTTTTCCAGATTATAAAATATGGGCATTTCCTCCGAATGGTCAACCAGGATAGAAAAATAAAATGTTGATAATCATCGTGTTTTATTGTTTATAATTATATGTTTTTATAATAGAATGGTTACATAACATATCTCAGCTGTTTTACTTGAGGAAATTGGGCTGGAAACTGGAAAATTTTATATATTTTTTTAAGCTACTTCTAACGGCATTTTTATATTTAATTAATTTACATGCAAAAAATATGTTATGTTTGCACTATTTCATCAAAATCTCTCTATTACATTCAATTAAGAAGAGAAAAGTGTAAGAACCAAAAAAGTTCGATTAACGGTTAATTAACGGTTAAAACCAGGGACATAACGGTTATAACCAATATTTGAAAAAATCCTGAAATAATAATTTATCACGAATTTTTAAAAACTGCTCTCAGAATAATAGTTACAAATAACCAATATTTTTTTGGTCTTTGATAACCGTAATAGTTTGTTTTTGTTTTTTTTGGGCTTCCATAACAATTACAAAAGATTTAAATTTTTTTTGGTCTTCCGTAACCATTACAAAAGACTTTTATTTTTTTTGGTCTTCTATAACCATTATAAAAGATTTTAATTTTTTTTGGTCTTCCGCAACCATTACAAAAGATTTATATTTTTTTCGGTCTTCCATATCAGAGTCCACATCTTAGCTACTACACCAACAGCACTCACTACTCAATGGTATATAAATACAATTTTAGTGCAAAGTTTCGGGTATATAAAAAAAAATAGGGAAAATATGCCTTAAACTGGGGCGATTTTATGTACATACTCAGCACCATGATTGTGTGGCATAATTTGTTTCTATTTACCAAATATGAGAAAGATATAAAAAAATTTGCGGACCCTAACCAAAATCAGTTAAAAAAAAGTTCGTCCTTGTGCAAATATAAGTCAGTGTGCGAAATTTTATAAAAATACCTTAAGATTTGCGAACTGTAGCGTGGTTATAGAAGACAGAAAAAATAAAAATCTTTTATAATGGTTATAGAAGAACAATAAGAATAAAAATCTTTCATAATGGTTACCAAAGACCAAAAAAATTAATAATCTTCAATAACGGTTATCAAAGACCAAAAAAAATAATAATCTTTCATAACGGTTATCAAAGACCAAAAAAATAATAATCTTTCATAATGTTTATGGCAGAACTACAATTTTCTGGGTAATTTATAATTATTATTCCAGGACCAATTTTTTTTCAGTTATTTTTTCCATAACCTATTGGATATTTAAAAAATAATAACAGTTATTTCGGGTCCCTGGTTAAAACATATGAAAAATTCGTACGTTCGCGAGCGGTACTTAAGCCAATTAAACAAAAACCACTAGAGATATTTTATTGCGTAAATACTAGGGAGATCGATTTTTCGACTTTTTTCAATAACCGGGTTTCGAATATTACGAATAGTTGCTATTTTAAAAAACCCGGTTTTCGGAAAAGCAATTTTTAAATAACCGGTTAACCGTTTTTAATTCAAATACTTAAAAACACAAAAATCAAATAAGTTTTTAAATAAAACGTTAATTTGAATAAAAACAAAACAGTTTGCAAAGGTAAGGAATCAACAAAATACATAGATAAGACTTAGATCAGACTTTAAAAATATTTTACGATAAAATCGAAGAAAAGTGGGACCGATCAAACTTTAGCTAAATATTCAACAATTTTTTATTGATTTACTTAACTTTATATGTAAGAAGATATTTGTATAATGTAATTTAGAAACTGTTGAATGATATTTGATCTAGAGAAAAGTTTTGCAAAAGCAAATAAATTATAGGAATTTTATAAAGCTATTATTTGATATATTCTCTCAAATTTATTTAGAATGAGTTTTAATTTGTTAGTGGTTAGGCTATCTATATAAATCAACCATATTTTTCAAAAGTTGCAAACAAAACCTCTTAGCCAGGATTATCTATTTCAAATTATTTTGTTTCAGCATTATAGAAACGAATGGTGAACTGAACATTCTTTTTGTGTAAAATATTTGTCAATTCGTCCACTACAATTTAAAACATTCCATGACATTGTTTGATTTCTTCAATTTTGTTTTTTAGTTCTTGATGTTTTAATAAATAAAACTGGTAGAAATTTTTCCCATATCGTTGATTCCGCCGTAAAGTTGTAGTTTTCAGCATGAAGAGATGCTAGAACTACTTAAGAGTTTTGAGTGCCTTAACGGGCATTTCATCCTCGGCAACACAACGGGCTAATATTTCACACAATGATTCATTTTTTGCAGAGTATTTTAGTAAAGTATTATTTGTCGTCTCCTTAGAACTACTTCGAACGGAGTTAAGTTTCATGTGAATCACATTAATGTCAAGCATGACATGGAAGAACCCTTGTAACTTATAATTTTTGTCTTTTTAATCGCGTTCGAAAAATATCTATAGAGAACCTTTATATAAAAATATATTTAATATTTAGAATACTCTTGCACAAATTACTATTTACTTTTTAACTTCACACGTTTTTGTAGTATTTTGAATTGTTTTTGGTATTTTTTCACAAGAACACACGCTTTTATAAGCGATTTGTATTTACATTGTTCATAATGTTTTTTGACTTTTGTTAAATTTTGGTTTGACATTCTTCATAAAAAGTTTAAGTTTGGCCAATATTCAATTAGAAAAATACTAAAATTACGGGCACATTTACAATAATTGTAAGGAAAACGTATATAAATTCCACATTATGAAAATAACCGGTTTATTATACCAAAATAACCGGTTTATTCGATAATCGAAAAATTCGATAATTTAAAATAATAGGCTTGGGCAGAACTAAAATAAAACCGGTCGAATAATAACCGTTCGATCTCCCTAGAGTGTACTCTTCGATTCGTTTTGTTCGCTCATTCGTTTTCTCAGAAAAAGTCGCTGCGATAAAAACTGAACAATGTGAACAATGAGAGCAAAAGTAATTTTAAGAAGAGCCGACAAAAGTTGCAGCGACAAAAATCGTATAATGTAAATGGGCACTTTCTAATAAACAATATCTTCTAAGTCCTTTAACCACTTCTTTTTAACAAATAAATTTACGCCTTTATGTATAATTAATAGCCCTGCCGGGTATTTTTCCAACTCATGATTCTTTTGACATTTTCTCTCAGTAAAAGCATTTCACTTGTCTGTATATTTTTGTATTTTGGCTTGTTACACTCGTATAGAAAACAGCATCTGTTGAAATGTTGCTTCCGTTTCCGTTAAATGTTTTCCAACGTAAAATAATTTTTTTTTTTTAAATTGTGACGTTTAAACATTAATGGGGCTGTAAACAGTGGTTTTCGATTAAATAAATGGGTTGGCTAATTTATATGAAAAAAATTTTTTTAAGAATAAATGAAGATAATAAAAATTTAACTGTTTAAGCCTAGTAATCTGTTCAAATTTGTGAAAAATGTTGAGCAACATTAAAAATTCATTTCATAGGAAATATTTGACATGTATCAGTGTTACATATCTAGCGATTTTGCACAGTTTGACGTTTTTATCCTTCAAAGTATGCGACATTGTTTATCGTATGTAAACAAAATCCATGTGTGTTTTACAAAAAAAGTATTTTTTTTTAATAAATTAAATAAAAAAGAAACTAAATGTGAATGAAATATTGTTACCGGTTGTGTTATTTAAATTTTCCCTTTCTCATTTAATAAAAAGTTTTTACTATTATATCGTTTTATCCATTTGGTTAAAATTTCATGCGAAATAAGTACAGCTTATTTTATTTTCAAGTTTATGCCGTCAATTCTTGAGCTTTAAGGCAAGATCGAAGAAGAGAATACCATTTATTTTCCCCTCGTTCTTAAAAACTTAGACTTAACGGCTAAGACTTGAAGAGTGTGAACCAGCACTAACTTTTTTAAAAAATAAACGGAGTACAACTCTTTCAACATTACCTCATTAAAATTCCACACAAGTTTTTTTATATGAGTTTTGACAGAATTTCACGTGAAATGTTGAACAGAGTACAAGGCTTTACTAAACAAGTGAGACGGCCGCACAGTGGGTTAGATAGTACCTAAAGTGGCGATTAATTCATAGAAGCCGTAGTTTTAAAATATTATATTTTATTATTGATGAGTTATTAAAAGCACATAAAAACACAGCATTTTAGAAAAGAAAAAGTAAAAAAAAGAAAAGCGATAAAAAAAATTAATAAAATTGGAAATTAAAGCATACTCTTAAAAAATTTAAATAATATATTTATTATATGTATTTATATTAGTATAAATTTAATTTAAAGTCCAATTTTTGTTTTTCACAAAATTTTATATATGTAAAATTTTTTTTTAAAAAAATTCACATCATTTTTATCATTTTTTAGTAATGAATAATCATAAATACATAAAAACACAACTTTAAAAAAAATGGAAAAAAAATTTTAAACTTTTTGTAAAATCTTTGTTTTCGAGAGTTTTACAGAAAAATTAAAATAAAAAATGGCATTGTCTGACTTTTTTCTTAATTATAAGCTGACAAACTATACTTTTCTAAAATTCATAAAACTAATTTCAACTCTTACTAACTAAATACTTGTAGCCCATTAAATGCGGAAATTATCCAAATTTTGGACATTTTTTTTAAAAAATAATTAAAAATATTTACAAAAAAAAAAAATTTACTATATATTTTTAATAACTGATTTTGAAGTACCAATTATAAAAGATTTACTTTAAATAGATTTAAAACAGCAATAATTTGCTAACTTTGACCGATCACTGAAAAGAAAGTAAACAATTTAGTTGATTAATTTTTACAGATTGTGATGCAGAATTTTATCTACTTTTACCCTATACCAAAATTTATTATAAAAACTTTTTTTCTAAAATTCAATGAAAAGCCACTTTGATACCATTTTAAGCCAATGTGGGCCGTACCGATCTTATCTCAAAACCGAAGCAAAACTTCACCCTTTTAGCTTGTTGCTTATTCTTTATTTGCTCATTACCATAAGAATATTTTCTGGTATCTGTCGTGCCAAAATCATTTATGTGGAAGATTGTCACCTTTTTTAAAATTTCCCCCTATTTAAATCGTTTCATTCGTATTTTCAATAAAAATTTTAATATTTCTTGATTGTTAGAAAGTTGTACATGGAACCAGAACTTTATTGGCTTTTCACTGATGCGATACAAGGTTAATAACATTATCTTATATTTTTAGTATTGAGTATGCATATATATATTATTTTAAATTTTATAAAACCACATTTTGACCCTCTTTACAGCACTGTGCTTTTATATTTTATTTATAAGAAAGGATGTGTTGTCTGAAGTCGTTGTTTGTTTGCCTGTCGATTTGCGTTGTGTTAATAATAAAATGTATTTTAAACAATATTTTTATTTTTTATGTTAAAAAATAACACAGAAGCACTTCACTTTCCAAATACACCAACGTACGCGCAGAAATAAATATGTGCCATTTATTTATGTTGTTTAGTACATAACAGCTTTAAATAAATATTTCAGCCATTTATTCCAAATCGTAACCCAAAAAACATTTAAGGCAGTAAAAACAATTGAAATGATTGCGATGTATTTTTTTTTTAATGACATATCATAATTAATATCAAAGAAAACTTTAGGTTTAATAGATCTCTAACGAAAAAAGTTAATCAAATTAACAGACTTATTAAAGTCTTCGGAATCTTTCTTAATAATAGTTGCAATTTTATACAAATTGATTAAAAATGCGGAATTTACAATAGTCGCCGTATCTTTAACACATGGCTTGTGCCTTTAATAATTTATATGACATTTCGTTAATATAAAATATTTATTAAAATAAATTCATCTATTTTATTAAAATAAATATATAAAATTTTAAGATTTTTCTTAAAAATGAATAGTTTTGTTCATTTTGAATAAAAGAATTTCAAATGTGAATTATGGAATTAAATAAGCAAAATCAGTAAATTTTCGTCGATATGAAGAAAGATTATTGGTAATTAGAATATTAATTCAAATAAAAATCAATAACTTTTCTTCAATATGAAGAAAAATTATTGGTAATTAGAATTAAAATTTAATTAAAAATTTAATTTCGAATCAAAGAAAAAGAAAAACAAAATGCTATTTGTCAAGCTGAAGAATACACAGAAAAAAATATTAGTGTTCTCCAATCACCAAATTTATACCAAATTCATAATATCAAGCAAACAATTTGTTAATTTTGCACTTATTACCAAAATGATTATATTGATTACCAACAATTTTAAAATTTTGAAAAAAAAATTTCAATAAATGATATTTTTAATTTTAATTAAAAAAGTGATCAAAAAACTTTGCCATTTCAAACAATGTGTTCATTTATTTAATAAAATATTGACAATTCCCAACAACAATTCTACATGTTTAAATTATTTTATTTTAAACGAAAAAAGTCAATTAAGATTTTTTGTTATTTAATTAAAATTTTAATTGAAAATTTAAAATGTTAATTAAATCAAAATGATATTTTTAATTTTCTTTCAACTAAAAAAATAATTGATTCAATTATCACATTAATTAAATTTAAATGCTTTTTAAACCATTTTTTTAATTGATAAAACACTTTTTCCTATGTATTGTTCAATATAATAAATTAAATACAATAATCAATTTTTAACTAAACAATTTAATTGAAATTAAAAAAAACATATCTTAAATTAAGTGGAAATTTTTTGACAATAAAAAAAAATTCATCAAATTAAATAAAAGCATTTTAGTTGTAATAAATTAAAAAAATATTTTTGTCAACATAAATTAATTTTCGTCAAATTAACAAAACGGACAAATTTCAGATATTTTTAAATTTAATTATTTTTCCATTAAAAAATTTCATCATCATAATCACGGCCCAATTAGTAGGTCTGCGCAAAACTACAACAATGCAACAATAGAAATAACAACACGTATTTTGTTTGTGTAAATTATTTTAAAGATGTCAAAAACCAATGTATTTGTTTATACACAAAATGGGCAAGATGTCAAAAACAATTACTACAAAAAAAATTGCACGTATAAAACACAACTCTGCAAAAAATCATCAGGCGTTTCGAGCAGACCTACTAATTGGGCCTTGATCATAATGATAAATATTCTTAAACACTTCAAACTCGCAAAAATGTAAATTTTGAGGCAAAAACTGAATAAATAATTTAAAACATTTTAATTTTTTTGTCAATTAAAAAAACTTCACTATAATAACAACATTTTAAATAACAAAACGCCATTAGTCAAAACAAAGAATATACATCCATACATAGAATTTTTCAAAATGTGAATTTTTTAGCAAAAACTTCTAAACGAATTATATAATAGCAAAATATTGTAAGGTTATTCATATCCGTCCGTCTTAGAAAGAATTACATAATTTCAGAAAAATTATTTAAAGACTACAGATTAAATTAATATTTAAAATGTACCAATCGGTTCCGCCCTCCCGGAATAAGAGTTTTGGTATGATGACGGCCATGAGATAAAATAGCAGAATTAAGCACAAACACTTATTTTAAGCAAAAAGTGCTCGGTAGCGAAAAAGTGCCAATTCGGCCCACGATTTCATCTAGGCCCCATACAAAAGTCGTCTTGAAATAAGGCTTTTTGAATTAAAAAACAACAGAAATTAGTTTAATACTGAAAAAGGTCAAATTGGTTCATTGTTTTTACCAGGCCTATGGAGTCGGAGTCGAAGTTGAAGAGTCGCAGTTGAGGTTTTTGTACCGGAGTCGGAGTCAGAGTCGTAGTATCCACAAAAACTCGCGACTGCGACTTCAACATTTTTCGGCATAAAAATTTAAAAAAGTTTTCTAATATTTTCCAAAATAAAAATTCTTCGAAATTGGCGATGCAATTGCAATATTTCAAATATCGATTTGAAATTTTTTTAGAAACATTTTCTTGCAATTTTTAACCATTTAAAAATAACATAAAAGGTACTGCCTTAAAAACAAGTTAGAGTGCTTTATTTGGATTTGCCGAATCTCCCCTCCACCACCGACAGTTACGAATACATGAGAGCTATAATTTATTAATAAATCTTTATAAAACCAGACGTCGGTATAAAAATTGGTTCCGGTTAAAACCAATTTGACGACAATCAGACAGTATTATGCTTTTATTTCTACCAATTTGAACTAACTTGAATAAAATATCATGATTCTTAACAGTTTATGCCGAACTAAAATAATGTTCAGGAGGGGAATTTATATTAGACCCATTATGGACTAATCATAACGAAATCCTGTGGAGTGATTTCTGTTACTAAAAATCTAAATGGAACGAATTTCAATACAGTGGTGAAATTTATTTTAGCGTTTAAAGTGCTTTTCAGAAGGCTGCTTAATATGGGATCGGTGATAATATGGGATAGGTAAATATGGACCGATAATTGCATGATATTATTTCTGGCCATATGAACCAAAATTCGACCAAATATTATCACAATATCTATATCTGCTACGGTATAAGGCGTATTTAAATAATTTCCCACAGTGAGCATAATATTGGACATTAGAAGTTAAATTATGGACCGAGCTTCAGGAAATTTTTTTGTGTGATTTTAAGTCCTATGAATCTTTGACGTACCAAATTGTATTACATTAGCATTATTTATTACGTTGTTTAACATGCGGCCTATGGTAAATTATGGACCGATCTTCACGAAATTTGCAAGTGTGATTTCTTGTCCTATAAAACTATAACGTGGCACATCTTAATATGATAGCAATATTTATAACGGTTTAAGACGATTTCTAGTCATAAAGAACGAGTTTTTGCAAAATCGTATATCATGCCGTACATTATGCCATATGGTTTGTTAGTTTTTGTAACAAAATTGTAAATTTTTTAGAGTGGGGGTTCTACATTTTGATTCATAACTCTGATCCTACAGATTTCAACCCCAAACTGCTTAGAATAACTAGAAGCAATTTGACACCAATATTGTTCTTATCTTTCGAGTTTTTTGAAAGAAAGCGTTGTTCCAACAAATAAGGACCACTCTCATATACATTTAGCATCAAGGTTAGAGTCGGAGTTGGAGTCGGAGTCGCACTCAATAAATTTCAGAGTTTGGAGTCGGAGTTAGTACTTTTTTCTGACGACTCCACAACCCTGGTTTTTACATTACCAATTACACTTACATTACATTTTTAAATATGCTGACCACCAACAAAACTATTTTCAACAAAAATTTGTAAACATATTATGGTTAATTTAAACATATTGTATTTTGATTCAATTAGTTCTCCATTAAAAGACCACAACCATCATATTATGGTTGTCCTCGAATACGTTATGATTAATAATAACAAAAATATGTTTAACACTTATAATAGCATGGTTGTCTTTCAACCTTGCTTATTTAAAACCAAATACATAATTATTATTGTAACCATAACAGGATTAGTTTAAACATAATATAATTTTAGGTGACAATAATATGGTTAAATCAACGATTATATGTTTAAAAATTTCCTCAAAAAAATTGTTTTGATGTAGGGTGGATGTATAAAAAAGTGAAACCAGTCACCCCTTTGATAAAAGACTAATTGAAAACTATTCCAGAAATATTGTTTTATTTTTTGCCACGCCTTTGGACACTGCTCTTTTAATTTTTTTTACACTGCGTCGCCATTTGTAATTTGATCATAACATATTGCATACCGTTGTGCATGGCTTGCCTATGGCGGTATTAAAAAAAATTTTAAGGTTCTAGAAACTTCATTGGTACACCTTTCATTCTAGGGCGTGACAGATGCGTATTTTTTTTTGTTTTGTATTGGATTTGGCCTGGTTTAATGTGACATGTATGTGAAAAAGAAAAAAGGGGCTCAATTTGAGGCGTCTCATAAAAGTGAGTATATTTGAAGCTAGACGTACAGAGTTTTACGAGAGCTTTTTGAAAGGACCCGAGATGTCAAAAGTGACCGCACAGAAATTAAGCAATGGAAAGCCATGAGTAACGATATGCAATATGCAATCGAAATACAATGGGTGACGCAATGTAGAAAATACTAAAAGGGAGGTTTTCAGAGGCGTGGCTAAAAATTAAAATAAAATATTTCTGAAATTTATTATCAAAGTTTTTTTTGGAATACTATTACTTATTAAAAGATGTTGTTTGTTGTGCTCTTTTTATTAATTGATAAAAAATAATGAAATTAATTGTTGGAGGATAAGCTGTTCCTATCCGCATTTCACTGGTTACTTAGGCCAGATCATCAGGAAACGTTCTACTAAATTATTTTAGAAAAGCCAAAGCTATCAGCAAACAAGACTACAAGAGGGAATGAGAATTAACTACAAACACTCAAAAAGTCTTTTTTGCAATGATATCAAAGCTTAAACAAAATAACAAACAATAAATCAGTGATAAGTTTTTTTTATCTTTTCTTACATTTCCCACTACAATTTCTGAAATTTTTTCAACTAATCTTTAATACTAGAGGGTGACTGGCTTAACTTTTTTTTGTATGAGGACTAGAGTTTTTTTATTCCCGCACTTTTTGGATTCCCGGGAAAGCGGGAAATAAATATCAAATTCCCGGGATCCCGGGATTCCCGCCAAATTTTTTTTATTTATTTATTTACTTATTTCTCCAATGAAACTAATATTTCTTACCGACTATTACGCTTAAAATAATTAAATCTAGTATCCATTATATAACAAAAACTTAAAAATTTAAGATTAAAGTAATTTTAAGATACTTAAGAGCTTATTTTGATGCCAATAGGATCATAGAAATCAATATACGTATATACATTGTCAAATTCAGGGCTCATTAATTAGAATGAAAGTATTAAAGTCTTAGTGCAATAAAATTTTTGAAAGGGCGATTAGGAACTGAAAGCACAACATTACGAAATAGGCATTTTAAAACAATTTTACCGTTTAACAAATTCAGCAGGAAGGAGAAATTTTGTTTAGCAGTGGTGTATGAAGGTGTTTGTCATTCCATGTGAACCTTTTTTTAATATTATTGTGAATCCTTCATTAATTCTGAGCCGATTTAGTCTTCTGGGTGTCAAATTGTTTCTAAATCTTCTAGCCTGTTTGGGAGTGAATTCCAGCCGAATCGCTTCAGCAGGGAAAGAGCTATGCACCCAAATCGTCGGCTGATAATTTAATTGTCGTATGTGGATTCCGATAGTTTCGAGTAAATTGAGTTTGAACACATCTAATTTGAAAATTGCTTCTGCCTATACCACATATGACAAACTCAACACTCCATATCTCGAAAAGCGTATGAGGTATCGAAAAACTGATTACGTCAAATGAAAGATCAATTCGGAAAACCTAAGGAATCGATTATAACTCAAAACCGCAAAAAATCCACATACGACATTTAAATTATCAACCGACGAAATGTGGAACTACCTCACTAAAAACTCCACATCAACTAACATAAATTTGACATTAAATTTCCACAAATTCGTTTTATAAGCCACCAAATTTCGTGAATGTCGGTCCACAATTTACATACGGCTCCATGTTTAGACCAATCTTGTAAATCATGTAAGTATGGCTAAAAGCCTAACGAATACTGCTTTTGTTGTGCAATTTAGCATATTCTACGTTCATAAGTCTCAAAATTACTTGAAATGCTGCATATAAAGCACAATCTAGGAAAACACTTAACTTCGCCCTAAGCCGCAAGACCTTATAATATTATTGTAAAATTTACACTTCAGTGTGCTAAGACAAGAAATAAAATTTCGTGAAGATAGGCCTTTAACTATCATAGGCCCTATACAAAGCCCATTCTTAAAAATGAGCCTAATACGCCTTAAACTGTAGTAGATTTAAATATTGTGGTGAAATTAAGTTGGATTAAACTACTAAAGGCACTAGTCCGACATAGATTTACTAAAGTATTAAAAAAGATGTTCTTCAAAATTTCCCGGGAATCCCGCAACTAATTCCCGGGAAAGCGGGAATTGAAAACAATTAAAAATCCCGGGAATTCCCGGGACGGGAAATCCCGGGAACAAACTCTAATGAGGACCAAACCACTTTAGTGACCATATTGAAAAAGGTTTTTTTCTCTGTGTGTAGGGAATAAGCCAAAGTAGAAACACTTTGCTAAGAAACTTTTTTGTACAACAATTGTTTGGTATCGAAAATGGCTCAAATGGATCCATTTTTCACCTAAGCCCCATTATTTCGATTAATAGGAAAAATTATTAAATCAACAACGAATCAAAGAGGGCAATTTTTTAAGATAGTGCCCAATTTGGCGAAAAATATCCAGCGAAAACGAAAAAGTACATATAAAAAGGCCTATGAGCACTATTTGACCCACCGGTGGAGAGAAAAGTGTCAAATGACTCTACTGCAACTAAAAGAATATCAACTTTCTTTCATGTAACGAAAAAAGGTTAAAATAGAAACAAAATTGTTATTGGGTGCAGTTTTTAACTTTAACAACAAAAAGATTTATTCTGTAACACTCAAACAAATTTTTTGGCATTTATTTTGTCTGTGATTTACTTATTCGAACATAAATTTTGGGCGACTTTCGTACTTGTCGTCGCCTGTATTTTGTTTGCTTTTCTTTTATTTTTATTTTTTTCAGTATGTTTTTTTTCTCATTTCTAAAACATGATGTTGTAGTTCGTGCTGTTGTTCCTTAGATCCAATTTTTTTTTTCTTCTTTGTCTAAATCTATTGAGAAGATGTGCACAACTGCGAGTATTTGTAAACAAAATGTAAATTATGTTTTTAAATGTGTGTAACAAGAAGAATAAAGGCAACAAAAAAGGGAATTTATTGATTTTTTTACTTTAGAATGTGTTTTCAAAGAAGTCAGTATAAATTGGTGTTAAATTCTTGTAACTTCTTAAAGCGTTTTAAGCCAAAAAAAAGTGTGAATATTTAAGTTTAAAGTTAGAACCAACACTTGAAAGAAATTCTTAGTAAAAAAGCAAAGATTTGAATTAAATAATTATTTTTGTAGAGTTATTCACAGAACAAAATTACGAAAAATCAATTGTCAAATTCGTCAATACAATTAATTTTTTAATTGAAAAGCAGTGTTTAAATTGCTTGCTTAAAAATAGCAACAGTCGCACATTTTTGCTTTGTTTACATTTTTTGCAGCAAATTAAAAAACTGTGTGTCTAAGTGTTTACTTAACTCTTTGATTACGAGTCAGCAAAAGCAAAAAAGCAAAAGCAAAACAAAGAGAGTAAATAATTTGTTTAAACTCGCTATGTGCATGTACTCTGCTAAATCTGTCAGCAAAGAAGCCACTTAAGAAAACAAATTTTCTGTTGCTGTAAGTATTAAGTTTTTGATTGTTTTTTTTTTGCTTTTGATGCGCTTAAAGTCAGCAAGTTAACTTCTTTGCTGTTGCTGTCGAATTTGTTTCGAATTTTTTTGGTATTTTGCGTTTTTTTTTTTTAATAAATAGGTACATACATACGTAAATGAAACTACACGTTTTTTTAAACTAATTTGTTTATTTTGTGTTATGTAATTATGTATATATTCTAGGAAACTAACGCCTGCAACAGCAAGCAACAGCAATGAAGTCAAAAACAGCAAAGAAGTTAATACTCGCTGAATTTAAGCACATCAATTTACAGTTAAGCCAAAGCAAAAAAAAAAATAAACAAAAACTTATTACTTACAGCAACAGCAATTTTTTTTTTCAAGTGGTTGCTTGGCTGGCTTTTTAAGCTGAGAACATAAACATGGTGAGAATAAATAAATTATTTACTCTCACTTTTTCTGCGTTTGCTTTTGCTTTTTGCTTTTACTGTGTTCTTTTTCTTAAGTTAAGTTAAGCAATTACAAAAACATTAAAAATAGTCAAGCATTTTTAAACACTGTTGAAAAGACACCAAAAACGAATTTGTAAATATAAAAAATAATTTATTATCAAAGTTGTTTTTGGTAATACTATTAAATTTTAGGTAATTCTCATTCCCTCTTTAGTTTTGTTTGCTGATAGCTTTGGCTTTTCTAAAATTATTTAGGAGAACGTTTCCTGATGATCTGGCCTAAGCAACCAGTGAAATGCGCATAGGAACAGCTTATCATCCAACAATAAATTACAGTATTTTTTATCAATTATTAAAAAAGGGAATTAAGCACAACAAACAACATCTTTTTATAAAAAAAAATAATAATAATCTTGTTAACAGCTGCTTTACACTATCACACAAGTCTTAAGTATTTTGAAATAAAATAAAAGAATGCCATAATAAATTGTTGTTTTTTGAAAAATTTCAAACAATAAATAGATCAGGGAAGCCTTTTCGAAAAATACTTAAGATTTTGTGGGATTGTCTATAACGGCCTTAATTAACCTTAATCACATTCAATAAATATTTTTAACAATGAGTTTCTAACATTAAATAAAATATTAGTTAGCAATCAAATAAAAATTTTTATTACAAAATTGTCATATTAACAAAATGTTTTGTTGCTCATTAATTTTGAACATATAATTGCAATTTTAAAAGAGGGAAAGCATTAAAAATATTAATTTTTTATTTAAAAATAATCACACTCATCCGTGAAAAACAAGTGGAATTTTTGTTCCCATGAAATTTTTATTCCCCTCGAAGGGAAAAATGCTATCGTGAAACTCCCGTGAACAATTTTTCGCGCTATCAGTTCTCAGTGAATGTAAAAAAGAAAAAGAAAATAAAAAAACATAAAAAAAAACATTTTTTTGTTCAAAAATTTACACGTATATTTTAAAGAAAAGTTAAAAAAAAAACAAAATAAAATATATTGTATTGGGGTTGTTGCAATCACCCCAGCTTATTGCTTTTTAGCTTATTGCGCTTTTATGTAGTAAAAAAATTTCTAAAATTCTTCCACCACGTCTTTGAAAAGCTTCATAACTCCTCAGGCAATCGACCTCTTTTAACGGAACTTGACCTAAAAATTAATTTTGTAAACTTTAATATTCGAATTATGAGAAAAAATACTTAGATAAAAGTTTTGTTCCCCAACAAAAATAAAGTGAGAAATTCAAAGGGAAAAGTGAACAAATTACGAGCGGAAAAATTGTTCACGATAAGAGGAATTTTTTACCCGCGAACATTTTTTTCAAGTTATTATTCTCCTATGAATTAATCTTTTTCGTGGGAGTTTTTCATGATCGCAAATACGTGAAAAGGGAACAAATTACGAGGGAAAAATTATTCACGATAGGGGTGAATAAGAATTTCATCGCAAATATCTTTAAAATAAACAGACTTTGAATTGGATGCAGAAGAAAGTTTTAACACGTGCACTAAACGGATTCTTGACAAAATCATCAACTATAATTTGAAAACTAGAATTAATAAAACCGCGTTAAAATTTTGATAAGAAGTTTTAAATAAATCTTGAATAACAAGTGGAATTTTTGTTCCCATGAAATTTTTATTCCCCTCGAGGGGAAAAATGCTATCGTGAAAATCCCGTTAGCAAAAAAGAAGAAAGATAAAAAACATTAATGAAAATCAAACAAATTTTTTGTATTGGAGTGATAGTTTGATTGCAAAATTTGCTTATTGCACTTTTATGTAGTAAAATAATTTCTAAATAAAATTCTGCCACCACGTATTTGGAAAGCTTCACAAATCCTCAGACAATCGACTTGTTGCTTTTTGTAGAACAATATATGAATATATATATATATATATATATAAGTTTGTGCCTTTTTAATGGATCTTGACCTTAAAATTAATTTTGTAGACTTTAATATTCGAAAAATCAAAAGAATTACGTACATAAATGTTTTGTTCCCCAGCAAAAATAAAGTGAGAAATTCAACGGAGAAAGTGAAAAAATAATGAGGGAAAAATTTTTTCACGAAAGGGGAATTTATTCCCGCGATCAGTTTGTTCACGTTATTATTCTCCTTTGAATTTAATTTTTTCATGGGAGTTTTCCATGATCGCAAATTCGTAAAAAGGGAAAAAATTATTCACGATAGGGGTGAATAGTTTTACTTACCCCAAAGATTCACTCAGTTTTTAATAAAAGTCCTATTTTTTATTCTTTACGGGATTAGAACCAAAAAAAATATTTAATTTTTTAATTGTGTATTAAAAATTATTGACTGAAAATTATTTTATTTTTTCAACTAAAACAAATTGTTAATATGACAATTTACAAACAATTTAATTAAGAAAATTTTTAAAAGATAAACACACTGTTTTATTGTTGGTATTTTGTTTAAGCGTTTAATCGTTGAAAAAAAGGCTTTTAGAGTGTAGGTAATTCTCATTCCCTCTGTAGTCTTGTTTGCTGATAGCTTTGGCTTTTCTAAAATTATTTAGGAGAACGTTTCCTGATGATCTGGCATAAGCAACCAGTGAAATGCGCATAGGAACAGCTTATCCTCCAACAATAAATTTCAGTATTTTTATCAATTATAAAAATAGGGAATTAAGCACAACAAACAAAATATTAGAAAAGTTTAAAAAAAATACAAAAACAGAAAAATTAACTTTATGACCAAAAATGGCTAAATTTACTGGAAAAAATGGCTAAAAACTTTTTTATACAAAGGCGCATTTAAATTCAATAATAAAACAATAATAGTTCATTAAAAAATGTTTACTTTGAAATTCTAAATTGCAATCAATTTGTTACATAAGAAAAAACGTAATTTGAATATTTTAGCATTTAAAAAATTAAATCATCGATAAATTCGATGTCAGCTTTGTTCATCTCATAAAAATCACTTAGTTTTTAATATTTTTAAGGTAAATCATGATCCAAATTTAGATATTTTTAATTAAGCTTAAGTTCATTGAATTAAATTTTTATTAAAGTATTTTTATGAAGACAGGAATTTTACAACATGAAATCAATTAAAATTTTATTGATAATTTTTCATTCTTGACTGCGCTGAGATTTAAACCCAGGCTTGCACGGACAGGTTGCCCAGACTAGTTTCGATTGTAACCACACAATCTCTTCAGTGGGGTTTGCCGTTGTGCTCACTCGGCTATTGAAGCCGGATGACGTCAATAGTCAAACATCAATCTTTAAATCAAATGGTATTTCACCTTGGTAGATCGAAATTTGCTTTTTTGAAAAAATGATTATCTATTTAATTGATTTACATGTTCTTCCTAACTTCTGTTTTTTCGTACTTTTTGTCAAGAATTCTTCTTGAAATCCAAAGTACATTTTTGTTTTTCATATTTTTGTCTTTCGGCAGTCGGCAGTACAGGAGTTAAATATAGAATACATATCGCACTCGATCAAGAATACCCTCTTGTCTTAGCTTAAAAATTTAATTCGCAGTAGAAGCAAATAAATTTTTGATTAAAGATTAACCCTGAAAGGTTACTCTTCATTTTAGTACATTATGGTTACTCTTCGTCGAATCAACAAACTATTTGAAAAAAATTCTAGCGGAACGATTTTTTTTTAATCATTTTATTTAAAAATAAAAAAAGAAATCATAGAAAATAAAAGCTCATTTTTCCTCTCAAAATTCGATACGAATTTAAGCATTTTTTCAAATTTTCAAATAATTATATTTGTAAAGCTTTCGTCATCAGCTAACGTTGTTGAAAAACCGAGCGCAATTCGAAAACAATTAAAAAAATATATATGATAAAGAGGAAATGAGCCCCGTCGATTCGACGAATAGTAATTTTAGAATTTTTAAACCAACCGTTTCATTACCAAAAAGCACAATATTTTTAATTTTTTTTTTTTTTTTTTTTTTTTTCAAAAAAGTGAAAACATAAAAATTTCGAGTTAATACGCTCTTGTTGATCAAGGGTGATAAGTAGGGCGTGTCAAACCTTTTTTAACCAAAGAAACAGGTTTTCTGTTAGCAAAGGTTCTTTTCTGTGGAAAAAGTTTGGGTTCCTACAGCTGTTGCTAAATTGACAGACAATCTCTGGCCAAATGAGGCCGTTTTATAGCGAAGATTTAATATTCGTGAAAACGATATTCCAAAAAAAAAATTATAAAAATATTGCAAACAAGGCGAATTCAAGTATACATAAGTGGTGTCGGAGCTACAACAATCCAAAAACAAGAGCAACAATATAAGGGTTTTTGCATTGCCTTGTTAGTGTTTACGGTTCGAAATGTCAACCATGCCTAACAAAACACTAACAAATCAATAGAAATTGGTACGAACTGTCGAAATCAGATAGCGTTTCGACACCACCTGTAGTTGAATTCCCCTTGATTACAAATGGTACGTAAGCAGAATAGAAATACATTGCCCTCGGAATAACGTCAACACCCCATTTCGTGTCTACACTAAATAGTCAACCAAACCAGAAAGCTCTAAAGCGTCAACTCTAAATAATGCACATTCATTGTTATTAGTTTCAAATTTGGAGGTTTCCCTTATAAATTTAATAGATATAGAATTATGTATAGAAATGCTGTTAGATATCGTCCTTTTCTGTTCAGTTGCTTTCTTGTTCTCGTAAAAGTATACGCTCGAGATAAAAACAAGTTAGAGTGCTATATTCGGCTGTGCCGAATCTTTGATACCCTCCACCGACAGGAGTGGGGTCTATATGATAAATACATACATATATATTATAAACTACTCTTCACAAAAATGAGCTTTAGCATTAAAATTAGTTGCGGTTTAGACGTGAATTAAATTATTGACCGACAATAAGAAAATTTTATGCGTTTCTTGTTAGGACTTTGAACTGGCTTGAGTAAAATATCACGATTCGTAACAGATTTAGCCGAACTAAAATGATTTTTAGGAGGGTAATTTGTATTGGCCCCATGGTAAATTATGGACCAATCATCCCAAAATTCTGAAGACTGATTTCTGGTATTACAAAAAATAAATTAGAATAAATTTCAATACAGCAGTGTAATTAGTTTTAGCGTTAACAGTAAATTTCACAAATTTGCATGATATTTTTTCTGGCCATATGAATTAAGGTAAAAAATTTCACCGCAATATCTATATATGTGATGGTTTAAGGCGAATTTAATTATTTTCCCAAAGTGGGCTTTATTTGGTTTTAAGCTGTTTTCCGAGAGTAGGGTTTATATGGGGCCTAGGGTAAATTAAGGACGAATCTTTTTTGGCAGTGTGATTTCTCGTCCTATAAAACTGTGACGTACCTAACTCCAATTTGATAGCATCATTTATTATGGTTTTAGGCGTACTAAACGGTTTTCCGGGAGTAGGGTTTATATGGGGCCTAGGGTAAATTATGGACCACTCTCCACGAAATTTGGCAGTGTGATTTCTCGTCCTATAAAACTGTGACGTACCGAATTTTAATATGATAGCGTTATTTATTACGGTTTGAGGCGTATTAAACTGTTTTCCGGAGTAGGGTTTATATGGGACCTAGTGTAAATTATGGACCGATCTTTAAAAAATTCTACAGTGTGATTTCTGGTCCTATAAAACTGTGACGTACCAAATTTTAGTGTTAGCGTTATTTGTTGCGGTTCTAGGCGTACTAAGCTGTTTTCCGGGAGTAGGGTTTATATGGGGCCTAATGTAAATTATGGACCGTTCTTCAAAAAATTTTACAGTGTGATTTCTGGTCTTATAAAACTGTGACGTACCAAATGTTAGTATGCTAGCGTTATTTATTGCGGGGTTAGGCGTACTAAACTGTTTTCCGGGAGTAGGGTTTATATTGGTCCTAGTGTAAATTAGGGACCGATCTTCCAAAAATTATACACTATGATTTATGGTCCTATAAAACTGTGACGCACCAAATTTTAGTATGATAGCGTTATTTATTACGGTTTTAGGCGTACTCAACTGTTTTCCGGGAGCAGTTTGGGATTGAAACCCAGCAAAGTCAGTTTAGTAGAATCAGAGATATGAATCAAAATGTGGAACCACTTCCCTAAAAAATCTATAATCTTGTTAAAAAAACTTACATTAATGGTGGAATAACACACGGAATGATATAAGATTTTGCACAAATTCGTCTTATATGACTGAAAATTATAGTGGTACATTTTATGAATATCGGTCCATAATGTACCCTGGGCCCCATATAAACCCTGTTCCCGGTAAACAGTTTAGTACGCCTAGAAACGTAAAAAAACGCTATCATAATAAAACTTAAAACGTCACAGTTTTATAGAACTAGAAATCATACTGTCCACTTTCATGAAGATCATAATTTACCATAATTTGCCATAGGCCCCATATAAAGCCTACTCTCGGAAAACAGATTATAATGCCTAAAATCGTAATAACTAACACTATCGCAATAAAATTTAGTACGTCACAGTTTTATAGGCCAAGAAATCCCACCGCCAAATTTCATAAAGATCGGTACATAATTTACCCTGGGCCCCCGTATATGTAAAACCTTCTTCCATCCACAATTGTTATATAATTCTGTATATCACAGTTTCATAGAACTATAGATCACACTGTCGAATTTCGTAAGGATCAGTCCATAATTTACTATAGTCCCCATATAAATCCAGCTCCCGGAAAACAGTTAAGTACGCCTAAATCCGTAACAAATAAAGCTATCATTATAAAATTTGGTACCTATGTCACAGTTTTATAGGACTAGAAATACACTGTAAAATTTCATGAAGATCGGTTCATAATTTACCACATAAGGCCCACTCTTAGGAAATTAACTAAATACGCCTAAAACCGTGGCAGATATAGAAATTGCGGTAAAATTTGTTCCAATTTAGCTTCATCTAGCCATAAAAAATTTCATGCAGTTTTGTGATATACGGTCCATTATTTACCTTAGATCCCATATTAGGCAACCTTCTGAAATTCACTGTAAACGCTTAAACTTATTTCACTTCTGTATTGAAATTTTTTTCTAATTTATGTTTTTTAATACCTAGAAATCACTCTACAGAATTTCGGGATGATTGATCCATAATTTACCATTGGTTCAATATAAATTCCCCTCCTGAAAATCATTTTAGTTCGGCTAAAACGGTTACGAATCATGGTATTTTACCCAAGCTAGTTCATATTTCTAAAAAGAAAAGTATACAACTTTCCGATTGGCAGTTAACAATTTAATATAGATCTAAGCCGCAAACGTCCGTTTTTATAAAGATTAATTAATAATACACAACTTTTCGCTTATAGTCCATTCCGCTTAAAGACCAAAAACGGATGAAAGCCAAAATGGTATCCACTGGCAAATTTTTTCGAATTGTTTGTTCTGAGGTCCATTTCGCTTGTAATCCATTTTTGTTTAAAAGCCAAATATTCTTTGCGTGCACATCTAATACTCCATGCAAAAAAATTCGCTTACAGTCAACTCGGTTTTTTATATTTTCTTTTTAACAAACTGGCAATATGTTTTTATTTACATTTTTGGCAACTTTTATATATGTAAAATTTTGGTTAATTCATTAAAGTAGAAAAAATGAATAAGTGGGGGTTTTATTAAAGAAAATAATTTTTATAAAGTCCAAAATGTGGATTATACTAGGATTCACTTATTATCCATAAAATGGCTTATAAAAAAATCGGTTTAAGTCCAAATTCGCTTATAGTCCACAAAAGTAGTGGAATTATAGTAGTGGACTATAAGCGAAAAGTACTGTATATAGATAGCACATATAGAGCTCACTCCTGAAATATTCGAAATGTCGGTGAAGGGTATCAAAGATTCGGCACAGCCGAATATAGCGCTCTAACTTGTTTTTATCTTAAATTTGCACATTGATAAACGTCAGAAATCTGATGAACGTCTTGAGCTCACTGTATGCCACATTTTGGTTCATAATTGTCTTCATATTGCACCAACTTCGCTATAGCGAATGATGATGCTGGAGAATTGCCACCAAAATATTTCTGTTTTATCAAACCTTTGGGAACACAAATAGATGCTGCGAAATTTTATAAGGAATAATTATATTTGATGAGGTCTTAGACGACGATTTTGATTAAACACTCGTGATGGAGAAGAACTTAAAGAATCCAACATAAAACGAAAGGGATGCAGAGTCGGAGCACATTCAAATATAACACTGTCTGTTGTTAAACTTTTAACTAAATTTTTTTTATGAGTGTGTCTAAGTAAATTTTTTATTTTTTTTTTTTGGTTTTCTCAAGATGTGTAAATCATGTGTTTCGGTTTTAATTTTTTATTTTGTGTATTTATTCTGTTGTCTTTTTATTGTACTTAAGTTTTCTTATGGAAAATTTTAATTAAAACTTATTTTTAAGTTATTGCTTTATTTGACTTTTTAGTACCGTTATTTTTATGTGCAACATATTGAATTCTAAGAAATTCATACTAAATTCTAAGAAATTTCTTAAGAGATAGCAAAACACAAGTAAATTGCTTGGAGGGGGGTGAAGAAAAATTTGCATATATTTTTATTTAATTGAATAGCAGAACAATTTAAATATGTATGGCTAACAAAACGAACATGCCTTTTGTGTTCTAAATTCCAAGCAAAACAGTAAGTTAAGGAAGAAAGGGAGACTAATGTTTTACATTTAAAAAAAAAAAAATCTTTTGGAGCTAAAAGAAAAAATTGGGCAATTTTGGTAAAACTTTTTGAGAAATTATAACTTTTAATGAAATTTTTTTTTTATATTTAATTAATTTTTGCCTTAAAGTTTCTGTCTCACTTATTGTATTCCGTAACAATTTCTCTTAAAAGGTCAAGTCACATAGAATCCGTTTTGCTTTATACTTTGCTTTTTCAACTGACACTTACGTAACAACGGAGGAGGGGCACACAATACTTTGAAAAAATACTTTGATGCCAAATATTTAATCAAGACCGAAACAATTTTATTTATTTAATTTATGTTTATTTACTTTAATTTTGCTGACAAATAACATAAAATATTTAATTAAAACAAATCAAAAAAAAACAAATTGATAGCTTTCAATAAATCAACGAACGTTAAAAGCTTAAAGTTACCCAACTTTAGTACTTTGCGTTAACGGAGACGTACGATATGGGACAAAGCTTACAAGAAACTCTGTATATCAACTAGGGTTGCCAGTCGAGACTGGTTTTTGCAAGTCCCGGGTTTCGGGATTTCTGAAAATCAAATCTGGTGATCCCGGGATTTTTCGGGATTCGAGATTTTTGAAAGTCAAAATATAAATACTTTTTATAGATTTTTTTTAAAAAAAACGTCTTTAAAAGAGGTTAATAAACGAAACTTTTATAATTCATTTAATATTACAAAGTGAAATATGTATAATGATTATATTGATTACTAAAATTTATAAAAATTGATCATTTTAACTTTTTTCTTAATTAATGATTAATTTAGTTAAAGATATGATAAAAAAAAACACGTACGATCGTTCCAACAATGTGTTAATTGATTCAATGAAAAATAATTAATTTTGTTTCAAACTTAATAAAAAAAATAAAAAATATAGTAATTGAATAGTGCAAACTAGCAATTGATTTATTTGTAAGATTCTATTCAAATTTTTATTAAACGAATTAAGATGAATAATTGAAATTTGAACTCGAAATTAATTAACAAAACCTTTTTTTTCAGTGAACCATCCAAATCTTATTTTAACTAAAACACATTTTTATACCCACCACCACTGGTAGGATTTATATAGTGTATAAATTACACTAGTTAATTTCGTAAAAACGCTTCATCAATTACAGTAGGTCCCACTCCCACTCTCGGAGAACATTTTAATAAGCCTAAACCTGTAAAGAGTAAAGTTTAAATTTTGCATTTGGTCTACCAGTGGAATCAATTAGATAATAAAACCACACGGAACTTTTGGTGTTTCTTTTTTTTTTTTTTGTGCATTTCGAAAGACCTTTATTTCTTTAATTAATTTTCATCTTTAATTATTTTCCGCACTTCTTGCATTAAAATTTCTTTATAATTGTTTCGATTTCCATGACACTATTAACAGAGTTAATCAAATAAATATAAAAGATCAATATTTTGTTCCCTATCCGCTCAAGGGAGAAAGAATGGCATGATGAATTTCTTTTTATAAAAAAGTTAAAAGAAATAAATTAAGGTAACGATTTGACTAAATCCCGAAAATCCCGGGATTAAAAAATTCAAATCTCGAAAATCCCAGGATTTTTCGGGATCAGGATTTTGGGATTGGCATCCCCAATATTAACTTAATTTTCATTTGAAAAAAAACGTCGTATAAAGTACGGAGGATTCTATGTGACTTGGCCTTAACTTGTCCAAATTTAATTTTCAAATAATTGTTGTGTCAAACTAATTGAAATATTTGTAAATCGTGAAAATTCATTTCAATATAAATCGAATTTTTTTTTTTTTTGCTACAACATTTAAATAAAAGTATTTACGAGTCCTAGAAAAACTTTTCAATTTCATAAAAAAAAAAAAAACTTTTTTTAGTTGCTGTACAGCACAAATACATCTAACAATTACTTTATCCTTATAACGATTTAAAAAAAAAATTTAACAACATCAAAACATTAAATAAATATGTAGAACATACGTCAGGATTTAAATAAACTTTTTGATTTCCACAATTAAGAAAAATGTTTGCAGTAAGCAAAAATAACAACAACAACACGAAAAGCTTAATAACTGTAACAAAAAATTCTGTTAGGAAAAAAACAAAAAATATCAGACTGAATACGAAACTAAAAAATTATAAAAAAAAACAAGTTAGAGTGATATATTCGGCTGTGCCGAATCTTTGATACCCTCCATCGACATTTTGAATATTTAAGCAGTGGGCTCTATACCTATATGTTATCTATTAAAGGGCTGCATGGATAACTTCATTCATAAACATATCAAAATTTTTATTCAAGGAAGTTCGTATTCAAATAAAATTCAGATTGCTGAACAAGCTGTTGTTTTATTCATGCTACTAGCAAACACATTTCGTTTCATATGGCTAACACAAAGACTTTGTTCAATGAAACGACTTTTGTTTTGCAACAGGGATGTTAAAGTTGGTACAATTGTAGGTTTTTTTGGTACATTTTAACCTTCTAAAGTACCGTGGTACTACCGTGACTCATTTGGTACAATTTAAAAATTTGTCATAGTGCCCCCTTTTTGAATTTTTAGTATAGCAAACAAATTATTGAGCCCTTTTCATTACATTTATTTTTTTAATTATTATTTCTTTAATCAGGATTTTAAAAAATCCTTCTTTTAACTTGCATTTTTTTATGTAATATGCACTTAAAATTATTAACATGGTTAATTTAGAAATGCAATCAGAAGATGCTCGAATGCATGTATTTTTACAAATGCTAACTTTTTTGTTCCGCCAAAAAGAACGTAATTTCATTAATAAAAATGTTTTGGATGAATGTGATATACCTATCGTAGACATTTACAAAAATCACATTCCCTTTGAAGAAATTTATTGCGGAACAGGATTTATATATATTTCTACAAATAATATCAATATTGATATTTTTAAAGAAATTAAAGAAAATGCAAAACAATTTTATATAAAATTTTGCGAAGTTTTGAGAACCAAAGTCAACTTTAATAACGAAGTTTCAATCTGGTTTCATAAATTTACTTCTGAAAATGTTATTTCAGGTAAAACAAGTTGTATTGCACCTCTTCTAGCAAAAATGTTACCGAGTGAAATTGCAAATTTTGATTCAATCAATAATCAATTTAGAGCTTTAGCTGATGTCGAGCAACTGCAATCGTTAAAAACTGAAAACATTTGTAGTTTTTGGTCGACAGTTGCTAATTTACAAAATAAGCTTAATGTCTATATGTTTCCTGTTATTTCTTGAGTCGTTGCTGGAATTTTATCCATTCCATATTCGTCTGCAAATGTGGAAAGAGTTTTTGCTTTTCGAAATATGATAAAAACTAAGGAAAGTAACAGACTACATGTGCCAACATTATCAAGTCTCATACAAACAAAGGCTTGGTTAAGATCAAAAAATTCATTCTGCTATGATGTAACAATTCCAAGTAGTTTATTAACTAAACAAATAAGTGCCTGATTTTGATCTCATATATTTATTAGACTTTTATGTACCTTATTTTATTCAAACATATAATGTATGTTAATGTAAAATTTTGTTTTTTTGTGTACAATTGAACTTTTATATACTTTCTTTTTTGTTGTTTTAATAAATT
This sequence comes from Pollenia amentaria, assembly GCA_943735925.1. NCBI lineage: Eukaryota > Metazoa > Arthropoda > Insecta > Diptera > Polleniidae > Pollenia > Pollenia amentaria. Next base: position 195,875,547 of record OX031007.1, on the reverse strand, counting down.
TTAAAAAAATGGTACCGTGAAGGCCCGAAAAGAACATTTTCTTTTGGAAGTTGGTACCAAATTTAAAACCCCATTTAACATCCCTGTTTTGCAGTTTTCACTCTCTTTCATTTTTTTATATAAATACTCAATAGCAATGTTGCCACTTAGTAAATTTATGTAGTTTTTTCTTTTTTGTTACCTTTACAATAATATATCGTTTCCTTAGTCGGAAAAAGTGATAAGTCCATTTTTTCAAATTATTCAGAAGAGACAAAAAACTGTGTAATTTTTTTTTTAAGTAGACTTCTTAAAAATCTGTAAATGCAGTTTTTTTCTTTAGTCCATCCTCTTAAATTACCAGTAGTCGTAGGATTTTAAAATAAATAATTTGCGGACTTATTGGCTTTTTTGGACTAAGCACATTTGCTCTTTGAAATTTCATTAATTTAGTAGGACTTAGGATATTTGCCTTAAGTATGTTTTCTTTTATTTCTGGAATTTAATATAAGGAATTGTTCCTTATGAAGCATAATTCGTTACAGCGGTGTTCGCTGTAAACAAGAATGTAGTTTTTTTATTGGTGTTGATAAACAAAATATTTATTGGTTAACAATAAATAAGAATAGGAATTATTAGTTTAAAGAAAAAGAAATAAATAATAATAAAAAGGTATATTTTTGCGATATAGGGAAAATCCAATTGCTTAAAATTATACGAATATGTTGTATTCAATAGTGTATTTATTTTAAACGTAAGCTTCCTATGTTAAAAAAATAAGTACAGAATATTTAGAAAAAGAAATCATAGATGAGGCAGATCATTATAAAAACGGTGATGGTCCTTGTTTACAGTCAGTTTTAAAAATTGCAGGTCTTCATATTTTCTTCTCGTTATTTTCCGTCTTTCGTTGTAGTGGTTCCAAACTGAAAAAATGAATAGGCTTTATATTTTTATTTATTTTCTGTGGTAATTTTTTCAACTCTTCGAAGAACGAAGTTAATACTTTATTTCACAATTTGGTGTATATTTAATTGCACGAATATCCGTTACCTTGTGATCTCCTTTACCTCTTCCAGGCCAATAAATAATACAATACAAGAAATAGTTACCTTCGGCGTCAAAAAACTGTATCATTCTATTATTGTGCAATATTTTATATTTTTTAAAATTCACAAACCGTATATAATTCGATTGAAGACAGTAAATACTTTAGATTGTATTTAAATGTGTGGTTATAACAAGGACGAAAAAATATTAAAAAAACCCAAAATTCTCAATGCACGCAAAAGCATTTAAAACTGTAATCATTTTGATATAACGAATTATATGAAATGCAAAGTAGATATTTAATATTGCAGCTATTGCTAAATTGCTGTAATTCTTTATAATCCAACTTGAAAAGAAAAGGCTTTATTAAAAAAAAAAAAAATCGTTCCCTTCAACTGGACTTGGCATATTTTCTAACTTTTTAAAATTTTTTTTGGACTTAGCATATTTGTCACTGCATTCCAGTAAGATAAAACAAAATAATAGTATTATTTTTGCTTGTAAATGATGTATTTTGAATTATACTAGCAAGCTACATCAAAATCTCAATTTCGACGAAAAGTGGACTTAGCACTTTTTCCGACTAAGGTAACGATATGTAACTTGTAAAGTATTTTTTTAATTAAATTTAAATTTTTTTCGTAACAACTTCAGCAAAACACATTGCTGAAAATTGTGTTTGAAACTAAAATGAAATTTTTTTTTGAAGTTTAAAAATTTACATTAAAAACAATTAATTTACATTGAAAACAAAGTCAAATTTGTATTATTTTTATTAATTTAATATTAATTTACTTCCTTATCTTGTTGCTTTTACTCTTCATGGTTATTTTTGTTATTTTTATCTTTCCTAATATTTTTCATTTCTTTCAACTGGCAATACTGACTTTAAAATAAATGTGTTTTTCCATGAACTTATTCGACATTTATTCAGTGGTTGTTTTGTTTCAGAGTTGTTAGTATTCATATTCTCTTGCGTAAGTAAACAAAAACACTGCATCTTACTCGTCTCTTAAATTTCGTGTGTTTGTTGATTTCATTTCGTAGTTATTCATACGAACGAAGCAAATACAAAATTATAATGAAAGTTTCATGAACATCATTAATAAGTTTCATGCAGATGTTTAATATCTATATCTATTAGGGAGATCGATTATTCGACTTTTTTCAAAAACTGGTTCTCGAATATTCCGGATAATTGCTATTTTGAAAAAACCGATTTTCGGTTAAGCATTTTTAAAATAACCGGTTAACCGGTTTTAATTCGAATACAAAAAACCACAAAAATCAAATAAGTTTTTGTAATAAAACGTTAATTTGAATAAAAACAAAACCATTCAAAAAGGTAAGGAACCAACAAAATACATGTACATATCGTCCTCTTAATAAAACAATAGTGTATACGCATGTACAGTGTACACCATTATTTTTTTTAATTGCATAATAAGAATCTACATAACTGATTCTAAAATTTGGTGAAATTCTACTTCCACAAAGTGGGTCAAAAGATTAATTGAAATATTATTGTATAATTGCGTGTTTGAAATTTTTCATTAATAATTGTGTAAGTGCAGGTATGGTGTTTTAATTTGTTGTTACTCTGAATATCATTTCAAAGAAAAATAGGGTATAAAAAGCATACACTATTTTTATTATTTCATAACAAAATAAAATCGAATAATTACGTATATTGATATACACAATTTTTTAATAATATATTTGGTGTAAAATATTCAAATAAAATAGTGTATTATGATTTTCATACAAATTATAAAACAAATAAAATAGCCTAAGTGACATCATGGTACTTTGAATCCCATTTATTTGCAATTAAAGCACTTGTAAATTAATGAAATATCATCTGCTAGTAGCCTGATTATTCCATCACATATTTAAAAGGCTATTCATGATTTAAGCCCCAAGAAAGCCCCTGGTTTTGTTAAGATCAGCAACAAAATGCTTTTAGAGCTACCCAGCATAGCACAGAAAATTATTCACTTGATTTTTAATGCTATTTGACGCCTTGAATACTACCCACAAGAATGGAAAATATTATATATATAATATAAGTTGAGTCATATAGACCTATAAGCTTATTGTCTAATATATCAAAGCTGTTTGAGAAGCTGTTAGTGTCAAAATTAGCCCCAATTTTAAATGTAAATAGATGTACTCCTAACCATCAATTCGGCTTTAGAAAAGAACATAGCACAATTAAACAAACCCATCGTATAGTAAACGCCATAAGAAGAGCCTTTGAATAAAAAAAAAATATTGTTCCGCCCTCTTCATCGATGTTTCTCAAGCTTTTGATTAAGTCTGGCATGAAGACTTATTCCATAAATTGAAGTTGAACTTACCAGTAAACACACACAAGCTGTTAGAAAGCTACTTAGTCGGTCGAATGTTTATTATTAAAGAAGGTGATTTTATAAGTTCTCCTCAGCCAATTGACGCTGGAGTCCCATAAGGCAGCATCCTGGGCCCCATATTATACTTAATTTATACTTCGGACTTCCCTACAAACAGCTTCACCCATACCTCAACATTTGCGGACGATACAGCTTTTCTAAGCGTACACGCAAACTGTCAAGAAGCATCTCGTTACTTGCAGGATCATATATTTGAACTGGAAAAGTGGTTAAAACAATGGAGGATAAAGGTAAACGAGCAAAAATGCGTACATATAACATTCACCTTGCGTCGGCAGTCATTTCCCCCTTTTAAAATCAATAACCAATTAGTGCCCCAGCAATCGCATGTAAAATATCTCTGTATTCATCTAGATCGGCGTTTAACATGGAAATGCCATAACGAAGCAAAACTAACACAAATGAAACTAAAAGCAATGCAAATTTATTAGCTTATTGCAAGAAATTCTGTTCGTAGCCTCGACTGCAAACTTCTACTTTACAACTCTATATTGAAGCCAATCTGGTGCTACGGTATTCAGCTATGGGGCGCTACCTCGGTCTCAAATATCGAAAAAATTCAAAGGCGCCAAAATAAACTTCTTCAAATAATCACAGTCGCTCCCTGGTATGTTAAAAACTCTAATATTCACAAAAATCTCAATGTGCCATTAGTAAATACTATTATTACGAAGTACGCAGCAAAATATTTAAAAAGGCTTGAGTCGCACCCAAATCCACTAGCTCAAAATATTTTAAATGACAGTGGACACTCTAGATTAAGGAGAAGAGATACTGCAGGACTCATCCGACGAGAAGACCGCTAAACATTTACAAATGTGAACAGAAACCGTGAGGAGAAAAATTTTCGTCTAGCATTGGCAGGACAAAAATAAAGTATTAGTATAAGATTTGATAAATTATTTTATTATCAAAGTTGTTTTTGGGAATACTATTATTTATTAAAAGATTTTGTTTGTTGTGCTTAATTCCCTTTTTTAAATAATTGATAAAAAAAATACTGAAATTTATTGTTGGAGGATAAGCTGTTCCTATGCGAATTTCACTGGTTACTTAGGCCAGATCATCAGGAAACGTTCTCCTAAATAATTTTAGAAAAGCCAAAGCTATCAGCAAACAAAACTACAGAGGGATTGAGAATTGCCTACAAACACTCAAAAAGTCTTTTTTGCAACGATATCAAAGCTTAAACAAAATACCAAACAATTAATCAGTGATGATTTTATCTTTTCTTATTATTGTTAATTCATATTTAATATATGAAGATTCAATAAATAAATAATGAAAAAAAAAAATATTTAAATGACCACAACTCAAAAACATGGATTATTTTCTGAGATATTAGTGTATTCCCATTTGTCTAATAACTCAACAATTTTAAACTCTATTATCTCGAAATGGCAAAAAAATTATACATTCACCCCTATCGTGAATAATTTTTCCCTCTTAATTTGTCCCCTTTTCACGTATTTGCGATCATGAAAAAGATTAATTCACAATAGAATAATAACGTGAAAAAAATGTTCGCGGGAATATGTTCACTTTTCCCTTTAAATTTTTCACTTTATTTTTACTGGGGAACAAAACATTTATGTAAGTAATTCTTCTCATAATTCGAATATTGAAGTTTATAAAATTAATTTTAAGGTAAATTTCCGTTAAACGAGTTACAAATTTATATGTATATTGTTCAACAAAATGCAAAAAACAGGTCGATTGCCTGAGATGTTATGAAGCTTTTCAAAGACGTGGTGGCAGAATTTTAGAAATTTTTTTACTACATAAAAGCGCAATAAGCTGATGTTGCAATCAAACTATCACTCCAATACAATATATTTTATTTTGTTTTTTTTTTTTAACTTTTCTTTAAAATATACGTGTATATTTTTTAACAAAATATTTTTTTAATGTTATTTAATATTTCTTCTTTTTTACATTCACTGAGAACTAATAGCGCGAAAAATTTTTCACGGGAGTTTCACGATAGCATTTTTCCCTTCGAGGGGAATAAAAATTTCATGGGAACAAAAATTCCACTTGTTTTTCACGACGATATATGACTTAATATTTGACGATAATTCAAAGAAAAGTATGACCAGTAAATTGATCAAACTTTAGCTTTATTCTTAACAATTTCTATTTATTTACTAAACTTTATTTGTAAGTAGATAATTGTATAATGTTATTTAGAAACTTTTAAATGATGTTTGATCTAGCCCAACGTTTTGCAAAAATAAATAACAAGTTTTAGGAATTTAATAAATTTATTAATTGATATTTTTTATTTATTTATTTAGATATTTATTATAATTAAAATTACAATAAATCTTAAAGCTAAAGCACTAGCAATTAAGGCTATCGGCTTGTGTTATATATATTAAACAAAATTTAATACAAAAGGGATTAGTAAAAAGTACTTATGTGAACGTTAGATTTTGTTTTGTAGCTGAAGATGTTGTAAGAAATCATATTCATTATTTATATTATCCTCTAAAGGACATTTGAGTATATCTTTAATACTGTGAGAGTTGCATATTCTTAACCGGGTGTTATAGAGAGCCCGACATTCTAATAGCAGATGAATTGTTGTAAATGTTGTGTTGTTGCAAAAAATGCAAACAGGTTGTGAATCTTTTGATATGAAGTGTTGGTGTGTGAGCCTAGTGTGTGTTAGGCAAAGTCTTGTAAAGCATTTATTTTTATGCCAGTTTGTTGAATTTGAAAGGATGACTGGTATTCTATTAGGGTTTACTGTTTGGTAAAGATGACTATATCTGCTCAATTTTTGGAGAATTGTGGAATCTAAATTTTTTATCGTGGATCTTGAGATATAATGTTTTGTCTGGGGTATGTAAAGGTATGTTGGTTATATACAAGTATTTTTTGCGGCATTGTCTGCAGCCTCGTTTCCTAGTATACCAATATGACTTGGTATCCATATAATGTTTACCCTTTTTTAAGTTGTATTAGCATCTGCTGTATAGTGACAATTGTTTCATTTCTATTTCGGGTATTAAGCGTGGCGTCAAAAACAGAGCGGCTATCAGTGCAGATAACGTTTTTCATTCGGTTGGATTTACAAATTTTAAGAGATTCTAGAACAGCTTCCGCTTCGGCTTCAAATATGTTTGCGTCCTCTGGTAGTATTCCGGTTATTAGTGTTGAGCCGGTTTCGCTGGTAACAGCAAATCCGACATGATTTGTTGTTTTAGAACCGTCTGTGAAGATGAATTGCCAATTCTCGTTTTTTAACCTTGTAAAAACTTGTTGAAAAGGGATTTAAAAATATTAGGTGCTGTATTGGTTTTATTGAATATTTGTAAATTTTTCAGAAAAACACTTTCATCCAAATGCCAAGGAGGAGAATTGAGAATTGCGATATTCTCCCAAATTTATTTAAAATGAATTTTTATTTGTTGGTGTTTAATCATGTCTATATGAATGGACTTCAACTATATTTTTGAGAAGTTGCAAACAAAACCTCTTAGCCAGGATTATATATTTCAAATTATTTTGTTTCAGCATTATAGAAACGAATAGCAATATGAACATGTTTTTGTATGAAATATTTGTCAATTCGTCGACCACAATTTAAAACCCTCCATGACATTTTTTGATTTCTTCACTTTTGTTTTTAAGTTCTTAGTGTTTTAATACATAAAAACTGATGAATTTTTCCATATCGTTGATTCCACTGGAATGTTGTAGTTTTAAGCATGAAGATATGCTACGAGGGCGGATCAATAAGTCCGTGACTTTTCGAACTTCCTTCGTAGTTATATGAAATGCAACACTGCTTCCATCAAGTACCACCTGTTAATAGACTACTGTCAAGTTTTGAGCAAGTTCCGCCATTTACTTTGCGTTTAACAGCTGTTCAAAACATACAGCCTCGTGGATTTTTTAAAAATGGAAAAAAGTGAATTTCGAGTGCTCATTAAACATTTTTTTTTTGCGAAAAAAATTCGTCAATCAAACCAAGGAAAAGCTTGATAAATACTATTGGGACTCTGCACCATCGATTTCAATGGTAAAAAAGTGTGACAACTTCAAAGGATTATTTGGAGTTGTTTAACCGCAATTCGAATGAGTGTTTGCGGCGTTTTGTAACTGTGGATGAAACATGGATCCATTACAACACTCCGGAGACCAAGCAGCATTCTAAACAATGCGTTTTTCCGGGTGAACCGGCTCCGAAGAAGGCCAAGGTAAGTTTGTCGGCGAATAAGGTGATGGCAACAGTTTTTTGGGATGCACGCGGGATAATCCTCATCGATTACCTTCAAAAGGGAAAAACAATAAACGGCGAATATTATGCCAAATTATTGGACCGACTTACCGAGGATTTAAAAAAAAACGACCTCATATGGCCAAGAAAAAAGTTCTTTTTCATCAAGATAATGCACGGGTGCACACGTGTGCAGTCTGAATGGTAAAATTACATGAGTTGGGCTACGAATTGGTATCTCATCCACCATATTCTCCGGATTTAGCCCCCAGTGACTATTTCCTATTTCCGAACCTAAAGAAATGGTTCGGTGGAAAGAGATTTAGCTCCAACGATGAAATTATTGGTCAAACAAATGCCTATTTTATGCACCTCGAAAAATACTATTTTTTGGAAAAGATACACAAATTGGAGAAACGTTGGACTAAGTGTATTGAGCTAAAAGGAGATTATGTTGAAAAAAAAATTTTTTTTTGTAAGAAAAAACTGTGTTTCATTCAAACGGACTGATTGATCCACCCTCGTAGAACTACTTAAGAGTTTTTAGTGCCTTAACGGGAAACAGAACGGTCTTATATTTCACCCAATGATTCATTTTTGGCAGCATATTTTAGTAAAGTATTATTTGTCGTCGAATGGAGTTAAGATTTTTTTAGAGCACATTATTGTCAAGCATGTGGCCTCATTAAACGGATTAATAGGTGCTTTCAGGGCACTTCAGGTGCCTATTTACTTTTTAACTGAACCCTTTTTTGTACTGTTTTGAATTGTTTTTGGCTTTTTTACAAGAAAACACGCTTTTACTAGCGATTTGTATTTGTATTTACATACATTGTTTATAATCTTTTTTGACTTTTGGTACACATTTTTTTACATTCATCATAAAAAGTTTAAACGTAAATAAATTACATTTTATTAAAATAACCGGTTTATTATACCAAAAACCCCGGTTTATTCGATATTCGAAAAATGGTAATTTTAAAATAACCGGCTTAGGCAAAACTAAAAATAACAGGTTTAAACCAGTCGAATAATAACTGACCGATCTCCCTAATATCTATATCACTTTTATATTGTTAACTGACAATCGGAAAGTTATACGCTTTTATTTTTAGAAATTTGAACTAGCTTGAGTAAAATATTATAATTTGTAAGAGTTTTAGCCGAGCTTAAATGATTTTCATGAGAGCAATTTCTATTTATATGGTAAATTATGGATCAATCATCCCAAAATTCTGTAGAGTGATTTCTAGGTATTAAAAAACATAAATTAGAAAAAATTTCAATACAGAAGTGAAATTAGTTTAAGCGTTTACAGTGAATTTCAGAAGGCTGCCTAATATGGGATCACTGTTGCCAATTTAGCTTTTTTCTCATCAAATCTAGCGATTCTTATTCAAACTTTGCGGAAAAAATTGTGATTTAGCTATTAGCGCGAAATCTAGAGATTTTTTATTATGTGTTGGTTCGTTTTTAATAATTTTTTTGACAACTTTTTTGAAAAGTTGCTTTGAAATAAACAAAAGGGCCAAATAAACCACACAAACTCTTGCACAAACATATGATAACATATTTAATAAAGCATGAATCATACTTGTGTGAAATTTAAAAATTTGTAATATATACACAAACATCTTGGTATTTCTAAAAAAAAATATATTGACTTTATTGTTTCTTTAAGTTCAAAATAATAAAGTTCTCAAAAAAAAGGTGTTAAGAAAAATATTTTTTTTGTACTTTTGTACAAAAAATTACGAACCGAAAATTTAATTTTTTCTTTTTAAAAATTTAAAAATCATGCGTACAAAATAATTTTTTTTTCATCAGTTTAAAAACATAAAAGCAAACACAAAAAAAAGATATTTATTTTTTCAGTACAATATTATTTTGTACAACAAAAGAAAAAAATGAATCGAAAACTTAAAATTGAATTTTTATAATTGACAAAATTTAAACTCATACGTACAATATTATAGTAAAAAATATAAAGCTAATTAATAATAAGTAGTTATAACATGATAAAGATTATCCTAGAACTAAATAGTAATCTTATCAATTAGCTTGATGTTGAGTTTGAGCAACAATAAATTTTCTATATGCTCAGAACTTAAATTCCTTCTATTTTTGGTCATCATAATCGGCAAAGCACTGAAGGCTGTCTCCACAGATACCTGTGTTGCGGGTACAGCTAATGCAACAGCAGCTAGTTTTGATAATTAAGAATCTCTAAAGATTTTTTGCAATTGCAATTTTAAACACAATTTTATATTATAATTTTAATTAAAATTCACAATTTTAACTTCAAATTGAGTATTTATTGTTAGTTTCTAAAAACAAAAAAAAAAATATTTTTCTCAAAAGCGTTTTTTTTAAGAACTTTATTATTTTGAACTTTGAAGAACAAATAAAACAAAATAAGTTTTTTTTCTTTTTTTTGTACAGTTGAAAACATGTTTTGAACACCAATGATAAATATTTTTCAAAAAAAAAAAAAAAAAAAAAAAAAAAATAAAAAAAAAGTTTTTGTGTATTTTTCAAATTTTTGTTTTTTTGTTTCTTTTCATGTACAAAACACATATTGTACTATAAAAATAAATATCTTTCTTGTGTTTCTTATTTTTTTTTTAACTGATAGAAAAAAAAATTTCCTTTGTACGCATGAGTTTTGAATTTTTCAAATGAAAAACTTAAATTTTAAGATTTCGGTTCTCAATTTCTGATGCCTGCTTTAAAGCCTCATTGACAATGGAAACAGCCATCTCGTTTTCAATATGTCTCATTCTTTTCCAAGGTGTTTCATATAAATTCTTTTAAATTAAAGTACAAAAATTTAACTGAAGTTTTGTTTAAGAACTGCAAAACTTGTTTACTACTTACTTCTACTACAACAACAATTTATATGAAGTTCTAAATGACGATTATGACAATTTTCATAAGTTTTGAATAAAATCTAGCTTAGCTTCGTCAAAGAAATTCTAGCAAATTTTTTTTTGGTTTTTATTGATTACTTTAGACTTAGGGGTGTATTTGAAATTTTTAGTATAAAATTTTGCTCTCAGCAAGGCCTATAGGTTAACCTATATTATTTTATTTTTTTATTTACCTATGTATATATACGTATATATGAATGTATCTTCTACATGCTTTTTGAAATTTGTTTCTAAAAATATCGTTTGATGATGCATTTCCAAAAGGTTTTCGTTCATAATTTTATAAAATTTAACATAAATTACTGATCTTATTTGCAAAAAGGCTTAATTTTTTTAATATTTCAAAAATTTTATTTGCAAAAAGGTGTTTTTAGCGAAATATCGCCAAATTTTTTAATAAGTAAAAGATTTAGCTATTTTTCATTCTGTTTTATCGATATCCTTTAAAATCCGTTGGCAATAGTGTATGGGATCTAAGGTAATTATGGACCGTATATCAGAAAAGTACATGACATTTTTTATGGCTAAATTGAAACAAATTTTACCGCAATATCTATATCTGCTACGGTTTAAGGCGTATTTAATTAATTTCCCAGGGTGGGCTTTATTATGGTTAATTATGGAGTTTATGGGTATGATTTCTAGTTTTATGATAGCGCTATATATTACTGTTTTAGCCGTTATAAACTGTTTCCCGAGAGTAGAGTTTATATGGGACATATAGTAAATCATGGACCGATCTTCACGAAATTTGGCATTATGATCGTACAAAAAGAGTAACTGCAAAATGTAATAACAAACAGTGCATTCCGTCACCAATTTTTGTTGCTTTTGTAACAGAATTATTTTTGAGGGTGGTTTTCCCACGTTTGGATTTAAAACTCTTTTCCTTCTGAACGGATTTTGCTGGATTTCAATCCGAAACTGCATTGGTTATCTAACTTGACACCAATATTGTGCACTTCTTTTGAGTTGTACGAAAGTGATCGTGTTTATAACAGACGGACCGATGGAGCTTAATCGACTTAGAATTACTCAAGGGCCCAGAATATACATACATATATACTTTATGGGGTCGTCGATGAATATTAGAAAAGTTTGACAAGGAATGACAAGCTACTTAGACCATTTTTAAAACTTGTTGGGGAGGGCACAAAAATAAAAGTAAATTTAACAATTAACAATCCACAGTTATGGCAATACCTCTCTTTTATGCCTCTGGACCCATTATTGACTGTAGCGCCGACTTTCAACAATTTTTTTTATCAGTCTTATAACTATCGGTATCCACCGAAAATTTCCCTTACATTTTTTTCATGCAGTTTTTCATAATGGACTATGGGTGATAAGCGAAAAAAGTTAGTAGGTAGGACATACTAGCAAAATTAAGTGACTACTTTACTTTTAAGCCTGTTACTCTGTTCAACATTTCACGTGAAATGCTGTCAAAAGTTAGAGTGCTATATTCGGCTGTGCCGAATCTTTGATACCCTCCACCGACAGAAGTGGGCTCTATATTGTAAATACATATATATTATTAACTAAACTTAACAAAAACGAACGTCAGCATTAAAATTGGTTGCGGCTTAGACCTGAATTGAATTATTGACCGACAATAAGAAAATTTTATGCGTATCTTGTTAGAACTTTGAACTGGCTTGAGTAAAATATCATGACTTGTAAAGTTTTAGCCGAACTAAAATAATTTTTAGGAGGGTGATTTGAATTGGACCTATGGTAAATTATGAATCATCCCAAAATTCTGGAGACTATTATAAAAATAAATTAGAATAAATTGCAATACAGCAGTGTAATTAGTTTAAGTGTTAACAGTGAATTTCACAAAATTGCATGAAATTTTTTCTGGCCATATGCATCTAAGTTGGAAGAAATTTTACCGCAATATCTAAATCTGTTATGGTTTTAGGTGAATTTAATTATTTTCCCAAAGTGGGCTTTATTTGGTTTTAGGCGCAATAAACTGTTTTCCGAGAGTAGGGTTAATATGGGGCTTAGGGTAAATTATGGACCGATCTTTCAAAACTTTTACAGTGTGATTTCTAGTCCTATAAAACTGTGACGTACCAAATTTTAGTATGATAGCGTTATTTATTACAGTTTTAGGCGTACTAAGCTGTTTTCCGGGAGCAGGGTTTATATGAGGCCTATGGTCAATTATGGACCGATTTTCACCAGTATGATTTGCAGTTATATAAAGCACATTCGTGCAAAATTGTATATCATTCTGTGTATTATTTCACCTTTTATGTTAGTTTTTTGTATCAAAATTTTTTTAGGGTGGTGGTTCCACATTTTGATTCTTAGTTCTGATCCTACTTAACCGATGTGGCTGGCTTTCAATCCCAAACTGCTTAGGATAACTACAAGCAATTTCAGACCAAGTTTGTTCTTTTATTTTGCGTTGTTCGAAAATGGACGTGTTTTCAACAGACGGACAGACAGACGGACATGGCCAAATCGACTTAGAATTACTCAAGGAGCCGAAATATATATACTTTATTGGGTCTTAGATGTATAATAAAAAAGTTTCACACGGAATGACAAACTTTGTATACCCTCACTCACCACTAGTGGTGGTGGAGGGTATAAAAGCATATGGAAGTAAATGCTGGCAAACTGATTCAAGTATACCATATTGATCCTTATGAGCTTTCTATGATAAAATATTATGATTTTTAAAGTTTTGATTTTTATTTTTTCGATATTTTTTTGAACAAAAAAAAACAGTTATATTTTTTTTTATTATTTTTTTGAACAAAAATAACAATTATTATTTGATTTTTATTTAAAATAAAAGTTATTCTCTAACGAAATGTACGTGTTATCATTATTAAGCTGACTTTAATAATTTAATTCAAAATGTGATCATCATTGGGATTTCTTATGCGCTTAAAATAACGGCCTAAGTTGTAAAAAATACAACAGGTTAATAAAGGGTTTATGAAACGGATTTTGTATGAAAATCAATTTCATAAACCCTTTATTAAACTGTTTTAATTTTTATAACTTAGGCCGTAAATATTTAAAGTCAACTAAATAATTAAAACAGGTACATTTCGTTAGAGAATAACTTTTATTTTTGCTCGAAAAAATTAAAATCATAATATAACTGTTGTTTGTGATCGAAAAAATAAAAATCAAAAAATAACTGTTATCATCTGACTTTTATGAAAAAAGAAATAACTGTTACGGTCCCTGGTATTTAATTAAATAATTTAAAAAAAAGAATACGGGAACTTTTTTCTTTTTATAAATTATTTTAAAAACGAAAATAACAAAATTTATGTTTTTCTTATTGAAGTGTAGTCGCAAACAGGCTTTTATGTATTCAATATTGAACAATGTTATTTTAACATCTTTTATTTAAAATAAATATGAAACAATGATAATTTTAAATAAAGATCATGCTTTTCCAGAAATTTACTATGATTTTCAATTAACACTGCGTCATTTTAATTTAACATTGATATTTTTTTTCTGTGTGTTTTTATGGTTAACATTATAAAACTTACTATGTTGCAATGGAATTTCTTTGTATGAGAGCAATTCATTACCCGAAAGGGATATCCGAACAATAATGTACAAGCCACTTTAAATGCTGCATTACCATTTAAATTTCAGTTTTACGTTGTATTTATCTTTCATTAGAATATGAAAAATTAATTAATTTGCCAGCTATAAACTAAAATTGAATAACCCGGAGCCTAGTAGTTAGGAATTTTAAAGTAATTTCTTTTTGCATGCTGAGCCAAACTACACAGAAACAATTATTTTTCAAATTCAAATAAAAAAATTTTAGAAGCAAAACTTTTTTTGTTTGAAACAGTACCTGCAAACGAATTTGCATATTCAAACAATTTAGTTTGAATTTCGTTTATTGAAAAAAACTCGGATTTTTTCAAACAAATAGTTGTTATTATTGGTTAAATTTGTGTTTGATATTAAAAAAAATTTCCAACAAATAATTTTGCTGAATCAAACAAAAAAATTTTTTGAAATTAATAAAAATTTCAAAACAAATAATTTTGCTGAATCAGTGAAGAGCGGATGGAAAGAACAAATTTCAAATTACGACCAGATATGGTTTTCATCAACATTTTACTTTCAAAATTTGATGTACTCGTATTTAACTAAAAAACTTAAAGAAATAGAATACGGGATTTTTTTCATTCTTTTTTATCAACTTTGAAACCAACCAAAAAATTCTGCTTTTTTTTTTTTTGAAGGCAGTACACTTAGCTGAAAGTACTTGACTAGCTGGTATATACTATTCTTTTCGCATATTACCCTGTATGTCCAATATATTTTTTTTGTGTTGCTATATATATAATATGGTTCGTCATTCTCCGATAATACTTTCTCACTGATTTTTATAGGGTTGCCTACATTCTGGTGAAAACCCTAAATCTTAATTTTGGGACAACTTTTATAAGAGAGTTTGTAACATTTTGTTCTTGCTTTCTTAATTTTTTGCTTTAATAAATATTCTCCATTTAAATAAGAAAGTTTGGCATAATTTTTGCTTGAATTTAAAAGAAACATGTTACAGATGTCTGGTATCACTGGTACTTAATGTCCTAAAAAAAAGGTTTCTGGAATTTTGTTTATTTTTAATACAATTTCCTTTTTTTATTCTTTTGTCAACTATTCTAAATAATAAACTTATTTTCTTAACTTGGAAGAGATTTAATTTGCAACTCCCTGCTAAATCCATCAGATGAGTCACTTAATTCCCCCTGTTTTTTTTTTTTTTTTTTTTTTTTTTTTTTTGTTTGCACAGTTTGGTGTTAAATTAAATTTTAAATCTCGTTTAAATGGGTTCATAATGAAATATAAGGAAATGAGAAAATAAACAAATGCAAATTTTTCGTTTTTTTTTCTCAGTCCAGAATTTAATTTTGACTTAAATGTATTTCTACCCACCTCACAATTGTGGAGAGGGTATTATGCGTTTGTGCTGATGTTTGTAACACCTTAAGATATTGGTTCTAGAGTCACTTTTTAGTTTTGCGATCGACTAAGAATAACCTTTTGAATCGATCTAACGATGTCCGCCTGGATGGCTGTCTATGGGAACCTTGCGCCCAAAGTACAGGTCGCAATATTGGGAAAATTCGACGAAGTTTTGTACCTACGTTCCAATTGTCACAATCCTATTGAAGATGGTGAGAATCGGTCCATTTTTATACAAAGCCCCCATATAAGCTAATTTCCGGAACCACAAACCATCTTTTTATGTTGGTATTTAAGTCGAATTTGATCTAAACTTGTCTATTGAATTTTATTGGAATAGGTCCATACTTAACCACAGCTCCCATACAAATACTACTTCCGAAAATAGATTTTGATACCATAATTATGTTATATAAATATTGGTATTGACATACAAATTGGCGGAAATAACTTTTACGTCATGACAAAATGTTGTGCTGGTAGGTCCAAAATATACTACCTTTCCAAACCCAGTTAAAGACAATAAAATTTTATATAGATGCATACATATCTCAATAATATTTGGCACATGAATCTTAACCTTATAACATACATTTTTTCTGGTGGGTCCATGATTGCCCATGGATCCCAAATAGGGTACACTCTCGAAAATTTGTTTTTAAATACTGTGGTGTAGGATATCATATGGTCGGCCTTGACCGACTATGCTTTCTTACTTGTTTTTTGTTAAAATATATGTAGTTTATTTTATTTCCTTTGCTGTATGACTTTTAAGGCGGTTTCACCCATTTTTTACATATAAAATATTTCTTCGTATTTTTTTTTTTTTTATGTACATAGTTTGAAGTTTCTTCTACAATTTTTGTTCGCAACGAATGGGTGAATCTGTCTTCAATTTTTTTTTAATAAAAAAAAATTACAAAGTATGTACTTACTTGTACAGCTTATTTATTTATTTCTTTTTTCTTTGGTTGTTTTGTTTTTTCTTATTTTTTATTTATGTACTTGAATCCTTTTCGTGCTTAAAAAGTGGCTTTATTTAAATATTTTATTGTTCATGTTGCATGAAAAATGAGGAAAATGAATTAAGCAAACGCAGTTATAGTTTGGAACTACAACCACTTGATTCCGCTTAAGATTCTGTTGTTGCTGTTTCTGTTTTTTACCACTTACGTTGATGGCAGCAGATCAGTCTTCCAGATGAATGCCTTTGATGATAATTTTCTCTACGGTTGTTTAATTTGTGGCACAAAAATGTCTTAAAGAAGAGCTGGTTGGTCGGTTGGTTGGTTTGTATTTAAAATGTAAAAAAAAATTACTGTTGTTGCATCTCTCTTATAAAAAACGAATAATTTTAAATCTGCAATAAAATTGCATTCATTGCAATTGATTTAATTAAGTAGAGAACAGAAATGTTAATAAAACAGTTTAACATTTAATAGCTCAGACGTTTTTATTTTAAATTTTTGATTGAAATTTAAATGAGAAATTAACTGCCAATTTCACGATGTCGAAAGAACGTTTTCTTTTGTAAACATACATATGAAACCAAAAAAAAAGGTTTTAGAATTTGTTTTTGTTATACCCTCCACCACACGCAGAGAAAAAACATGTTTAAATATGGTCACCTCCAACAAAACTATTTTAAAAGCAATTTTTAAACATATTGGGTTTAATCTAACCATAATATTGTCACCGACAACCATGTTATGGTTAAATTAGACCTGCATCAAGAAGCCACATACATATTATATTTGCCTCTAAACATATTATGGTTAAATATAACAATAATTTGTTTTTAAAATAACAATAGTATTTTCCTCTTTTCCAAGAGCAACATGCTATGGTTGAAAAACAACTATGCTATTATAAGTGTTAAACATATTTAAGTTATTATTAACCATAGCATGTTCAAAGGCAACCATAATATGGTTGTGGCTTCTTGATTGAGGTCTAATTTAACCAAAATATGTTTGTCGGTGACAATATTATAGTTTAATTAAACATGATATGTATAAAATTTTCTTTAAAAACAGTTTTGTTGGAGGTGACCATATTTAAACACGTTTTTTCTCTGGGTGCAGCAACAGTACTGAATGAGGGTATACTAAGTTTGAGACCCCATAAAGTATATATATTCTGGCTCCTTGAGTAGTTCTAAGTCGACTTAGCCACGTCTGTCTGTCGGTACGTATGTTGAAAACACGACCATTTTCGAAAAACGCAAAATAAGAGAACAAACTTGGTTTAAAATTGCTTGTAGTTATCCTAAACAGGTTGGGAATGAAATCCAGCAAAATCAGTTTAGTAGGATCAGAGATATGAATCAAAACGTGGAACCACCACCCTAAAAAAATTGATAATTTTGATACAAAAACTGACATAAATGACAATAATGCACTGACAATAATGCACGGAATGATAAAAAATGTTGCACGAAATCGCCTTATACGACTGCAAATTATACTGCTAAATTTTGTGAAGATCCATAATTTACACTAGGCCCCATATAAACCCTACTCCCGGAAAACAGTTTAGTACGCCTAAAACCGTAATCAATAAAGGTATCATACTAAAATTTGGTACATCACAGTTTTATAGGACCAGAAATCACACTGTAAAATTTTTTGAAGTTCGGTCCATAATTTACACTAGGCCTCATGTAAACCCTACTCCCGGAAAACAATTTAGTACGCCTAAAACCGAAATAAATAATGCTATCATAATTAAATTCGGTACGTTTTAGTTTAATATGACAGGAAATCACACTAGAAATCACTGCATCAAATTTCGTGAAGATCGGTCCGTAATTTACCCTAGGCCCCATATAAACCCTACTCTTGGAAAACAGCTTATTGCGCCTAAAACCAAATAAAGCCCACTTTGGGAATATAATTAAATTCGCCTTAAACCATAACAGATTTAGGTGCCTATTATGAACTTTATTCGATTTTCGACAGCAGTCAAATTAGTTGATCGAACCAATTTTCATTTGGTATTATGGCGCACATTCGATAAAAAAAAGTACTATTGTGATTTAGTTTATTCACAGTAGTACATTTTCTATCAGCTGTCACTTTACATACAAAATTTTTGTTAACAAATATAAAAAATAAAACTAATATAAATCATGACTACGACGGAATTGTTGTACGATGATTCATCTGATGAGGATGAACGCTTACTGGAACTGGCCTGTACCTGTAGCCTGAACTTTTGTAAAAATTCCTTTTGCCAACAAAGGATTTTGTTTCATAAGGGAAACAAGCTTTTCAAATTTCTGCTTACTACTGTCGACTTAAGACCTGCACAAAATAACCAAAAATAATTAATTAAAATAATTAATTAATAAATTAACAAAAACTTACATTTTCAACATTTTTTTTTTTTTAAATTTTTTACACCGTCGAAAGCAAATTTGTTTTCGTTGAAAAATTCGATGCACAACGAAATTTTCGACAGTGCTGCCAACTCATAATACCAAATTAACATTCGATAGTCGATGTTCGATAGCCAGCGAAAATCGTTTATCGAATGTAACTCATAATAGGGGCCTTAGATAATGCGTTAAAACTGCTTCCAACTTAGATTCATATGGCCAGAAAAAATATCATGCAAATTTGTGAAATTTACTGTTAACGCTAAAATTAATTACACTGCTGTATTGAAATTAATTCTACTATATTTTTTGTAATACCAGAAATCAGTCTTCAGAATTTTGGGATGATTGGTCCATAATTTACCATAGATCCAATACAAATTACCCTCCTAAAAATCATTTTAGTTCGGCTAAAACTGTTAGGAATCATGATATTTTTCTCAAGCCAGATCAAAGTTCTAAAAAGAAACGCATAAAACTTTCTGATTTTCGATATAATAATTAAATATAGGTCTAAGCCGCAACCTATTATAAAGCTGACGTTCGTTTTTATGAACCTTGGTTAATAATATATATGTATTTATCATATAGAGCCCACTGTTTTTAAATGTAGTTGTGCGAAAAAAAGAGTTCTTTCGCATTTTGTGAAATAGGCAATAAGTCTTACATACATACAGTTGAACCTCGTTTATCCGGCTCGCACGGGACCGGCCTGTGCACGGATAAGCGACAAACACGGATAATCGATATAATATGAAAACACAAAAAATTAAATTTTTTTAACCTTAAATCTTTTTCTTCATGTTACAAAGGTATTTTAAGTTAGTACGTTCTACATACTAGTATGTATATAAACTTGAGTGCATGTATAACAAAAAATTATAATCACCGAATTTTAATTATGCTTATGTGTATTTGGTTGGAAGAGAAAACAAACTTGCACGCATAATAGAGGTAAAGCGCAGTGAATAGAGATATAAAAAAGGAAGCACCGATAAAAGGGGCAAAATCACGCATAATAAAGGTTGTAAATTTAAGCGAACAGCGGATGGTTAATAGATGTAGCCGGTTAATAGAGGCCCGGATAAATGAAATTCTATTACTACTGCGAAGAAGAGGACAAATTTATATCCAACCGATTATCATTTTTTATGTAAAAAACAAAAACTATAATTTGAATTTGTGATAAATTTTATAGCCCAACAAATAATTGTTTGTCTTTGATTTTTATACCCTTCACCGAAGATAAAAGGGTATGGTATATACGTTTTCATTTCGTTTGTAATTTCTACAATATTGATCTTTGACGCCGTAAGGTATATATAAAATAAAAACTTCCATCTGTCCGTCTGCCCGTGAGTATGTTGAAATGGAGTTTCCGAAGATCCCAAAAACGATGGGGAAGATTATTATATATTTTTGACAAATTTACTTCACTGAAGTTTACTATTCAAATTCAGCCAGATCAGTCCATAAATGACTGAAATATGAACAAGAAACCTGCCTTTTGTGTGCCCCATAAATCTCTTGATGTTCCGGTTTTTTATTCTTTTTTTTCTATGTATCTGGGGAACGGCCAGAGCCAAAGTTTCCAAATTAGCTTCAAGCATCTTGGTTATCATTAATAAAACGCAATTTTATGTTTTCATATAAAAATTCCATTTTTCAAGTAGAATATGGAATTTTGGTAGTGATTACAGATTTTAATCCTTTTAGCTCTAGGACTTTTAGTTAACGAATAAAACGCAATTTTATGTTTTCATATAAAAATTTCATTTTTCAAGTAGAATATGGAATTTTGGTAGTGATTACAGATTTTAATCCTTTAAGCTCTAGGACTTCTAGTTAACGAATAAAACGCAATTTTATGTTTTCATATAAAAATTTAATTTTTCAAGTAGAATATGGAATTTTGGTAGTGATTACAGATTTTAATCCTTTAAGCTCTAGGACTTCTAGTTAACGAATAAAACGCAATTTTATGTTTTCATATAAAAATTCCATTTTTCAAGTAGAATATGGAATTTTGGTAGTGATTACAGATTTTAATCCTTTAAGCTCTAGGACTTCTAGTTAACGAATAAAACGCAATTTTATGTTTTCATATAAAAATTCCACTTTTCAAGTAGAATATGGAATTTTGATAGTGATTACAGATTTTAATCCTTTAAGCTCTAGGACTTCTAGTTAACGAATAAAACGCAATTTTATGTTTTCATATAAAAATTCCACTTTTCAAGTAGAATATGGAATTTTGATAGTGATTACAGATTTTAATCCTTTAAGCTCTAGGACTTCTAGTTAACGAATAAAACGCAATTTTATTTTTTCATATAAAAATTCCACTTTTCAAGTAGAATATGGAATTTTGATAGTGATTACAGATTTTAATCCTTTAAGCTCTAGGACTTCTAGTTAACGAATAAAACGCAATTTTATGTTTTCATATAAAAATTTCATTTTTCAAGTAGAATATGGAATTTTGGTAGTGATTACAGATTTTAATCCTTTAAGCTCTAAGACTTCTAGTTAACGAATAAAACGCAATTTTATGTTTTCATATAAAAATTTCATTTTTCAAGTAGAATATGGAATTTTGATAGTGATTACAGATTTTAATCCTTTAAGCTCTAGGACTTCTAGTTAACGAATAAAACGCAATTTTATGTTTTCATATAAAAATTCCACTTTTCAAGTAGAATATGGAATTTTGATAGTGATTACAGATTTTAATCCTTTAAGCTCTAGGACTTCTAGTTAACGAATAAAACGCAATTTTATGTTTTCATATAAAAATTCCATTTTTCAAGTAGAATATGGAATTTTGATAATGATTACAGATTTTAATCCTTTAAGCTCTAGGACTTCTAGTTAACGAATAAAACGCAATTTTATGTTTTCATATAAAAATTCCATTTCTCAAGTAGAATATGGAATTTTGATAGTGATTACAGATTTTAATCCTTTAAGCTCTAGGACTTCTAGTTAACGAATAAAACGCAATTTTATGTTTTCATATAAAAATTTCATTTTTCAAGTAGAATATGGAATTTTGATAGTGATTACAGATTTTAATCCTTTAAGCTCTAGGACTTCTAGTTAACGAATAAAACGCAATTTTATGTTTTCATATAAAAATTCCACTTTTCAAGTAGAATATGGAATTTTGATAGTGATTACAGATTTTAATCCTTTAAGCTCTAGGACTTCTAGTTAACGAATAAAACGCAATTTTATGTTTTCATATAAAAATTCCATTTCTCAAGTAGAATATGGAATTTTGGTAGTGATTACAAATTTTAATCCTTTAAGCTCTAGGACTTCTAGTTAACGAATAAAACGCAATTTTATGTTTTCATATAAAAATTCCATTTCTCAAGTAGAATATGGAATTTTGGTAGTGATTACAAATTTTTATCCTTTAAGCTCTAGGACTTCTAGTTAACGAATAAAACGCAATTTTATGTTTTCATATAAAAATTCCACTTTTCAAGTAGAATATGGAATTTTGATAGTGATTACAGATTTTAATCCTTTAAGCTCTAGGACTTCTAGTTAACGAATAAAACGCAATTTTATGTTTTCATATAAAAATTTCATTTTTCAAGTAGAATATGGAATTTTGATAGTGATTACAGATTTTAATCCTTTAAGCTCTAGGACTTCTAGTTAACGAATAAAACGCAATTTTATGTTTTCATATAAAAATTCCACTTTTCAAGTAGAATATGGAATTTTGATAGTGATTACAGATTTTAATCCTTTAAGCTCTAGGACTTCTAGTTAACGAATAAAACGCAATTTTATGTTTTCATATAAAAATTCCATTTCTCAAGTAGAATATGGAATTTTGGTAGTGATTACAAATTTTTATCCTTTAAGCTCTAGGACTTCTAGTTAACGAATAAAACGCAATTTTATGTTTTCATATAAAAATTCCATTTCTCAAGTAGAATATGGAATTTTGGTAGTGATTACAAATTTTTATCCTTTAAGCTCTAGGACTTCTAGTTAACGAATAAAACGCAATTTTATGTTTTCATATAAAAATTCCACTTTTCAAGTAGAATATGGAATTTTGATAGTGATTACAGATTTTAATCCTTTAAGCTCTAGGACTTCTAGTTAACGAATAAAACGCAATTTTATGTTTTCATATAAAAATTTCATTTTTCAAGTAGAATATGGAATTTTGATAGTGATTACAGATTTTAATCCTTTAAGCTCTAGGACTTCTAGTTAACGAATAAAACGCAATTTTATGTTTTCATATAAAAATTCCACTTTTCAAGTAGAATATGGAATTTTGATAGTGATTACAGATTTTAATCCTTTAAGCTCTAGGACTTCTAGTTAACGAATAAAACGCAATTTTATGTTTTCATATAAAAATTCCATTTTTCAAGTAGAATATGGAATTTTGGTAGTGATTACAAATTTTTATCCTTTAAGCTCTAGGACTTCTAGTTAACGAATAAAACGCAATTTTATGTTTTCATATAAAAATTCCATTTCTCAAGTAGAATATGGAATTTTGGTAGTGATTACAAATTTTTATCCTTTAAGCTCTAGGACTTCTAGTTAACGAATAAAACGCAATTTTATGTTTTCATATAAAAATTCCATTTCTCAAGTAGAATATGGAATTTTGGTAGTGATTACAAATTTTTATCCTTTAAGCTCTAGGACTTCTAGTTAACGAATAAAACGCAATTTTATGTTTTCATATAAAAATTCCATTTCTCGAGTAGAATATGGAATTTTAGTAGTGATGACAGATTTTAATCCTTTAAGCTCTAGGACTTCTAGTTAACGAATAAAACGCAATTTTATGTTTTCATATAAAAATTTCATTTTTCAAGTAGAATATGGAATTTTGATAGTGATTACAGATTTTAATCCTTTAAGCTCTAGGACTTCTAGTTAACGAATAAAACGCAATTTTATGTTTTCATATAAAAATTCCACTTTTCAAGTAGAATATGGAATTTTGATAGTGATTACAGATTTTAATCCTTTAAGCTCTAGGACTTCTAGTTAACGAATAAAACGCAATTTTATGTTTTCATATAAAAATTCCATTTTTCAAGTAGAATATGGAATTTTGATAATGATTACAGATTTTAATCCTTTAAGCTCTAGGACTTCTAGTTAACGAATAAAACGCAATTTTATGTTTTCATATAAAAATTCCACTTTTCAAGTAGAATATGGAATTTTGGTAGTGATTACAGATTTTAATCCTTTTAGCTCTAGGACTTCTAGTTAACGAATAAAACGCAATTTTATGTTTTCATATAAAAATTTCATTTTTCAAGTAGAATATGGAATTTTGGTAGTGATTACAGATTTTAATCCTTTAAGCTCTAGGACTTCTAGTTAACGAATAAAACGCAATTTTATGTTTTCATATAAAAATTCCACTTTTCAAGTAGAATATGGAATTTTGATAGTGATTACAGATTTTAATCCTTTAAGCTCTAGGACTTCTAGTTAACGAATAAAACGCAATTTTATGTTTTCATATAAAAATTCCATTTTTCAAGTAGAATATGGAATTTTGATAGTGATTACAGATTTTAATCCTTTAAGCTCTAGGACTTCTAGTTAACGAATAAAACGCAATTTTATGTTTTCATATAAAAATTCCACTTTTCAAGTAGAATATGGAATTTTGGTAGTGATTACAGATTTTAATCCTTTTAGCTCTAGGACTTCTAGTTAACGAATAAAACGCAATTTTATGTTTTCATATAAAAATTCCATTTTTCAAGTAGAATATGGAATTTTGATAGTGATTACAGATTTTAATCCTTTAAGCTCTAGGACTTCTAGTTAACGAATAAAACGCAATTTTATGTTTTCATATAAAAATTCCACTTTTCAAGTAGAATATGGAATTTTGATAGTGATTACAGATTTTAATCCTTTAAGCTCTAGGACTTCTAGTTAACGAATAAAACGCAATTTTATGTTTTCATATAAAAATTCCATTTTTCAAGTAGAATATGGAATTTTGATAGTGATTACAGATTTTAATCCTTTAAGCTCTAGGACTTCTAGTTAACGAATAAAACGCAATTTTATGTTTTCATATAAAAATTCCACTTTTCAAGTAGAATATGGAATTTTGGTAGTGATTACAGATTTTAATCCTTTAAGCTCTAGGACTTCTAGTTAACGAATAAAACGCAATTTTATGTTTTCATATAAAAATTCCACTTTTCAAGTAGAATATGGAATTTTGATAGTGATTACAGATTTTAATCCTTTAAGCTCTAGGACTTCTAGTTAACGAATAAAACGCAATTTTATGTTTTCATATAAAAATTCCACTTTTCAAGTAGAATATGGAATTTTGATAGTGATTACAGATTTTAATCCTTTAAGCTCTAGGACTTCTAGTTAACGAATAAAACGCAATTTTATGTTTTCATATAAAAATTCCATTTTTCAAGTAGAATATGGAATTTTGATAGTGATTACAGATTTTAATCCTTTAAGCTCTAGGACTTCTAGTTAACGAATAAAACGCAATTTTATGTTTTCATATAAAAATTCCATTTTTCAAGTAGAATATGGAATTTTGATAGTGATTACAGATTTTAATCCTTTAAGCTCTAGGACTTCTAGTTAACGAATAAAACGCAATTTTATGTTTTCATATAAAAATTCCACTTTTCAAGTAGAATATGGAATTTTGGTAGTGATTACAGATTTTAATCCTTTAAGCTCTAGGACTTCTAGTTAACGAATAAAACGCAATTTTATGTTTTCATATAAAAATTCCACTTTTCAAGTAGAATATGGAATTTTGATAGTGATTACAGATTTTAATCCTTTAAGCTCTAGGACTTCTAGTTAACGAATAAAACGCAATTTTATGTTTTCATATAAAAATTCCATTTTTCAAGTAGAATATGGAATTTTGATAGTGATTACAGATTTTAATCCTTTAAGCTCTAGGACTTCTAGTTAACGAATAAAACGCAATTTTATGTTTTCATATAAAAATTCCATTTTTCAAGTAGAATATGGAATTTTGGTAGTGATTACAGATTTTAATCCTTTAAGCTCTAGGACTTCTAGTTAACGAATAAAACGCAATTTTATGTTTTCATATAAAAATTCCATTTCTCAAGTAGAATATGGAATTTTGGTAGTGATTACAGATTTTAATCCTTTAAGCTCTAGGACTTCTAGTTAACGAATAAAACGCAATTTTATGTTTTCATATAAAAATTCCATTTCTCAAGTAGAATATGGAATTTTGGTAGTGATTACAGATTTTAATCCTTTAAGCTCTAGGACTTCTAGTTAACGAATAAAACGCAATTTTATGTTTTCATATAAAAATTCCATTTCTCAAGTAGAATATGGAATTTTGGTAGTGATTACAGATTTTAATCCTTTAAGCTCTAGGACTTCTAGTTAACGAATAAAACGCAATTTTATGTTTTCATATAAAAATTCCACTTTTCAAGTAGAATATGGAATTTTGATAGTGATTACAGATTTTAATCCTTTAAGCTCTAGGACTTCTAGTTAACGAATAAAACGCAATTTTATGTTTTCATATAAAAATTCCATTTTTCAAGTAGAATATGGAATTTTGATAGTGATTACAGATTTTAATCCTTTAAGCTCTAGGACTTCTAGTTAACGAATAAAACGCAATTTTATGTTTTCATATAAAAATTCCATTTTTCAAGTAGAATATGGAATTTTGATAGTGATTACAGATTTTAATCCTTTAAGCTCTAGGACTTCTAGTTAACGAATAAAACGCAATTTTATGTTTTCATATAAAAATTCCACTTTTCAAGTAGAATATGGAATTTTGGTAGTGATTACAGATTTTAATCCTTTAAGCTCTAGGACTTCTAGTTAACGAATAAAACGCAATTTTATGTTTTCATATAAAAATTCCATTTCTCAAGTAGAATATGGAATTTTGGTAGTGATTACAGATTTTAATCCTTTAAGCTCTAGGACTTCTAGTTAACGAATAAAACGCAATTTTATGTTTTCATATAAAAATTCCACTTTTCAAGTAGAATATGGAATTTTGGTAGTGATTACAGATTTTAATCCTTTAAGCTCTAGGACTTCTAGTTAACGAATAAAACGCAATTTTATGTTTTCATATAAAAATTCCATTTTTCAAGTAGAATATGGAATTTTGATAGTGATTACAGATTTTAATCCTTTAAGCTCTAGGACTTCTAGTTAACGAATAAAACGCAATTTTATGTTTTCATATAAAAATTCCACTTTTCAAGTAGAATATGGAATTTTGATAGTGATTACAGATTTTAATCCTTTAAGCTCTAGGACTTCTAGTTAACGAATAAAACGCAATTTTATGTTTTCATATAAAAATTCCATTTTTCAAGTAGAATATGGAATTTTGATAGTGATTACAGATTTTAATCCTTTAAGCTCTAGGACTTCTAGTTAACGAATAAAACGCAATTTTATGTTTTCATATAAAAATTCCACTTTTCAAGTAGAATATGGAATTTTGATAGTGATTACAGATTTTAATCCTTTAAGCTCTAGGACTTCTAGTTAACGAATAAAACGCAATTTTATGTTTTCATATAAAAATTCCACTTTTCAAGTAGAATATGGAATTTTGATAGTGATTACAGATTTTAATCCTTTAAGCTCTAGGACTTCTAGTTAACGAATAAAACGCAATTTTATGTTTTCATATAAAAATTCCATTTTTCAAGTAGAATATGGAATTTTGATAGTGATTACAGATTTTAATCCTTTAAGCTCTAGGACTTCTAGTTAACGAATAAAACGCAATTTTATGTTTTCATATAAAAATTCCACTTTTCAAGTAGAATATGGAATTTTGATAGTGATTACAGATTTTAATCCTTTAAGCTCTAGGACTTCTAGTTAACGAATAAAACGCAATTTTATGTTTTCATATAAAAATTCCATTTTTCAAGTAGAATATGGAATTTTGATAGTGATTACAGATTTTAATCCTTTAAGCTCTAGGACTTCTAGTTAACGAATAAAACGCAATTTTATGTTTTCATATAAAAATTCCACTTTTCAAGTAGAATATGGAATTTTGATAGTGATTACAGATTTTAATCCTTTAAGCTCTAGGACTTCTAGTTAACGAATAAAACGCAATTTTATGTTTTCATATAAAAATTCCATTTTTCAAGTAGAATATGGAATTTTGATAGTGATTACAGATTTTAATCCTTTAAGCTCTAGGACTTCTAGTTAACGAATAAAACGCAATTTTATGTTTTCATATAAAAATTCCACTTTTCAAGTAGAATATGGAATTTTGATAGTGATTACAGATTTTAATCCTTTAAGCTCTAGGACTTCTAGTTAACGAATAAAACGCAATTTTATGTTTTCATATAAAAATTCCACTTTTCAAGTAGAATATGGAATTTTGATAGTGATTACAGATTTTAATCCTTTAAGCTCTAGGACTTCTAGTTAACGAATAAAACGCAATTTTATGTTTTCATATAAAAATTCCATTTTTCAAGTAGAATATGGAATTTTGATAGTGATTACAGATTTTAATCCTTTAAGCTCTAGGACTTCTAGTTAACGAATAAAACGCAATTTTATGTTTTCATATAAAAATTCCACTTTTCAAGTAGAATATGGAATTTTGATAGTGATTACAGATTTTAATCCTTTAAGCTCTAGGACTTCTAGTTAACGAATAAAACGCAATTTTATGTTTTCATATAAAAATTCCACTTTTCAAGTAGAATATGGAATTTTGATAGTGATTACAGATTTTAATCCTTTAAGCTCTAGGACTTCTAGTTAACGAATAAAACGCAATTTTATGTTTTCATATAAAAATTCCACTTTTCAAGTAGAATATGGAATTTTGGTAGTGATTACAGATTTTAATCCTTTAAGCTCTAGGACTTCTAGTTAACGAATAAAACGCAATTTTATGTTTTCATATAAAAATTCCATTTCTCAAGTAGAATATGGAATTTTGGTAGTGATTACAGATTTTAATCCTTTAAGCTCTAGGACTTCTAGTTAACGAATAAAACGCAATTTTATGTTTTCATATAAAAATTCCACTTTTCAAGTAGAATATGGAATTTTGGTAGTGATTACAGATTTTAATCCTTTAAGCTCTAGGACTTCTAGTTAACGAATAAAACGCAATTTTATGTTTTCATATAAAAATTCCATTTTTCAAGTAGAATATGGAATTTTGATAGTGATTACAGATTTTAATCCTTTAAGCTCTAGGACTTCTAGTTAACGAATAAAACGCAATTTTATGTTTTCATATAAAAATTCCACTTTTCAAGTAGAATATGGAATTTTGATAGTGATTACAGATTTTAATCCTTTAAGCTCTAGGACTTCTAGTTAACGAATAAAACGCAATTTTATGTTTTCATATAAAAATTCCATTTTTCAAGTAGAATATGGAATTTTGATAGTGATTACAGATTTTAATCCTTTAAGCTCTAGGACTTCTAGTTAACGAATAAAACGCAATTTTATGTTTTCATATAAAAATTCCACTTTTCAAGTAGAATATGGAATTTTGATAGTGATTACAGATTTTAATCCTTTAAGCTCTAGGACTTCTAGTTAACGAATAAAACGCAATTTTATGTTTTCATATAAAAATTCCATTTTTCAAGTAGAATATGGAATTTTGATAGTGATTACAGATTTTAATCCTTTAAGCTCTAGGACTTCTAGTTAACGAATAAAACGCAATTTTATGTTTTCATATAAAAATTCCACTTTTCAAGTAGAATATGGAATTTTGGTAGTGATTACAGATTTTAATCCTTTAAGCTCTAGGACTTCTAGTTAACGAATAAAACGCAATTTTATGTTTTCATATAAAAATTCCATTTTTCAAGTAGAATATGGAATTTTGATAGTGATTACAGATTTTAATCCTTTAAGCTCTAGGACTTCTAGTTAACGAATAAAACGCAATTTTATGTTTTCATATAAAAATTCCACTTTTCAAGTAGAATATGGAATTTTGGTAGTGATTACAGATTTTAATCCTTTTAGCTCTAGGACTTCTAGTTAACGAATAAAACGCAATTTTATGTTTTCATATAAAAATTCCACTTTTCAAGTAGAATATGGAATTTTGATAGTGATTACAGATTTTAATCCTTTAAGCTCTAGGACTTCTAGTTAACGAATAAAACGCAATTTTATGTTTTCATATAAAAATTCCACTTTTCAAGTAGAATATGGAATTTTGATAGTGATTACAGATTTTAATCCTTTAAGCTCTAGGACTTCTAGTTAACGAATAAAACGCAATTTTATGTTTTCATATAAAAATTCCACTTTTCAAGTAGAATATGGAATTTTGATAGTGATTACAGATTTTAATCCTTTAAGCTCTAGGACTTCTAGTTAACGAATAAAACGCAATTTTATGTTTTCATATAAAAATTCCATTTTTCAAGTAGAATATGGAATTTTGATAGTGATTACAGATTTTAATCCTTTAAGCTCTAGGACTTCTAGTTAACG
Source organism: Pollenia amentaria (assembly GCA_943735925.1). Lineage (NCBI taxonomy): Eukaryota > Metazoa > Arthropoda > Insecta > Diptera > Polleniidae > Pollenia > Pollenia amentaria. Next base: position 195,845,034 of record OX031007.1, on the reverse strand, counting down.
AATAAAACGCAATTTTATGTTTTCATATAAAAATTCCACTTTTCAAGTAGAATATGGAATTTTGGTAGTGATTACAGATTTTAATCCTTTAAGCTCTAGGACTTCTAGTTAACGAATAAAACGCAATTTTATGTTTTCATATAAAAATTCCATTTTTCAAGTAGAATATGGAATTTTGATAGTGATTACAGATTTTAATCCTTTAAGCTCTAGGACTTCTAGTTAACGAATAAAACGCAATTTTATGTTTTCATATAAAAATTCCACTTTTCAAGTAGAATATGGAATTTTGGTAGTGATTACAGATTTTAATCCTTTTAGCTCTAGGACTTCTAGTTAACGAATAAAACGCAATTTTATGTTTTCATATAAAAATTTCATTTTTCAAGTAGAATATGGAATTTTGGTAGTGATTACAGATTTTAATCCTTTAAGCTCTAGGACTTCTAGTTAACGAATAAAACGCAATTTTATGTTTTCATATAAAAATTCCACTTTTCAAGTAGAATATGGAATTTTGATAGTGATTACAGATTTTAATCCTTTAAGCTCTAGGACTTCTAGTTAACGAATAAAACGCAATTTTATGTTTTCATATAAAAATTCCATTTTTCAAGTAGAATATGGAATTTTGATAGTGATTACAGATTTTAATCCTTTAAGCTCTAGGACTTCTAGTTAACGAATAAAACGCAATTTTATGTTTTCATATAAAAATTCCACTTTTCAAGTAGAATATGGAATTTTGGTAGTGATTACAGATTTTAATCCTTTTAGCTCTAGGACTTCTAGTTAACGAATAAAACGCAATTTTATGTTTTCATATAAAAATTCCATTTTTCAAGTAGAATATGGAATTTTGATAGTGATTACAGATTTTAATCCTTTAAGCTCTAGGACTTCTAGTTAACGAATAAAACGCAATTTTAAGTTATCATATAAAAATTCCATTTCTCAAGTAGAATATGGAATTTTAGTAGTGATGACAGATTTTAATCCTTTAAGCTCTAGGACTTCTAGTTAACGAATAAAACGCAATTTTAAGTTATCATATAAAAATTCCATTTCTCAAGTAGAATATGGAATTTTGGTAGTGATTACAAATTTTTATCCTTTAAGCTCTAGGACTTCTAGTTAACGAATAAAACGCAATTTTATGTTTTCATATAAAAATTCCATTTCTCAAGTAGAATATGGAATTTTAGTAGTGATGACAGATTTTAATCCTTTAAGCTCTAGGACTTCTAGTTAACGAATAAAACGCAATTTTAAGTTATCATATAAAAATTCCATTTCTCAAGTAGAATATGGAATTTTGGTAGTGATTACAGATTTTAATCCTTTAAGCTCTAGGACTTCTAGTTAACGAATAAAACGCAATTTTATGTTTTCATATAAAAATTCCATTTCTCGAGTAGAATATGGAATTTTAGTAGTGATGACAGATTTTAATCCTTTAAGCTCTAGGACTTCTAGTTAACGAATAAAACGCAATTTTATGTTTTCATATAAAAATTCCATTTCTCAAGTAGTATATGGAATTTTGGTAGTGATTACAAATTTTAATCCTTTAAGCTCTAGGACTTCTAGTTAACGAATAAAACGCAATTTTAAGTTATCATATAAAAATTCCATTTCTCAAGTAGAATATGGAATTTTGGTAGTGATTACAAATTTTTATCCTTTAAGCTCTAGGACTTCTAGTTAACGAATAAAACGCAATTTTATGTTTTCATATAAAAATTCCATTTCTCAAGTAGAATATGGAATTTTGGTAGTGATTACAAATTTTTATCCTTTAAGCTCTAGGACTTCTAGTTAACGAATAAAACGCAATTTTATGTTTTCATATAAAAATTCCATTTCTCAAGTAGAATATGGAATTTTGGTAGTGATTACAAATTTTAATCCTTTAAGCTCTAGGACTTCTAGTTAACGAATAAAACGCAATTTTATGTTTTCATATAAAAATTCCATTTCTCAAGTAGAATATGGAATTTTGGTAGTGATTACAAATTTTTATCCTTTAAGCTCTAGGACTTCTAGTTAACGAATAAAACGCAATTTTATGTTTTCATATAAAAATTCCATTTCTCAAGTAGAATATGGAATTTTGGTAGTGATTACAAATTTTTATCCTTTAAGCTCTAGGACTTCTAGTTAACGAATAAAACGCAATTTTATGTTTTCATATAAAAATTCCATTTCTCAAGTAGAATATGGAATTTTGGTAGTGATTACAAATTTTAATCCTTTAAGCTCTAGGACTTCTAGTTAACGAATAAAACGCAATTTTATGTTTTCATATAAAAATTCCATTTCTCAAGTAGAATATGGAATTTTAGTAGTGATGACAGATTTTAATCCTTTAAGCTCTAGGACTTCTAGTTAACGAATAAAACGCAATTTTATGTTTTCATATAAAAATTCCATTTCTCAAGTAGAATATGGAATTTTGGTAGTGATTACAAATTTTAATCCTTTAAGCTCTAGGACTTCTAGTTAACGAATAAAACGCAATTTTATGTTTTCATATAAAAATTCCATTTCTCAAGTAGAATATGGAATTTTGGTAGTGATTACAAATTTTAATCCTTTAAGCTCTAGGACTTCTAGTTAACGAATAAAACGCAATTTTATGTTTTCATATAAAAATTCCATTTCTCAAGTAGAATATGGAATTTTGGTAGTGATTACAAATTTTAATCCTTTAAGCTCTAGGACTTCTAGTTAACGAATAAAACGCAATTTTATGTTTTCATATAAAAATTCCATTTCTCGAGTAGAATATGGAATTTTAGTAGTGATGACAGATTTTAATCCTTTAAGCTCTAGGACTTCTAGTTAACGAATAAAACGCAATTTTATGTTTTCATATAAAAATTCCATTTCTCAAGTAGAATATGGAATTTTGGTAGTGATTACAAATTTTAATCCTTTAAGCTCTAGGACTTCTAGTTAACGAATAAAACGCAATTTTATGTTTTCATATAAAAATTCCATTTCTCAAGTAGAATATGGAATTTTGGTAGTGATTACAAATTTTTATCCTTTAAGCTCTAGGACTTCTAGTTAACGAATAAAACGCAATTTTAAGTTATCATATAAAAATTCCATTTCTCAAGTAGAATATGGAATTTTGGTAGTGATTACAAATTTTAATCCTTTAAGCTCTAGGACTTCTAGTTAACGAATAAAACGCAATTTTATGTTTTCATATAAAAATTCCATTTCTCAAGTAGAATATGGAATTTTGGTAGTGATTACAAATTTTTATCCTTTAAGCTCTAGGACTTCTAGTTAACGAATAAAACGCAATTTTATGTTTTCATATAAAAATTCCATTTCTCAAGTAGAATATGGAATTTTGGTAGTGATTACAAATTTTAATCCTTTAAGCTCTAGGACTTCTAGTTAACGAATAAAACGCAATTTTATGTTTTCATATAAAAATTCCATTTCTCAAGTAGAATATGGAATTTTGGTAGTGATTACAAATTTTTATCCTTTAAGCTCTAGGACTTCTAGTTAACGAATAAAACGCAATTTTATGTTTTCATATAAAAATTCCATTTCTCGAGTAGAATATGGAATTTTAGTAGTGATGACAGATTTTAATCCTTTAAGCTCTAGGACTTCTAGTTAACGAATAAAACGCAATTTTATGTTTTCATATAAAAATTCCATTTCTCAAGTAGTATATGGAATTTTGGTAGTGATTACAAATTTTAATCCTTTAAGCTCTAGGACTTCTAGTTAACGAATAAAACGCAATTTTATGTTTTCATATAAAAATTCCATTTTTCAAGTAGAATATGGAATTTTGATAGTGATTACAGATTTTAATCCTTTAAGCTCTAGGACTTCTAGTTAACGAATAAAACGCAATTTTATGTTTTCATATAAAAATTCCATTTCTCGAGTAGTATATGGAATTTTAGTAGTGATGACAGATTTTAATCCTTTAAGCTCTAGGACTTCTAGTTAACGAATAAAACGCAATTTTATGTTTTCATATAAAAATTCCATTTCTCGAGTAGAATATGGAATTTTAGTAGTGATGACAGATTTTAATCCTTTAAGCTCTAGGACTTCTAGTTAACGAATAAAACGCAATTTTATGTTTTCATATAAAAATTCCATTTCTCAAGTAGAATATGGAATTTTGGTAGTGATTACAAATTTTTATCCTTTAAGCTCTAGGACTTCTAGTTAACGAATAAAACGCAATTTTAAGTTATCATATAAAAATTCCATTTCTCAAGTAGAATATGGAATTTTGGTAGTGATTACAAATTTTAATCCTTTAAGCTCTAGGACTTCTAGTTAACGAATAAAACGCAATTTTATGTTTTCATATAAAAATTCCATTTCTCGAGTAGAATATGGAATTTTAGTAGTGATGACAGATTTTAATCCTTTAAGCTCTAGGACTTCTAGTTAACGAATAAAACGCAATTTTATGTTTTCATATAAAAATTCCATTTCTCAAGTAGAATATGGAATTTTGGTAGTGATTACAGATTTTAATCCTTTAAGCTCTAGGACTTCTAGTTAACGAATAAAACGCAATTTTATGTTTTCATATAAAAATTCCATTTCTCAAGTAGAATATGGAATTTTAGTAGTGATTACAGATTTTAATCCTTTAAGCTCTAGGACTTCTAGTTAACGAATAAAACGCAATTTTATGTTTTCATATAAAAATTCCATTTCTCAAGTAGAATATGGAATTTTGGTAGTGATTACAAATTTTAATCCTTTAAGCTCTAGGACTTCTAGTTAACGAATAAAACGCAATTTTATGTTTTCATATAAAAATTCCATTTCTCAAGTAGAATATGGAATTTTAGTAGTGATGACAGATTTTAATCCTTTAAGCTCTAGGACTTCTAGTTAACGAATAAAACGCAATTTTATGTTTTCATATAAAAATTCCATTTCTCAAGTAGAATATGGAATTTTAGTAGTGATGACAGATTTTAATCCTTTATGCTCTAGGACTTCTAGTTAACGAATAAAACGCAATTTTATGTTTTCGTATAAAAATTCCATTTTTCAAGTAGAATATGGAATTTTGGTAGTGATTACAGATTTTAATCCTTTAAGCTCTAGGACTTCTAGTTAACGAATAAAACGCAATTTTATGTTTTCATATAAAAATTCCATTTTTCAAGTAGAATATGGAATTTTGGTAGTGATTACAGATTTTAATCCTTTAAGCTCTAGGACTTCTAGTTAACGAATAAAACGCAATTTTATGTTTTCATATAAAAATTCCATTTCTCGAGTAGAATATGGAATTTTAGTAGTGATGACAGATTTTAATCCTTTAAGCTCTAGGACTTCTAGTTAACGAATAAAACGCAATTTTATGTTTTCATATAAAAATTCCATTTCTCAAGTAGAATATGGAATTTTGGTAGTGATTACAAATTTTAATCCTTTAAGCTCTAGGACTTCTAGTTAACGAATAAAACGCAATTTTAAGTTATCATATAAAAATTCCATTTCTCAAGTAGAATATGGAATTTTAGTAGTGATGACAGATTTTAATCCTTTAAGCTCTAGGACTTCTAGTTAACGAATAAAACGCAATTTTATGTTTTCATATAAAAATTCCATTTCTCAAGTAGAATATGGAATTTTAGTAGTGATGACAGATTTTAATCCTTTATGCTCTAGGACTTCTAGTTAACGAATAAAACGCAATTTTATGTTTTCATATAAAAATTCCATTTTTCAAGTAGAATATGGAATTTTGGTAGTGATTACAGATTTTAATCCTTTAAGCTCTAGGACTTCTAGTTAACGAATAAAACGCAAATTTATGTTTTCATATAAAAATTCCATTTTTCAAGTAGAATATGGAATTTTGGTAGTGATTACAGATTTTAATCCTTTAAGCTCTAGGACTTCTAGTTAACGAATAAAACGCAATTTTATGTTTTCATATAAAAATTCCATTTCTCAAGTAGAATATGGAATTTTGGTAGTGATTACAGATTTTAATCCTTTAAGCTCTAGGACTTCTAGTTAACGAATAAAACGCAATTTTATGTTTTCATATAAAAATTCCATTTCTCAAGTAGAATATGGAATTTTGGTAGTGATTACAGATTTTAATCCTTTAAGCTCTAGGACTTCTAGTTAACGAATAAAACGCAATTTTATGTTTTCATATAAAAATTCCATTTTTCAAGTAGAATATGGAATTTTGGTAGTGATTACAAATTTTAATCCTTTAAGCTCTAGGACTTCTAGTTAACGAATAAAACGCAATTTTATGTTTTCATATAAAAATTCCATTTTTCAAGTAGAATATGGAATTTTGGTAGTGATGACAGATTTTAATCCTTTAAGCTCTAGGACTTCTAGTTAACGAATAAAACGCAATTTTATGTTTTCATATAAAAATTCCATTTCTCGAGTAGAATATGGAATTTTAGTAGTGATGACAGATTTTAATCCTTTAAGCTCTAGGACTTCTAGTTAACGAATAAAACGCAATTTTATGTTTTCATATAAAAATTCCATTTCTCAAGTAGAATATGGAATTTTGGTAGTGATTACAAATTTTAATCCTTTAAGCTCTAGGACTACTAGTTAACGAATAAAACGCAATTTTATGTTTTCATATATTTGGTCATAATATGATTCAATAATAATCTTAATATGTTGACTACAATCATGAATCTTATCATAATATGTTGCTCTTTGAATGTGTTTACCACAACCATGTTTTTTCTTTGCTTGTGAAGAAGCGATATGGCGATTAATTCCAAATTATAAGCTAGTAGGCGGCCCTATGTTCCACTGGGGATAAAAGAATTAAATACATTAGATCAAAAATCTGGTTTTTTGAGTTATGACTCTATTGTAGAAAAGGCTCGACATTTTTACTTCATATTTTAGGCGCATAAAACACTTTTAAGAGCATATTTCCGGTTAATCATAATTTTCATATGAAAACTTAAAATTCCATTTAAAAAAATCAAATGTTCAAAATTGTTTTATTATGAAATATATATATTTTTTTTTTTTTTTATCTTGCTGTAAACAAAAAGTTTTTGGCTAACTATAGTCATCTGATGTACTACACATGCTCGAAGATGATTTGGAGGGTGAGAGGGGGGGGGGGGGTTGATAAAAGGTAAGTACATGGTATATCACACGGAGCTTCAAGAAGTGACTTTCTATCTTGATGTAAAACGGGAAGTGTAAATCCACCTGCAGAAATGGTGGGGTAGGATCATTGCATATGTTTTTCAAAACCGCTTTTACTACACAATTGAGAAATTGCGGCGTTAATTTTTGGTCATAAATTTGCCGCACACATAACACAATACATCCGGCTCATTTTTACACGACATTTTTCTAAGTTTTTGCTCATTTTTTATTTTATATTCATACTTGTCTTTTCTACAATCACATGTTGAGTAATGCAGATTGTGCAAGGTTTTGCCTTTATATACCTTTTTAAAATATTTAAATTAAAATAAATTTACGATTAAAAATTTTACAAGTAGGTACTTTTACTTTATCGATCATAAAATAATTAATAGCCCATCGATTTTCATGTAGCTTTAAGAAAAACTAATAAAACTAGTACGTACCTGATTTCAATTATTCCAATAAAAATGAAAATAAAATAGGCATACTCACAGGTAGTCACAACTAGAACATGGTATACCGATAGTCTCAAATAGGACGCATTTAAATAAATTATATAAATTATATACCTCTACACAAATTTGCGATAACACTATGCTAGTTGAAAAAACAGACAAGCCGGGCACATGGCGTTTTAACATAATTCGGGTACGCTGAATCCAGTGGTGCCCGCGGTTTTTTAAGATTGGCTCTGGTTTTCGAATATATCGTTATTTCAAAAATGGAGGAGGTTGCACAACATATGTTCGTGTTACTCAAAAACGCTTTAGCTTATTGAAAAAACTTAAAAAACCGAAATTCCGCAATAAAATTTCGTCGTTTTAGAAACATAATTTTTTTTTTGGAAAAAAAAATAATTTTTTTAACAAAATTTCGAAATTTTTGTTTTTTAAAAATTCATAAAAAATTGGAAAATGCAGCTATGCCTCTAACGTATAAAAAACGAAATTCCAAACAAAACAAGCCATAAATGATTTAAATATGTTTGCAACTTTTGATTTTATTCACAAAAGTCGACAAATTTTGAATGTAAGAAGGCAAAAATTGACGGTTTATTGTTCCGACTTTGTTGAAGCTTTGATATTGTTACATTTAAGACCTGAGTGTTTTAAAATTCTTATTCACTTTATGGTCTTACTTGTATAATATTTTTAGCTTTTCTAAAGTATTTGGAAAAAGTTTCCTGACGAGCTGGCCTAAGCAACCAGCGAAATGCGCATAGAAACTAGCTTTCCCACAACAATAAATTTCAGTGTTTTCATTCAAAAATTGGGATTATTAGCACATCATTAATAAATGAATTAATTAAAAATGTTTTTAACAAATAAAAAAACAGCTTCACGCACTAAAGTGTTTAAACGCACGATATTCGTCGACGAATTAACGCGTGTTATGTACTTTTACCTTTAGGAGCATCAACCATAAGTCCTCGTTCAACCTAAGCCTTCGTAAATCGGTAAAGTTATACGATGCCAAGTCATTAATTAGCCAATGCGATGTAAAAACTCAAAACGAACCTGATGTTCCTTAAAATATAATGACGAGCGCTAGCTGCTTCTCCACTCAGAGCTGTTTTTTTTTTATCAAGATTTTTAAAGCCTAACCAAAAAAAACGTTATTATATTAAAAGAAAATAAATATACTTTGCTTTAGTGTATCTGTGTAAAAATCTATCAAAACTTCGCATCCTTTATTCAAGACTAACAAATTAACAGCACTGAGATGCTGATTTGAAACAGAACCCCGTATCAACACTTGTATGTATTTCCCTCTATACTCAACACAAAAGGTACTTTTAACCATAAGTCCCAATTTACATTATACAATGCACTCGCGGTAATATGAACTAATTAAAGCCAAGTCAGTTCACTTTTGCAAGATTGTTCATATTTGCGAATGGCTTCTTATTTTCCTTTAAAACGTTTTTACCATAAAAAAAAACAATTTATTTTTGAAAAAGAAAAAAAATCATGCCTGTTTTTCAAGGTAAAATAAAAATTTTCGTTTAGAAATTTTTATTGAAACAAAAACAAATTTGAGTTTTTTATTGTTGTTTCAATATAAATTCCCAAGCGAAAATTATTATTTTATTTTTTAAAATCAGGCAGTTAAAGTTTACTATGCGAAATGTACGCTAACGATTTTTTTCTCTCGGATTCAAACCATTTTTCATTTTTGGGTACTCAGAACGTTTTTCTTTTTCCCAGTCAAATAAACGTTAGCACATTTAATTTTAGCATTTTTATTTTTCTTTTTCCCCATATTGTAAATTTTTTTTCAATCAAAATTTATTCGCTAAAATAGTAAAACTTGCACCTTTTTCTAAAATTTCTAAAATTTTTGATTCTTCTTTTAGAGTTAAAAACTTTTGATTATATTTAAAGATGAATATGGAATTCCAGCTGAAAGAGCTTACTAACTAAAACGTGTATGTATGAAAGACATTTTGATTGACCACTGTGTACGTAGGTAAAATCCGTTCGAAATACAAAAATAAGTTGGTTATATTTTAAAGCTTTTGAACAAGTTCTTATTTTAGAGTAGTCAATGGAAAGAAATAAGTGTTCCTATTTAGGGGTGTTCATATATTAGGGAGTTAATATTATCGCGAGTGCACTGTACGATATTTGTCGTTGCGATTATTGTCGTTTCTTCTTTGAAGTCGGTCTTATGTTTACATTGTACCATGATGAAATAAACAGGTGGCATTACTACGCCAGATGACGATTTTTTGCTCTTGTATTGTTTCTCTAGTCTTATGTCAAAGTTTTGTTTATGTTTACAAAAAGTCTACGTTTTGTGCTGTGATTATTGTATTGTATAAGAGTTTTTGATTATTGAAATTAAAATTAAATAAGATAGTAACCATAGTGAAATAAAAATTGGCTAAAAATTAATTTATTTCATTGCGTTCGGCGGCAAAAATTTTTAGTTTAATATAATATTTTAGTTTAATATAATTTTTGACGTATACGGAGACTTATTTTTCATTTTTGTTGTAATGTTGTATTTGTTGCCGTAGTGTTACACCTACTTATCCCACCATGCATTGTACGATTTTTGTCGTTACAACTTCTTGTGTATCAGTGATGGAAAATTCAGTACTATGATACAATTTTCAGTACGTTTTCTTTTCATATATACCACAATACCCCCACGTAAGTTTTAGTACTCTTTTTCTTTTTATGCTTACTTGTAAACGAATCAAGGGTGACTTTTTTTAAATATTGACAACATATTTTCCATATGGGCATTTCCATGTCATCGTACGTGACATTTGTACGCCTTCGGAGCGATGGAATTTTTGCGCAAATAGTAGTAACTGGAAAACTTATTAATCATTATGTTTCTTTTAGAGGGTACTGTATATGAAAAAAAAAATTATTACATTCGAAACCTTGTTGTCCAAAATACCTAGCAAAATAGGTGTATATCGTACGTGACATAAAACGGAAGTGATTTTGGGGTGAATGTAAAAAAAATCCGAAAATCTGCGAATTGTGGGATGTATTTTTCCTTTTTAAATTTTTTGCATTAAACCATATATTTTTCCGTTATAATCCGTAATTGGAAAGTTATAATACGTGACATACCGTACGTGACAGATTTTTCTCTTATAGTATTTACAAGATATGAAATATATTTTTGGGAAATATATGCATACAAAAACTTAAAACAAACAAGTCAGAAAGTATAGTCAGCCAAGCCCGACCATATAATACCCTGCACCATAATATTTTAAAAACAAATTTTTGAGTGTCCCTATTTTTGACCCATCGCCAATCATGGTCGCCGGAACAGAATTATGCTATGACGTTAAGAGTTATATAAAAGTTATTTGTGCCGAATATTATTCAGATATCTTCATCTATATGAGATTTTCTTGCCTTTCAACGATTTTAGGATTTATATGGGACATATAGTTAATTTTGGACCTACCAGCACAACATTTTATCACGACATAGTACTTGTCGTAAAAGTTATTGTCGCCAATTTGTATGTCAATACCAGCATTTATTAGAAAGTTACAACATTAAAAGCTATTTTCTGGAGTAGTATTTTAATGAGTGCTATGGTCAAATATGGACCGATACCAATTATATTTGTTTAGATCATTAAGACTGCAAAAAATCAAATTCAAATTTCAACCTAATACCAACATAATAAGATGATACATTTAGTTGAATTTATAGTAATACAATATCGTACGTGACGACGCGTCGCGACGTTTAGCTTATAAAATTTTTATTATACCTATTTAAAAAAAAATTCCGGTCAATATTTTTTTGCAACAAATATCTTGCTTTGAACTTTTATTTTGAAACACGTACGACTGATCAAATACCAATGACATAGACAAATGATGTTTTCGCACCACGTACGTGATATTTAAATAGTACCCAAAGCAAACCAAAAAATATACCGCTAATCAAACTATATATTTGGTCTCTCCTCGTGAATTTTGTTCATTGTTGTTGTTACATTAATTTTAAGGTATAATTCCAATGTTACCAGTATCTGTATTTAATCGGCAGAAAAGTGAAAATTGTTGATTGCAGTTACTAAAAATGAATCAAAGAGATAGTCAGTTTTAACTTTTATTTTTTGCTCTTTAAAAGTTGTAATAAGCTGTAAACCCCTTTGCATAGTAAAGTTTGAGTGTTTTTTTACTTTCTACCATATTGGAAAAATAGTTTCAAGGCTATTTATTTTTTGAGTCGTGGTTGACATTCTCATGGAAATGCCCATATGTGGGATTTCATGTCAAGTGACCCAACTTTTGAAATCGATGTCTTCCGATTTGGATTAGTCTTGGATTAGTTGGTTAGTCTTATTGGATAGTAGTTAAGACACAAATTTTCAACAAGATCGGTCAAAAAGTTTCTGAGTTAGAGGGGGTCAAAATTTGACATTTTGGCCAAACCGGTGTTCTTTCTCATCCATGTAACTTATTATCTATTAGTGTTAGCAAAATTTGTCCCAAACAAATTAGATAGCTTTTTCTTCAAGCTTTCGAGAAAAATTTTTTTGGTATTTTTAAAATTTTTTTTTTTTAAATTTAAAACTTATTATTTTTTATTTTTTTGAAAACGGTATTTTTTTTTTTTTTTTTTTTTTTGCTCAAAAGAAAGCTTTTGTATTTTCCTTTTAGGTAGTTTTGGTCGCTCCAAATCGGAAGACATCGATTTCAAAAGTTGGGTCACTTGACATGAAATCCCCCATATGTATGTACATCGAATTTTCGAATTAGAATGATGACGAAATCATATCGTGCCATTTCTGCTGGTGTCTCTTAATTTTGAGTGCCTCATAAACATCGGGGAAAATAGCAAAGTGAAACATGTGCATCAGGAAAATAAATAATAATATTCTTTCTCTCCCTCTCTAGTTCAGGGGGTAAGTGTTTACAATCATTGTAAGACAGAAACATATTTTGTCCCTGAAGCTTCTCACTGTTATTTCATACTCAATTTAAATTGATTCAACATTAAATTCACATTGTTTCAACTTTAAATAACTTTCATTCAACGTGATACGTAGTGCGATTTCAATATCAGTGTCATTTTCGCAATTAATAATTAAGTTATTTTGAAAGAAAAAAATGTTGTTCGCAAGTTATTGTAAAATGATGTTAAATTAACATGAAGTTGTTAAGCAAAATCACTACCGAAAAAATTTTAAATCAACCTCGTTTTAGACAATTTTACATTAATGTTTTTCTGTGAGTATGTACATTTACATATAAAGCGTGATCCATTTCAAGGTTTCCTACTTTTTTAAAGAAAAAAACACAGAAAATTCAAATTTAATGGAGAATGTTTATTATCATTTGAAAGAACATTCTTTGGCATTTATTTTTTGAAGATAATGCCTATCAAATGTTTGCCGTTGCTACGTCGCAGACGGCCCATCCGTTGAGTCCAATTTTCGATGACTCGTTCGAGCATTTCGACTGGTAACTGGCGAATGACACGCGTGATGTTTTCCTCCAAGGCCTGAATCGAAGGGGATTTGTCCGCATAAACTTTAGACTTTACATATACCCACAGGAAAAAGTCTAACGGTGTGATATCACACGATCTTGGTGGCCAATCGACCGGCCCAAAACGTGAAATTATGTGCTTACCGAAGTGTTCTCTCCATATATCCATTGATTGATGCGATGTGTGTGAAGTGGCGCCGTCTTGCTGAAACCAAATGTCGCCGAGATCACGAGCTTAAATTTCAGGCATCAAATAGTCGGTTATCATGGCACGATAGCGGTCGCCATTGACGGTTACGTTCGCACCGGCATAATTATTAAAGACATATGGACCGATGATTCCACCGGCCCACAAACCACACCAAACCGTTGTTTATCTGGATGAAGTGGCAGTTCTTGAATCTCTTTTTTTGTTTGTTTACATACCCATTGAGCCAGAAAAGGGCCTCATCGCAGAACAAAAGTTGCCTCGAAAACGTCGGATTTCTTGGAACTTTTCAAGAGCCCATAGAGCGAAGCGATGTCGCTTGGGAAGGTCGAGCAGCTTCACTTGTTGCACAAGCTGTATTTTGTACGCTTTCAATTTAACATCTCGACGTAAAATGTGCCAAGTCGTTCCATACGTCAGTCCGGGTTGCTGCGAACGGCGCCGAATCGACTCTCCACGGTCTTCGTGTACAGTCTCAGCTACGGCCACTATATTTTCTTCACAGCGTGCTGAACGTGGTCTTTTCGGTCGAATATTATCCAATAATGAATGCTGCGTCTCAAAATGGGTGATGGTGTTGCGAATAGTACGCTCAGTAGGCCGATTATGTTGACCATAAGTTGAGCGAAGTGCACGAAACACATTCCTCACAGAACGTGAATTTTCATAATAAAGTTGAACGATTTGTAAACGTTGTTCAGGAGTAAGTCTTTCCATTATGAAATGCCAAACAATACTAAACAAAAATAACATGACAGCATGACACGACTCACACGTGATCTACCAAAAATGGGTTTTGAAAAAAGTATATCTACTTGAATCACCCATTACTTTTATATTAAAATGTATTGATTTTTAGTTTGTTAACCAACATTTTATATTATTTATATTAAAATGAATTGATTTTTGTTTTTTTTTAATGTTTGTGTCCTTTGAGTATATTTTTAAATAAAAAATATGTTTTATAAAACGTACCAAAGTGTTGAATAAAGTACTCTTTTGCTACCATCTCAATTTTTCAATTTTCCATCACTGTTGTGTATATATATATTTTGACACTAGTAATGAATGAATAAAACCAAGGCGAATTCAACTACAGGTGGTGTCGGAACTACAACAATCCAAAAACAACAGAAACAACATAGGGTTTTTTGCATTCCATTGTTGGTGTTTACGGTCCAAAATGTCAACCATTCCTAACAAAACACTAACAAATCAAAACAAAGTGGCTCGAACTGTCAAAATCAGATGGTGTTTCGACACCACCTGTAGTTGAATTCGCCTTTAATAAAACGAATCGAAGAGTACACTGGCTTGTGTGCCCCTTTTAATTCCTCTCTCCCCTATAAGGTAATAATCGCAACGACAAAAATCGTATAATTTGGGGATTCACAAGGTGTGCTATCATGTCATATCGTCATAATGTCCTAAATAATATTTTACAATTATTAAAAAAATATATTGTTGTGTTTCAAACAACATAAAAATGCTAATGCTGTGTTCATTGATTCGTCATAACTGTACAGTATAAATCTAAATTATAAGCGGTTGCCCACAGCAGTCATATATTAGAGTATTTTTTGTAATTATTTTAAGACAAATGACTTTACAACTTTATGACTACCTTGTGAATACCCCAAATATAAATTGGAACTAATATTTAATCTTAATTACTTTTAAAACAAGAGCTAACCAAAAAAAACGGTAAGCACCACAGGATTCAGCGTACTCGTATATGTATTCCTGGCGTATGCCCCGCTTGTTTTAAAAAAAAGGAAGTTTCCGTTTCAAGCGCAGTGTATCTCAACCCGTTAAAAATCTGATTCAAACCAAAAGCGTACATAAGTTTTTGGTGCAAATAGTGAGTTCATTTGATTGTACTTTTTGCTTTTATCTGGTTTTAATAATAGTGTTATTTTTATACATATTTATTTTAGTAAATTTTTAATTGTCAAGAATTATTTTCCAAATCAAGCCTTATTTTAGTGAATGTCAAGAATTTTGCAAATTTGAATCTGGTAAGCCTACCCAATATAAAATTCATCACATCTGAGTTCCCAAGTTTAAAACGGAAAAAATTGATTTTTATATAAAACCTTAACATTATATTCATTTTAGAAGCAACTATTTCTACATTTTAAGCTAAATAGCCCGATAAAAAAATAAAGTTCATAAAACTTTTTACCTTAATTTATCTTAACTTTAGTAATTAATTAATTTATAATCATTAGTCGCAGTTGGAAAATGAAATAAAAGATAAAAAAAAACTTCTTTGTTGTCTTAAAGCAAACAAAGAAAAAAACGACGAAACATCAGAATGAAGATGCAACGAAGTAAAAATAATTGCAACTTATTTGGTGCGTGAAAGTAATGCAACTGTAATGCACCATAATGGGTCTCCATGCACCACGAAAACACATCATTACCTGTATGCCACGGTTATGATGAAGATGTTGATGATGGTGATGGGTAATGACGATAAAGTAGATTATTATGTTAAGGCAACAAAAATTGAAGAAAAAAAACACACAACACACGAAAACAATGTTGTCCTATTTAAAACGTTTAAATTAAAAACATCATTATAATTTTTTTCTGCATAAACAAATATGTAAGTGTTGAGAATTGAAATTTATTAGTAGGGTTCCTATTCCGAAAAGATTTCCTGGGAATTCCTTTGATGAATATTTTTGAAGTTTTTGGGAATTTTAAGACGAAAAATTGTAAAACTTTATTTGCGAAACGCCGCTGATGTTAAAATATAAAAAATTGTTTTATTATTATATATTTTAAAATAAGCGGCATTGCCTGATTTCACTGCTGGCAACAAAACTGAAGTTCAGTTGCCATCCGTAATCGACCCATTATGTTTAACGATGAGGAAAAAAGGTTTTTATTCAAAATTTTTGGACACGAGCAAATGATAATTAACAAGGCCCGGATTTTTATACAAATGCATATTTGTGGTCGTAAGTCTGAGATCAACATAAACTTAATATCTTTGCGAATCATGAAATTTGAAGTAAAATGGCATCGATTTGTTAGTGCATATATAAATGCATATTTTTGCATATATTGCTGACATTGCATATTTTTAAAAACAAAACTCGTTTTGTTTGTTTAATTTTATATTGATTTATTGATTTCTTACGGAAAAAATATTTTGCAAAGCACCTCGCGATTTGCCGAATATTAAGAGAAGTATCCCGATTAAAGTCTTCCTTTACAGCCTATAACAACCAGGTGGGGTATTATGCTGAAAATTGTGCCAATTCAAAAATGTAGTGGGAAGATTCAACGATGGTGATGCAGTTTCATTGAATAAAGCAAATTTATCAGATATAAAAACTCAGATAATTTTTGTGTCTTCAGATTATGGATTTATCTCTGAGACTATTGTGAAATAAGCGAAATCTAATCCATTGAGAAACCAAATTAAATTAATTGATAATGCCATAATTAAAATGTATGCAGTGGAGGGTAACTTTAGTACACAAATTCGTATCAAGCTTGAGGAAGTTTTTAGAAAAATGAAGGATTTAAAACAATAAAACAGCCTGCCGGCATATTTCATTTAATTTTTACGAAAACAGCGTAATTGAAAATTAATATTGCACAAAGGAACTATCAGCATTTTCCATGTTTAAAAGCTTTTTGTGGCCTTTACTTTACAATTGGACGCATAAAAAGAAATTATGTATTTTTATTAAATTATGTATTTTTATTTTTTCTTATTGTTCTTAACTCAATTAATATATGGTTCAAATATCTATCTATCAAGTGACTTAATTTACACGATTATTTTGCTTGTGGGTTTTCTATATATTTTTGTGCTTCACTTTATGCTAAGTTTTACTTTTGTGTTTATTGTACCTTTTCGATTATGAGACTGAATTTCTACGTTCTTATGTTAATTTTGTTTTTCTTCTTGTTATATTAATGTTTTTTTTATCATTAATGAATGTGTTTA
The DNA here is from genome assembly GCA_943735925.1 of Pollenia amentaria. NCBI lineage: Eukaryota > Metazoa > Arthropoda > Insecta > Diptera > Polleniidae > Pollenia > Pollenia amentaria. Next base: position 195,827,700 of record OX031007.1, on the reverse strand, counting down.
AAAATGCATATTAAAACTGCATATTTTGCCCTAGTGCTAACACCTGTATTTACACCCGAATTTGGTGTAATTGTTATGTCGTGGGTAGAGGGTTAAGACGAACGTTGCTGAACCGTATCTGTTCTGTATCAATCAGCTGTTCGCTTTTTGGCATATGAAAAGCAATGCAAAAGCTTCCCGAAATGTAATGTACCGTAGTTGTAACGTTTCATTCTGTATAAAATAGAATTTCATGCCGTCGTTACGTGACAGTTGTAAGGCAGTGATGGCCTGCTTGTATATTAAATTGTATGCGGGTATTTTCGCTCTTTTTTTTTGATACTTTTTTCCAGTATATCTATGGACTTTCGACAAAACTACTTACAATACAAAATATTTCCATATGTATATAAATATACATATGCTTAGATATACAAAATAAAAAAATGCATATGCACATATAATAGAAATGAGAAATATATAAAAGCCTTTAAATGGTTACAAAACATTGTTTTGTCTATGCACATTTACAAAATAATACATGTAAATGTGTATGTGAATGCTAAAATAAATATTTGTTTATTGCAAATATATAATATAAATATCAGATATTAAATTAATAATGTTTTTTTACATACACTAAATACTGTTTTAATACCATTTTAATCACTTGGAACTTTTTCTGCACAGCGGTCACCATTTAAACCTTTTGATTTCCCATCACTGTTTGTGTTGTTTTGTGTATACTATTGCTTTTTTGTTTATGTATGTGAAAACATGGAAAACATGGGTGGCATGGAGATATAAATACCAAGCAACGGCCTGATCGGTTTTAACTTGGTAAAACACAGCGCCTATCTTGGTCGCCTTTATATCTCAAGCAGACACATACCTCCTCGCGGTGCCACCTGCATAGCTCCCCGGAAATCAGTCTGATGAGCGAACTAACCTGTGCTGCGCCTGGTTCACCTAAAGAACTATAAAAATTAGGTTGGGGCGTTGGGTTTGTAACCCACATCCGGAAAAAAACACTTACAATGGAAAGAAATAAGAATTATAAGAAACGGAACCCCTCTACTGTTGACGACCCCCGCAAACGTATAAAGGACCATGATTTAAGGATTTGCACCTGGAATGTACGAACTTTGTACAGACCAGGTGCATCTACCCAATTGGTGGATGTACTTGAGAGGTACAGATCGCATGTAACTGCCATTCAGGAAATGCGATGGAATGGGCACGGTGTCACCAAAACACCTAAGGGTGACATTTATTATAGCTGCCATGAAACAAGGCACGAATTTGGATGTGGTTTTGTTGTTAGTAAAAAAATAAGTCACCTGGTTTCCCGATTTACACCTGTCGATGAACGCCTGGTAACAATCCGCATCAGGGCAAAGTTTTTTAATATCAGCCTAATATGTGCCCATGCCCCTACATGGGATAAGGACGAACAGACTAAAGATACATTCTACGAGCGCCTAGAGGAAGTGTACGACCGCTGTCCAAGCCATGACGTTAAAATTGTTCTGGGGGATTTTAACGCAAAAATAGGTAAGAAGAGTATTTTTAGTCCAACGGTCGGAAAATTTAGTCTTCATGAGGAAACAGCGGACAATGGCATGAGACTGATTTCCTTCGCAGCGGCACACAACATGGTAGTTAGCAGCACCAGATTCCGACATCCTGACATCCATAAAGCGACGTGGATATCCCCTGATCAAGCCACAAAAAACCAGATCGACCACGTTGTGATTGACGGAAGACACGCCTCCAGTGTCATGGACGTTCGCTCGATCCGAGGCGCCAACATTGACTCTGACCACTACCTTGTCGCAGCCAAGGTACGCACACGACTGAGTATGGCAAGAAATGTACGAGTCCTTGCTCGGAGGAAGCTAGACGTCGCGAAGCTGCGCACACAACGTACTGCTCCAAGCGAGCACTCCTTGTCCCGATAATGTTCGTGCTCAATGGCATCACATTGTCCACTCCTTGGAAAACGCTGCACAGGAAGTACTTGGATATCAGGGACCAGTTCCGAAGAACCCATGGTACGACCAAGAGTGTCGCAACGCTACTGAGCAAAAAAATGCAGCATATTTGGCAACACTCGAAACAGTAGCAACGCGAGGTGCTCGAGAGAGATACCTGGAGAAAAGGAGGGAGGAGAAACGCCTATTTCGAAAGAAGAAAAAGGAAATGGAAAGGCTCAAGTGCGAAGAAATCGAGATGTGTAGGACGCGTAATGAAGCCCGAAAGTTTTATCAGAAAGTTAAACACCAGACAGAGGGCTTTGGTACTTGCATTACCTCCAGCAAAGATCAACATGGAAACCTGGTGCTGGATAGGGCGAGTGTGCTAAAAATATGGAGAGAACATTTCTCCCAGTTGCTGGTATCTGAGGAAAGCGGCAGCGAAGATACGCCCGATCCAATCTGCAATGACGGTGTCGAATGTACGCCGCCCAGCCAAAGTGAGTTGAAACTAGCTATACACCGCCTGAAGAACAACAAGGCTGCGGGCGCCGATGGTTTGCCTGCAGAGCTATTTAAGGCCGGAGGCGATGAGTTGATTAGGAGCATGCATCAACTTATTGGTACTATTTGGCTAAAGGAATGCATGCCCGATGAGTGGAGTCTTAGTGTGCTGTGTCCCGTTCATAAAAAGGGAGATAAATCTGCTTGCGCCAATTATAGGGGGATAAGTCTTCTTCCCATCGCTTATAAGATCCTGGCAATAATATTGTGTGAACGACTAAAACCAAAAGGCCCTTACCAATGCGGTTTTAGACCTGGTAAATCCACCTCAGACCAGATATTTACATTACGCCAAATCCTGGAAAAAACCCACGAAAAGCAAATCGACACCTACCATCTGTTTGTCGATTACAAGGCCGCTTTTGACAGCCCGATTCGAGCAAAGGTACATCAGGCCATGTCTGAATTTGGCATTCCGGCAAAGTTGATAAGGCTATGCCAGATGACTCTAACTGATACGAAATCATCAGTAAAAATTGGAAATTATATTTCCGAACCGTTTACCACCACACGGGGATTCAGACAAGGTGACTGTTTATCGTGCGACCTCTTTAACATCGTATTGGAAAAGGTGATACGCGACGCTGCAGTTAATAGAAATAGCACGATCTTCACCAAAAGCCACATGCTCCTCGCATATGCAGATGATATTGATATCGTGGGAAGAACATTGCGAGACGTAACTGCTGCCTTTGCAAGTATTGAGAAGGAGTCAAAAAAAATGGGTCTGGCAGTTAATGAAGCAAAAACAAAGCTAATGGTTTCAACGAACAGAAAATCTACTAGATTGGATGGAACTGTGAATCTTGGTAACTTTAACTTCGGGGTTGTGGAAGAGTTTTTGTACCTTGGATCCACCATAAATAAAACCAATAACACCAGTCTGGAAATTCGAAGAAGAATTATACTAGCAAATAGATGCTACTTTGGGCTGAGCGGGCAAATCAAATCTAAAGCCCTCTCCCGAAACACAAAAATAACACTCTACAAGACACTTATACTACCAGTGCTTTTGTATAGCGCAGAGGCATGGGTACTTGCGCAGGCAGATGAAGCTGTACTTGGTGTTTTCGAGAGAAAAATTCTTCGTAAAATATATGGACCGGTGTGTGTTAGCGGAGATTATCGGCATCGTATGAACCATGAGCTGTATGAGCTGTATGCCGACATTGATATAGTGAAGCGCGTAAAGATACAAAGACTGCGCTGGCTAGGACATGTTGTGCGAATGGAAGCAGATGCTCCGGCTAAGAAGATTTTTGAATACGATCCCGAAGGTATGCGCATGAGGGGACGGCCGAAGCTCCGCTGGAAATATCAGGTTCAACAACAACTTTCTGATCTGAATATCCGAAATTGGAGAAAAAGCGCAGAAGATCGAAACGCATGGCGATTAATTCTTAACTCGGCTAAAGACCTACCCAGGTTGTGAATAGCCACTTATGTATGTATGTATGTGAAAACATATGACACGTTTTTAGATTTTCTATAAGGGCACCAACGTGCTAGCGGTACGGTACAGTACGTTACGGGTACAGCAACGTTCGCCTAACTCAGCCTTTACTGTAACGGATTGCTTCCACGTTGGTGCACTTATAGAACATCTAAAAACGTGTCATATGTTTTTCACATACATAAACAAAAAAAGCAATAGTATATATAAAACAGTGGTGTCAATTATGATTGTGTTGGTGCGATTACTCTTGTCTCTTACATTCCCAGCGGGAGAAATCTGCGGTTGCGAGGCCTATTACGAGGCCTAATTAACATACATATTTTGCTATGAAGGCTTTAGACCAATTAATAATAATACAATTATCGAAAAATGTTGAGTTATGGACAGACACAATCAGTTATTATTTAAATAAATTTAATTTGGAACCTGCATTTCGCAGAAACTTTGCTTATGTTTTTGGAAAAATTGAGCACATGACAATATTTGAAGTGTTTTTACAACCTTATACAATTCTTTCCAATATTTCTAATTTTTTTAAAATTATTGTACAATGTTAAAAATAAAACAAAACAGAAGCAAAGATAATAAATAATAAATATATTATTTCTGTTTAGAGGCCTCCAAACAGGCCGTGCAATATTTCCCGCTGAATGAGAGTGTTTTGCAGTAAACAATTATATTTTACGCTCGCAAAATAAAAGAGCGTAAGCCTACATGTGAGTTTTGCTTACACAATTGTGTATGACGCTGACATCCCTGCAAGAAGACTTTACTTGTAAAATGACCGGTAGTTTTGACCACTATATTGGATAAAGTTTATATTAGTTTATTAAGAGTAAAATGAAAAAACTAACCGAAACTCTTGTGTACATGTGATTTTGCCTCTCTTTCTAACTAATTAATTCCACTCGACTACGGAACATTTATCTGTACTGCTTACTACTATGCTTTATATAAGTTAGTAATCGCGTAAATAATGGTTAACACTAACTAGTTAGTCATAACGTAAATAGCCGTTAGCACTAACTAGTTATTCATAGCGTAAAAATTGGTAAGTACTAACCTTTATAAAATAATGTTTTTGTTTATTTTAGTTTTAAAATAGTTTTTATTAAAAAAATATAATCCAGCAGGCTTCATTAATGTATATAATAGGTGTGGGTGCGGGACCATGTTTCATTTCCTTGGTTGCTCTATAACGTTCTTTTCTCACATGGGTCTGGATTTCGTTTTGGGATCTTATTTATAAAAGTTCTTTTGTAATGGAGGTAAACGTACTCATTACCAATTAATTTCTCGTAGATCATATAAAGAAATATTATTTTGTTAAAAACTTGTGACTAAATAGCTGAATACATACATGCATACATACTTGAAAAGTCGTCAGGATTTTAAATATTTGGTATAATTTACTCCTTAATTATCACCACCAAATCTTTAACGAGTATCCCGGCCAAAGCAACCACCCGAATGACCGCTTCCTGTTGGAAGACCACTTCTTTTAAGACGACTGTTTCGTACATGACCTGTTATTTCCAGAAAATTAAACACCACGTTTTCTGGAGCCGCCATCAGTACGCCCTCCTTTACTTTAATATCCAACGTAGTTGCAAAGGAGATAATCAAATTAATTTTTTAACTTAACATGGCAAATAACGTTTGTAATATTTAATTTAAACCACAGAACTAAAATTTAAACAATTCAATTTTTTTACAAGAATCGACAGGCCACGCGTGTGAAAAAATTATATTAAAAAATTGGCATTATTTGGTTTGTGTTATGTGTTAGAGTGGAGCAACGAATGAAAAATTGTTGCAAGTGTGTTAGTAAATTGTTTTTTTTTTAGTTTTGGTTATGCATTTCTTGTAGGGATTCCTGATATAAAACAACACACACAGTAATGGGAAATCAAAAGGTTTAAATGTTGACCGCTGTGCAGAAAAAGTACCAAGTGATTAAAATGGTATTATAACAGTATTTAGTGTAAGTAATAATTTAATATCTGATATATATATTATAGATTTACACAAATATGTATTTTAACATACATACACATTTACATGTTTTATTTTGTAAATAGACAAAACAACGTTTTGCAACCATTTAAAGCCTTTTATATATTTCTCATTTCCATTGTATGTGCATATGCATTTGTTTATTTTATACATCTAAGCATATGTATATTTGAATATATGGAAATATGTTGTATTGTGAGTAGTTTTGTCGAAAGTCCATAGATATACTGGAAAAAAAAAGAGCGAAAGTACCCGCATTCAATATAACATAGAAGCAACCCATCAATGTTTTACAAATGTTACGTAACAACGGTATGGAATTCTATTTTATACAGAATGAAACGTTACAACTACGGTAGATTACATTTCGGTAAGCTTTTGCATTGCAACGTTCGCCTAACTGAGCCTTAAGGTTCGTTGCAGTGTGGCCAGGTCTAAAAAGATTTTACAGCTAAATCTGTCATTAGATGGCCATGTATCTGCACAGAGAAGTAAAGTTTTAAAAGTTTTCTTTAAGAAAATTGACTTAGTAACAAAGAAAATCGTGCTAATGGGCCGAGTAATCAGCAAAATTCAATAAAGTCGAGAAAACCCGATTTTTGGGATAAATTCGATTTTAGCCACCTCTAAACCTCTTCCGAAAAATCTGAAAAAAATCACAAAAGTACTTCACACTATAAGCTTTCAAAAAAAGGTGGGGCATAAAATAATATTTTTTTTTTTGGTACACACTAATATACATATGCTTAGATGTATAAAATAAACAAATGCATATGCACATACAATGGAAATGAGAAATATATAAAAGGCTTTAAATGGTTGCAAAACATTGTTTTGTCTATGCACAATGTGCACATTTTCAATATAATACATGTAAATATTTATGTATATGCTAAAATGCATACTTGTTTATTGTAAATCTATAATATAAATATCAGATATTAAATTAATAATGTTTTTTACTTACACTAAATACTGTTTTAATACCATTTTAATCACTTGGTACTTTTTCTGCACAACGGTCAACATTTTAACCTTTTGATTTCCCATAACTGTGTGTGTGTTGTTTTATGTCAGGAATGTCAGCGTTATACACAATTGTGTAAGCAAAACTCACATGTACGCTTACGCTCTTTTATTTTGTGAGCGTAAAATATAATTGTTTACTGCAAAACAATCTCATTCACCAGGAAATATCGCACGGCCTGTTTTGAGGCCTCTAAACAGAAATAATATATATATTATTTATTATCTTTGTTTCTGTTTTGTTTTATTTCTGTTCTTAACATTGTACAATGATTTAAAAAAAAAAACAAATTGCTTGTGGTTTTTGTACTAGGTGTACTTGTTGTAGTATCAAGAATAACTGTGATGAATTCGCCTTGATGTTGTGTTTATTGAGCTTCTATAAACTTCAAATTTGAATTTTATTAACTGCCTATTAACTGCCTAAAAGATAAATGATGACATATAAAAAATATTTATGATAAAAAATGCATTTAATGATTTTCAATGTCTCTTATGTTTTATATTAGTATATTTTTGTAGGCTAGTAAAATCTTCTCTTTTTATAATGGTGGTTAATAATTATAGAATATTTTTAAACTTAATGGGGTTATTATTTGCATTAGTATGTGCAAATGAAGAATTTTCATTGTTGGCATTCGCAAAGGTATGTTGAGCACAAAATTAAAAAAATTGGAAAGAATTATATAAGGTTGTAAAAAGACTTCAAATATTGTCAAGTGCTCAATTTTTCCAAAAAAATAAGCAAAGTGTCTGCGAAATGCAGGTTCCAAATTAAATTTATTTAAATAATAACTAATTGTGTCTGTCCATAACTCAACAGTTTTCGATAATTGTATTATTATTAATTGCTCTAAAGTCTTCATAGCAAAATATGTATGTTAATTAGGCCTCGTAATAGGCCTCGCAACCGCAGATTTCTCCCGCTGGGAATGTAAGAGACAAGAGTAATCGCACAAACACAATCATAATTGACACCACTGTTTTATGTATACTATTGCTTTTTTGTTTATGTATGTGAAAAACATATGACACGTTTTTAAATGTTCAATAAATGCAGCAATGTACAAGCATTCCGGTACGGTACGTTATGGGTACATCAACGTTCGCCTAACTCAGCCTTCAGCCTTAAAGAATTTTTCTTATTGTGTATAACCCAATAAACATTGCAGTCTCATATATACCTTAATGTTTAACACGGTGTTTACATTTTCCAGTACTGGCAAGCCAGTTGCAATACATGAAAACTTTTTCACTAACACATGTACACCAGAGAATGACAACAAGTACCCATAAGAATAATATACAGAGGTATTTACCCACGCTTTACGTTATTGTGTATATCCATACTTATAACACAAATAATAACAACAGCTATGGTTGTGCGTTGCAAAAAATATGTGTATTACTTATACTTATGCACGGAAATATTTCACGCAACCACATTCAGTAAACTTTAATACATGAATGTTATGCAGATATTATTCAATACCCATGAATGTGTTTTGGTTATCTGCCATACATATAAAATATCTGTGTAAGAAAATATACCTTCAGTAGTGCCAAAAATATATGAAAAAAAATAAATATGAAAAAAAATTTTTGTATGAAATGTTTTAGCAAAAATGTGCTTTGATCACTAGCCAGGTATGGGACTATGTACATAGTTTGTTTTGATACATAAAATAAATTTTTTTGTAACATCAGCAGTGCCAATATATGTCTACATACATAAAAATAAAATTATAAACATGCAATGTCCTGAGCGGATTAGAATCTATAAGAGAAGACTTTTTTAAACTTTTTTGTTTTTCAATTGATATTTTCTGATATTTTTTATATTGAACTTACAAAATAGATTAACTCACGTGGAAGATAAAATATGAACCGGAGGTTGGTCCATCGCCAAATCGATCAACTAAGACGGAACAAATAAATGCTCAAAACATGAAAATTCATATATACTTAGATGCAGTATGGTTTCTTCATATTTACATACAAATTTATGGTCGAATTTTGACCATTAGGCAAATGCTAGTATATATAAAACGTTTAATTTTTTTATATCCTAAATTGGTATCTTCGAAATTAAAGAAAAACAAATTAAAGATTGGTTAACTCTTACGGACCAAATAAAAATTTTTGAAGCGGCAGTACGCGAAAATAAATATAAAATGAAACGTTTGAATTATAAATCGTTACTGAACGGCGCACAGTGGCGCCCGTAGAGCAAGCGAGGTTGCAAAAATCAAAATTTACATGAGTGCCGACGAAGTTTTAAATAAACCCATGTTATAGGAAACTTTTCAACGATTTCAAATATGCCACTCTTAACAATATCACGTTTTTAGTTTAGAAGATATAACCGTTCAAAGTTGACCGACTTTCGGGTTTAAAAAAAACACACAAGTTTTAGTCAATTTGTTGCGATTTCAGGTGTAATATCACGAAAAATAGGTAACGAATCGCCTTATTTTTTGTTTGAATTGATTGTTGTATTTATTAAATGTATAATGATAAAAAAAAAATTAACTGTTTGCTTTGTGATTCTCCTGGTAAATCACTATTTAAAAACTATCCGTTTTTTCACTATTTTTCAACTTTGACGGAAAATAAAAAAAAACTATATTTTTCTATATTTGCCATACGTGCAAAACCTGTTCTTTGATTATTTCTTTACATAATTCAAAAGGTTTTATCTGCCCGTACGTGCCCGTTTGGCTTCTAGAGGTAAAAAAGTTTAAAAAGACATGGTTGCAGAAATTGTATGGCGTCCATCCCTTATATGTTTTGACTGGCAGTAGTTTGATCTAATAGTTTGAAAAAAACTACTCATTGAAGTTAGCAGGTACGTACCTCACATAAACAATAATTTGGCGTACAAATGGTCAGGAACAATATTGACTTATGGTCCCTACAGGTAGGCACAAATCTTATTTGGACACGTGCATAATATCAAAATTGCATTATTCAGCCTAAATCCATATGTATGCAGGGAACAGGTAAATTTTTAGGCATGGTAGCATAAGCCTATATATTGCAAAAAAAGGATAATGCCTGGATTATTCTACACCTGAAAGTTGGCGCAACAATTACTGAAACCATTAAACAATTTAAGTACTGAAAACATGGCGTTGAACAATTTAAAATTATTTGAACTCTTTGTAAAATCAACCACACCAAAGTTTTTCACGGAAGTGAAAATTCTTCCTGAGAAGTTGACATTGATCAGCAAATTGGGCTGCGATGGATCATCCGGACAAAACGTTTATAAGCAAAGGATATTTTCCGATGACGCTACAATATCGGACGGAAATATGTTTATGGCATCTGTTGTTCCTTTGCGGCTAAAATCGGATGATTCCCTACACTGGAAAAATCCACGTCCGTCATCAGTGCATTATTGCCGACCAACAATGTTTCAGTTTGCAAGGGAATCGGCAGAACTCATAAGGACTACGGTGAAGGACATTGAAGAACAAATAAGCAAGATTAAGCCTACAAAGCTGCAAATTGGAGAAGGAAAATATATTGAATGCAATTACGAGTTCCACCTGACCATGGTTGACGGAAAAGTCGTAAATGAACTGGCAGGAACAACCTCAACAATGTCATGCCCGATTTGCAAAAAGAGTCAGAAGAACTTTTTTCAATTCAATTCAATTTATTTCATATATAATATGTTCCATCTCAATTTTATATAATTAGTTGTAAAGAGTTTAAGATTAGTATCTTTTTCTGCTTAATTATAACATATTTCAATTAGTTGTCATATACATATATATAAACAGAATTATATTGGAGGTAAAAATTTAGCAAAAACCTATTTAAACCCCTTTTTTCGTTTTATTTTTATATTTTTTTTTATCGATTTTTTATTTTTATTTGTCAGAAGAACTTTGGTAATTTAAACGATTCTACAAATGAGGAGAATTACGTATATGGAATGTCACCATTGCACGCAAGGATAAGGTGTATGGAATTCTTGCTAAAACTGGCATATACCCTACCACAAGAGGAGAAAAACTTCGATGAAAATACATCAATAAAGGATAAGGAAAAGATCAGAAAGAAGCAAATTCAGGATGCTTTTTTTAAACACTCAAACGATGGAAACACTTCTAGGAGATTTTTTGAAAATGATGAGGCAGTAACTAGAATCATTGGAATTGACAATCAAATCGTGAAAAGATTAGGAACGATCTTAGATGTTTTAAACTGCAAAGAAAATGTCAATTCTACAAAATATGGAGAATATGCGTCGAAAACTGCATCTCTTTTAGCAGAAATGTATCCACAGAAGAAGTTGACCCCGACCGTCCATAAAATATTGGCGCATGGCAAAGATATAATTGAGTACCAGTCCTTGCCAATTGGAGAGCTTTCTGAAGAAGCACAGGAATCTCTTAACAAATTTTATAAAAAATATAGATTGCAGAACACATTCAAAGCATCAAGGGTAAGGCAAAATGAGGACCTCTTCAACATGTTGGCAGCATCTTCCGATCCACTTATTTATTCCCTGCGGCATGTGAAGTCACGAATAGAGTTACAAAATAATTATAGTTTAGAAATGGTTAGTCTTTTAGATATACCTTCTCTTACGAATTGTGATGAATATTTTACAAAAAATTGAAAAAATAAATTTAAAAAATAAAATAATTTTTTTTTTAATTTGTTGGGTAATAATTTAAAACATAAAACCCTTAAGAAAAAAATAAAAACAATCTAAAAATGTAAAAATAATTTTTTTTAGTTACCATAAAATTTATTTTCTACTAATTTTAACTTTGATAACCCATAAGTAGGCCCCTACAAAGCGTAGCACCCTTTCCAAACGCTCATTTCATAGGCTGAACAGTTATCTATCATATGCTGTTTAAACTGTTCAATTATCTTATTCGGTTCAAAAGATATGATTTTTGCAACGAAAAAACTCAAATGGCGCCACTGTGCGGCGTCTAAATGTATTGAGTGGCGGTTACACTCTTTCTTATTATCACAACATACAAATCAATACTAACATAAATAAAAAACAATCAGCCGTATTCATAACGAAAATTTGGCATGAAGTTAGCACAAAGTTTATTCATAATACACTTACCAAACTCTGGCTAACGATTTGCTAAACTCTTGTTAACAAGCTGCCAAACGTTTGCCAACTTGTGATAAACAGCCGTTTTATGTTGAATAATTTTGTTTGTTTTTTTTTTAATACACTGTCTTTTTTAGTTTAGAGTCCTTTTTTAAATATATTTTAATTTAAAAACATCTCAAATTTTTATATGAAGTGGGAAAATAAAAAAAAAAAAATAAATTAAATGACAAAACCAGCGATGATTAATGCAAAACGTGTTGCATTTTTGAGTATTATAATGTGGCATCATTAATATTCAGAGTTGATTTAATAAAAGTTAGCAGACGGATAAAATTTGTTATTAATAAACTCTGTGCTAACAAGCTGCTAAGCTTAATCGGCATTCTAGTTAGCAGCTCGTTGTACGTAGTGTACAAACTGTGGCTAACTTTTTGTTATGAATACGGCTGAATATCTTCCGTCTCGTGTCACCTCTCTATGCTATGTGCGTGTGACAGCGACAAGTGTAAAAAAATTATGCGGATACGTAAAGGTTTTTTACATGCAAAAATAAATAATTGTTTTGCACTTGTGCACTTGTCGCTGTCACACGCACATAGCATAGAGAGGTGACACGAGACGGAAGATATTGTTTTTTATGTATGTAAGTATTGATTTGTATGTTGTGCTTATAAGAAAGAGTGTAACCGCCACTCAATACATGTATATATGTATTTATAGTGTTTGCTTAGACGCCGTTCTGTAACGATTTATAATTCAAACAATTCATTTAAATACGGGTAGTCAAAGTTGTATAAAGCTGGGATCACACGATTGCCCCAAATGCACCAATATGAGACAATATTGATTGTGCTTTATTGACGCACAATAATGAAATTGCCCCAATCAAATATTCTGAAATCACACGATTGCCCTGTTTTATACAAATTTAATTGCCGCTAGTTGGTACAAAGCGAAATGAGTACAATAATTGCCGCAGCACTGTCACACGATTTTTCTTACTTGTGTCAACTGCGAACACAGGTGTTGTTGTAGCTTTTTTATTTGTTTGAAAGTTCAAGTTGGCTTGTTCATTAAAAAAAAGAAAATTCTTTCATATAGGTATTCAAACAAAGTTTTGTTGAATAGTTTTAGTTAAAAATTTTTAAGTTAAATATATGAAATTCCAAAAATAAAACAAAGTAAAATTCTATTTTAAATATATAAAGAAATAGAGAATATTTATATTCAAAAATAAATTCGCTTTAAAAAATTCCAATACATTTGGCTCCGTTTACCTGTATAGTATATTCTTTTATATTGTCCTGAACAGCTATTGCACTAATTTAAAAAAAAAAAAATTTGAGAATACAATATTTATTATTAATTTATTTATTAATGACTTGCTAAATTCTCAATTTTTATTTTTGATAAATTTAATTTTTATTTTTAATTTATTCCTACTTAAAGAAACACACAAAAGTAAATTTATTAAAAAAGGCAAATATTGGCGCGTATAGTGTTGTTTAATTGCCGCACAAGAAGCCAATAAATATTGGTACATTTCTGTCATTTTTATTGACGCGCATTTACATATCAAGTAGTCACACGATTGCCGTACTAGGGTTGCATTCTATTGGTAAAAGCAAGCACAATATTGCCCTCGGTTGGTACATGCAGCATTTCATTGTGCAGTCACACGATTGGGGTATTAAAAAGTGTAAAAATTGGTGCATTGCGGCAATCGTGTGATCCCAGCTTAAGAACCCAAAATTGAAAAAGAATTCCAAAATTTGTAAAATTGCATTTGACATCTCTGCGACGGTATACATACTCTGTGTATACTTACGTTATACATACGTAAATACACATACTTATTTAATCTTATGGGTATTGCAGATAGCCAATACAAGTTTTATTTATATCTTCATGTACTTTCTAAAAGAAGAATGAATATACAAATACACATTGCCAGCGTATACCTTTGCATATTTAACTTCATTTTGTTATGGGTAATGGTATGTATGTGTATGGTTTTGATCTTTACCCATACATACCCATACATGTTTTCTCACTAATACTAAAAGAGTACTTAAAATGATACTTTTGTCATTCTCTGATGTACACTTCTCCAACTGTCTTGTATACTATCTTGCAAATTTTGCAGACAGTAAAATGGACAGTGATTTGACATTGGCTGACAGTAATTTGAAGTTTTGTTCGCAAAATTAAAAAAAAAATCAACAATTAAAAGAAACTTAATAAATTATGCTTTGGTTTTGTATGTTTTACTTAAGTGTTAGCTATGTTCACAAAAAATTGTTGTTAAATGATATTTTTAATTTGTTAAGTTCATATAAAACACGTTTAGCTAGAACTTGCACTGCGAGATTCAAGTTAGACATTTTTTTAAAAATGAACTGTTTGGACGCCTACGTCACGAAGACAGCAAGTAGTGTTTTTGGCAACTAATATGTATTTGCTTACTGTCTTGCCAGTACTGTCAAATGTAAACGTACTGTAAAAAATAGTTGTGTATAACCCAATAAACATTGCAGTCTCATATATACCTTAATGTTTAAAAAATAGTGAAGTGACCTTCTTCATCAAATTATTCTCCGAAAATCTCATTACAAATATTTATTATATTTCGACCCTTGTAGACCAGTGTTGCCAATTTATCGGCTAGAATTAGCCATTTTTCATATTTTTTAGCCGGAAAAAACTCATGTTGCTTTTTAAGTCATTTTTACTTTACAAAAAAATGTGCTTGTATGTTTTAGATGGATCTTTAATATTTTTTTTTTTTTTTTGTGAAAAAAAGTTTTTTTCACTTTTTCGTTTAATATTTTTTTATTTCTTTTATCTTGTAATGAAATCTCGTTTGGCCATTATTAAGCCAGCATTTATGGCTATTAAAAATACTTTTAAAAAAAGTATCAGGCCATTTTCTTGGGCGAACAGGTATGACGTTGAAGTTTGTAGGCAAAGGAAAGAGAAATTGCTTTAACAACGAATACCTACTTAAAGTAAAAAAAAGAATGAATGAAACTTACCAAAATAAAATTCTATCTTAGCAATCATTGAAATTCAATCCAAAATCTAAAAATTAAACAAAAAAAATTTCACTTAAAAAATAATAAAAGCAAAAACTAAGAAAATATCTCGAAATTCTACAAATAATCAAATGAAAACGCTTGTTTTATTAAAAAAAAAAAAAAAACGCTGGGGAACTCTCTGTTTAATTCTACGGTACTTTGACCTCTTATTTCTAAACTCCACAAACGACTGTCGTTCACACAAATAATTCACGAGCCATCTCTTCGTGTTGTCTTTGGAGAGGATGGCATGGTTGAACGTATCAAAGGCCTTTGATAAATCAAGAGCCACTAGGACCGTTTGTTCACATGGTCGGGCCTGATTAAGGCCTACAATTCCCGCGACAATTGGGTCTACGTACCGGAACGACTCAGAGAATCATATGCACCGACCAACGATTGTCAACTCAGCAACACCAGCACAAGTATATATTTTCTTATAATATATGTAGGTATACAGCGTTGCTTGAATTGCATTAAAATTGACTAAAAATGTCTTGCTGTGTCCATGTTCTGTAACTCACGCTTCAAGAAATTTTTCGATTGAAATGCGAGAAATTAAACAAAAATGTCATAAATTAAAACAAGCAACTGTTGTTCTCGCTTAACAGCGTCTGTAACATTTTTAGCGAGTAATAGCTGTCACGTAAGAAAATTACTTGCCAATTTACAGAAAAAGTGTGTCTGTAAAGTTTTTGTGAGAAAGGTCCCGCTTTAAACTGTCAAATAAGCTCACGCATAAAAACGGGGTGAGAAAAAATATTACCGCTAAAAAATATATTAAATATGCAAAATGCAATGAATAATAAAATGGAAGAGATAAGTATTTTGTTTTTGACTGATTTTTTTATTGACTAATTATTTTGCTATTAACATTTTTGAAAAATATACGAATGTTTTCAAAGCTATTTTTTAAAGAACAAAAAATAAAGCCGCCGTCATGGAAAATTTTTCAATTTTAATCAGTTTGGCCGCCTTCAACTATATGTGTTACTGGCGTTCTAAACGTCTGCAAATTCATTTCGGGTTCGAGTGGAATATTATGACATTTATAACGTAACGACGTAATATCTTTTAATAGTTTTCGACATGAGACACACTTTTTTACCACTTTTCGAGAAACGATGGAATATTTTGTTTCACATATTTTCGATGCGAGAAGTTCTCACCAAAGTTAAAGAACATGGGTACTGCTGTGTGAACATTGCAAGCTCATTTGTATTTGGCAGACGTATCATATTAATGCATCTGACAATGGCACATTTGTCAGAAAAATATTTCAATATTTCTATTGACAACGCCTGCTTACAATATTGTATGATCTGACCACCGCCTGTATGGAAATAATATGGCTAATAACATATACAATAATATTGTACAATAGATGGGGCGCTCAACATGATTAGAGGTTATGGGAACCTTGTGAAATTTTAGACGGACTTTGGCCATTATCAATCGGCTTCGTCTTTATGACATTGTACCAAGTGTACATGGACCGGCTACTAGCTGGACGGACAGACATCGTTAGATCGATTGAGAAAGTGATTCTGGGTTGACCGGTATACCTAAAGATGGGCCTAGAACCAATATTTCTATGTGTTACACTTCTGTGGTCGTGTGTAAAATAAAGGGTGGTCCAACCAAAACGCATGATGGTAATTATAAATACAACAAAAAGTTTTCAGAGAATTATCTTAATATTTTTTTATTATAATAGAAATATCTATGACAATTATGCGTGACACAAAATATCGGCAAAATGCTCGCCGCGGCTTCGGTAGCATACCTCTATCCGATGGTCCATATTTTCAATGACTCTGAGATATAATTGAGGTCCAATGTCTTTAATGTGCCGAATTATCTTGTCCTTTAGCCCTTGAATTGTTGTTGGCTTATTGATGTACACTTTTTTTCTAAATATCCCCAAAAAAGGAAGTCCAACGGTGTCAAATCACAATGATCGTGGCGACCAATTAACATTGCCACGACGTGAGATAACACGGACATTGAATTTCTAGCGCAAAAGAACCATTGTTTCGTTGGCTGTTTGAATCATATATCGTCCAGGTCCATATCCTCAATTTTTGGCCACAATAAGTCCGTTATCATCTCGCGATGCGAAAACCATTTACGGTAACTGCTTGGCCGACGTAATTTTCGAAGAAGTACGTACCGATGACGCCGCTAGCCCATAAACCACACCAAACAGTCACTCTTTGCGGATGCATAGGCTTTTCAACAATCTCTCGTTTGACCAAATGCGGCAATTCTGCTTGTTAACGAATCCACTGAGGTCGATTATTTTGACCAAAAAAATCACGAAATGTTTTTTGATTTGAACGCGCATTTTCGTATACGGCTCCTCAATTGTGCGTTAACATCGTGCATTATGGTTGGACTACCCTTTACAAAAACTTGGACTACTCTTACAAATGTTTCGCATTTGTAAGAATTAAAATGCACTAAAAAATTTTATTGCATATTTACGGTTTCCCTGGTTATAAGTATTGTTTTTGTTAAGAATATCTAAAAAAAACAACTTTTTTGGTTTTCACTTTTCAAATTGGATGAAAATTATAAAAGTTATTCAACTCATTAATACCTTTTTTAGTATTTTCTCAACCAGCGCAAAAAATATGAATAAAAACAACAATAAACTAAACAAACAAATTAATCAACTTAATTATGCAAAGTTTTTTGTTTGTTGTAATTTTACAGTTACTTTTTAATATTTACTCAATAAGTGAAGTTATTATATTCGATAATGCAGAATTAAATATATTATTATTCTTTATTGTCAATATGTCTTTATTTAGAATTCGAATTGGAATACAATCAGCAGGGAAACCAATTGCAATTGCATGTTTTGCCTTGTGCGACCAATGAAGGCACAAAAAGTATATTTATCCATTTAAGAGCTTTTTATGAATTTTGGCATCGATTTGTTAGTGCATATTTTACCATTGACAGCATTGTTTAGTTTTTGCGGTAAATTTTAAAGCGCAAATTTGGCTATTTAAGGCATATTTTGATACATGTTAAATTTTTTTAATTGCTTACAAGACTTTTGCTAGGAAGACAACTGGGGCGAACGACAAATTTTTGGCCGCGAATATTCGTCGCCAAAATTAAAAGATGTTTGTGTATATGAAAATGCACACAATCAGGGCGCCGGCGAAAATTCGCCAGACGCGGCGAACTTTAAATAGATTTAATTCTATTCCATACGCCGGCGAACGACGAACAAATCAGTACTAGGTGACCATGTTTGGTTTTAGTTAAGAAGTAGTTTAGTAAATAAAGTTACTTCTTACTTTAATAATTGTTTTTTTTTTTTTTTATTGTGTAACACATAAAATAAGTATACAAAGTATTTTGCTATGAAAATAGTTTTTTGTTGTGTTTTTGATTATTTTCTTATTTTTAAGCATTATTTTTTTGAATATGGTCACACTATTTCTCTCTCTTTGCACAAACAG
The DNA here is from genome assembly GCA_943735925.1 of Pollenia amentaria. Classification (NCBI taxonomy): domain Eukaryota; kingdom Metazoa; phylum Arthropoda; class Insecta; order Diptera; family Polleniidae; genus Pollenia; species Pollenia amentaria. The sequence goes on along the minus strand of OX031007.1, from coordinate 195,809,029 downwards.
TAATCAACTTTCTCAATTATAAAAGCTGCCAGCTATTTTATAATTTTAATTATAATTTTCTCAGCGAATTTTTACGGAAAAATTCGTCGTGTTGGGCGAAATTCGTCGTTCGTCCCAGTTGTGTTCCTAGCATTTCGCAGCCAATAAAAAATTATTTTTTTTCCAAAACTCTGGTTTTTAAGTTTGAAATATATATCTGTATACCCTTCAATTTCGTCATCTACATTTAATTTTTACTCTAAAATTGTAAGCCAAAGCAGGTTGGTTGTCATTAAAGATATTAAACTTTCAAATTTGTATCAGCAAAAAGTAAGGAAAAAGCAATTATATACGTTTTTGGCGATGTAATACATAGAAATCTGGACCAATTAAGTATACCGACCAGCTCAGAATTACTGTTTAAAGTTATCTAACGATGTCCGTCCGTTTTACTGGTTGTCTGTCCGTGTTAACTTTGTGCGCAAAGTACAAGTTTCAGTTTTGTAGATAATTTTATCAAATGTGGTAAATACATTTGTACTAAGGACGAAGTCTATGTAAATGATGAGAATCGGTCTATAATTTCACATATTAACCAAAAAAAAAAATTTTCCAAATTAGACTTTTTTGTGTTGGCTTTGTTGGCATCAAGGCGAATTCAACCTTGGTTGGCATAAATAGCTTTACTTCCTTTTTAATAGGTGCGTTTGTTTACTTTTCCAGTAAAATCCAGTAGTTGAGTAAATTTTGGGCAATATGAAAATTTTACTCTCAAAAATGGCTCTTGCACAACAAAGTAAACGAACGGAAAAATTGCAAAAACTTGCAGGTTAATTCAAACAGCTGATCGCTAAAAAGCTTAGTGTTGTAAAATATGTGTTGTTTAGACTACCCAGTACATAATGTTTTTGGTACTTGATTAAATGCATTGTAATGATTATAAATTCGTAGCAAATTTATTTATTAAATGAGCTTCTGTGCAAGTTTTAAGACTTGTTTATTTTGTACATGACTTTAAATTTTGTTTCTAGTTGAATTACATACGAAACTACATCAATATTTGATTTTTGATATTTGGTACCCTCAATAATATGCAATAAGAAGTAATCATATTCATTAGCTTTACATCTCTAAAATATTAATGTAAACAAAAATAAGTAATATGGAACAATTAACACAAATTTTACCATGGATGCCAAAAAAAGAAAACTTAATATTTCATGCTCTCCCGGAACATTTGGGAAGGTACAAAGTGGTAAGTAAAATTGTTTAGGATGTAATAAATATTTTTGGTTTTTGTTGCACTTTTAATTCAGCTTTTGTTCTTTTAAATGTTTTTATTACAAATTGTATGCTTTTTGTTTGCTTACTTTTGTTTGTTTACTTAAATGAAACATGTGTTTTTGTTTTCTACTGGTTTTTACTGGTAAAAATTTGTTCAGTAAAAATTTGCAGACTCTTTGCTTACAGCTGTCACTTTACTCTCTCAGTAGATGCTCTCTTTTGCAAATTTTTGTGTAAGCGAACGCATTTCAGTAAAATCCAGTAAAAACTTGCATTTGTGCAAATTTTGGGGTAAACGAACGCACCTAATGTTAACATTAATAAACAATTTAGCGACCGACTCTGGAATCCCTGTAAGACAAAAAATCTCATATGTATGTTATCTCGATAATATTTTAACCTCATAATATAACTTTAATTTTGTGAGCCCATAACTGCCCATCGTTTCCAAATATGGTAAAATCTCGAAAATTCGTCTGGCGTTTGGGCTTTACCGAATATAATATTACGTTTGTTTGTTTTAAATGCAAATGTTTTTAAATTGTTGAATATTATGTTTTCAAATGAGCAATTTGTGGTTTTTCAGGGCATCTTTTTAAAAATGTTTAGGGCATTCTTTCGAGTTTTTACTGCATATTTAATGCGCATATATTTCATTTTCAGAGCATATTTCTGGTTTACCTGCTTATAACTTACAAACGTTTCATAATATGCAAGTCATTCTAAACCCGTAAAAAAAAATTAAAATCGGACAAAACCTGAATGAATTCGAGGTCGATAAGTTGACGAACATCCTAAAAATGTTTTTTAGTACAACTTCTGAGGGTGTTTCTGAAATTTGTACAATTTGTAATGTACTCAACAAGACCTATTACCCACGCTAGGTCGTTTTCCATGTTTTTTCACTGTAGCACTGTGTATTTACTATTCAATAAATTAAATGTACAATGTAAATTGCACAGTTTCTTTTACATTTTATAACCCCAATACTAATATTTTTAAGATATTCATAACACGAGTTTTTACGTCTGCTATAAAAAACTACTTAGTGAGTGCAACTTTTGGACACTTACATTGTTTTTTTTTTTTTCTTTTTATTTAAAATTTACTCCTTTTTCGGTATTGAATATGAAAAATGCTTTTTAATAAAGTCAGAACGGCCACCGTCTTCGGAAGTCTTTGAAGATTCCAAAATACAAGGATGACAGCCAATTTCGATATTATTAATATGAGCTGTTAAAATATATGAAAAACAAAGTTAAATTTTAGAAATATTCCTATAAGTGTTTAATAAATTTCTTACCGAATGAATTATCACCCCACTCGATGGCCAAGTTGTGCAATAATGTTAAAGAAACAACAACATGACGATTTGTTAAAGACGAGCCCTGCCATTCATGATCCAATATACCAAACCGTTGTCTCCAGCGTTTAAGGCAAACTCTTGCCGGTTCATAAGTCAAACGTTGGGCATTATTAAAAGCCTGTTCGGCTAAAGTTTTGGCACATGCTACGGGAGTGTAAAGATAGGATGTGCATTTCATTGACTCATCACCCAACAAAAGGCGACCACGAAATTCGTTCTGCTTAAAACGTTCCTTGATGTGAGTCTGTTCAAATAATTTTGCAGCTGTTAAGCTGTCGCTGCCAGATGAAGCTGCCTGAAAACGAAAGTCTAAATCTCGAATTTTTAAATCGGCATCGGTTACAATTTGAATATGAAGATCTTCTTCGAGTTGTGTTTGAGTTTCGTTTTCGCTATTCAAACGATTACATTTTACCTTTGTATAGGTTACGGCCCCAATAACCTCCGACATATGTGCCAAATCGTAAAATGATTTTGTTACTTTTTGTTTTTCTGCGAAAAGACAGGGCATACGAATATGAGGAGAAGCTTTATAGCTTAAAGCTTCGGCTACGCGTTTAATGATTTTCATTAAAGTTTGTAATTTAACTCCATGAATGCGGGCGGTTATTTCAGGATGCTGGAGGATATGTAAAATTTATGTATGCTTATTATTTATATATGAAAAATTACAAGAAAGTTTTTTTATATAGAAAAAAATTTCAGAGTGGAGGAAAATTTTGAGAAAATTGTTTTCTACTAAATAGAAAATTATCAAAGACAAAACTTTACTGTAAGGTAATTCACGGTACAAGTTGCACCTTTGCGATAAAGAAAAAGTGCAAAAACATAACAACACTTTTGCTTTTTCGCAAGCGTTATTATAAAAGATTATTATGAATAATATTTATAAAGAGATTTATTTTTATTTAAACAAGCGCTTCGAGATTTTTTCTGTATAGAGTGAAATTGTTTATATAAAAAAAACCTAAAAATTTTTTTATTTTCTTATAGAATGGGGCAAAATGAAAATGTTTACTTTAGAAATTTTCTCACAAAGAAATTTAGACCAATTTAAAAAAAAGATCTGATCCCTGTTTCTCAAAACTGCAAGTTACAAATCTTCAAGTACCTAAAATACGCTAAAAAAACTCATTAATTTTACAATTTTTGTTTTTGTTTTAAATCTATTTTACTTGTAGATTTGTAACTTGCAGTTTTGAGAAACAGGGCTCCGATCCAATACAAATTTGTATATTTAAAAATTTGTATTTTTAAATTTGTTAAGAAAACAAATTTACTTAAAAATCTACATGCTACAAGATTTAAAGAAAAATTTGGTCATAAATGTTAAAAGGATTCTTCCTACCTCTGTTCCTCCCCAGTACCTAATTGCAGCCATTATTTGATTTTCTATAGGCACCTGATTTTTCCTTTCCCGTCCTTCACCATTCTGTTGTTCAATTTCCAAATCGTCTTTTAACATTTCCACCAAACGTGTAATGTTTTCTTTGCTAAACCTATAACACCGTCGAAATTGAGACTCAGTTAAGTCTACAAGAGGACTAAAATGTCTTCCTGTTCTTTTCTTGTTCGATACACGCAAGCTTTTTAATTGTCTGCTTGCCTCGATACGTTTAATTACGCTTTCCATGTTAAGGAATTCTTGAAATGTATTGAATTCATTGAGATCATATTTAAAATTTTCATATAATTCCAATTCCATAATGTATGCTTATTGTTAAAAAAGATACCAATTTTGAAAAACCCCTTTTTTACGATAATTGTTTTTTTAACTGCCAGTGTTTTTGGTTATTTGCAAGCAAAGCTGCTTAATTTTTATCTTGTTTATAAACAAACATTCACAATAGCATACCGGAAGAATATAATTGAGGCAACTACAAAAGAGAAAGAGTTGCAGAATATAGTAGTTCGTAACTACTGATAAATTTACTTTTTAAAGTATGAATTTAGTATAGTTTACACGTTGCGCTTTATGCTTTTATGCTTTTTCTATATGTTAATACAGTTGGACATCGATTATTCGGCTCGCACGGATAATCGAAAAACACGGTTAATCGATATAGTATGAAAACAAACAAATTATTTTAAGTTGGTATGCGTATATATTTGTATCTAATATAAACATGAGTGAATGCATAACAAAAAATGGAAATCACCGAATTTAAATTATGCTTATGTGTATTTGATTGGAAAAGATAACAAACTTGTTTCTTGTTTCACGGATAAAAGAGGTTAAGCACAATTAATAGAGGCATAAAAAAGAAGCACGAATAAAACGGGTTAAAATCGCGGATAATAGAGCTTGTAAAATAAAGCGAGCAGCATGCCGGTTAATAGATGTAACCGGTTAATAGAGACCCGGATATCCGAGGTTCAACTGTATATATAATTATTAGTCGTTCTTTGGTTTTGAGACACATTTTACAACAAATCGTACTAATTAAATTCAAGAAAAATTTTAAACGCAATATACACGTGGCAAAATGAATTATATGGAAGCTTTGCTTAAAATAAGTGAAGTGCTAGTTAAAAAGAATGAAAAAAATAATAACAAAAAGTACATGTTGTAGGGAATGGTTAAGAATAAAAAAGTTGAAATAATCAGGGGTGTTCTGGAAATCGAAAACGCAAAACCCAAGAATTTTGAAGTTCTTTTATATACACTATTAATTTTTTATAATTTTCTTATAGAATTCTGTTTAATAGAGAAATACTTGTATTGCATTTTTTTGTATATATTTTAGTACAAAAATCTTATTAAAAAAAAACAACTTTTATATTCATGCATTTTGCGTTTTCGATTTCCAAAACACCCCAAAATGTTTTCTTTTTGTTATCAAAATAACCATAACATAAGGCGAATTTTAAGAATATGGCGCAAAAATTGCGCTTAATAAATCAACTGTGCAGAAAATAAATTTCGCGGTACAACAGCATGATACACAATACTTACAATGGTACTTGTCGAAGCTCCGCCCACGAAAATTAAAATGTCTCGCTTTTCGTACTTCAATTTGGTACTTCTACGATTTGTAGCGTTGCACTTTGTACATGCCTCTAAAACTTAGTAGAATATTTTTGATCAAGTTCTTTCAGGCAAGACATATATAGAATATTTTTGGACACGTACTTTCGAACATTTATTTTAAGTTAAATATGCTAAAGAAAAATGTACATTTATTCTGTTTTGTCAAAGTTAATATATTAAATTAATGTATTGGAATGCACATTTGTCAAAAAAAATAATCTAGGGCTGTATGTACATATGTGTTTTTCCCACTTATTCATAAAATTTAAGACGTTAAATAACAAAAAATAAAATTTATAAAAAATATTCAGGTTAAAAAAAAATAACTGTTTACAGGGCTTATTGCAAAAATATCATATGCCAGAAAAATTTTTATAGAGATAATTGACATAAAAAATATTACAATGCTTATTTAATAAATTACTTTTTAGAAAATACACACATACAATCATACCTCATTAAATTCATGATTTTCATACAAAGCTTTTGTAAAATTCAAAATTTGGTTTTGAGCTGTATAAAATTATTGGTGTGGCTTATGATGTTATTACGTCAAAAAATTCAGCAAAAACATCGAATCGTAAAAATTTAATTAAAACTACTACTTCTTTAAAAAACAGATAAAATTATTGGAGGGGATATTGGGATGGTTATTTATAATAGGAAAAACTCATAAAACCAGTTTTTTTAATTTAGGGGACTAATGATGTTTTCCAAAAAGCCCTTCATTTGTCCGTTTTTACTTCAATATGGATTTCAACATGTACATAAATTAAATTTTTGTGAGGAAATATGATTTTGTATGCATTTTCACTGAAAATACAATTCCGTCTTTCTTTTAAAACGTAAAAACGTTTGCTTGTTAAAAATATATATCAGTTGTTGTATAAAAGCTTGCTAATTTTTATAAAAATCATTACGAAATTGATTTATCTACCAGTTATTTTTAAGGTATTTGGAATTGTTGCGTTTTGATCCTATACATATGTATATAGTAATTAATTCATTTTTATATGAATCCTATTTAAGTGTTGCGATTTTTAAATAAAATAGGTTTGAAATTATGACGTTTTCATTTACAAAATATTGTAATTTTACCTTTTTGTTTCTTTAACTTTTAAAGAAAATAAAAAACACTATTTTTTGACTTTCCTTTTCACTAATATTCCGAAATTGTACATTGCGTAGATGTGGAATTTTTTAAAGTTGATCCGAACCTTTATAGCTGCTATTGAATAACAGTATAATTAGCATTTGTTACTCCTATATAAAGGGATATATAGATTTTAATACGTTAAATAGTATTCAGTAACAAATTCAGTTATGGACCTTCTCAATTTTTGCGTGATTTCGAGTTTTTAATCCGCACGACAAAATTAGGCCATGTGCACACCTCTAGGTCTTTCGCGGGGAATAAATTTCCATTTAATATAACTGTTTCTGATTTGATACTCTTTTGCCGAGTGAAACTCAAGTCGTTCCGAAACGAAGATCCAACTTTCTAATTTTTTTTTCTATATTAAGTTAAAAAATTAAGGCCGGTTAAGCTGAACAAGTTTTCTTTAATTCTCTTTTGAACTTGCGTGTATATGCATCAGTTATTGTCGTAAATTTTTTTTTCTCTACCATAAACTTAAACCCATTTAGGATATATCGAATCCTAAAAACCCAAGAACTCAAGAGCCAGCACTACCTGAAAATTTTAAATTGTACCAAATAAGTCGCAATAGTACCATTGCACCAAAAAAGATCAAAGTGTACAATTGTACCACAATTCTCATCTCTGGCATACAAACAATAAAGTACTAAAATCAGCAACAATGTGAAGCTTACATTTCCAATAGTTTCTTTTCATTTCTTATTCGCAAAAAAAAGCTAACAATGTAAAAGTAAATCAACATTGTCGAGAAATTGTAGTCAAAAGTTTAAAATAATTATCGGCAAATTTTATAATCGCTTGAAATTTGGTAACATAAATGTAATTAAAGATATTTTAACAAATAAATTTCCTAATATATGCCAAAATTATCGGCGTGTAAAAATAAGAAGTGTCCTTTTTTCCAACGCTTGTTAACTTCCGGATACATAAAATATTGATAATTTATTTTTATTTCATGTGTTTATTCAATAAGGTTATATTTATTTAATTTTAGATTCAAGTAGTCTCACTGCTCGAAACTACCATCATTAATAAAAATTTTTATAAATTAAATTGGTTTTGATATATCATGTCAGATGATCAAAATCGTGGACGTCGACGTCCGTCCCGGGAATATCATTCAAATAAACCTAGTTCCAGTTCTGTAAGACGTCCTCGCGAACCATCATATACAGAAGAGCCGGTAAGTTGAGTTCGCACTATTTTTAATATGTATGATCAAAACACAACTAAATGCCGTTATTTAGGAATGTTGTCAATTTGTTTTGTTGGGTTTAATTAGAAATGCTTTATTGATAACTATTTAGCTATTGCTTAAATCTAGTTTACCAACGCAGCTCCAAATAAAAAAAAATACATAGGGTTTTAAATGGAAAAGTCTTGGAAACTTATAGTTTTCGAGTTATAGATCAATCGATCAAAAATCATTCATTCCAGGACAGAACACAGGTATATATACAGAAATATGTACATACATGATTTTTTGAACACATGGTGTCCACATTCATAGATTAAAGAACACAGGTTGCGTTACGCCAACCGTAATCAGGCCGAATGTTAAGCAAATATAGGATTTGGGTTACACTGCAGTAGCCCGCAAAATAGGTAATTACATCAAAATCTATTTTAAATTTTTATTTAAGCAAAAATATTAGCATAAAACTTACATTTATTTTTTAATTTAAAGTTTTTATTGTTTATTAAAAAAAAATGTATAATTACGTATTTTTTTCCAAATATTGGACATAAATCGGTCATTTTTAATGTAACCTCATATTAGGGCAACGTAAAACTATGGGTACACGTAGGGTTTTTCTAAATAACGGTAAAATACACAAATCTTAAAAGGAACATCAACTTGTATATTGATAACAGCCTCTGAACAAATGTGGTCTGCCGAAAAGGATAAAATGTATATTAAACTCACTGTTGCATTGGAAAAGTATCAAAAAAATAAAGTTTCACACGGTATTGTGCGGCGGTATTAAAAAATCAAGGTTTAATGTCGTATCTCAAGAAAGAAACAACCCGTTCGTAAATAAATTCAACAGATACAAGTGTAAAGAATTATTGAAAATGTGCTTAAGTAAGCCCCAATTGTTTTGGGGTCAAGTGATTTTACTGACAAGTCGAAATAAGACATGTTTCGTTCTGATGAACGTTTAAAAGTGTGGCGCAATGAAGATAAAGCTTTAAACACTAAATATACAATAAAAATAAATAAATGAGGAGTTGAAACTGGTATAGTGTGGGGCTGTTTGCCCTCGTTAGGTGTAAGAAACATTGTATTTATTAAATATACCATGAATCGATATGGTGTAGGGTGAAATTGACCAATAAAGGGGTTTTAATATTTATTTACCAATGAAACAGGAGAACCAAGTATAAAAATGTCGAAAGATCAATATGCGATGTCCTATATCATGTTGAGATATTTTCTAGTCGATATCTAATCTTTAATGTAAACATTTTATCAGTTTATATGTAATATCTATGTCAGATCCTAATAGATACATTTATTCAAATATTTTTCTATAAAATATTTTTTAGAATTAAGTAAAAAAATCTTAAAACATTAGGTATAAAAAAAGTACACATTTAAACAATGTCTTCAACTTTTTAAAACGCAAACAAAAACTAAATGAGCAAACAAAAAACATTGATAGATTCGAATTCAAAATATGAATTCTATATTTAACATAAGTATGTTAGAGCTTGCAAATGCTAACCATTTTTAACCGCCAATATTGTCAACATTTGTTATTTAAAACCCCTGTCGTATTATCTTATACACTTAACACAAACATACATATTAATTTTTCATAATGTGCTGAATGAACAAATTTATTTCAAAATAGGTATCTGTAAAAACAATGTTCAACTGTACTTAAAAAACATAAACTAATTCAGCCAGAGATGGCAAAGTCTATACAATAAAACAATTTTGTTAAATTAAAAGATCCCCAAGCCATTTTCAAACAAAGGCAATTAAACGTGAAAGTAAAAAAATTATCAGATGAATTTTTAATGATAATTTGGGTTTTCAAAGAAAATTTTATATTGTTATTAAAAATGCCCGGAGCTTTCATAATAAGTTATAAATCTCGTTATTTAACAAATTTGTAAGTGTTAGTAAAATTATTGTTTAATTAAGAATTTTCTTGCATTAAATGTTTTTTTTTTTTTTTTTTTTTTTTTTTTTTTTTTTTTTTACAATATACATATATATAACATAATACACGGGTCTGTTCTGAAAATCACGTGATTTGAAATTACGAGCTTTTAAAATTCCATGTGTATTTTGTGGTGTTCTGAAAGTCATACCGTTTTTGTCTTTCTCGGTGTGCTTTTAGCAATTAAAAATCTCACCGAAATACACAAAAACGGAACAGCAAAATATCACACGTGTGATTCTAAAAGGCACATGTGTTTTAAATCACGTGATTTGAGTAAAAGTGATTTTCAGAACAGGCCTGATAATATAATATATATATTTTGAAACAACTGATCGAGATATCCTGTTAAAAAAATTACATAAATACATAAATAAATACTTAACAAAGCGAAAACAAATAACAAAAGTAAACAATGTAAAAACAGCAATAGAAAACAATTTTGGAGTACCACAAGGATCAATTTTAGGAGCTTTTCTGTTTATTATATATATAAATTATATGGAAAAAGTTTTAGAAAAATGTGAAATAGTGCTATATGCAGATCAAGGCGAATTTATTTAAAGGTGGTGTCGAAACGCCATCTGATTTTGACAGTTCGAGCCAATTTGTTTTGATTTGTTAGTGTTTTGTTAGGAATGGTTGACATTTTGGACCGTAAACACTAACAATGCAATGCAAAAAACCCTATGTTGTTTCTGTTGTTTTTGGATTGTTGTAGTTTCGACACCACCTGTAGTTGAATTCGCCTTGATGCAGATGATACACAGATATTGAGAGAAGCATCAACGGATGACATAGGTATGTTACGCAAATTTAAAAGTAGATATGAAAAAAATCAACGAATGGTTAAACATGAATAAACTAAAATTAAATGAAAACAAAACCAAAGTAATGGAAATTAATATGAACAATAACATAACATTTAAAATCAATAATATAATAATAGAAAAAGTTAATAATTATACATGTCAAAGAGTACAATTCCGTTCGAAAACGGAATTCATTCTGTCTTTTTGTGCTTCATAAAATTACGTAAAAACTTTACGAAATGAAACCATAGACAAAGACTTAAATTTCAAAGAACATATTGAATATATACGCAAAAAAATTTGAAAAAAACGGGGTTTTTAAAAGTCTAAGAAATAAAGTTTCAATTATCACAGCAATAAATATATATAATACGATAATAAGACCACATTTTGAATTCGGATCAACGGTGCTATTCACATGCTGTTCGGATGGGCAAACAGCTAGACTACAAAAATTACAAATTAAGGCGATGCGGTATTAAAATGTAGTCGATTTACCTCAATAAAACTTATGCTTGATGCCCTAAAATGGATGAACATACAACAAAGACTAGAGTATAACACAATAAATTTCATAAAAAAAATGAAAGTGGGAGATGCACCAGATTATCTGTTGGAACAAATAAGATATGTGGGGGATGTTCAACCTTATCATTTAAGAAACAGACAAGACTTAAGACTACAACGTTCAGAAACGAGTGCTATGCAAAAATCATTATTCTACAAAGGTTTAAAGATGCGAAGCGATATAAAGAATGAAATGAACAATAATATATTCAGAAGAAAGATTGTAGCCTCTATAAGAAATAATAATGTAAAGTGAAGCTTATGTTATTTTGTTAAATGATTAAAAGAAAATGTAATGAAACAGCAATTTAAACACTACTAATAAACCTAAACTAAACTATTTACTCAAAATTTTTATTTTTTCACTTTTTAGAAAAAAAAAAATTGAGACGTAGTATTCATAGGTATCTACCTGCTGTAAAAATATCGTGCTAAAGAGTTAGTCAAAAAAAAACGTATACTTGTTTATATTAAGTTATATAAATCTAAAGGGCTCTGGAGACTTTCAAATAAACCCGTCAATCAGTGCATTTGTATTAGTGTCGTTTATTTGAGGCTTTTTCGGAGACGTACAAATAAACACGGCAATCAACAATTGTATTTTGTAAAAAACCAAAATATTTATATTTTTCATGACAACAAACACCAAGAAAATAATTTTTTTTTGTCAATCACAACAGGAGACTATCAAATAATCAGCCATCAAATAAAAAAATCAAAACTTTTTGATTTTCATCAAGCATTGCCGACAACGCGTATGTGTACCCGAAAAAGAACGACTGCACGCACACAACTATATGATTAATGTATTTATTTGATAGTCTCCCGGGCGTTTTAAACCGTTCAATATAAAAATTTTCAAAAATATGTAAATTTATTTAAATATTGTACAAATTATTTAACATTAAAATATTGGTACACCTATTACTCAGTATTTATAAATTTATTCACTTCTTCCAGAAAAATTTTATAGTTGCTTCCGTTACCTTTTTGGACAAAGTGTTCCACTTACGCTTAAAATCGTACACGTCCCGGTATATCTTTTCTGTGTTCTTTAATTCTTTTGTTATCGTGCCTGTTGTCACAAATGATTTTGCTTCAACTGCAAATGGATTACCACTAGAGATGAGCGATATTTTTGTACCTGTGATTTAATCACTGTAACTGAAAAATCACGAATCACAGTTGTGACAAAAATTTGTCAAGTAACAGTTATTTGCTAAGTCGTTAATTTCGTTTATATTACAAACACCCACTGGTTGTGTGGGTAACTTCGTTTTTTGAATGCAAAAACTAATAATAGGTGACTAACTAATAATTGCGTTCGCGTACACAAAATACATTAATGAGAACACAAATTAAGAGCGTAAAATTGCAGTTCTTGACTGAGTATTTTCAAACTTTTACTGCAGACATTTTTGCAGTAAAATTTAGTAAAGAAAAAAACATGCATAAGTATGTTCCAAAAGGTAAACAAGCAGATTTAAACAAACAAAAAGTAAAGAAATATTAATTAATTAAACTGGTTTGTGAAGCATTTAAATGGTTTTTTTTGTCTTAATATTTTGGTAAAAGATTATGGTATTGCGAATAAGCAAATGTAAAATTTCGCAGCCTTTTTGATTAGTCCAAGAAGAAAATACACAGTTTCCGTTAGGTTTTATAAAAGATCTACGATACTTTGGATTTTCTCTTTCGCAAGACCTTTTGCAACAAACACTGAACTTCGCTATGGTATTTGTGACGTTGTTTTAAGTGCTTGTGCTTTGTATATTTAAGTAACATTTGTCCCTATTACAGTTTAAAACTCAACTCATGTTTATTCGAAATTTTGATTTTTTGTATTATGATGATTATGAACAAAAACATCAAAAAATCAAAACTCATCACAAGCAGTGGTGTTAATTACAACTCAATTGAGTTGAGCTCAAACCGTAATAGGGGCAATAATTCCCCAATTATGCCTATTTTATAATTATTTAAATTAATCCGTGAGTATAAAATTAAAATATGCATTTAAAAACTAAGCGCGACGAAAATTTTTTTCAATTAAAAAAAAAAAAAAAAAAAAAATAGGCTCGCAATTTTGTTGAAAACTTGTTGAAATGGGTGGTACAAACGTTTCTGCCATATTGTCATCTTTTCACGTGATTCGGTTCTTGTTAACGAACAGACCGGCCGACTTCATAAACGGAGTATTGCAATGCAACACTAAAAGAAATAGCATCATACACTCCAAAACTTTTCTGTAGACAAGGCCTTGAGGGCATTACTGCATGGTAACATGGAAATTTGAGCATTGTTTTTATTTGTGAAGCCTTATAAACGCATTTTACTGATGCTTTGTAATACTGCGTTTATGATATCAGCCACCTTTGTATCATTAGCAAGACGAATTGGTAGTGAATTCAGATCCAGTGATTTAAAAAAGCTAATTGTGGACGAACCATTGAATGACAATCACATTGTTAGCAAGTAACGCAGAAAAATTATCTTAACAGAATCAATTAGAGGAATTCAACAAAATTGGGTTGTCATAGAAGCCCAACTAGTTCATTTTTATAATAGTTTAAAACTAGTTGCTTTATTTACAGTATAAGGACTAATAAAAGATAAAGCTAATTTGGCAATTCCCTTAATATTTTTTCTTATACTTAATTATTGTTTTATAGTGTATTTATTTATTTTAAAATAATTCTTAGTCATCGTCCTGACTTGCAATTTTTGTTGCTGCAATTCTTGTGTTAATTGTTGAGAGGGGTGAGAAGATTGACGAGGGGTACTCAGTTTTATGTATTCTGCAATTCTTGTGTTAATTGTTGAGAGGGGTGAGAAGATTGACGAGGGGTACTCAGTTTTATGTATTCTGCAATTCTTGTGTTAATTGTTGAGAGGGGTGAGAAGATTGACGAGGGGTACTCAGTTTTATGTATTCTGCAATTCCGTTTTGTTTTGTTATTCTCACACTTTTTAACTTGATGCAAGCTGTAGGTGTATTTGTATTTATATATAAAATATAAAAGTGAGAAGAGGAAAGACAAGATAAAAATACAAAAAACTATAACTTCATAATCTGGACGATGTCAAGCTATTACCCCTGGAACCAGAGACAGCGAGAATATTGTATTATTTATTTTCCTGTTACACCATTCCAGGCAGAAAAAGACAATCAGGACGATGCTGTGCCGATGTTGATGGGGGTACTATCAACATCAATACAATGTACCGTTTACCAAAGTAACAATGTAGTCACAATATTAAAATGATAACGCCAAATGTGCGTCCACCGACTGTTGTTTTTAATGTTGCCACAATACTGTAAATTTTAATTTACAATATTGTATTCACAATTTGCCACGTAGTCACAATATGAAATTGATAACGCCAAATGTGCGTCTTCCTACTCTTGTTTTCAATATTGTCACAACACCGTAAATTTAAATTTACAACATTGAATCAATAAGCATAAAAGTACAATATTAATCTTGATCTGATGTTGAAAATCTGAAAATATAGTTCCTATACAATGTTGTGTATTTGCAATTTTTCACCCTAGCAATACCTCTTAAATAAGAAAACGTTTTAAAAATTATATTTGAATTTTATATGGAAACTTTTATTATACAAATTCATTGTTCTATTTTAAAAAAAGTATTTATTAAAGAAAAAAAGAAGAAAATTAAGTTATGTTTGATATGTGCATATATATACATATGTATTTAGCCAGCTAATTTTTACTTTTTCTGCCAATGTACCTCTCTTTGGAATTGGCGAACCATCGACTTGTTTTTGTCAAAATGTTTGCCTCTGTTTCTGCCTTAAACTGCATAAGAAGACAATCTACCAAAAATATGTCATTAGAACATTTATAAATATGTATGTATGTAATTTATCAAGTAATTATATTTAAAAAAGTAAGAATACGTACCTTTAAAACTATTATACGTAATGGTCGAATGAAGTTTTTCTTATTTACGCCAATCCACCAATCTACTTGCACAAATTCAAAGAAAACTACATACATATTTCCATTTAAATAGAAATGCTAAGTACTCATTAGGAAATGTTAAGGATAACGCGGAATCAATAACTAGTTTTTCCTTTCTAAATATTGGTGGTTTTAAAATTACAACAACCCATCCTGATAATAAATGTTAACTGCAAAATGGATATATATACTCACAGTCACAGAAATTGTGGGTAAACAATTTTCCCAGAACAAACCCAATGACATTTTTTAAGAGGTAAAATTTTTCTTGAAATTAGTGAGTTTTTCGAATATCTACTTTCATCAAAAGAAATTGGATTGTATAACGTCAAAAGACTAGACAATAATATCGTCGAGTTAGCATAAATACAGTTAGCAAAAATGTATTCTTACTAAATTAAATGATGAAATAACAGTTATTACTCTTTTACATACATAAATAACTAAATTTAATGTGCATAAATTCATAAATTCGTTAAATAAACAAACAAAATGTTGCCGTAAATTTGAATATTATTTCTTGACTTAAATATTTTTTTTTTTTTTCCAATTTTAATACGGCACTAGTAAATTAAGACTATATTTTTGTATAAACAACGTTGTAGCGGTATAGAATTATTTAGTCAATTCACAAGGTATCCTAACATGTCATATTGTCAAAATGTCCTAATATTTCACAATGGTTTAAAAATATTGTTGTACGGCTCAGCCGCTCAGCGCTGGACTTTTCTGATTAATTACGACAGCACAATAAACACAGCAAGCAACGTTCTATTTATTTAAGACACTTTTTGTTAACAAACCAACAATATTTTTAAACCATTGTGAAATATTAGGACATTTTGACAATTAGTCAATTCACAAGGTATCCTAACATGTCATATTGTCAAAATGTCCTAATATTTCACAATGGTTTAAAAATATTGTTGTACGGCTCAGCCGCTCAGCGCTGGATTTTTCTGATTAATTACGACAGCACAATAAACACAGCAAGCAACGTTCTATTTATTTAAGACATTTTTTGTTAACAAACCAACAACAATATTTTTAAACCATTGTGAAATATTAGGACATTTTGACAATATGACATGTTAGGATACCTTGTGAATTGACTAAATATGACATGTTAGGATACCTTGTGAATTGACTAATTGTAAACACGGTACTAAGAAATTAAGGTTTATTTCTTGTATATACAGTATTGTATCGATATAGTTTTATTGGAAATACGACCTTACGAAACTAAAGTCGTATATTTGTATTTAGGGGGTGTTGTACCGGTGTAGAATTTTTGTACATAAAAACAGTTTTAAAAAACTTAGGTTGTAATTTTGTTTCTACAATGTTGTAATGGTACAATATTTTTGGAAGAGTCAAAATTTTGTATTTACAGGGCCGTGGCGGTACATAATATTTAGAAAAGTCGTTATTTCTGCCTGGGATGTTTCAATTGTGTTGAGTTCCCCTTTGTTTACAGAATTATAACCAACTAGCAGAATGCCCCGATATGGTTTTTGTCAGTATTTTACACTGAAGAATTTTATGTATTTAACCAAATAACTTTAACAAAAAGAATACGTGAATTTTCCTTCTTTTTTTTTAACATGGAAATAACTTGTCAACACTAAAATCTTGTAGCGTTGTTGTTTCTACAACAGACAAGTAAATACTTTCGTAGAGTTGTTATTCATACAACGAACAAGTATTAAAACATTTTTCCAACTTTTGAAGCGTTGTTTCTACAACAAACGGCGTCACGTATGAAGCTGCAAAGCCGCAATTTCATTATCTTTCTCATTTTTTGACGTCTAACAACAAGCATTAAACTAGTCTAAATCCTTACTAGTAACGATTTTGCCTGCATGGTATGTACTCTAAAATTAATACATATGTACGCAAGAATGATAGAGAAGAAGATTTCGCCATCCCGAAAACAAAATTGAAATCTTATGCGCATGAGGCACATATGGCGTCACGCAAACTGCTTTCGTATTGGCTACTAATTTCAAGTTGTCAAACTCAAGAATTATGTTTTATTGTTTTTTTTTTTCTTCTTTAGGCTAAAGTTGTTGCAACACACTTTTGTAACGTTTTTTTTTTTTTTTTTTTTTTTATTTTTAACGTTTTAATATTGTTTTTCATAAAATGTTAGCTAAAATCCGTAATTTAAACACAATAAAAATATATTTTTTAGAAACGTCAAAGTATTTAAAATTGCGAGGCTGCCTTCTCATAAAAAATTCATGCATATTTCATTGCATTCGAAAATTTTAGGGTATATTAGATATGGCAGCCCTTGCCAGGGACAAACTAAGTCATCTAACAAGAAATCATGCGTATGTGTGTACGTACATTCGTATTTTTATTCAATGTTCAATCGAACAAAATTTTCGTACAAACATGTTAAATATATGTCAAATTGTTTGCGTTGCCTAGTTCTAAAATTAATCATTTCAGTTAAAATTTTGCAGATTGAAGATGGAGAAGAAGACACATTTTAAAATAGACGAGGATACATTTTATAATTATGTTTAGTAACATACATACATATGGTATACATATGTATGCCACTTATACAAAATTTCAAGTAAACGATAAATTAAAAATTATGTTTTTTCATAGATAGAACATTTGGTTAATGTTTGAATTCTGTTGCGTAGTTTTTGAGTTTTTAAATTTGACATAATAGTTTCCAGGTAACAAAAATATACATACATAAATTTTGAGTTAATACCCTCTTGTTGATTAGGTGCGATATGTAGTATGAGTTGGCCATTTTTTTTTTGGTTTCTTGATGACATGGGTATTGTTTTAAGAAAATTTTAATTATTAGGTGTGTTCATTTACTTAACTGGCAGAAACTTTTAACGAGAGAGTAAATTTCAAAATTTACATAATTTTTCTCAGAATTACGCAAATAAAAAAGTAAATTAACGCTTTAACATCAAAAACTAGTAAGTTAGGTATATTGACAATATTCAGCTGAAAGATACGATATTATTTCTTAATAAATATAATTGATTTCAACTATTTGCGTAATAAAATTGTTCTTAAATTTAAGAAAAATAATTATCCCATTTTATTGAAAAACTTTTAATTTAAAAATTATGAAAATTAGTTGAATAATTCTTGCTAGTAAAAATGTAACTATCAGGAATTCTCAACAAATTTGTTGTCTATCAAATTTGTATGCTCTTTTTTCTACTCTCTCCTTTTCTACTCGAACTTGATCTACAAGATCAGCTGTGAGGGGGACGGGTCCAACATATGTCCAAAAGTATATATGGGGACTACAAAATCAACACTTAAGACAAGATTATCAGTACATTAATCTGACCAAAAGGCTATGGGAAAACCAATTGAACAAAAAACTGCCCTTGCAGCCCACTGTACAATAACGGGCCACAAACCAAACTTCAACAATGTGAACATTTTACAAGAAGAGAGTAACTATGCTAAGGGATACACACTAGAAATGTTACATATAGTAAACACACCAACAAACTTAAGACTCAATTACAAGACAGACACTGATAAGATTTCGCAAATATACAAATACACAATAAGCAAACACCGACATAGAAAACAGAAATAAGACATAGTCGATAAGGCGAAATCGATAGGACAATATCAGTTGATGAAAACATGTTAAGCTGTTAGGACGTATCAACTTGTTTGTAGTTTTTTAATTTTTACAGTGTTTTAAATGTATGTATTGATAGATGTTTTTATGTTTTAAAATTTAAACATTAAATATATGTGTATTTTGTAGCCCCTGAAGATGACCATCGATGTATGGTCGAAATATCGGATGAAAAATAAAATACAAAATTAAAAATATAAAAATTGAAAAAATTTTTTATTTATAATTTTTTATGACCTTAAGCCAAACAAATAAACAACAACATTAATGTTTATTTTTAATATAAAATTATAAAAATGTATTGAAATGAAGATATATAAGAAAAAACGACTAGAAATTATTAATAGGTTTCCTAGTTCGTTGAAAGGAGAAAGAGTTGCCGGGGGTTTCTTCATAGAAGAACTGGATATAAAAGTTCCCTTTCATACTATAATGCTGAAACAAAATATTTTGAAATATCTAATCCTGGGTAAGAGGTTTTGCTTGCAACTTTTCAAAAATATGGTTGAAGTCTATTGATTCATATAGAAATGCTTAACCAATGACAAATTTAATAAACTCATAAAATTTGGAAGAATATCTCAAATAATAAATTTATTAAATTCTTGAATCTTTATTTGGGTTTTCAAAACCTTTGGCTAGATCAAGCATCATCTAATAGTTTTTAAATTTCATTATACAATTACCTCCTTACAAAAAAAGTTTAGTAACTAATTAAAAATTGTACAAAATAAAGCTAAAGCTTGATCAATTAACTGGTCATATTTTTCTTGGATTTTTCGTCAAATATTTGTTAGGTCTGAACATACCAAAAAAAAATTTTTTTTTGATTTTTATAGGTACCATTTTTTGACCGGATTTTCTCGACTTTTTTAAATTTTGCTGATTACTCGGCCCATTAGCACGATTTTCTTTGTTAATAAGTCAATTTTTTTAAAGAAAACTTCTCAAACTTTACTTCTCTGTGCAGATATTAAAAGTTTCGGTTATTTTTTTGCTCATTTGGGTCCCCTTAATCAAATTTAGCATAAATTTGAAAAATAATACTTTGTAACTTTTAAAATTTATAGTGAAGTGAAAAAAACTAATGATTCAGTTTAAGAGGTGGATAAATTCTGAGTCATTGCAAAAACAAAAAATAATTGAATTTGCTCTTGCTGTTCCAAAGTTATACCCTTTTTCTTAATCACTTACTCGCTCATTATTATTTTGCTTGCAAAACGATATCTTTTAGTTTTTTAAGGAAACAATGACTTTGGTTGGATTGCTGTTTTTTGGATCTGCATAATCTTAAATGGTATACATTTTGTCACTGAAATCAAATCCTTGTATTATTTGTTTTAAAACGAAAGGATTTCAAATTGCACCTGATCTACACCTCGAAAGAAATTACCCATGATCTACCACGACAGCAAAAGTTTATCATTCCGTTTGTAATTTCAACAATAACGTTCTTATACCCTAAAAAGTATATATATCCTGGATATGTCACATATAGCCCGGAATTGTTTGCTATTGAAGTTCAGCCTGATCGGTCCACAAATGTATTAGAAAGAGTCAAAGTTTCCAAATTAGGTACAGGTATCTAGACAACATCCGACAAAATATGGGCGGGAGTGGAGAAGTAGGCGTGCCACACAATATATTTATTAATATCTTAAAAACGGTATTTAAATTACTTTCTGTTCTTATCGGACCATGGCGAAGGGTATATAAGATCGGCATAGCCGAATAAAGTACTCTTAATTGTTATTAATTCTCTTTCATTATGTGTGTTATTGGGTGAGTGGTCTAATACGCTGCATTACGTGAGGTAAAGGGTCTGAATGATTCGGCTTTACCGAAAATAAGAGTCTTACTTGTTTTAATTAAAATTATAAAAAAAAACTCTAATAAAAAACACTAATCACAACACGGAAGGTGGGCTTTTTGTAAACATAATGAAAACTTTGACAGAAGACTAGACAAACAATAAAAAATAAATTTGCACAAAAAATAAAATTTGTATGTATGCTTACGATCATTCACAATATGCACTGCAAATTTACAAATTGCAGTGACCATCGTGATAACCCTTACTATTTAAGTTTGACATTACACATTTTTATAAAAAAAAAAAAATCGGGCAATTAAAAGCCGATATTGTTTATGGTAACGCTGCACACTGTGACATTTTATACCTTTTTCATGTCAAATGCGGTTAACGAGGACCCCAGAAATTATAGGAACTAGGGCGTTATATATTTCTGTCACATATGCTCCGTTAAATACTGCTATGGGAATTCAGACAGATCTCTACACAATTGAATGAAATATGAATAAAAAAAACCACGACTGCCTTAAATCTATTGTTTTTTTTTATTTATTTATTTCTTTATAATATATGTATTTTATATGTATATGTAATTTATACATATGTACATAATTTAACTCTTAAATAGAAAAATCCCAGCTAGCATTTTTAATCGTCTGGGAGTCTACTGGGAATCTCATGACGAGTGTTTTTGATCGTCGACGAGCTCATTTTTTAATTGTAGACGATTCCTTGCACGGGAGAAACTGTTACACGTGCTGATTCGTATGAGAGATTCTTCCATAACACAGCAAACGACTCTTATATTAATCCTAAAGGGAATCGTTTCAGAAAGCATGCCAAGGGTCGTATGAGACACTTAGGGAGCTACCTAAATAAGGGCATCAAGCGTGTTTTTCATGTCAAAACCTCTAATTTTCATACAATTTATATCAAACAAACCTTAAGGTCGCGAAATCAACACCATCCTGTCGGAAAATCTTATTTTACAGATCCTTAGGTCGGTTTGTTTTATTGAAATTGTATTGGCAATAGAATTTTCATATTTCAAAAACTCTCTTATTTAGGTAGCCCAGTAATTCTTATATGACTCTTACAGAAGTCGCAAAAGGTTAATTCCAAGATTAAAAAACGAGCGTGTCAAAAATATATTATAAAGTTATAAATAAAAAAAAATTTTGATGTTTTTGTTTTTGTAAGTCGTCAGATAATCATCAGAAG
Organism: Pollenia amentaria; assembly: GCA_943735925.1. Classification (NCBI taxonomy): domain Eukaryota; kingdom Metazoa; phylum Arthropoda; class Insecta; order Diptera; family Polleniidae; genus Pollenia; species Pollenia amentaria. The sequence goes on along the minus strand of OX031007.1, from coordinate 195,786,993 downwards.
ACTCTTTTAGGAGTTGTATATTGAACATAATCGTCTAACAAACAGCCTATGCTAGCTGGGATGTGTTTTTAATGAAAAAAATGTAAAATATTTTTTTTTGCTAATTCTGTATGATAATATGTATGTGTTACTGCTCTAAGTCGCACCATTACTGAAGTATTAAATAAATTTATGAGAAGGGTTTTTTTTTTTTTTTTTTTTTTTTTTGATCTTATTAATATCGTGGGAACGATTGTGTTCATTTGCTCTAAACAAAATTTCAAAATTTATATGTGTATGTCATATCGACAAAAAAAAATATATTGAGAAATTATATTTTTCTTTTTCGCGATCGTTAAAAAAGTTTCCGCATCCAACGTGGTGAAGTTTGAATTTAAGTTTTCCCTTAAAGTATACAAAATAACATTTGATTGTAAAGTATTAAGTATTTTTAACTTCAATAATACAAGCAAATAATCTCAAAAAAGGTAGTATTATATGCGAGGAACGCGCTATCAAAGTTGCGCAAGATATTTTTTCGTTATGTAAAACAACTCGTATATTAAAGTTGAAATTTCTTTCTTTGAACCCAAAAAAATAGTGTTTTTTGTTATTCTTATATAGATTTTTATTTGATATATGTAAATAAAACACATATGTATATCAAAGACAAAAATGTAAAAAAATTAAATGAAGAAGTCAAATATTCAAAACTGTTTTTTTTTTTATATTTGCAAAATAATGTAATAGAAAATTTACAACAATCAACCCTAAAGATTTGAAGATATAAGCAAAAATGTGCACTGACGTGACGTTACAAAAACCAGAAGCGGATTTTGACTTGCATTGCAAAATATTTGCTCTTTTAAGGTACATATGGGAATTTCCAGCGAAAGTCTACTTTTTGTAATGTAACGACAAAAAGCGAACAAGCTTGTATTTTAGGACTATTTCCATGTCAATATTTATTTAAATTTAGTATTTAAAATACGTTATTAATTATAAAAATATTACATAAAAATGCCACGATCACGTCAAAATATTGCTCATCGTACGCGAGAAACGAATCGTGTAAAAACGTTACGATCACAACCAACTCAAAAGAAACGTAAATCTACATAAGTTTTACATGTTTACTAGAAAAATTTGTATTATAACGATTTTTATATTAAGGTTATGTGTGAAACGGTAGCAATGTACTCATGGAAGTAAAATTTTGACACTGTTGAGGTGAATAAAATTTTACTAGCCCCTGAAGCACAGCTGCCAGATTTGAAGATTTATCGTCATTTTGACGATTTTGGGGTCCAAAAATGGCCCATTGACGATTGGCCGATTTATACCCTAAATTTGAATTTGTTTAAAATGACCAATTTTAAATACATATACAAAAGCTTTCGGTATTATTTCTTCTTATTAACAACTTCTTGGATACTTTCATTTATTTGGTTGACACAAACTGTCCTGTGGAAGCAGTTCATAATACAAATATAATAGTTTACACTTGGGATTCTTGTAATATATCCATTTTCAACCATTTTCAGTGCATGTGGCACCCTATTTTCTAACTTTTTTTTAATGAATGATTAAAGATCTTATATGAGTCACGTCTCTAGTTCGAGATTCTTTAACTTTTGTAGCAAATTCGTATATGTGACATCCTACAAAATATAAGAAGAGCAAAGTCATCTGTTGACAAGCCTGGAGAATTGACTTATATGTACCACCGAAATGTTTTCCTATTTTGGATTATTGAAAACCTGAATTTCTAATATATAAAAAACACTTGTCGCTCTTATTTAAGTTGGTCTGTAAATAAAGTAATCAAAACCTGCATTTACAGTCAATAGTAGTGAGAATAGTGGTTTTATTTTTGAGACAAGAAATAAATATGTATGATTTTTTTATTTAAAATAAAACAAACTAAAATCAGCCAAAAATTTTCAAAAAAATAGCAAAAGGTAGTGTAATTTTACAATGACAATTTGTGTGCCGATTAAAATAAGTCCATTTGACGATAATGACGATTTGTTTTGCAAAATTTGCCGATTTTTGACACATTTTATCTGGCAACAATGCTCTGAGGGCTAGTATAAATTTTGACGTTATCTTAAAAATGTTTGACAATTTTATTTCACCATAAAACTTTGCAACCATATATTATATTTGCTACCGTTTTACACAAACCCTAAAAAAAAATATACAAAAATAAAAAGTTAAAACAAAAATTTCATAAATTTATAAATGTATGAATTTCAAATAGTTCCCACGTTCCAAAGTTGGCCACGTCTTTAACACATCCTTGAAGACAATGTTAATTCCTGCATGTTTGTGAGGGACAGCCAGAACAAATCGTCAACGACATTTTTGAACACAAAGAAATACATTTTTGGTCTTCATGTCGTGTAAAGTTGTTGATAGAGGACTTCTTGCAAGGCACTGTCGCTCATACTGTCGTGTATAGGTGTTGATATAAGACAGATATAAGGCTTGTATAAAAGACAACTTGAAAGACAATGTCGGTCATGTCGTCGCTTATAAACTTCTTTAGAAGACAGTGCACTAGACAATGTCAAGTGGTTTGTCGTCCACATTTTCCTCAAAATTGTCTTCCAGAAATCCTAAGTGATAGAGAACATGTCGTGCATAAATAGTTGACGACAATGGCGTCGACAGCAGTTTTGCCAACTGGGTTATTTTAATAATCCATGTATTGTTTGTATTAAATAATGAAAACTTGTAACCAGGAACCGAAAATAATGGCTATTTTTTTTTTAAGGTTACGGGAAAATTCCCTTTATTTGCATATTCTTATTTTTAACCATTATCGTTACATATATTTTATTTTGATTATCGTAAGCAATTAAAGAAAAAAATTTATTTTTTTGCAAATAGATATTGGGAATTATTTCTTTTTCATAAGCAACTTTATTATATTCAACATTTTTTAATTTTTCGAATTTATTCTATGAGTTAAATTTCAGTTATGTATTTTATAAAGCTTTTTGTAATAGCTCTATTCCTTAAAAATTTTTTTTATAAATGACTATACGCTACCAAAATACAATATAATAGTCTGGTAGTGTATAAAGTCATTTATAAAAAAAAATTTTTAAGGAATAGAGCTATTACAAAAAGCTTTATAAAATACATAACTGAAATTTAACTCATAGAATAAATTCGAAAAATTAAAAAATGTTGAATTAATTTTTTTGGTTAAAATAACCTTTACTTCAACCAAACATTTTTTTGGTTACAAATAACCATTATAGCAAATAATTTATGTTTTTTGGTAACAAATATCCATTATAAGAAATAATTTATTTAGTTAGTTATAAGTATCCATTACAAATAAATTAAATAGTATAATCGCTTACCTTTTGGGGCCCAAGGACAATCATTTATCCCGACAAAAAATATTATGTTATGAGGTTAAGACTCATTTTAAAGTTCATTATGCCGAATCTTATTTAGATATCTTCAGCTATATGAAATTTTTTTGTCTTTAAGTGATTTTAGAGAGGGGTGATTTTAGATACTATTACCGTTCACTAGATATATAGAAAACTATATTGTATTAACATAGTATATTAAAGATGCCATGGATACTTTTTTTTATCAAATTTTTGGTATAAAGAACCAAACTCTTTGTTCCAAAGTTAAAAACTTTTACTGTAACCGATCTCCAGATATGTATATTGAAATCTATCAGAGCTGTAAATGAATCATTCATTTTTAAATTAATTCTTGAATCATTCATGCATTGAATTAGCAAATTTTGAATTAATTCTTTTCACACAAATAAATGAATTGAATTGAATTTGAATCAATTCAAACGAATTAGGCAGAAATGAATTTAAATTCGTTTCTAATTCAAATGAATCTGTAAAATGAATTGCAATTCGTTTCTAATTAAAATGAATCTGAAAAATGAATTCCAATTAATTTTTCAGATTCATTTGAATTGAATTGATTTTGAATTAATTCAAATGAGTTAAAAAAAAATATTAACAATTCATTTCCAACTCATTGGAATGGAATTGAATGTAATTTGAATTGACTTTGTAAGTAAATCTAAAGTAAGCATCACTGTCGTTTTGTTATTCAACAATTTTTCATTTTAATTAGAAACGAATTGCATTTCATTTTACAGATTCATTTGAATTTGTCAAAATGAATTGCAATTCATTTTTAAGATTCATTTGAATTAGAAACGAATTTAAATTCATTTCTGCCTAATTCGTTTGAATTGATTCCAATTCATTTATTTGTGTGAAAAGAATTAATTCAAAATTTGCTAATTCATTAATGAATTAAAATCAAAAATGAATGATTCGTTTACAGCTCTGAAATCTATATTGTTTTTGTATGAGAGATGCCACTCCGACTTACCCAATCCAGTCCACTTTTTTGACAGATGTGCGTTGATAACCAAGCTATTTGTAACCAATTTTTATTGATCCTATGCGCACCAAATTTGCACAATTTTTTCCTACCGTTCTCCAGATATAAAGAAATCTCTATTGTATCACGCCCACTTCTCCAATTCCGCCCACATTTAGTCGAATGTCGCTTGTATCTAATTTGGAAACTTGTCCTTGCCGTTCCCCAGATATACAGAATTCTATATTGTCTTCGTATGGTAGGTACCCCGCCCAATTTAAATTTCTATAAAATATACAGTCTAAAGCACCTTCCAAACCATCAGTAATATTCAGGTATGTGATAGAAATCGATTTGGAAAACGAAACTATTTGAAACCGATTACATCGTTTTTTAAATCTTTTAAAATGGATTTCTTATACATATTCCTCTTATTTCCTGTCCATATTCTTTTAAATTGGGTATTACATGAATTAATTTTACAGTATTTTTAACAAAAAATTAAGATAATAATTCCGAAATTGATTTTTAAATCGCTCGAAATTCATCACACCTTTTAAAAACGTTCGTTTTGAAATCGATCGATTTTGATCACCTACCCGATTATGTAAAGGTTTCATAAAGATCGGTTCAACGGTTACGGAGATTAACCCCTTTAAACAAAAATATGTACATACATTATTACCTCTTTAAAATATTAGTATAGATTTAAAACCAAGGTACTGAAAACTAAATATTGCTGAGAAATGTTCACCGTTGAACAGATTCAGCATGAAGGAGATGTTCATATATCTTCAACTCATTATTGGTTTGGCGCATATGCCAAAAAGTCGTAGTGGAGAAAAACGGCAATGAAGGTTTACATGAAGTTTTCTGAAAATATACCCGATAGAATTATTTTGTACTTTCACCACTGCTTCTGGCAAATGTTTTGAAGAAAAATGTATAGTATTTTATTGAAAGTGAAAATTATTAGTTTGTGCAGCATACGCAATTTTTCCAAATTTATTACTTACTGCTGTGTATTGAGTTGTTGACATTTTACTTTGCTTTTACTACTTTTTTTCTTACGGCAATGAAGCGAAGCAAGAGTAAAATTTATTTACTTGCTGTTATTTTATTTTGATTTCGCTTTAACTACTTCTTTTTTACGTCAATGAAGCAAAACATGAGGGAAATTTATTTTGTACATTTTTGTATGAGGAATTTGCTTCATTCGCTAAACAGTGGCGTGTAGAGTAAAACAATACTTAATAAATTTTAAAATAGTGAATATGGAGTAAAATTAATGCTTAATATCGCAGAAACGAAAAATTTTCGTGAAACAGGTTTTGGATGCAGAAAGGTGCTATTCAAAATATATATATATATATACCTCATGCCTAACTCAATTTTTTTTTAAATTGTCGGTAAGACAAACCAATAACGAGCTCACGATATATCCTCCAATTTTGTAATTTTTTTTTGTACACACAGTGAAAACGTAACTTATATTTAATCAACAACAGCATTACATTTGACCAATATATAAAGTACTTTCTCATAAGTCATTCAGTAACTTGAGTTTGTTCGTAGTTAAGTAGGCAAGAGCGCACAACTAAAAAAAATCCACAAATTAAAAAATGTTCAAGTTCAAATATCTACTATGACAGTGGATTTTTTTTAGTCAAAATATTTCTCATTAGAATATAAGTTATTGGTAAAACAAAAGTTTTATTTGGTTAGTCATAATAAGTAAATTTTTTTCAATACACAGCCATGCTCTGCAAATCGAATTCGAGTGAAATTTAAATCGAATAAATTGTAAAAACGATCCTGTTTTAAAAGTTCATAAAAATATTCATAAAAATAATGCGATATACTTACTTCATTCTTTAAATATACTCATCTCTGTCAGAACTACTTTTAAAATTGTAATTTTTACAACATTGAACTGAAACTCTTAATCGTTTTTAATTTCACTCTATTTCGATTTTCAGAATATGGCCGATACATATAAGTTTAATCAATCAAATTATACCCTCATATTTTTAAGCAAAGATAATAATATAGCTAAAAATGATTAATAAAAAGATAAAAGCTTAGAGCAGAGGTAAATCAAAATTAAAAAGCTACATTAAAATGCAAAACCAGGCATCAGAAATTAAGAACCGAAAACTTAAAATTTAAGTTTTTCATTTGAAAAATTCAAATTACATGCGTACAAAATAAATTTTTTTTTTTCTATCAGTTAAAAAAAATAGGAAACAAAAAAAAGATATTTATTTTTAAAGTACAATATGTGTTTTGTACATGAAAAGAAACAAAAAAACAAAAATTTGAAAAATACACAAAAACGTTTTTTTTTTTTTTAAATATTTATCATTGATGTTCAAAACATGTTTTCAACTGTACAAAAAAAAAATGAAAATTATTTTGTTTTATTTGTTCTTCAAAGTTCAAAATAATAAAGTTCTTAAAAAAAACGTTTTTGAGAAAAATATTTTTTTTTTGTTTTAAGAAACAAACAATAAAAACTCAATTTGAAGCTAAAATTGAGAATTTTATGTGCTGTTTCCAGGTGACAAGCAATTGATTGTGTAGTAAAATTTATATGAAAATCACTCAGTTTTTTGAGTGCTATTCATATAAATTTTACTAATCAATCAGTTGCCTGTCACCTGGAAACAGCACATTAATTTAAATTATAATATAAAATTGTGTTTAAAATTGCAAATGCAAAAAATCCTTAGAGATTCTTAATTATCAAAACTAGCTGCTGTTGCATAATGATACTTTTGTCATTCTCTGGTACGTATGAGTTTAAATTTTGTCAATTAAAAAAATTCAATTTTAAGTTTTCGGTTCTTCTTTTTCATGTACAAAATAATATTGTACTGAAAAAATAAATATCTTTTATTGTGTTTGCTTTTACTTTTTTAAACTGATGAAAAAAAAATTATTTTGTACGCATGATTTTTAAAAAGAAAAAATTAAGTTTTCGGTTCGTAATTTTTTGTAGAAAAGAACAAAAAAAAAATAATTTTCTCAAAAACGTTTTTTTAAGAACTTTATTATTTTGAACTTAAAGAAACAATATCAAACAAAATATTTTTATCTATTTTTGGTTATTGTACAATTTAAAATATTTTTCGAACACCAATGATAAATATTTTTTTAAAACATAAAAAAAAAAAGTTTTCCGGTCCTTGTGCAAAACTGCTGCAATGGTCACACTGATAACTATCAACGAAATCTTATATATTCTAATTTCAGACATCTAAAATTTACAAAAGAGAAAGAGATTCCACAGAAGATCGTTCAAAATCAACATATGTCAAACGCGATTCACCAGACGACCATTCACGATCATCATCATCAACGAGACGTGAAGAAGGTCGATATGATGATCGCCCATCTACCTCGAAATTTGTTCCTAGAGAACCTGGCGATTCTAGTGGTCTTGGTGCTGCTGCTGGAGGCGACAAACGTAAAGATCGTATAAATCGGTATGAAGTTTCATTGGTTCACACCAAACCATCGGATGTTACTAGCAAAATAGGTTCTCAGGGCACCAAATTAATACTACAAACAAATTACTACCGTTTAATAACCACACCCACTTGGAGGCTTTACCAATATCATGTTGGTTTCTCACCCCCAATTGAATTGAAGCGTCTAAAGAGTGGAATTCTTTCAGAACATCGTTCCAAATTGGGAGGCTACCTTTACGACGGCACTAAATTGTTTACCACCGTTAAATTACCTGAAGATCAAACTATTTTGCATACCAAGTCCCGACAAGGGGAAAATTATGTTATAACCATTAAATATGTTGGACTTATTTCAATGACTGAATGGCAATCATTGCAAATATTGAATTTGATACTAAGACGTTCCATGGAAGGATTAAAATTGCAATTAGTTGGTCGCAATTTTTATGATCCCATCGCAAAGGTAAGAAGAAGTAGATATACTCTTATACATATGGGGTTTATAAAAACTTTCTTGTTACATTTTTTAGATTGACATACGCGAGCATCATATGCAGCTATGGCCTGGCTATCAGACATCTATACGCCAGCATGAAAAAGATATATTGTTATGCGCTGAAATAGCTCACAAAGTTATGCGCACTGAAACGGTTTACGATATTTTCAAACGTTGTTTCGATCGCAGTTCAGGTGATTTCCGAGAGGATTTTAAACGCCATGTTATTGGTTTGACTGTTTTAACCGATTATAATAATAAAACATATCGCATTAATGACATCGATTTTCAAAAAAATCCCAGAGAAACGTTTAATATTAAAGGTGAAAGCGTTTCTTTTCTCGATTACTATTACAAAAGATACAATTTGCGTATAAAAGATCCGGATCAACCTTTATTACTGTCAAAATCAAAAGAACGTTCAATAAGAGGTGGCGAAAAGGAGGTGGTTATTCTTATACCAGAATTGTGTCGCGCCACGGGTTTAGATGACGGTATGCGCAATAATTTCCGGTAATTAGTAACTAAATGAAAATGAAATTTGTTTTCGAATAACTCTTGTACATATGCATTTCTAAATCTTTCTTAGTCTCATGCGTGCCTTAGCCGATCATACCCGTATGAATCCAGATCGACGTATTGATCGTTTGAGAATATTCAACAGACGTTTACAACAAACCGAAGACAGTGTTAAAATCCTTAATGAATGGAATATGAAACTGGATGATCGTTTGGTTGAAGTTGAAGGTCGCATACTAGATCAGCAGAAAATTGTATTCCGTGAACATAGAAAGTGGGTTAAAGCTTTATTTTAACAATACAGTGGGGTAAATTTTTTTTCTTGAATTTTTTAGAGAACCTTCTGGGGAACAAGCCGACTGGACTAAACATTGCCGTAACATGGGTATGTTTACTACTCCCTCTAGAGGCTTGGATCGTTGGTGTGTTATCGCCACATCACGTAATGCTCGAGAATTGCGTAATTTTGTTGAATCTTTAATAAGAGCTGCAAATGGCATGCATATGAGAATGGATCGACCAAGAGAGTAAGTAATATTTCACATTTCCAATATATAATATGTCCTTTAATTTAAAAAAATGCACTATATCTTAAAGATAAAAATTATCGTAAAAAAAAATTTACAACTTATTTTACCAAAAAAAAAAAAAAAAAGTTTCATTAATTTTTTCTTACAAAAAACAATTTCAAAGGTTTGCGCTAATTTAAATACAAAATTTTTATTTTTTACTTTGCAGAGTTATAATATATGATGATCGCACCCACAACTATATACAAGCTATGGAAGATTGCTGCCGCCAAGATCCCCAGTTGATTATGCTGCTAGTACCCAACAATATGGCTGAAAGGTAAAGGACAATCAAAACCAAAATCTTTTAATAGAAATAAAAAGTTTAAAATTTTGTTTAGATACGCTTCGATCAAGAAAAAGAGTTGCTTGGAACGTAGCGTTCCCACTCAAGTTATAACCCAAAAGTCGGCTAGTAATCCCAAGGGTCTTATGAGCATTGCCACGAAAGTTGCCATACAAATCAACTGCAAATTGGGCTATACACCCTGGATGGTTGATATACCTCTAAAAGGTTTAATGACAATTGGTTATGATGTAGCCAAAAGTTCACGTGACCGTTCTAAAGCATTTGGTGCTTTAGTAGCTTCCATGGATTTAAAAACAAATGCTACCTTTTATAGCACGGTAGCAGAGTGTAGTTCTCATGATGTTTTAGCCAATAGTCTGTGGCCGATGATGACTAAAGCTTTGCGCCAATACAAAAAAGAACATGATGATACCTTACCCAATCGGATACTATTCTATCGTGATGGTGTCAGTGAGGGTTCCCTTAAGCAATTGTACGAACATGAAGTCAAAGATATAGTAGAGAAATTGGAACAGGAATACAAGAGAGCTAATGCCCCGAAACCGCCCATGTTTGCTTATGTTGTTGTAACGAAATCCATAAATACCCGCTTATTTGCTCGTGGACATAATCCACCACCCGGTACTGTGGTAGATGACATTGTTACGCTGCCTGAACGTTATGATTTCTATCTGGTATCGCAATCTGTTCGTCAGGGCACAGTTTCACCGACTAGTTATAATGTAGTTTATAGTACCATACGTTTAACTCCAGATCAAATGCAATTACTAACATATAAAATGACACATTTGTATTACAATTGGTCGGGTACTACCCGAGTGCCGGCTGTGTGCCAATATGCTAAGAAATTAGCCACCTTGGTGGGTTCAAGTCTTTTCCAACCACCACAAAATGCTTTAGAAAAAAAACTTTATTATTTGTAATTTTTTTTTTTTTTTTTTTTTTTCATTTTTAATCACTAATGCTTTATTTAAAAGCGCAATTTTTTTTATATTAAGTTCTTCTACATCGTTAAAAACAAACAAATAATTTGTTTTCTACTTTTAGTAATAGTATTGAGAAAATACCATAATTTTAGTGTAAAAATGTTGTGAAATTGCAATGATTTCTTTAAAATTCCATTACACTTTCTAACAATTATAATTGATAAGTTTTTAAATTTAATAACTCGAGTTTTTTACGCAAAAACTATTCAAAATGCTGTATTTTGAATTTTAATGTTTATGGCACAACAAATTTTTGATTTTTATATATATATATATATTTTTTTTTACTTTACAAACTTTTGTTTTTTGTCTTAATGAATTAATGAAATAAAAAATTATTTTTTCGTGTAAATTGTTAAGCTTATTTAAATCAGAGAAATAAAACGTAAAGATTCTGAGCGATACTAGAGTTTTCAAACAAAAATACGACACTGGATTCGTAAAAACCATAAAAACTCTCAATGACACATAAACCAGCAAGTAAACAAATCGGTTTTATGTGATTTCGATTTTGAAAACAGGAGCGAATATACAGAAAACACTTTCGAAATAATGTTAATAAAATGTTTCTTATCAACTAAACATCTGCATGAAACTTAATAATGATGCTTATGAAACCTTCATGACAATTTTGTATTCGCTTCGTTTGTATTCAGTAAGATGAATAACTATGAAACGAAAGCAACAAACACTCGATATTTAAGAGACGAGTAAGATGAAGTTAATTTGTTAACTTACACAAGAGAATATGAACACTAACAACTCTGAAACAAAACAACCACTGAATAAATGTCGAATAAGTTCATGGAAAAACACATTGATTTAAAAGAGTATTGCCAGTTGAAAAAAAAAACAAAAATAGCCATGAAGAGTAAAAGCAACAAGATTATGAAGTGCATTAATATTAAAATAACAAAAAAAAAAAAAAAAAAAAAAAAACAATGGACTTTGTTTTCAATGTAAATTTTAAAATTAAAAAAAAAAAATTTATTTTATTTTTAAAAACATTTGCTAACTTTAAAAACATTTTTCAGCAATATGTTTTGCTTAGTACATAAAAAAAAGTAGTTAGTCAAAATGTTTTACAAATTATATAATTGTAGAGGAGGTAACAAAAAAGAAAAGAAATAACATAAATTTACTAAAGTGGTAACATTGCTATTGTGTATTTATAAAATAAGCTGAGAGAAATGGAAACAAAAATCTAAAATACATATGTACAAAAATTGCAAATTTGATAAAAGTGCAAATATCAAAAAAACCTAAAGGCTTGGCCGCTAGAGCGCGTACCATTTTACAGCAGTGATGTTAACTTTTATTTTTTTATTACCTTACGATCCTCTAGAAATTACCCTTTTTAAGAAGAAATAACCTTACGCAAAGATTTATAATCAAAACAGTATTCATAACTTTTTAAATTTTAAATATTTTTTAAGAAAAACTTGAATAAGAATTTTCGTTTTAAGATACATTTTAAACCAAAATTGTTGTATTTTTTATGAATATGGCAGTAAAATCATCATATATGTATTATATGTATATTAAGTTGAAACGTTACTGACTGTGTATAATCATTTTTGTATTGTAACACTCAAAAGAAACATTAAAATCCATCTGAACCTTAATCAAGCCAAAGCTGGGTCAATAATACGGTTAATATGGATTTTCTTAAATTTTATACAGATTGCTTGATTTAAGTACGGATTATTTAAATGCCAAATCCTTAACTTTAGCCATATTTAATACCCAATCCGTACTTAAAATATTACAGCTATTTTATATGTTTAAACATTTTATATGTTTGTATAGAAAAAACCCTAATTTCTTGCTACCTTTTGGAGTTAAAAAAAAATTTTTTTTTAGGGGTCGCCTTTTTCAAATTTTCTTTATAACTTTAGCGTTTTAAGTATGATATTTCACAGCTTTTGTGTTTAACCCAGTTTTTTAAGACCAGAAATTACACCATCAAATTTCGTGATAGGCCCCATTTAAAGCACACTTGGAAAACACTTTAGTACGACTAAAACGGTAACGAATAACGCTATTGTAATAAAACTGTAGGAGAGACCTCGAGACAGAAACTTTGATTTATCATACCTAATAATCCGTCTATAATTAGCAAAGATAGAAACCGCCTTGCAAAAACACTTTGTATTACTGGGCTCAAGGGGATTTTTTTTTTTTTTTTGTTTTATTAAATACATTGTAATAATGGAAACACATCAAACTTACATTTTTTTGATTATGTAAGTGATAAAAAAAACTCGTAAGTGTGGTTTGATGTGAGTTTGACTTTCACAAAAATTTGAAGCCACCCAGGCAGAAAATAACAATCGGCCTAACGTTGGCAAATGATTTCCTAAAAACATTAAAGTTTCTACTTTTTCAGGGTTAATCCAACACATAAATGATAACCAACCTCATGTTTGGGTTGCCCGCCTTTTTTAACATCGTTGAATAACGCTGTGAAAAGAGCTTTTACAATATATATTTTTTTTGTTAATTATAACAAATTTCCGAAACATATCAGAGAGCGGCTTTATGTGATTGCAAGAAATTCGGTATTTTGCTTTTTTGACCTACCATGGTTTAGTATTTTTGAAATATAAAAGACTCAAATTTATCACGTTTCTTTTTAAAAACTCCACCACCACTAGTGGTGAATGAGGGTATACTTAGTTTGTAATTATGTGTGAAACTTTTTTATTATACATCTAAGACCCCATAAAATATATATATTCTGGCTCCTTGAGTAATTCTAAGTCGATTTAGCCATGTTCGTCCGTTGAAAACACGCTCACTTTCGAAAAACGCAAAAGAAAAGAACAAACTTTGTCTTAAATTGCTTGTAGTTATCCTTAGCAGTTTGGGATTGAAATTCAGCAACATCGGTTCAGTAGGATCAGAACTATGAATCAAAATGTGGAACCACCACCCTAAAAAATGTATAACTTTAATACAAAAACTAACATCAATAGTGGAATAATGCACAGAATGATATATAATTTTGCACTCGCTTTATACTAGGTAATAAAAAATGTTTTTCTTGAGGTTTTGGACGAGTTTATGTCTAAAATAATTTCTTTACAAGTTAATTGTTTAAGTCGTTAAGTAGAGGTATGTTAAAAAAAATTCGGCGATTAAAATTTTTTTAAATATATCCTATCCAAAGTAAAATTGTATGCTTAAAGCGATGGCGATATCATTTTTTCGAAAGAATTTTTTTTTGGGGTTTTTATTATTATTGTTTTCAATATAAATATGCAAAAGAAATGATCTTGTCGACATTGTTGGCCTGGCAGTTTAATTCAAGGTAAAATTAACAAAACTGAAGTAGAGGAATTTCTTTATCATACAAAATTACAGGGTAAGAGATTATTAATATTTAAAATTGATTTTAATAAGATTGAACAAAAAAACAGTGTAAAATATTATATTGATCCACAGCGTAGGATGGAGATAATCATTATTCTCCAAATTTTCGTTTAAGCTTTTTACAAACGCTACAAAGGTTATTTCTTTCCAGAACTTTTACTAAGTGTAAAGGTAACCGTGTCTTCAACACTTTCGGAATGTAGAGTCATGTTGAGTAGCTCAAAAGTTTTTTCGATCTATTGTCTTTGAAGGTTTCTAGTTTTGTATCGAAGGTAGAGAATTGTAGATAAACATTAGATTTCATTATTCTCTAAACACTCAAATCGTTCATTCAGAGCTAATGCTACGTAAATCGCCAATTATTGGGAATCTGAACTATTCTCACACATGCACAAAAAAAGGTTAACTAAACGATGTTTATTTTACTCAACGTTGAACTATGTTTTGCATGCGTATGATTTAATCAAGCAAAATAGTGATTTTTGCAGTTCTCTTATGTATTACATATGTATATAGATTTAAAAAAGAACATATTCAGAATCAGGTAAATACATTAAAATTGTATCATAAACCTTTTTTCTATAAATTTCTGTGCGTTTCAAATATCCCCGCTAATATTATTAATGTCAACAATCAAGGTAGATTCAGAAACATTTATTTGATTCGAAGATCAAAACTCGACAGATGAAGAATTTCGCGACCCTAAGGTTCTATCTTACATGAAGTTTAGGTGCAAATAGAACCTTGTACTAAGGTCGCGCGTTATTGAAAAGAGCACATCGAGTGAAATAAGTTCAGACGAGTTAATTCTTCGAAAGACTGATGATGATCGCAACGATTTAGATTCTCATTATATTTTTTTAAATTATTAAGTTCATTTTCAATTTAATTCATTACAATAGGTCGCCTTGTGGGGATTTTGAGTCGAGTCCCAAGGCTTTATATCGCTACCAAAATCCTCTAAAACATTGATAGGAACGTCAGAATCAAAAAGCAATGCATAAATAGTGAAAAGTTCGGACGATGATTTTGAAAACTCTCAGTATTTTGGAAACGAACGAAACCTTAAGCTATAATAGATCCCAAAGTGTACAAAAGAGAACAAATAAAGCTGTGTGTGGCATGGATATTTTCAATAAATCGATAAAAGGATGCTATTCCGGTCTTTGTGGGACAAAGCCATATCTAACAGCACTTCAGTTTGACCACAACTGGAGTTGAGTTGCCAGCAGTGAAATTAGGCAACGCCGCTCATGTTAAAAATGTCGTTGCTGGCAACATAACTTTAGTTCAGGTGCCATCTGAATCGACACATAAAACTCTTCGAATATTTTAAAGACAATCGGCTTCAATCATATCGTAAAATAGATCTTACTGAGCTACTATGACTATGCATTCTACAATTGTGGAAGACAGTGTACCCCTACACTTACTGCCTGTTCAACGATTTCGAACGTTAACGATACTCATAGAAAATTAATTTTAAAACAAAAACAAATTTGAAAATTGTGGAAGTCACCCCTACACTTACTGCATGATTGAAGCTGATTATCTTTAAAATAATATCAGTAAGTCGCCAATTTTTGGGCCTCTGAACTATTTTCTATCTCAGATTATTCATTTGTTATATTTTCTAATAATGTTTGAAGAGTTTTAACTAGCGGAATAACCTCAGACAATGTAGCAGTGGCCTTGTTTGTGTATTTTATAGTTACCAAAAGTTAAACAGCAAAATGATTTTTTTTTTCTCACAAACATCTCTTTAAAAGTCTTATATCCCAGTTGGCAAAACTGCCTACGACGACGTGGTCGTCAACTACTTATGCACGACATGTTTTCTATCACTTAGGATTTCTGGAGGACAATTTTGAGGAAAATGTCGTGGACGACACAATACTCGATCGACATTGTAGTGGAGTTTTAGGTATCTTATCGCCCACCGATTTTAATGAAACATACATATGTATATCGTTTTAAAGGTATTTTGTGTAGATATGCACAATATACATTTTTTCTATCTTTTTAGGATTAAAGTGTTTAAAAAGCGTTTTAAATTTGCTTACAAATACATATATCAAAATACACAGAAATTTATATTTTTTTATTGTTTCAATATACATATGTATGTATTTCTTTGAATTTTAATTTTAAGAACAGCCAATTTAAACTTAATTTTAACCTTTATACTCGAAACTTTATCACATGCACATTGTAAAAATAAATAGTATAATAAAGTAAAATAGTAAATAAATTCTATTATAATAACGAACAAAAGAAAATATGAAAATACATTTGTTGTTTTCCTAAATTTAGGTATCCCTTTTAAATAAGAATTGCATATTCCATACGTGCATAAAAGGATTTTTTTCACTGTAAATGTCATGTCGAATTTCGGCCACCTGGCGGTCCTAGTAAGCATAAAAATCCAATTATATACCAAATTTTTGCGTTTTTTGTACTAAAAAAACATAAAAGATTAGCAGTGAGAGAACATTCCACTACTATGGTGCAAAGCAAAACGGCTAAAGCTGGAGTTCACGATTCGGGTCATCCCTACTTAAACATACATATAAATATGTTTATCGAGTTATTCTCAAATCAAATGTATTTTAATCGACTTTAAGGTACGATTAATCGATTTCATGAAACGAAATAAAAATGTCGATAGAAAAATCGATTTTTGAATACACATATCTACAGCCATGTCACAGAGTACAATTCCGTTCGGAAGCGGAATTCATTCCGTATTTTTGTGCTTCAGAAAATAATGAAAAAACTTTGCGGAATGAAACCATTTACGTTTTCATGAACGGAATGGGAGTTTTCTGTATCTTAAAGGCCAAAAAACTATCAAAATATAATTTATATAAGTAAACAAATATGTTTTCTTCGGCTCCGAACGAATCATTCCGAAAGGAATTGGACTCTGTGACATGGCTGATATTTACCATTCCCTAATCATGAGGGCTTTAATTATTAAAGTGTTACTCCATAGAGGGCATTTGGCCGAAGTCTAAAATGTTAATTTCAGATACACATACATACAAATGCACTTATAACAGGTGTTTATTCGTTTTTAATTCTCTTTAAATTTAAAACGTATTAAATAAATATATTTATTTACTTTTTAACTAAAATATTTTAAAATTTATTTGAGTCGTATCAAAATTTCCTGCCGACAGTCAATTCTACTTGACTATAAAAGCCCAATAATCGATTTATAGTATAAAATTATTCATTACAATAAAGCATGATTTTGTGAAATTTATTTTATTTTTTTCGGAATTAGATTAGATTCACAATGAAATTATACACAAAAAGTTGTATTTAAATACAATGCTCCATTAAAAATAACGTGAAATTTTGAAATTGCTACTTTAATAAAGCATTCAAATAAAATTACCTACGAATTAAACTCTAAACGTAGAAATCTTTTTGTTTTGCCTCTTCTAAAACACGCTATATTCTGTGGATCGTGATTTTGTTTAGACATCATAACCAACAATGTGACGTTTGCCAATACATTCACCAATGTAGAACCAGAAAATAACTTCCATCGTTACTAAGGTGTTGAGCCAGGCTTCGCGTACAGAAACGTTCTTGTAAGCACCAGTGCGAGCACCAGTCATCAAACGGCCAATGCCTTGACGAATAGCGGGAATGTCAGCGGGAGTTGGAGGGGTCAACTCAACCTTGGCGTATTTCATAAAAGTATCCAATTGGGGTCTAGCTTGGACCATAAGTCCTAAAAATTTGCGAAAGATCCAAAAATTAGTTTTGTGAGAAAAAAATTACATAATAAAAATGTTAGGTTAGTTTCCTTGCAAATTAGTTTTTCTATATATGTTTTGACTACACTTACTGTTGATTAAACCAGATGATTTAGTAGCGATGCTGGCCATTTTGTGTTATTTGCTGGCAAAATTTCTGAAATAAAATGAAACAATTTTAATTATTTTACGAAGAGAAAAAAATTTAATCTTTACCATTACCTGTCTTTGAAATACACAATGTAATAATTCACAATAACGCTGCATAGCTGTAGATTTCTGTATGAATAACAAAATGTGTATAGGCTGCCACATGGCAGCGGAAAACACTTAGTCTGAACACTGAAAAAAATTAATATAATTTAAAGCTATATATTTCGTTAAAACGCAGACGAAATTGCTAGGGAATTTTTGTGCAACCTTGCAATATAAGTGCCATTTGAAATTTTAATTTTAAAGCTAAATTAATATTAACTGAGCGAAGACCCATGAGCCAAGAAAGTTTTTTTTTTACAAAATTCTCACATCAAATTTATTTTAAACGGGTTTTAAATCGATTTTGTGATGAGATTAATCGATTCCACAAAACAGTATAAAATACTCGATCGAAAATAGATTTTTGAATATATTTACCATTCCCTACTTCATTGAATCTCTTTAATCGTATGTGCTTAAATTAAAAACACTTTGGATATACAAGTTAATTTTTTTGCTGAAGAAATCACACAAAGTGGTGACGAAATATCGGATAAAATAAAATAAATATTCATTTAAAATTTTTATATTAATTCGAATGTGTATTCTAAGTCAAATCACAATTTAAAAAGCCTTTATACCAGAGTACGGAGAGTGCTCGAATTAAACTCGCTCGCGAGCGAGTCCAATTCGAGCGAGTTTTATTTTCAACATTGAAAAGAATTATTCTTTACTGCTCGCGAGTTTAAAAAATAAAACTCGCGAGCGAGTTTTATTTTTGCGAGTTGAAAAATATTGCTCGCGAAAAGAATTCAAATTTTAAGAGTCAAAAATAAAACTCAACTCGCGAGTCGAGCTAAAAAGAATTGTTCGCGAGTTTTATTTTTGCGTATGAATTTTTTTTAACTAAAAATAGGTATATTTTTCCTGTTTATTTGTTTGTATGTGTGGATAAACGTGTGTATATATGAATATTTCATCGAAACACAACACAGCATTAGCAAATGGATCAGAAGTAAGGTGGGAAAAGGTATTTATTGATACAGCAAATATTACGTTGTGACAAGTATAACTAACCATGAAGAAGAAATAGCAAAGGAAAGGATTCGTTTAAAAGAATGCAATCATGTTATACGTTTCGAAAATATAAAAAAGGCAGTTCATTAATTTCCTATGAATCGTAAACACTTCTATGTAAGTCACTAATGAACGCATACATTTTATTACACATCATTCAAAATTTAACATTTATACGTATTGCACATATATTTTAAACCACACTTATCTACCTGTTTATGAGCAGCATTCACTTGTGTGCATTTTTTTAGTATAAACATTACTTTTACAACCCTTTCCCACACGTCTTGCCAGCCATTTTAACATAAACATTAATATAATAAGTTTTTCAGACCCATTCCACTGACATTTAAACACTCACTAGGGATCAAACAAACATATCAATGATCACATTTTCTATAAATAGTCGTGATTGTTTACTACCTGCTGATGTTTTCTATAAGAATCAACTAATTTGGTTGTCACAAGACAATTATGTGATGGCTTTTGCTACCCTAAAAAACTCTTAATTCATTTATAACACTGGTCTTTAAAAACAAATGTAAGTCTTTAAATAAAAAACATATAAAATATAAAGATTTTGAAGCGGTTAATTTAAATCCGTTTGCAGTTTCAAATTTTTTTATGGGCTTGACTAATATTCCGCCCGAAATAAGGGCCGATTTTTATAAAAACACCAACAAATGATTATTAATAATATTTCCTTTAAGTCAAACGAATAACATTTTTTATATTTTCCACTGTTTCGGACATTTTCAGAAATTAGTGGCGATAAACTTTTTTTTTCAAGCAAAATTAGTACTATTTTTTGTTTTCAAAAATTTGTTAACAAATTTAGAACAATTTTTTTTATTATTTATCAGAAAGCCAGATATATTGCGAATAAAATGAGCCATAAACCATGAAAATCGATTGACAAATGTTTATTTTATTTATAATTATTAAAGGCAGCTTTTATGAAAATAATATGTTACCAATCTCAAACACTTTTATTTAAGTCATTTAAGAACGCATACATTTTATTACACATCATTAAACATTTTGCAGGCTTACATATTTTTAAACAAGAAAACATTTATACATACAAACACACATACATTCTTATCAACATGGTTATGCCCAGCATTCATATGTGTGCATATGTTTTTATAACCCCTTCCTACACATTTGCCTGCCCTTCGTTTCTAAAAATTCATATGTATGTATATTTTTACTTCGCACAAGCAAACATTAATTTTTTTAAACGAGTTGCTCGATTTCAACTCGTATGCGCTCGTTTTCTGCTCGCATAAAATTTGTACTTACGAGTTGAAAAATAAAACTCGTAAGCACAAATTTTAAAACGAGTTGTTATCTGCTTACGAGTCGAGCACAAAAATCTTATGACTCGTAAAAAATTTGTGCTCGCGAGTTTAAAAATAAAACTCGCGAGCACAAATTTTAAAATGAGAGAGTTGACTCGAATTGTGCTCGCGAGTAGAATTTTTTCCTACCCTGCTTTATACTCTAATAGTCTTGTTCTTTCAATATTCTCCAGGAATATTTTCTATGCACTATCACAAATTTGTTTGTTTGTACATGGGATAAGATAAATATTTTTATAAAAAATAATAGCTTAAAGAATAAATATAAATTTCAAAAATAAAGGTCGAACAATTGACAATATATAAATATTGCTAACTGTATCAAAAAAAGAGTAGTCGAATTACCAAAAATCTAAGTTCTTGTATAAAATTGAACTTTAATAATTTTCCAAAAAGAAAAATTTTGAAAAAAATTTATTGATAATTTACATATACATAACCGATTATGGCCTTTAAAGGCTGGGTTATAGTATTGTGAGAAATAAAATAATATATAGTTACGTTACTTCCTTTTCAATAACGTTTTTGGTTTATTTCCTTTATAATAAACCTCTTTAGTTCTTTTATTGCAACTTTAATAAAATTAATAAAATACTTTAAACACTTTACTTATAGCTGGTACTATAAACTATTCACACACCTTTATTTAAATGTTTGTATTAATACTAATAATCTAGAGCCATCTAGACGTTTTAGTTAGAGTATAAATGCTACTCTCAGATGGCACTAAAAATCAGTATTAGTACAAACATTTAAGTGTGTAGATCGCAATTATAAGAAGTATAAGTTGTATAACAATTTCCCACTTCTGACACCAATTGTAACGTTACTGCCTTTTCCATGAATTATTTCGTTTACTGATACTAATTTTTAGTGCCATCTGAGAGTAGTATTTATACTCTTACCAAAACGTTTAGATGTCTCTAGATTATTCGCATTGTTTCCGGATAGTTCTCTAGCGTCTAATTATTCTAAACTTACTCAGTTAATATCAATATGCATTAACACTATGGCTCTATAAGGCGGATCTTAAAAGGGCAAAGCGGCTCTCATGGAGGCAGTTCTGTGAATCCATTGATAATGTCAACGAGTTGTCTAGATTCCGACGGATTTTATCCAAGGATGCTAGGCCCCTGGGGTATGTCCAAAGGAATGATGGCTCATGGACTGAGTCTAGCTTTGAGACCCTAAGCTTACTCATGGAGTCGCACTTTCCTGGGTGTACCGAAGACGGAGGTATGAACGATGGTCAATGGGACGGAATGTCTGTGATATCGATTCATGCGTCTGCCTGCGTCGAGGAAATAGTCACAAGGGAGAAGCTTCAGTGGGCTGTCAATACCTTCGACCCATATAAATCACCGGGTCCGGACGGTATTTTTCCGGCCATGCTCTGCAATATCCCGGACGACGCATTATTTCTGCTAATAAATATATTGAGGAAATGCCTCAGTGGGAGATATCTGCCTAGGGAGTGGAGAGAGGTCAGGGTAATTTTTATACCCAAGGCTGGTAGGGCAGGCCACTCGAAGCAGGGAGATTTTAGACCTATTAGTCTGTCTTCATTTTTATTGAAGATACTCGAGAGACTGATAGGCCTCTATCTTAGGAGTTATATTGATACCCACCTCATTAGCAACGCTCAACATGGGTACCGTAAGGGTAAATCTGTTGAGAGTGCGCTACATGAGGTGGTGGGTTGCATTATGCACGGCCTGAGGCATAAGGAATATACTCTCGCCGCGTTTATGGACATAGAAGGAGCCTCCAATAACATTAGGATTGAGGCGATCAAGGATTCCTTGGTGGAGCTGGGAGTTCAGAGCTTTCTGGTGGAGTGGATAGTTTGCATGCTTGGCAGCAGGATTATAAACTCGAGCCTGGGGGATCATAGTGTAAGGAGGAAGGTTACCATGGGGACACCACAGGGGGGTTCTATCTCCTCTACTGTGGTTGCTTGCGATCAACGGGATTCTCAGATCATTTGATTCCAAGGGTATGAAAGCCGTCGCCTATTCGGATGACATAGTTATACTGGTCAGGGGAAAGTTTCTGTCCACGATCGGTGAAATTATGCAGGTGATGTTTGGCGAACTCTCGGCTTGGGCAAAGGATAGAGGGCTGGGGGTAAATCCGGCGAAGACTGAGCTGGTTCTTTTTACCAGAAGGTACAGGATACAGGGGTTTAAGGGGCCAGTGTTGGATGGCGTCGAGGTAGCCCTATCTAACTATGCTAAGTACTTTGGTAACTTCCTCGACTGTAAACTGTCTTGGAGAAGAAACACAAAGGAGAGGATGAAAAGAGGACTCAATACCTACCACACATGCAGAAACTCCTTCGGTAAGAATTGGGGACTAAGACCAGATATGGTAAACTAGATTTACACATCGGTGGTTAGGCTTATTCTTACCTATCGATGTTGAGAGTGGACAGCTATAGGAAGATGCTCAACAAGGCCCAGAGGAGTGCATCTCTTGGCATTACTGGTGCAAGGAGAAGATCGCCACAGGCGGCGTTGGACATCCAACTACATCTGTCCCCCATTGAACATTATGTGAAGATTGTGGCTGCCAGGAACTTACTTAGACTCTACAAGTCCTCGTTGATTAGACCTAGGCGGGATGACCACACAAGGATTCTATACGAAGTGGGTCTGCTTGATCAGGAAAGTATTCCGAGGGGAATCTCAAATCATAGGAGCATGACCTTGGACTCCGGTGTAACACCACCGGTGGAGTTCCCGGATAGGGAAGTTTGGCGTGGATCCAACGGACTGTTTGAGGGGTGGGCAGTATATACGGATGGGTCCAAGATGGACACTGGCACTGGGGCTGGTGTTTTTATTGCTGACACTGACGTCAAAAGATCATTCAGACTCCCGGATGAGTGCAGTGTCTTCCAGGCTGAGATCCTAGCGATCTGGAGGGCGATGGAAGTGATACTGGGTCACATCGTAGGGGGATCTGTGGTGACAATCTACGTCGATAGTCAGGCTGCGTTAAGAGCATTGTCAAATTATACGGTGCGATCGTGTCTGGTTACACGGTATAGGAATGATCTGAGAGAGCTCATGTTGGCATTCACAATAAGGCTGTGTTGGGTACCAGGACACTGCAAGGTGGATGGCAACGAGGTGGCAGACAAACTCGCGAAAGGGGGTTCGAATCTAGACTTAGAGGTAATGGACAGAGGGGTAAAACCCCCCTTATGTCACTACTATGGGGCGATACGGGAAAGATTCCGTGATGCCGTTAACCGGTCCTCGAGGGATAGAACGGATTGCAGGTTGTCGAGGGCCTTATGGCCCGGATTGGAGGGTTCTATTAGGACAAGATAGGAGTACTCTCAGGACCCTTATAGGGTTCCTGACGGGGCATTGTTCTGTTAGGGATTTTATGGGTAAATGGGACATTGCGATACCGGACTTCTGCATGTTGTGCGGGGATGCCGAGGAGCTAGAGACGGTGGAGCATGTACTGTGCCACTGTCATAGGATGCACGGTCCCAGGCAGAAATGGCTAGGTGCAAGATTTCATGACGAACTGGGGTGTATCGGTGGATGTAATCCAACCGATCTACTGTACTGGGGTTTGTCAGGGAAATAGGACGGCTGTTTCTGTTGGGGGGGCCATAGGGGGAATTTGTCCTAGGTATTTTCTAATCAGCACCAAAACCTTAGGTCTATTTTCTACTCTTCTTCTTTACTTCTCTTTTTCCACTTTTCTCCTTTACTGAAGGGATTCACAATGGACCTCATTGGTCTCCGAGTGAATATGCGCCTTGAGCGCATAACCCTTCTTAACCTAACCTAAGCTAACCTAACAATATGGCTGAAGTTAAATTAAGCTATTATACATCAATAAACTTAAGCATACTTTACGGATGAACAATAATTTTAACATTATTATGTCACACAATTATGTATAACAATTGTTACATTACATTTGTACCAGAAAATTCTGTACAGAGATTTATACATTAGAAATATGCATATCTAATACAATAGCAATTTAAGCTAATGTAATTGCTAACAAATACAAAATAACTAATAAATACAAGATAACTAATAAATGGAAATAATTCTTAACAAAAGTTACTTTCGTAACATATATATT
Organism: Pollenia amentaria; assembly: GCA_943735925.1. Taxonomy (NCBI): domain Eukaryota; kingdom Metazoa; phylum Arthropoda; class Insecta; order Diptera; family Polleniidae; genus Pollenia; species Pollenia amentaria. The sequence goes on along the minus strand of OX031007.1, from coordinate 195,762,381 downwards.
TATGAGTAGAGCAGATGATAAATCGATGTCCGCCACTTTAACATTAATAAGCCTTAAACTTTGTTTGACAGTGAAAATTAATTAAATCGACCAATTACTTCACTTAGGAATCATACAAATTTCCTGTACCCTAGGTCTCCACTGCCCATCAAATGATGTTAAGAAATTATGTTCACAGAGAAAAGTGTTTTATCAATTAAAAAAATGGTTTAAAAAGTATTTAAATTTAATTAATGTGATAATTGAAAGAAAATTAAAAATTTAATTTTGATTTAATTAACATATTAGTTGTTTTGAAATAAATTTTCAATAAAAATTTGAATTAAATAACGAAAAATCTTAATTGACTTTTTTCGTTAAAAAAAAATAATTTAAACATGTAGAATTGTTATTAGGAATTGTCAATATTTATTTAAATAAATTAACACATTGTTTGAAATGGCAAAGTTTTTTGATAATTTTTTTAATTAAAATTAAAAATATCATTTATTGAAAAAAATATTCACAATTTTACAATTTTTAGTAATCAATATAATAATTTTGGTAATAGGTGCAAAATCAACAAATTGTTTGCTTGATATTATGAATTTGGTATAAATTTGGTGATAGGAGAAATTTAATAATTTTTTCTGTGTTATGAAAGAGCTTGCAAGACAGAGACATGGTGAGTCTATACTTAACACTAACATCATGCTAGTGTTAATGTTAAACATTTAATGTCAGTTGTAGACTGGGTGTTACGGAAAACTGATTTTTGACGAATATTATCAAAGAGCAGAACAGAACTGTTTTAATTTTGCTCATCTATTTTCCCTAGTTTTTCTACCTTGCTTCCACAAAAATGTCCCCTAAAGCATCACATGTTTCAATAATTCTAACTATTTTGTACTATTAGATGGAAAGATATGTTTTTTCTAGAAACACCTAAAAGCTACATACATATGTATATTAAAAATCTAATGAGGTTTAAATATGACTTAAGAATTTAAGAATGTTTAAAAAAATTCCACTTTTGAAAAATAAAACATGTTTTGGGGTATCGTATAAAAAGTACGATTTTTTGCTTTATAATAGAATTATAGTGTAAACTTTGGTTGCAAAATAAGAATAATTACACAATTTTAATTTTCTAAATTAGCCATTAATTTTTGAAAATTTTGCATTCTTGGTTTTGCAAATTTTTAGCAATACTAAAGTTTTGTTGAAGAATTCATTATATGGGTTAAAGAAATAAACAGGATGTTACGTTTCTATACTTACAATTTTAAGGTTAAAAGTTTCATGAGTTCCAACCTAAGGCCCAATTTACGCTATGGACATTTCTTGCTGGACAGACGAAGTTTGTTGGTTCTGCATTCAAACGTTTCATCTTGTGATGCTCAACTTTTATATTTTTCGGAGAGGGAAGGAAGGGGGCACAGAGATGCCTATACTCGGTCATTACCCTACTATTTTCATTCGTAGGCTTATGTACAACAATGGCTGCATGTAAATTTTTTTTCTTTTTCTCTTTGGTTCGCTTTGTATAAAATTGTTGTTGTTTTAAAATAAAAATTTGAAACCGACTGCTGCATGTAATCATATTGGCATCTTCAAAAGAGAATTGAAAAGAAGATAAACATCAAAAGATGACAGATGTTAATTCAGATTAAAGCAAGGCGAATTCATTTATCAGGTGGCATTGACAGCACAGCTGTTCTACTTTTTTTTTCTTACTTAGAGAGAGAAATGTCAAAAGTTGCTTGTGTTTTTGAAATATCGATCAACGAAACCAACAAAAAAATACATTGTTGTATATAATAAAATTGCTTATGAAAAAGAAATAATTCCCAATATCTATTTGTTAAAATAGTTGAGTTAAATACATTCAATTTATAAAGTATCACTATCCAGTGTGACACAAAGAATGCTGACGAAGGCCGTAGCGGGCCAGAAAATGCATTACATTCTGCTGGTGTCTAATAATTGTAAATTTTTCTGTACATAAATATACTTCATTGCTATCCAGCGGAAAGCTAAGGTAAAATGTAACAAGAAAATACAATATAATAGTCTATTAGTGTATAAAGTCATTTCTAAATAAATTTAAGGAATAGAGCTATTACAAAAAGCTTCATAAAATACATAATTGAAATTTAACTCATAGAATAAATTCGAAAAATGAAAAATTTTGAATATAATAAAATTGCTTGTGAAAAAGAAATAATTCCCAATCTATATTTGTTAAAATAGTTGAGTTAAATACATTCAATTTATAAAGTATCACTATCCAGTGTGACACAAAGAATGCTGACGATGGCCGTAGCGGGCCAGAAAATGCATTACATTCTGCTGGTGTCTAATAATTGTAAATTTTTCTGTACATAAATATACTTCATTGCTATCCAACGGAAAGCTAAGGTAAAATGTAACAAGAAAATACAATATAATAATCTGGTATAAAGTCATTTCTAAATAAATTTAAGGAATAGAGCTATTACAAAAAGCTTTATAAAATACATAACTGAAATTTAACTCATAGAATAAATTCGAAAAATGAAAAATGTTGAATATAATAAAATTGCTTATGAAAAAGAAATAATTCCCAATATCTAATTGTAAATTTAATTTATTTTGTACACACAAAAAAAAAAATAATATTTTATATATAATTTATTTTGTACACACAAAAAAATAATCTAGGTAATTTTACCAAGGCGAAAATACGTAATTGATATTATGGTCGCATCTTAAATATTTTATACTTTCTCCGTTTAAAAAAAATGTGTCGTTTTTTTTCAAGTGGATCAAGCAAATCAAAAATTTTAAACACGTTTATTTCGAAATGTATTTTTTGAATAATTACGACGTTGCAGCAAATGAGCGATATATAGATTTAGAAAGACAATCAAGTAAAATGTTTCAGTAGATAATTTAGTTAATTGTTATACATTATGAACTGATAAATAGCATATTCAGGCCTGTCATAGAATTCCATTCCGATCGAAAGTGGTTTTAATTCCGTATTTTGCTTCTTCAGGAAACGAAAACCGAAAATTTTTTTCGGAATGAAACCACTTTTGGTTTTCTAAGTGGAATTGATTGTTTCCGTATTTTATAACCGAAAAAACTACTTAAAACTATTTTTTATGGATAAATAAATGTTTTTTATGATATAGATTGAAGAAATAACACGCTTTTGATTTATTTATTTTACTTTATATTTAGTCAATTCACAAGGTATCCTAACATGTCATATTGTCAAAATGTCCTAATATTTCACAATGGTTTAAAAATATTGTTGTACGGCTCAGCCGCTCAGCGCTGGACTTTTCTGATTAATTACGACAGCACAATAAACACAGCAAGCAACGTTCTATTTATTTAAGACACTTTTTGTTAACAAACCAACAACAATTAGTCAATTCACAAGGTATCCTAACATGTCATATTTAGTCAATTCACAAGGTATCCTAACATGTCATATTGTCAAAATGTCCTAATATTTCACAATGGTTTAAAAATATTGTTGTTGGTTTGTTAACAAAAAGTGTCTTAAATAAATAGAACGTTGCTTGCTGTGTTTATTGTGCTGTCGTAATTAATCAGAAAAGTCCAGCGCTGAGCGGCTGAGCCGTACAACAATATTTTTAAACCATTGTGAAATATTAGGACATTTTGACAATATGACATGTTAGGATACCTTGTGAATTGACTAATTGTCAAAATGTCCTAATATTTCACAATGGTTTAAAAATATTGTTGTTGGTTTGTTAATAAAAAGTGTCTTAAATAAATAGAACGTTGCTTGCTGTGTTTATTGTGCTGTCGTAATTAATCAGAAAAGTCCAGCGCTGAGCCGCTGAGCCGTACAACAATATTTTTAAACCATTGTGAAATATTAGGACATTTTGACAATATGACATGTTAGGATACCTTGTGAATTGACTAAATATTTTTAAACCATTGTGAAATATTAGGACATTTTGACAATATGACATGTTAGGATACCTTGTGAATTGACTAATTGATTTTATTAAAAACATAATAAACTCTTTACCGTTGCGCTGCCACCTTTTTTTTCCTCACAAACCACTTTTTTCATTTTTACGCTGAACATTGCCATACTTAACATCATATGTTATAAAAGAGTTGTTATAAAAAAAAAAAATTTAGCAAAATCGATCGGAATCTGAAGAAGCTAAAACTAAATCGATCGGAATTGAACATACGGAATTAAAACCATTCCGATCGGAATTTGTGACATGCCTGATTACAATGAAATGAATAAGGAAGTTAATTTTATTTAAAGTGTGTAACTGAAAGAAGTATATAATTTTTTCAAATATGCTTACTTTACAACAAAATTTTACATGTTGTGCAACTTCAATAGAACAAAATTAGTTGCTTTTATTTAAAACTATAACACTTTTATTATTAATGTACGTCATTAGCTATTTGAGCGGTTTCTGCAAGCTATTGCGGTTTTGTAACCAATATTGACATTACTAATGGCTTGAAAAAAGTTAGTGCTGGTTCACACTGTTTAAGTTTCAGCCGTCAGGTCTTGAGCTTTTAGGACATAAGGGCAAAGAGAATTCCATTCCTTTTCCGTTCTCTCCTAAAAACTCAAGACTTGACGGCTAAAGGCCTGTATTCACTATCCTATTTAGTCGCACGATATGTCAAAAAATCGTGTGTGCTCATAATGTATGACAGTGTGGCTTAAAAATGAATTGAGTGACAGATTTTTTTGACAAGTCTGTCCGACTTGGAAATGTTTTAAAAATTTTCATAAAATGATAGATTATATGCGATCAGAGTTGCCTTTTCTTGTAGAGTAGATGAGTCATTTGAGTTTGCATCTTTTTTGTGGGATAGTGTGGCATTGACAGCAGATTTTGCAGACATTTTTTTTATGTCGGATAGAATTCCGTCAGATTTTCGTGTGAATGAATCGTACGATTATGTAGGATAGTGAATACCGGCCTTAAGACTTGAACAATGTGAACCAGCATTTAAAACGATAATAATATACATACAATTTTTTATTTTAATGTGTCAACATTTTGATATATTGTTTTTAAGCAATATTTTCACAAAATTCTAAGCAGTTTGTGTTATGACAAACAAAATAAAACCTTGGTTGTGCGAACAAAGTAGAAGTGCCAAAGTTATAAAACAGGGCAATTTAAACACCTAAAGTAAAAGTGTGGGTTAAATATGCAACATGTTTCGCATGTTTTTCACCAACATATCCACAAAAGAACTTGAAAATGTTTCCCACAGTTTTATTTTTTCTACAAACGAACACAAAAATGTAGAACATGTAACATTTATGCAACATATTCCTCAGAAAATAAATCGTCATTAGATAATTTTCCAAAAATAAAATAACTTTTCAAATATTGGTAAATTTTCTTACTTTTTCGAACATAGAAATTACCTAATTTAATATGTAGTTTTATTACCTAAGAAACTTAGATAATTCCATGCTTTCCTTGCGCTTATTTAATTTTATACCATATTTTTAGGTAATTTAACCTATGTATTTTCTTGTGTGTATGTATGAATGTATTTATAATATTTTTCTTCAAATATACATAAAAAATGACAATTTATGTGTTTTATAACAAAAATGTTATTAAAAAGTTAACATAATAATTATTTCCAACTATTGCCCTATAAATTTGTGTATGTGATAACTTTGGCAACTCTCATTAGGTAGTAATCAAAACAACACGCATGAAGAAAAAATTAAACCACCAAAGTATAATTAAATTAATAAATTTATAATGTGCATACCCAATTTTATTGGATATGAATAATAAATCATACATATACCTTCCATTTCTAGTTGTTTTAATTCTAGAAGTTAAATAATTTTTGCAACTTTTCGCTTTGACGGCATTTTAAAAATGAACTTTCACTTTCCTGTGTAATCGCACAAGAAATTTTCAAGAAAGTCGTCCATTTAATTGAAATTTTTATTTGTTATACGTATACAGAAATTTCATGAAAGTACTTTCACGTGTAAATGCAGTGTTAGATGGAGACCGCAAGAAAGGGGCCGATGCTATATGAGTGACACACTTTACCTTTTGCCTCTCTCGTCATCAAACTTTTTCTGTCCCGCGAGAAATGTTTATAGTGTTAATTGGGACTAACAAAATTATTTAATGATATATTTTCATTTTCTTTTTTGTTTAACAAATGTATGTTTACAGCTTTATATTTATAATTTTGCAAATATTTTTTCCCTTTTACAGTTAGATTTACAAAAGTGTAAATTTACCCATCATACATAATAATACAACCCTGAATACCTCTTAATTTCCCAACCTGGCAATACCACTAACACACACGCCTTTTTCTTATTATTTGCGACCGAAAAGCAAACGAAAAATTTACGTCGGCATATAAAATACGTTTTTATGTGTAAAATTTAATTTAATTGTATATTACTACAAAAAATAAAAGAACTTAAATATAAAAAGAAGTTTTTAAAATACATATAAAAAAAACAAAAGATAATAAATAGTTTTTCTAGTTCATTAAAGAAAAAATTTTTATCATTAAGAATAGAAAATATATAAAATTCAACACCACCGCAGAGGCGGGGGCACATACAACAAGATGAGATCAAATCGATGAGAAACACGAACGACGATGTAAAAGACACAGTAGAAAGGAAAAAGCAAGAAGAAAAAATTTAAAATGTGAACAACATACAACAACACAGATAAAATTAAAGAAAAAAATTACGTGCAAAGTTGTTTTTGTCTTCTACTACTCTACAACTACTTAGTAATTCTCGACTAAATATCAGTGTTGTTGTAATTGTTGTTTTTTTAGTGCACAGCCCTGGGAGGAGTAAAAACAAAAGAATAAGAAATCGAAAGAGCAGTGAAAAAATTAGTGAATTTGTAATTTTTTTTATTAGTTATTAATTTTTTAAACAAAAAAGTGAAAAAGCTCAATAAGTAATAAGCAGTGTAAAATTCTTGAATTTTTGCAAATTAATAAAAATGTATGAAATAAAAAAATTTAAATAGGTATTATAGAAATAAAGTGCATAACATTGTCACTTTATGAGTTGTGTCGGCCAACGCGAATCAATTTCTTGCAATTTCTTATTGTCACATTAAAAAGTAAAAAACTGCAGGATTGTTTTCTTCTTCGTTTATGTGGTTTACTAGGGTGCTCCATCAAGCAGTCATTCAACCGAAAATTGATTTTGTTTGTCATTTGGAGTAAAAAGGTAAGTTTAATCTTAACGATTCCTTCCTTTTTATAGAATAAGGCGTTGTCCTCGTTACTCTTTTTATAGCCTTTCAATTTTTCCTGGCTGTGCATAATAAATCTTTTCGAATTTAAAATAAATGTGCCTATATGAAAACAGTTTGTTTAAAACTCGCCACGCCCTGCGAATAAAAATTGGCAAATATAAAACAAATTATATAAAAACCAACAAAATTAACTACACTATTAAACTTGCTTTTTTACCTAATACAACAATTTCATAACTCTAAACACATAATTAAGAGCAAATATGTACATACATATGTATGTATTTGCTAGTTTATTTTTATGAGATAAGAAAAATAACTTCGATTTTTTGTTTTCTTTGCAAATGCAGACATTAAACATCACACATACATACTCTTACTCAATATACACACATATTCATTTCCTAAACGTCATCAAGTTTAAATTATAGTTACTGCCAGCCCCAGTCAACAAGCGAATATTGACAGATTATAACACTTTAGTTGTCGGAAGAGCTCCATTGGTGTTTATTGTTGTTATTGCCTGACTTTTTTTTTATTTACAATCTATTTGTGTGCTAATATGTATGATGTGTAAATGTATTCAATTGTATTTTATGGTTTCGATGTTTTTGTTTAATGATAGATACATAGGTATATAAGTTTTTTAACATTCCAAAATTTAACTGTTTCATTTAGAAAAAAAATTAAGTTTTACACATACTTATGGTAAATATTAGGTTTTCTATTAAGTATTCTCATTTTGCAATATTTAATTATATAGACTCATGCGTGACTCATAGGCCTTTGAAGGAGCGTGTGGCAAACAATTAAAAGTGTGAGCATAAAATAAAACAGATAAAGGAAACTTATATAAAAGCTTTCAAATAATTTAAACAATAAGATATCAAACTATTACAAATTGTAACTTGCGGCTTCATCATATAGGTAATTAAAAAGTACACAAACCTTCTTCAGAAACAGCTCTTCAGTAGGATAGATATGCGATTTTTTGATTGACTTTTTATACCTTCCCTAACCACAACTAGTTGCGAAGAGGGTATAGGTAGGTACTAAGTTTTTCATTCCGTGTGGAACTTTTAAATAAACCCCATAAAGTAAACCTATATACCTATATTGGGTCCTGGCGTATGCCATGTTCGTATATACTTCTGATAATATTACGCTCACTTTTGAACGACTCAAAAGAATAGAACAATATTGTTATCAAATTGTTTCTAGCTCTCCTAATCAGTTTACGATTAAAATCCAGTAAGATCGGTTCAGTAGGATATGAGTTTTGAAAAAAAATGTAGAACAACCACCCTAAAACCCGTTATTATATACGACTAGAAATCATACCACAACATTTTATGAAAAAATCACATTTTAACAAAGTAATTTGAAATCAGAAGAAAGGTATTCTGGTCATATTATTTTTGATATAATAATGTTCAGCTACGTAAATAACTTTTTGAAATCACTTTATATTTTTGACCGTCATAATAAATTACATACCTATGTACATAATTAAATAAAATATTCAATGTTTTGTTTATTAATTTTTTATGCAATAAGCTGTTTTACTTAGAACAAATCATTTAAAATTAAGAAAATTCGACATGTATTTGTTATACGGCTGAAATACAATTTTCGGGGCACAAGAAAAAAATGATATTCCACCCGGTTCAGAATTAAAAAAAAAAACCAAAACCGCCTACTTAGTGGTATATTTAAACTCAAATTAAATTTAATTGTGCAAGAAAAGTGTAAATAATGAAATTTAGGTCGTCCCGCCAGCGCCTCGCACAGAAAAAGTGACCCCACTAATATGTATGTGTGGGTACTCAAATTACAGGCAATTTTCTTACGATTATGCATTTAGTTTTTGTATTCGATCATTATTTTTCCTTCTAGATAAGTTTACGAATCTTTTAGATGCAGACAAGCTTTAATTAGCGAAGCCGGTGCTTGGTTTATTATAGAGGAACAAATCCGTGCGCCCGGCCGAAGGCGGGCTATGCGGAGAAGCCCCATTAAATTCTAGTTTTCGTTTTTTTCTTTTTTAAATCCAAAGGGGGTCCAATTTTCTTCGTGTGCCCGTAAATACAATTTTGCCTTCTTTTCTGACTTCTGTTGTGATTTCAGGCTTGTTTTTTAATTGAATTAAAGATCGATAAACAGCGGCATGATAGCAAAGTCTTATATATTTATTTATTCACAGAAAAATCTTTTCTATCGCGAACTTGTCTTAAATTCGAGAAAAATTGCAAACTTGTAAATAAACCCTAAAATTTTTTTGAAATCGCTAAATGGGTTAAAAAACAAAATGTCGGGGAAAAAAATTTGGAAAAATAGCGAAAATTCGCGAACATTTTTAATATTTCAAACAAGCCATTGACTTGATTAAAAGCTAACAGCGGGCACGATAGCAAAGTCTACTATTTATTATAAATCGTTAAAGCTGTAAAGAATCAGAAAACTTACAGGAACAACTCGCTTCTATCACGAACATGGATAAAATTCGCGACAGATTGTAAAATTTAAAACAAACCCTAAAACAAAATTGAGATCGGAAAAAAGCTGTAAAAATGAACTAGAATTTGGTAGAACAAACTTTTTGTTAGGTGTTAAAAACGGCATTCGACTTGCGTTTTCGACAATTGAAAATCAAAACACCACAAAATCAAAGGTGTGATTTTAAAAGCACATGTGATTTAAAATCATTTGATTTTCAGAATAGGCCTGACAATTTACCATAGGTCCCCCCCAACTCACGAAAACACTTTCGTATGCATAAAACCGTAACGAATAGTGCTATTGTAATACATTTTGTTCTGTAACAGTTTTATATCAATAGAAATAACACTGTCAACTTTCGTAAATATCGGTCCATAATTTGCAATAGGCTCCTCATAAAGCCTATTATCGACAAAAAACACATTAGTTCGCGTATAACCGTAACGAATAATGCAATTGTGATAATATTTGGTCAGCCATTGTTTCATAAGACTATAAAATTTCAAGACGATCGGTCCATAATTTACTATAGGTCCCATATAAAACCCTCTTCGGAAAGGTTCTCGTTCATACGTGAGGCGTCCTCAAAACTCCGAATACAATTCAAAATATACTACAAAACAACAACAACCATAAAACATGGAGGGTCAAGCGTAGTTGTATGGGGTTGTTTTTCTTACTATGGAGTAGGTCCAATGCATTGGACCTGTGTTGCTACCCTTTGCAGAAGATTAGATGCCGTTCGTATGGGTCTGCCAACATGATAATTACCCCAAGCATACCAGCTAGAAAGAAAGGAATTTCTCGAAAGAAATTCGGTGAACGAATAGCCTGCGCTGTCAACAGACCTCAATCTAATCGAAAATCTGTGGACTGATGTCAAACAGCATTTGCTGCTTATAATCCAACCATCAGCGAATCACTTAAGAAAGTCATTCAGGAGTCCTGGAGCAAGATTATAAAATTATTCTCTATTCTTCTTCTTCGCTCTCTGAATCCCACTCAGCTAGATCAAGGCCCAGTAGCTGCGCTATATTACGCAGCCGGGACCATAAGGACACTGTTTCTAGCAGGATTGGGTTTGCACTGCAGTTGAATAAGTGTCGTACCACGTGTGGGCCTATTGCACATGCATTGCAAAGGTCAGGGATTGTGCTGTTTATTCTGGACCAGCACGAGTTTAGACAGGTGCATTATCTTGCCCTCTGGTGCGACGTGGTAAGTCCCATTCTTCGTTTATAGCAGGTGGAGTATGACCTCCTAAAAGAATATTCTCTCGGTGGCTATTCATTCTCCACCGACTGCTTATGAATTTCATTCAGAGCTGCCCTATATGAGGTGGGTTCTGTCGTATAGTCCAGGTGTTGTTTGACAGTTCTGAAGCTTCTTCCACTGAGTATCGCTGACTATCGCTGTCCACGCAGGCGCTGTGTAGTTAAGCACTGACCGGCCAATGGTTTTGTATGCAGCGAACAAGGTTTTTCCATGCCCCAAGTGCTGCCGGCTAGATACTTGAGGACCTTGTTTCGACTCCGAGTTTTTTGTGTGATTTTTTTTGTCGAAAATTTGGTGCCATCGACAGCAACATTTAACTGTAACCCTACTTCCTTTGTCCATGTCGTGAATAGAGTCGCCGAGGTTTTTGCGGTAGAGATGTTCATATTCTTCGTGTAGAAAAAGTTCGCAAGATCATGGATATTACCATCGGGATTGGTTAAGGCCATGGCTAATTTATGTAGAGATGGCGGTAAGAGAGTTTGTTGTGCTATACTGCTTACGGAATCCATGCTGATGATTCGCAAATTATAGAATTACCACACGTTCCGGGAGGAAAAATGCCTCAAGTTTCGTGGCGACTGGTGACAGCAGGGAGTTTGGCCTGTATATATAAGTCTCCATGGGTCACATTTATCGTGGATTTAGCAGAGAACCACCTTATTCACTTTCGAGGCTTCGGGTATAATTATGGTTGCTGATTGAGGACGTTTGTTAAGTACTCTACCCTGGGCTCAATCTGATGTTTGAGCATAAGCATGCATATTCCGTCGGGACCAAGGGCTTTCAAAAGTTTAGCTGCTTTAGCGTATTGCGTGTCAATGACTCGAAGACCGTGTACCTTCCTCACGATAATACTTTTCGCCTTATCTGTGACGGGGTGCTTTATAAATTGACGCTCAAAATAGTTTGAGCATGACTTGGGTGTAGACATCGAAGGTAATCGAGCCCTATCATCACGCATTTGCGGTCAGATATCTGACTCTCGGCTATAGCTTGCTGTCTCCGGAGGTTAGGTTGCACTTATATATTTAAATGATTTAACAATTTCATCCGTCTATATTCGTTCCCCAACTTGCTGATGACCCTATTGAGTTGGCTGAGCCGGGGATCACTCGGGTTGGATCTGCGAATTTCGTCCCGCTCATCTGCGAGTACCACATATGCCGCCGGGAAATTTCCTCTTAATATCGGCATCCTCCCGGCAGGGATGAAGCTAGCGGCCGCTGCTAGGGCGATGTTTTAGAGCCTCCTTTCTGCGGAGCGCAAGCCGGAAGGTGTTGGTAAATCACTAAATTTGTTGGTGGTAAACTCTGTGAAGGCCGTCCATCTGTCTCTTTCTGATTTAAATAGGTTCAGTGTCAGAGACCACAAAGTCTGTTGGTTTGTCAATCTGGATAGTTATGGGTAAGTGGTCTGATGCTAGAGACTCTATGGGCTGCAAAGTCGCATAGTTACATAGTCGGATGCAACGAAGTCCACACTCCATTCTGGGTTGCAAACTGTGTACTTCACTGATAGTCTGTTAGTGGGCAGGATTTCTTTGCAAACAGAGCAATGCCATGGTTCGGGGCTTGTCTCCATTGCGGCACGGACCAATAAAATGTGGAGCAGAATAGCCGGAATATACTGCTCTTCAGAAGAAAAAAAGAATGAAAATAATGCATTCAGTGCACTGGATGCTCCGAGTCGTTCCGGTACGTAGACCCAATTGTCATGGGAACGACAGTTAAGGTCTTAACTATGTGTTTTGTTTTTAAACAACAACAATCTTTTAAGTGAGTTTCGTTAACGTTCGCTTTGTGTATGTGAAAATAACGAAAAGTGCTTATTCCCTGGGGGTATAGCGTGATTATATTAAACACACATAAAAAACAAAATATATAAAAACACAAAATAAAAAGAAATCATCAAATGAAATGAAAAAAAAAAAAAATCAAATCATTCAATTTATTGTATGCAAACTCGCAGAAACTCTATTGTCTGCGCTCTCTTACATGAATACACATGTGTTGAAAGAACTTTTTGAGGCCGTATTGCAAAACACTTGTCTTTGCAAACGCATAGTATCGGATGAATTGAAAAAATTCATTAAATTGAAAAGGCTTATAAGTGGACTTGTTTGAGGCCTGCTTTAATAAAAAAATTATAAATCTGCTTTATGATGTTTAAATAAATTTTTTTTAGCCAATAATGTTGGTTAGGTTACTTTCAACGGGCAGCCGACACGATTCTTATGTCGCAAAAGGCCTCATCCTACTAGCCCCGAGACTAAGGTATTGACATAGAAACTAAAACCATTTCCTTTTCCTCCCATCCTCAATGCATGGAATCCCCATCACCCAGCGACCCGTCATCAAGTAGCACGCCAATTTTCTCCGCGTCACAGCAAGGCCATCTACCCTGAATTACCCTAGAATGTTCCGCAATCTCATTTTGAGACTTCCGACATTCCGGAGTTAACCTGGATGTCGTGAAGACAGGTTAATCATGTACTGTGTAACAAAAAACTTTATATTTGATGGCGTTAATTAAATTTAAATTTTGTAATGCATGTTAAAGAGCATTCAAAGTAAGAATTTAACGCTAACAAGTTCTTACACCTTATTTTAATATTCTAACCGTGTGTTTTTGTAAATAGCATAATTTAATGAATATCCTTCCTCGACCTCAATGTTTTACATTAATATTCACACGGACAGCAATATACGTGTTTAGATCTCCCATTCAAGGTTCGCCCCCAATCATGATTAAAATAACATGTTTGCGATACAAACATTTGAGAGCTAACCATCTTGTAGCATTTAAAATCTTACTGCGAACCACGAAAATTTTACTATAATCTCCAATTTCGATAGCCAATTATCGTTAGTTACTGCCCGTTCGCCGATAGCGAACGTTAACGTTCGTATAGAAAATAACATTTAAAACAAAAACAAAATTTCAAAAATTGTTTTTGTTTTAAATGTAATTTTCTATGCGAACGTTAACGTTCGATATCGGCGAACGGGCAGTTAATATGAACTAGCTCTCAGAAAAAAAAAAATAGTTTTCTACTTTAATATTTTGGCTTGGGAGCCAACTATCTGGAGTATTTGTTAATATGTATGTATAAAAATATATAAAAATAATAAAAATTTATGTTAAATAAAATAAAGTAATAATAATAATATATAATAATAAAAGTTTGTATATTAGTATTATATTTTAAATTTTTACATACTTTTCTTTTATCCATTTTAAAAAAAAATCACAATAACAACAAAACACAGAAGCCAAATAAAAGTTTATATGCGCAAAAATAAAATGTCACAATGAACCAAGAATGAATCGTGTGAACAGCATGGTTGGCAATCTAAATTCAGATATCTACCATATCGTCGTGTGAACATAGCATTAGACAATTTGTATGGGGACCAAAATTCAAAAAAAAAAAATATTTATTATTGAAAAAAATTAGTACATACAATCTAGGCTTACTTACTAGAACACTAGTCATTAAATAAAAATAAAATTATTCAATTTAAATTAAATCAAACCCATTCGTCACATTTTTGGTGCGTTTAAATAAGTATTTGTTTGGTTGTTAGTTAGCACAGTGACAAAACATCGTACACATAACCCTTTTCTTTCCATTTACTTAAAAAACAACAGAAAACACAATTGAGGCTTTCCGGTATCATGAAACATACAACAGCAACAACAACAATAATAGAAATCTTAACCATATATGACACGAAAAATAAACAATGACAACTAGAGCAATTGAATTTAGGGAATCGACTAAAGTAATAAAAACAAAAGATTAAAATGCAAATAAATCTTAACAGAGCAACGAAAGTATAGAACAATAATATTTAGATCTCCAACTTTCAGTAGCAAACAAATACATATAGAAATACAAAATAAAACGGAATATAAACTATGTACAATTTACTCACCACTATTTACTTAAGACTATTATAATATAGGTAAGTGATATATTATGGAGAAATTATTGTATTTTGCAAAAGGTAATACTAATTTGTGTAATGAATATTAGAGATTGAATGAATTCTTGATCTTACACATTTACATGAGACCGACTCAAGTTGTATGGAGCCGAAAAAAGTGTTTTAGTTATCCCTATGAAAATAAAGCTTGATATGTTTTATGATGATTCCCAAAATATTTAGGTTCTAGCGTTGACCATCCGTGAGCTGGACCATTTTTAAAAAAGGTCTTTTTTCAGTTTTTCGAATTTTTTTGTACTTTGCTCCAAGACGACATAAATAAAATTTGGTATCATCGAAAAGAGTTTTTGAAGCAGCATCCAGTGGTGTATAAAACTTGACCACTTGCAACCTACTAATTGAGATATTTAGCCAAATACATATTTTCGTTTCGTGTTTTCATACAAATTCTACGTATGTAGAAATAATATTCTGCTTTTCAAATTGAATCTGTTTTAAAATAATGTTAATTTATTTTTTTTTTTTAATAATTTACATAAAACGAGAAAATCGCGATATTTTTTATTTGACGATGAGGGATTTTTGGTCTTCCAGTTTATCGAAAACTTCCAAAAATCCCTCAGAGAACCAGTACTAGTACATCTGAAAACTTCAAAAAATTCTTAAAAATATCCTAGAGGTTTTTTCTTCAAATGCGAAATAGATTACAAATGTGGGCGTAATTAGCTTTAAAATGAGGTATGTCCCATCCTGTAAGGTCTTACAGTTTGTCCAAAATTTTCAGAGAATCAGTACAAGTGCATCTGAGAACTTCAAAAATTTGTTGAAAATAGCCCAGAGGTTTTTTCTCCGAAAGCGAAATAGTATACAAATGTGGGCATAATTAGCTGTCTTCCCATTTGTCCACAATTTCCAAAAATGTCTTATAATATCTGTATATAAAATACAATTATTACGTTCTTAAAAATGTCTTTAAATATGTATGTAACAAATACGAAGATATTTAATAATTTGACATTTCCCAGCTAGCATTTTCAATCGTATTAGAGTCTCCTGGAAATCTCACGAAGTGCATTCATCGACGAGCCCATTTTTAATCGTAGAAGATTCCTCGCACGGTAGAAACTGTTACACAAGCTGATTCCTCTGTGAGATACTTCTATAACACAGCGGAAGACGCTTATATTAATAGTAGAAGGAATCGTTAGCACTGTGTGTTAAGATTATCTAACATCTAACGAGTCTTTCAGAAAGTATGTTAGGAATCGTTTGAGACTCATATAGGGATTCTATTACAACTCGCGAAATGCCTAGCCGCATAACTGAGCTACCTAAATAAAACATGAAGCGCATTTTTCATGTCAACTCTTCTCATTTTCATACAATTTTATACGATACAAATCATTAGATCGCGAATTTAACTCCTCCCGGTTTGAAAATCTTATTCAGCAGATTCTTAGGTCCATTTGTTTTATTGAAATTGAATTGACAATAGAATTTTCATGTTTAAAAAAACGCTCTTATTTAGGTAGCTCAGTAATTGTTATATGACTCATACAGAGAGTCGCAAAAGGTTCATTCCAAGATTAAAAAACGAGCGTGTCAGAAATTTCATAAAAAAGTAAAAAATAAAAAAAATTAAATGTTTTTGTTATTGTAAATCGTCAGATAATCATCAGAAGGTTATTTTAAGAGTTGTATATTAAACATAATATTCTAAAAAGCAGCATATGCTAGCTGGGTTTAAATATGCCACAAATAGAAAAACATTTTTAATAGTTTGTCAAAAACATATTTGGAAAAATGCCCTTTAATACGAAAAACGTAGTTTAAATATGTGTAGACGTAAGATGTTACGGCGAAACATATTTAGATCGACATATTTATCTTCATCAGTTATATTATACGTTGGGAAAAATCCCTATTCGTAGGGATTTTCTTCTAAAAAATGGCCGTAGGAAAAGAAAAACATATATTTTGAAATCATTAAAATGTAGGTACTTTTCAAAAATGTGGCAAAACTGTATATATTTGGCAAATCTTTTTCGATTTCTGACAAAATACTAATAAAATTGTTGAAACAGCACCATTACAAATTGTTAAATATCTTTAAGTGATCGCTTGCCCCATTTCAACTTTGATTTTATGGCAAATTTGTGAAACTATCTATTACAAGAATTTAATTTTTCAGAGCAATAAATACATAACTTGTTTAAGATGGCTTTAAAAACTTTTCGAGTAAAGTTACCAAAAGGAAAAATTTAAATGAAAATTTAGGCCCTAATCATGTAAAACGCAACGCCAAAAAATAACATTGAAAGCACAAACAATGTCATTAATATTTTATAATTTTGTTGTTGCATTCTACAGAAATTCACATTGCGTTTTAAAATTTCAAACGCAGCATAGCTTGTGGCGTTAAAAATTTTAAAACATTACATGAATTTCTGTAGAAGGCAACAACAAAATTATAAAATATGTATGACATAGTTTGTGCTTCAAATGTTATTCTTTGGCGTTGCGTTGTGTTTTACAAGATAAGGGCCTTAATTTCTACCTTTAGTCGAAATTGGCTATCTTTGATTTATCACTGCCACATGATAATACAGATGGCGAAAGGGGTTTACACAACCATTAACTATAACGTCCTACACGTAATCACTAGTTTTATTAAAAAAATATTCGCTTTTGCAAAAAGTTTGGCTCAAACATCATTTAACAGTTTCTAAAATACATTATACAATTATCTTCTTACAAATAAAAATTAATAAATCAATATAAATTGTTTAAAATAAAACTAAAATTTTGATTAATTTACTGGTCACGCTTATTTTTTGGATTTTTTCGTCAAATATTTGTTAGGTCTGAGCATACCTGTAGTCATAAAATTGTACCTTCAATTTGCATTGTCCTCTCTTTTTTACAAGACGAATGAGTGTACCTTTCAGTGCAACGAAAACCATTTAAAAAAATGATATGCTTACACCTGTACGATTGATAAGAAATCACAATTCAAAACTAATACGCACAAACAATTAATTTTTCTAGTATCCAAACAAAATCCAAAAGTACAAAAGACAAAGTGAATATCACTTGTTTTTGGGTTTTTTGTATTTTTTGTTTATTAATTTTTTAGTTTATAAAAAGATCTGATTTAGTGTTATTTATGCATTTGTTATAAAATAAAATCTATATACATTAACATCAACGGTTTTATTATATTTTCATTTAAAAGATGTAGGGAGTTTTGTAGGGAACATTTTTTGAGCGCGTATGAAAAAAATGGGGATTTTTTCGGGCTACGTAGCGACTTTTCAAAAATGTCTATAACATCACTGATCTTCACTCACATTGTTACATGTAAGTATTATGTTAAATTTTATTTGCAAAAATCTATTTTCTAGCATTTTTATTGGTAGAAATTCAGAGCGTCATATGTCACGATCTTGTCTCCAAAGTAAATTAAACTTTTAATGGTGTATATGTACATATTTTTCTAAATTGTTCATTCCTTTCTAACTATTTACTTCCTGTTCATCAGAGCCAAATATATCACTCTTGGGGTCTGTTCACGGTCAATCATTTTTCATCAAGCGCTTTGGTAGTATTAGTGAAAATGTGGTTGTATGTGTGACATCGACGATGCTGGATAGAAAATCAAACAATTTAGATATGACGGCGATTATTACGTCCAGCACACGTACACGAGTGAATTCGCCGGCATGACAAGCATTTTGACCGTGTACAGACCCCTTAAAAGAATTCTGCTTGGTTTATTTTAGTTGAATGTTAAAAATAAAGATAATAAATTCTAAGAAAACTTAAAAAAGTAAAAGTTCATGGGTAAAAAATTGGCGTTTTAGGGTAAAAATAAGATGAAGTCGTACGATTTTACTGATATCTAAACCATTCTGTCTGAATTTCAAAAGCAAACTATTCCGGAATATACGCTATATAAATATATAACAACCTAGTTTCCATAGTACCTGGAGTCTTCGGAAAACCAATTTCAACACACACACGGACAGAAAAACCGAGAGACTGACAGAAGAACATTGTTTAATCATATCCGCTACTTATAAGAATCCAGAATTATATATGGAGTCTTAAATCAATATTGTAAAAATTCCGAACTAATATTAGCAAGTTAGAGTGCTATATTCAGTTGTGCCGAATCTTTGATACCTCCACCAACAGTTAGAATATTTCAGGAGTATGCTTTATATGGGACCTACAGTAAATTATAGAACGATCTTCACGTAATTTAACAATGCGATTGCTTGTCTTATAAAACTATGACTGACCAAGTTTTATTACAAAAGCATTATTCGTTACGGTTTTACACGCACTAAAGTGTTTTTCGAGAGTGGGCTTTATATCGGGCATATGGAAAATTAAGGACCGATCTTCACAAAAGTTGACAATCCTATTTGCTCATATCTCAGCTATTTATGGACCAATTTGGATCAACTTTTAAAGCAAACAATTCCGGACTATATGCGATGTAATTATATAACAAACGAGTGCCCATCATATCTTGGGTCTTTGGAAAATCCATTTTAATGGACGGACATCATTAAATCAACTTCGCTACTCGTAAATATACCTTAAAAAACGTTTCTCTGTTTGTGATCTTCGTACACTATAAAAATACTGTACTAATCCAATCAAAATAAATAAAAAAACCAGTAAATTCGTTGTGTTCGGTTCAGCACGTTAATAGTCGATCGTATTAGTTGAGTTCAGCGCCCTTTTGGCAAAATACATATGTGACGCGCAAAATAGAAAGGGACCTAAGGGTTTTGTTCAGGAGAGCCATTTTAAAGATTTAAATACGTGTATCTTTGGTGTACCATCACTGAGCGTGTTGGTATTGGTCTCATTTGAAAGCGACACATCTCATGACGTCAGGAACGTGTTGGTCAACCTTGAAAACGCGCGTAGGTCGTCCCTACCTCTTGTTTTGTGTAGTTGGTTTTTACTGTTCCCTTTACCTTACTGGACCCTTTCTCTATGCGCTGTCACATATGTGTTTTTAACGAAAAAAAAAAAAAAAATAAACAGCCAACAAAACTGCCAATGCTTTGCAATTGGAAAATTTGAATTTAGCTGCGCGTTAAAATAAGCTGGGTTGCTATATTTATTATTTTGACAGCGTTGTTTTTGTCGTTTAATAATAAATAATGGCAAATTAGCTATTTTAGGTCAAACTAGCAGTTTTAATTCCATTTCTTATTTCTATTATGAGGGTCTTAGTAAATACGAAGGTTATCACTTCTGTTTGTGGAACAACGCTGACGCTATTGTTTAGGTATGGCATATCAGCGTAAAAGCTACGCGGAAGAAAACGTTCCGCCTTTCGCCCTGGCTTAGGTACGGCTGTAAGGAATATATAGTCCAAATAGTTTACTATGTATACATGGATGTGTTGGTCTCGTCTGTCTAATAGGAACAACATAATCAATCGGCCTGGCTACGGTTGGCGTTCTCGTAAACGCATGTGTGGTTTTTTGTAAAAGATTAAAGTAACACATAACCTGTGTTACTTTGGCGTTTACGCCAAAGCCAACCGTAATCAGGCTGAATAAAACAATGTTCGAAATAACACATAGGACTACTTGCACGCTAGGCGAAGTTATGTTAGCTTAAATTAAGGCATTGTATCAGTTGTTAAGTGAACAAACAATTAACAATTTCTTAACAAATAAACAAAAAATACTGTGTGTGACTCAACACATAGCACTTGTTGCAGGAATATTTTGTATAGGAGTTACACATAGCATTTTTTGTTATCTTCTAAACCCATTAAGATATCGAAATACCGCTTAGTAGATGTACGTATGAGCAATAGAGATTCGCAATGGTGCAATAAAACAAATTATCAATGTTTCCTTATTCATGAATCAATATCGTATTAATTTAAAGTTCATTACAAGTTTCATCCTCAATTCATTCACTCGTATTTTTGCATATGTGGCTTTCTCTTTCCTTATCTGCTTGAGTGTTTCATATTTGAGTAAAGGCAAACAAGTAAGTCATTCAAAGCAGACCTCTAGTGCATTCAGTGTGTTCTCAAAGAGTTGAACTGAAAATCAACCGAATTTGCATGGTGTAAAAAATAGCTTGATCTAGTCCGTTCTGAATAACAACGGTTATAACTATATTTGGATTTTATTTGTAGATTGAAGAACGAAAATGAATCCTTTTTTCCGAATTTTTTTTTTTTCTAAAATAAAATTTGCGTAAAGGAAACATTTTTCTATTAAATTTTACTCGCGATAAGTGCAGTTTGTTAAGCCTCTAGTACACGGCACGTAAAAAGCCACATGCGCATGTGGTTCTGACGTAGTTTTGACGTCATCACACAACACGCAATGCTTATTGTTTTATATATTGGCTTTGCATTGACGTCAAAATTACGTCAGAACCACATGCGCATGTGGCTTTTTACATTCCGTGTACTAGAGGCTTTAATCCTTATTCTGTCTGTTTGCACTAAAAAAATACAGGGTGTCTGGTAGCAGATTTATATTTTCAAACTTAAATAAAAAACGTAATAATTAACACAGAGTTTTATTAAGAGCATTGAACGAAAGAATGGAAATGCGGATTTTATTTTTTAAAGAGTATGTCATCCATATGTCTTCTGTCGAGTTGAACACACTGTTTAAAACGGAGCCTTGTGTTCTGCTCCACACGCTGCAGTAAACTTGGCTCAATTGAGCTGATTTCTCGACGAATATTTTCCTTTAAAGCCACAAAAGATTGTGGATTGTCATTATAAACCCTCTCTTTGAGGTAGCTCCATAAAAAAATCCGTGGGAGTTAGATCGGGCGACCTCGGAGGCCATGGGATGACCCCAAAGCGACTGATCAGTTTTTGGGGGAATTTTCCTGAAGCAAATTCATCGAAGCTCTGGCAGTGTGTGCAGTCGCCCCATCGCGTTGAAACCACGTGTGTGAAGAGTACGATGGATGAGTTCGCAGGTTTGGCAAAATCAATTCCGTAATCATACGGCGATAATTTTCACAGACATTCGTCGCCTGGCCCCGAGAATTTTCGAAAAAAATTGTCTAATTATCTCATGCGTGGATAAGGCACACCAAACAGTTATCCTGGGGCAATGCATTTTTAATGTTTCAATCGAGGGTTAAGGGTTCTTGGTGACCAGTAACGGCAGATTTGCTTGTTGACGATCGACTGGGCCCTGGCCGTGGGACATTCATAGCCGAAGCAGTTGCGCAGAATCTGCACTCACGAACAAATTAAATTTGCAATCGGTCCATCACGTATTCGCCGAATACCGAACTTTGAACAAAATTGTCGGCGAGCAATTACTTAAGAATCATTACTCTTAAAAATGTCTCCAAAGCGAACGCGCGATGCACACTCGACCACTGCGACATCGTGACAAATCCGCACAATAGATAATTCTAATGGCGCCACACGGTTTATTACGTTTTGAAAGAATCGTATTTAAAAATATAATTTTGCCATCAGACATGCTGTACATAATTGGAAATATTTGAATCATTGAGTTCCACTCCATCAACAAACTATTTTCAAGAATGACCTACTCCCCTTAACGAATTCGTTTTTGTTATGTTAATAATAATCAAAAGAAAACTCACTTGAAAATAATAACAACTTATAGGAGTAAACAAGACTTTGGAAGCAATGAAAGAAACGGTAACATGCCATGTTAGACGCATATTTTTCAAAAATGAATGAAAAATGCTTTGAAGCAAAAATCCATACCTTTAACACAATACATACATATATAAAAAAAAGAAAAACTTTTTTGTTTCCAGTAGTTTTTCCTATCATTAAAGTTAAGTTAAATGTAATAAACGACAGCAGTACAAGAGCAGCAGTGGCAGGCAGTAGCAAGTGCAATAGATTGAAACTTGCGCAATGTCTATTCGAATTTTTTATATTCGCAATATTTTTTTTTTGTTTCTTTTGTTTCGGTTTAAAGGTGGACTAAAAATTGTGGATGATGGAGGGGAAAGAGTATAGTTACTTTAAAGTATAATGGCTATAAAGATGGTAACTACTCGTACATATAAAGATAGAAAGTACTTGGCTGTAGCTAGAAGTTGGGTTGGTTTGTATATAGTCAAGATAGACTTGTATTGTTTACCATTAATGCACAAGTATGAAGAAGAATGCCGCCACTTGGCGGTTTAGCGTGACGAATAAATAAAAATTTGTTAAATTGAAATACTTCAGAGCGTATAATGAAACATGGTGTGTAATTTATAAGCAAACAAATAATAAAAGAATCAAATTAAAAGTAAAACATAAAAATTTAGTGAAAATTGTTTTTCATCTGCATCACTTAAGGAAATATTTAATATTGCTTTGCATATTGCTTTAACCCTTAAATGTGAAAAGATGGATACAATGTTACAAATATGTATATACTCGTACTTAATTTTTTTTCTAATTTAAAAATTTTACATCCACCCTGTTCAAAATCAAACAGTTAATATTTATATTAAAAAATCGTTAATCGTGTATTTTTTTTGCAAATTGAAAATGTTATAAAATTATTTTGGAATTTGTTAATATTTTTATTTACCCATTTGTATTAATTATACATTTTAATGATGGCGCGATGAGGTCATAATATAAATTGTCATCGATAACAATTGTAAACAATACCACATTGCTGTTTGACCTCATCACTTACTCATGTATAATAAGATAATTAACATACAAGGTTTTTCGAAAAAGGTGTTAGTTAAAAAAAAAATAGTCTTATTGTATTTGAAAATTATAAATTTCCGAAATATGTTACGAATATCTTTGGTTCATTAGTGACATTTTGGCACTAAAGAGCTCAAATGGGTTGTTTATTTGTTTGGCTAAAGCAAGAAACCTAATCTAACCTATACGCTCTTAGACAGATTATGCAGTTAGTTTTGGCAAAATTACAAATTGTTTGGCAAACATGTCAAAATTTTACGTTTCTACGAATATTTTGTGTTGTGAATTGGGTTGTTTGCTGTTTGGACAAACATATAAAGCACATATAAGCAACATTTTGTGGTGTCTAATCATTTCAGTGAAAACTTGGCAGAGTGAGGACGTTGAAGAAGAAGCATTATTTTCATTCGTAAATTCAATTTTTTTAACAGCATTGTTTGCAACAAAACAGCTCCTTGTTTAAAACACCCTTGACTCAAAACTTTTTTCTTTTATTTTATGTTTCTCCTTCGTTTTTAACAAAAAGCGAGCAATATTGCCGCAGCCGTATCGTCGTCTGTATTCATTGAAAATAAAACAAAAATGAAAAATTAATGTTTGTGCGAAATATGTTTGTGTTGTTTTTTGGCGTACACAAAACGGAAACAAAGTGTGTTTTTACCAAGCCATTTGTATGGTTTATTTTGCCCTTTAGCAGCTCGTTGTACGTAGTGTACAAACGGTGTCTAACTTTTTGTTATGACGCATAAAATTAGGCGATAATATTTAAGTACATGGAATTCTTTAATAAAATAATGCAAAAAAGTCTAAATATTAAAATAAAAAAAAAAATAACTGCAGGATATTTATTGACAAGATTTGTTGCTCCTATCTCAATCATTTATGAAGCGAACTGGCTGAATTTCTGTACCAAATTAAAGGAGCATATGTGACAGAAATATATAGCAACCTAGTTACCATAATTTTTGGGGTATTCGGAAAATCAATATCGACAGACAGACGGATATTTTTTAATAAGCTTGGCTTCTCATAAGGGCCCAGAATATATCGCTCATTTCGTGCAATACCGTCACAACTCAAAATTTGGTATTTCCGAGTTAGTAATACAGATGCTTGTGTAAAGTTTCAAATTTTGAGTTGTGACGGTCTTGCACGAAATGAGCGATATGTTTATACTGTATAGGGTGAAAGAAAAATTGCAAACGAAAACAAACTTAAATAAACATAACCTTTCCACCTGTGGCGAAGGATATAAAAAATATAATAAGAAGCAGACAACATAAGTGCAAAGATTTTAAAGGTTAATTATTTAAAATTAGTTTTGAACAGCCCTGTAGCAACACACCCTTTAACCTAAAATGCAAATATTACATTGGGCCAACATGCCAGCAGGTGTTTACTCAGCTTTAGACACCTCTGTCACAAAAGAAACAACTAAATATTTAAAATACAAATTATGAATGAACGAAAAGAGATAGATAATTGGAAAGTTAACTAAAACAACCATCTGCTTTTACAGAAATATGACACCTAAAATTTGTTGTAAAGCACAAAACCTTATTGAGGTGTCGTGTAACTAATTTGTTGGAACCAAATATTTCAAACCAATAACTTTTAGCACTAGTATATATTTCAATATGATTTTTTTTTAGTTTATTTCAACCTAAATTAAATTTTTATTGCTTGTTTGGTCAATTTTCTGTGATTTTGTTTTTGATTCTAAATTAAATTCTCGTTATCGCCTTTACGAGAATTTCTCAATATATTATTTATCAGTTTATTAGTAGTTTTCACTTAATAAAAAAGCAAAAAATTATTAATGAATTTAAATAAATTTTATATTTTTGTGGATACAATGGTTGATTTAATAATTCTTTTTTTTTTTTTGTATTTTATTTATTGAATTCTAACACGAAGTATTCGAATTTTTAAGTGTTTGCGGAAGGGTTTAACTCATACTACCGGCAATTATATTTAAATACTTAATGTTTGAATTTATTATTTTCTTATCCACCGCCACCACAGCCATTGCCGCCATATGGATACAAAGTGGGTGCAGATAAAATGTTAAAAAATATGTACATACATGCATAATTTGTTTTTGTTATGGCTATACAAAATGAAAATAGTAAGTTTTCTTTGGCAGACTTTTTTTATATCTTTGTTTTTAATTTTTTTTTCATGTCTTTCTTTTATTTGGGTGTGATTTTTTCTTGTTAAAAGAGCCGCTGTTGCTTATACAGCCATAAATATTAATAAATGTTTATTATTATTGATATTGTTACTCTTTATGGTCACATACTGTGATAAAATGTTATCATTGGTTTTCTGTTAATTCGTCCAATTCCTTTTACATGTTAACAATATATTTCCATTTATTTGGTTCGATTAATATTTTGACCCAACTAAAGGTTTTAAAAGTGGAAAACTAGATTTTTTCATCGGTGGTTAGGCCTATTTTTACTTATGGATGCACTGTTTAGTGCGATGCGTTGAGAATGGATAGCAACAGGAAGATGCTCTACAAGGCTCAAAAAAGTGCATCTCTTGGCATCACAGGTGCAAGCAGAAGCACGCCACTGGCAGCGTTGGATATTGTGTAGAATGCGGCTGCTAGGAATTAATTTAGACTCTACGAGTCTTCTTTGGTTAGATCTAGGCGGAATGATCACACCAGAATTTTGTACGAAGTGGGTCTGCTTGATCAGGGTAGTGTTCTAGAGGGAATTTCGGGTCATAGGATTATGACCTTAGACTTCGGTGTAACACCAACAGTGGAGTTCCCGGAGAGGGAAGTTTGGCGAGGATCCAATGGGCTGTTTAAAGGGGTGGGTAGTATTTACGGACGAATCCAAGATGGAAACTGGCACTAGTGCCGGTGTTTATATTGCTGACACTGACGTGAAAAGGTCATTCTGACTCCCGGGTGAGTGCAGAGTCTTCCAGGCTGAGATCCTATTGCTTTAAAGGGCTACGGAGGTGATACTGTATCACATCGTAAGGGGATATGGGGTGACAATTTACGTCGATAGTCAGGCTGCGCTCAGAGCATTGACAATTTATACGGTGCGATCGTGCCTGGCCACTCAGAGTAGGAATGTTCCGAGGGGGCTCATAGAGGTATTCACAGTAAGGCTGCATTGGATACCCGGGCACTGCAAGGTGGATGGTAATGAGGTGGCGGACGAACTCGCGAGAGTGGGTTCGGGTATAGACTAAGCGGTGAGGGACGGGGGATAAAGACCCCCTATGTCACTACTATGAGTTGATACGGATTGTAGGGTGTCTAGGGCATTATGGTCCGGATTGGACGCAGGGGCAACCAGGGTGCTGTAAACGACCAAAACTTAATACATAATTTTTCAATAAATTCTAATAAAAACTTTTATCCTCTTAAATTTTTTTATGTTTCGTCTTTTCCTTCTTGACTTTGCTAAATTTTAATTTAAAAGATTAAATTTAGCACTAGGTAGCGCAAACAGCTTGGAAAATATTCCACATTTCCATTTTTCTAAAGGGTGGTCCAACCATAATGCACGATGTTTATTGTGGGTCGCACCTTAACTTCAAGTTTTTTGCCCAACTTAATTTGAAATTTTTTGTTTCAGTGCAAATTCAACCATTCACAATTTAGCAGCGCGTTAAGATTGTTGAAACCTTTTACGAAAATGGGCGTTCAAATGGACTTCGTAATTTTTTTTTGGCCAGCATAATCGACCAAATGTGTCCATTATCGGGAGAATTGTGCGCAAATTTGAGCAAACTAGGTCTGTAGGAAATGTGAAAACACATATGCATGCTAATGGGCTGGCGGCGTAATCGGGCCGTACTTCTTCGAAAATGTGGTCGGCCAAACAGTTACCGTGAATGATGTTCGCTATCGCGAGATGATAACGAAATTATTGTCGGTAGAAATTGAGGATATGAACCTGGACGATATGTGGTTCCAACAGGGTGGTGACACTTGCCACACAGTTAAAGAAACAATGGCTCTTTTGCGCGAGAAATTTAATGGCCGCGTTTTCTTACGTCGTGGCGATGTTAATTGGCCGCCACATTCATATGATTTGACACCGTTGGATTTCTTTCTTTGCAGATATTTAAAAGATAAAGTGTACGTCAGTAAGCCAAGAACAATTCATGAGCTAAGGGATGATATAATTCGGCATATTAATGACATGAAAGTTCAATTATAATTCTCTGACAACTTTTTGTTTTATTTACAAAAAGCATCGTGCATTTTGGTTGGACCACCCTTTAACAACATGTTTTCATCGTCAAATACCCCAATTAAAAATGCAAAATGATTGTACAAACGTACAATTTTGACAACCCGTTTGAGTAGTTTATTTCGCATTTTTTTTAGAGAAAACCAAAAATGCGCAAGACTATAAGTACTTGTGTACTCTTAATTCCACTCCATTTTTTCTATCCTACAAAGTAACGATTTACGTTAATAATAAGGGTTTTCATGATATCGCTCAAAAGTCGCGCAATCTATGCGTTTTTACGCCCTCGCAAATGAACTGTCAAAAATTGTATGGGAACTCATTTACACAAACTTGCGCTTTTCAATTGTGCTTTTCTACAAACATACATATGTATTTTTTAATGCTTACCGTCGTTTTCAATGCAAATTTAAGTGCAATAATTTGAGCAAATTAGTCTTTTGGCGTTCTTTATGCATTTTTAAAACCAAATTTAAACTTTTATTTTTATAATTTAAATTGTTTTTAAAATTTTTTGTTTGTATTGACGTTTCTTAAAAACTGACATTAATTGTTTAAAATTACACAAAAATTAAAAAGGGTCTTCATGAAACGAGTCTTGCCAGGTTGCCAATTTATAACAATGACAATTTTAAGCGATATCATGAAAACTCTTAACATAATAAGTGAGTGAAGATAAATACGCCGAGTAAAATATTTTTTATGACGTAAAACTTTACGTTATTAAAAACATATTCCGGCTACGCGTATTTCAGCTACTTCTTCAATTTTGGCCGGTTAATCTGGCAGTGTTTTTTTAACTTGTGACCAAACCAAGAAAGATTACGGAATGGGAGTGGCTTCAAATTATAGGTAATTAGCTCCACTTTCGTAATCTTTAAACAATTTTTATAAAATATAAATTTTACTATTTTTAAAATATTCTTTAAATTTTGGCTAGTGTATCTGGGAGGGATTTTTTTCACTTGTGACCAAACCAAGAAAGATTATTATTTCATAAAAATTGTTTAAAAATTACGAAAGAAGAGCTAATTACCTACAATTTGAAGCCCCTCCCGTTCCGTAATCTGTCAAATTAGATCAGTTGAGCTTTTAGAAAGGAACCCAAAATAATCAATATTAATCTTTGAATTATGTAAACAAATTATTTAAGATTATTTTATGATAATCTAAGTAATTGTTGATATTTTAGGTTATTTGTAGTCGCAATTAATTAAATCGCTTATTAAAAAAGAAGTGCATTCTTCATTCGAAATAGTAACCAGTTTAAAAAGCGTAAAATCATCCTTCTACACTTATCAATTTGATATGGCTACTTTCCTTAATTTTGGAAGCATAACTGATTGTCTCTTTCATCAAGCATCCTCATTACTATCTCCCTTCCAGCATGGCTTAAAAAAAGGTTGTTCAGCAATGACAAATATCTTGCAACTTACCACTATTGTAAAAATGGATTTAATAATCGTCTATTAACGGACGTTTTATACACAGACTTTAGTAACGTTTTTGATAAAGTCAGCCATAGTCTTCTTAGTAAACTTTCCTCAATGGGTTTTACTAATAACAGTCTTCGCTGGCTTGAGTTATACCTTATTTCTAGGAAACAACGTTTTCGTTTTTATAATATAACATCTAAGAGAATCCTTGGTCCAATATTATTCTCACTTTTAAAAAACGATCTGCCGAGTGTAATACACAAATGTGATGTATTAATGTATGCCGATGATGTAAAAATCTTATTAAGGTACAAAAAATCTTCTAAAATTATCAATCTTCAACATAATTTGGATAATTTTTAGAACTGGTGTAATATCAGCCTCATGAATCTTATGGTGTTTTCTTTTCTACAAAAAATGTGACATTTTACTTAAAAAATTTGGTGTTAATTTCATAAAAATGGCTTCGCTCTCCAAAAAGGGTGGCTTTGTTCTAAAAAATGCCCCTTACTAATGGCATAAAGCATTGTACTTTACGCCCCGTATAAATTGACAGTGTTGATAATGCCCTGTAAAAAGATGGCTTTTGTTTATATATAGAGTTACCAGACGAAGTTGGGAAAAAAATCTCCTCTATTCAGGACACTAAAAATTTAAAATTTTAATAGTTTATTTTTTCTATTATTTAACTGTAAAAACATAAGAAAGCATTACATTGTTAATGATAGGTTTTCAGTGATATAAAATTTAAATGGATTCGGTGCTATAAAATTGTTTTTGAAAAAAAAACGTCAAATCAAGAAATCTAAAAAACTTGGTGTTAATAAATCAGCAATCTGGCAAAGGTATTTTTTTGTTTACATATTTTTTAAAAAACAAACTAAAGCAATTGGAATTTCGTCATTCATTTTGTTCATTTATTTATTTATTTAATATCAATCTATTTTGGTTTATGTATATTTTTTATATTTTTAAGAACAAACTTTTTAATTTATGTACATATTTTTTTTAGGTATATTTTGAAGAACAAACTTTTTGTCAGCTGTTAAAAACAGGACGGTCCAATTTTGTGTTTTGTTCTCCTCAAATAAAAAATTGCATTATTACATCTTTAAACAAGGTGGTATTTTTTTTGTAGAAAAGAAAACACCATTAATTTTACAGAATGCAAGCATATGCGTTTTTGTAGAAAATGGAATACATTGGGTTACTATACTTTGGGTGATAGCCAACTTGAATTCGTAAAATAGATTTTGGATCTATGTAGGTGTTTTAGTAGATCCAAAACTAGATTTTATAAAAAACATTACGACAATGATTAACAAAGCTCGTGGAGTACTTGGTTTCATAAAGCGTTGGGCTAAAAAGTTCACTGATCCTAAAATTACAAAGCAATTATACACATATTTGGTAAGACCAATTATCGAATATGGTTCTAATATCTGGGATCCTGATTATGATGTTCACATAAATCGAATATAATCTTTCCAAAAACAATTATTAGTGATATATTTAGGAAACTCCACTTGGAACCCTTCTGAACCTCTTCTATCTTATTCTGTTAGACTTGAACGAGTTAAATTCCCTTCACTGAAAAGCCGAAAAAAAATTCTTAACATTGCATTCTTAGTTAATTTGCTTAATGAAAATGTTTGCTCTGAATTCTTGCTTAATAATGTTAAAGTCAATATTCCTCAACGGTCAACTCGCAATTTCATACCATTGTGTCTTCAGGTCTTTCACACATACTACGCAAAAAGTGATACTTTCCGGAGAATATGCAAAGTTTTTAATGAAGTGTATAATTTTATTGACTTTTCTTTGAATGTTAGTGTCGTGAAACGTAGTATTATCTTGTAAAAATAAATTATAAAAAAGTTTTATGTGTATCAAAACGTTAAAGAAATGTGGATAGATTTCATAGGAGCAAAAATAAGTTTTGTAAAATTAAAGCTAAGTTCCATAACGTCGCACACTGGGACCAGAAGCCCTTTTTCGAGGATCGTGTGTAAATCTTGGAATAAACTGCATGTTCGAAAAAATCTTCGGGGCATAGAAGGAGGAGATGGGTGCCCCCAATACCATAAATTTATTAATTTTCTTATATCTGCAGAACTACAATAGTGAGGCACACTAAGTTTGATGTGCGTAACTCTTGGAACAAACGGCATGTTCCAAAAAAATCTTGGTGGTATAGGAGGGGGAGACGGGTACCCTCCATACAAAAATGCATTAATTTGCTTGTATATGAATAAGTACAATAGTGAGGCACACTTAATTTGATGTGCGAAACTTTGATTTATAAATCACGCACGCTTCCGCTGAATTGCTTGCCATTGAATTAGTTTGGATACGAATTACTCTAAAATAGATTTTTTTTAATCAGCCTAAGCTTGTTCGTCATTGCGTGAGAAAATAATTTTTATATTCTGTCGTAGGCTACAGAACAGCAGAATGATAAGTGGGTAGTAGATTCACAGGCGAATTGTGAGATGTCTAGGGATGTGGTTGTGGATGGTATGTAGGACTATTTAGCTTAGTAGGCTGGTTTTCTTGCTCCTCCTATATTAACTTCCACTATTTATTATGCTTACACTCTTTCTTTTCTTCTTAATCTCCTTTTATTACCTAAAGCGTCACAAACTGTTCTCTGGGTGAGGGTGTGAAGATTAACCGCACAGCTTTAAGTACTTATTTCTTAACCCCCTTGTGCACCCTCGCGTGGGTAACAATCTTGTCGAGATGCGAGGGCTTAAGTGCTCTTTACGGTTCTGATCTACTGAGGGGATGTATCTGGATACGTCTCCGCAGGAAGTTATGAATACTGAAGGAGTGTGCGACTAAAGGTTAATCATCTTGTCAAGATAATGAGGCAGTGGTGGGAACATATTGAGCCCAGCTAAAGTGTATGGGCTTAATGTGTCGGTTAACTAATGTGAACTTTAACATTTTTTGCATAAGGGGATACAAATTCATTATACTTTTATCACATTGGATAAAGATATTCACGTCAAAAATTGCTCTCTTGCAAAAAAACAATATTGCAAAAAACAACAACAACCACATAAAAAGTTATTTCGCACCTTTTATGTTTTAAGTTCCACATTATTCTCTCTGCAGTATCATAAATTTTCCCACACTCAAATTGTTTCAGAGTATAACGTTTTACCTTTCAATAACAACTTTAAATTTTTTATAAACAATTCAAATATTTTTGTCGTCATTCTAGCTGCTGATTAAAATTTGTTTCAAAAGATATCAAAGTTAAAAAAATAAAAAACAGTTATACATAAGTGACTAATGCAAGCTTTTTAAAATATTTACTAAAAAAATAAATATTAAATCAATTCATTTCAATCCTATTAATTAATTTTATTTCTTAATTTTTAGTTTTTAATGTATAAACCCTGAGCATAATTCTTCAATCAATATTGAGACTTCAACAACAAAATGCCACTGCCCAAACGTTCAATTGAGCCGGTGCATGTGGCCCGTTCTGTTTACCAACAGGATGAATTACAGTCGGTAGAATTAGAGACAGTCACAAATACAACATTAACAAATATTATACGACAGTTATCATCGCTGTCGAAACATGCCGAAGATGTATTTGGTGAATTGGCACGTGATGTCGGTAATATAGGCGATCGTGCGAATTCCTTACAGGCACGTATAGATCGTCTAGCTATTAAGGTAACACAGCTGGATAGTACCGTGGAAGAAGTGCCCCTAACGGATATTACACGAAAGAAAGCTTTTAAATCTGCCAAAAATTTCGATCAGCAAATATTTTCACGAGCTACTATGCCAGCACCAATGCTGGAAACATATGCACAATGTGATAAACCGCCGCCACTGGATAAATTAAACGTTTATCGGGATGATGGTAAAGATGGTCTTAAATTCTATACAGATCCTAATTATTTCTTTGAATTGTGGCGTCAGGAGATGCTTAAGGATACGGAACGTGTTATGCACGATAAAGGCAAGAAAATGCATCGACCACGACAGGATGGCGGTGCTAGTAGTCGAGGTCATAAGAAACGGGTGCGTACACCCCATAATACACGAGAGAAACAACGACAAATTGCTATCGGTCATGGTGAAACTTTAATGCCAAATAATGTTATTTATCGAACACCAAATTCTGTGGTCAACGAGGAAGCTGGTTATGGTGGTAGTAAGTATTTTGTTTTAACATTTTATCAATACATTATACATACTTTCAATTTCGATTAGGTAATGGGATAAAAATTATTAATATTCATTTTAAAACAAGTTTTTTTTTATTTATTATAAAGTCACACGTTATAAAAAAATGCAAATTTCACAGAATAAATGTTTTTGATTTAAAAAAAATTTTAAATGTGTACGTCCAAGTCAAATTTGCAAGTTACCGTTTCGATATCGTGTAACATTGTGCTAATCGTTCATGTATTTGGTGAAACTATTGTAGTTTGCCTTAAAATACAAACAACAAAGTGTACTGGTACAATGGATTTTCAAATAACATAATTTTTAATAAGGATTTTAATAGTATTTAATACTAAAATAAATAGAATTTCAAATGTATTTATGATTATTTTCATAAAAAGAGTGATAGAGAAACCTCTCCAAGAAAGATAAAGATTATTCGTTAACTTTCCCTTTTTTCAAATGTCTGTCCGTTTGTTTGTTGTTTTCTCCACTTTTTCCCCTCTACTCCATTTTCATCAAGTACTAATTTCATACTTCGATTTACAAGAAAAATAATATAAAAGAAAAAATTTTTTTTTGCCAACCAACCAATTACTGATTTTCAATATTTAGCACAACTTGTTGAAATACATACTGTCACTGAGAGTGAGAGTGGTACGACGACAACACAACAGCAACTACAACATCAATATAATCGGCAACAATATCAGCTAATGCAACAACAACAACAACAAGCACAACATTTAGGTGGTGGTGGTACACAATTAAGTCGTCATAGACCAAATGTGATCAGCACAAACAACTTTGGTGATTTAACATGTAGGTACGACAACGGCACGACAGAGTTTAAAGCGAATTCATAGTAAAATTACAAATTAAAGCCACTTTATAGCAAAAACAAAAAAGCAAAATAATGCTGAAAGCCAAGCGAGTTAAAATACGCAAAAATTAGTATTCTAGTTTATTTACATATACCTATATGAACAATTGTTAATAAATGTTTTTTCCTTAACCTTTAATTAATAGAATAACAAAGTTTTTTTTTTTTTGTTTACTTTACTATTTTTAGTTTATTACATTGCTCATTTTTTAAGCTCTGCCACTATGTTATCCACTAAATGAATCATTTATAAGCTTTAAGCGATCTAACAGTGGGTTCTAGGGTAGAATAATGTTGTCGAATATTTGGTGCATTTGGAATACTAGATTGACAAAAGATCACTTCATTTGTTTGCAGAAATTATAAATATAGCGGAGTAAAAAAAAAAACAAACGTTTCTTGCTAAAGCCGTAAAAGCTGCCTGAATGTATGCATAGAATGGGTTTTCCGTCTTTTAAAATTTTAGTAGTCTTACGAATAGACAGAATTTCGACATAGGGTTTGCAATACCGGGCCGGTATTCATCAAAATGGGTATTCATGATATTAAAAAATTATTTTATTTATGTCTCAACTTAAATTGTTTTATATACGTTGAATTTGTTTAGTATATGATATCTTTTTTTGGAAATATGTATCTTGAAATATTGTACTAAACAAGTTACATTTTTTACTGACTGTATCATCAAATGTTCTCGGTTACGTTCAATACTCGTTGATAAGTACTACTATTTTTTCATTAATTTAAACCATTCTAAAACAAACTGATTTAAAATTCTTAGATTTTGTTGTATCGAGTTTTAAATAATATCAGTTTTAAACTGATTTATTTCGATAATGTGGGTATTATTTGTTAGTAATAAATATGAGAATTATGAACGAAAAACTGTATAGTTTCTTGATTAAATTAAAAATTTTTTATTCTTATTGTCTTATGATTGTGCGTTATTGCTAAGTATTATGCAAGATTGGAGGCTTTGTATTCCTTTTATATATTTATTTAAAATTTAAAAAAGGAAATATTTTTTTTCTGAAAAAGATTTCCAATGGAAATCGAAATATTGATAAATAAATAATATTTTAATTAATTTATTTAAAAAAAAGTGATGTTAGGCTTAAAAAAATATATGAAAATATACATAATATTTAATAGAAAAAGGCCGAAGTAATAAGAATATATGTAATTGGTAATATTTTAACAAAAACAAGATTTTGGTTTTTAGTTTGAAACCATGGAAGAATAAGTAAAAGGTATAGTCATTATAAATGTTGCTCTCAATTTTAAAACCCATATAACGTCCAACAAAAGAAAATAAGGAAAAAATTGAAGCAAGCGTCAAAAATCAAAAAAAATAAATTTTATTTTTTGAAAAATTTCTTAATATACTCGTACATAAGAATTTTTGGATACCAAATTTTAACCAAAAATCAATTTAAAATAAAAAATATTTTGAATAAAAAATAGTTTTAAAATAATCCTTTTTATTAAGCTTGAGGTCTTTTTCTTTTATTTTTTTTTTTTTTTTTTTATAAATAATATTAAATTTTATTGAATCCAATATTTCGGCTCTCCGTTGTGTGCCTTCTTCAGGGATTTTTTTCTTGAATATTTGACAAAAATTAACAATTTTCAATAAATTTAACAAATTTAACAAATTTAACAAAATGTCATATTTTCAATTAAATACAAAAAGGTTTTCCAATTTTAACCTAATCTATTACAGTTTAAATAAATTTTTAATATCCGTTTCTATTTTTATAAATTAACAGCCGTATTCATAACGAAAATTTGGCATGAAGTTAGCACAAAGTTTATTCATAATACACTTACCAAACTCTGGCTAACGATTTGCTAAACTCTTGTCAACAAGCTGCCAAACGTTTGCCAACTTGTGATAAACAGCTGTTTTATGTTGAATAATTTTGTTTGTTTTTTTTAATGCACTGTTTTTTTTTTAGTTTAAGAGTTCTTTTTTAAATATATTTAAATTTAAAAACATTAAAATTTTTATATAAAGAGGGAAAATAAAAAAAAAATGAAATGAAATGACAAAACCAGCGATGATTAATGCAAAACGTGTTGCATTTTTGAGTATTATAATGTGGCATCATTAATATTCAGAGTTGATTTATTAAAAGTTAGCAGACGGATAAAATTTGTTATTAATAAACTCTGTGCTAACAAGCTGCTAAGCTTAATCGGCATTCTAGTTAGCCGCTCGTTGTACGTAGTGTACAAACTGTGGCTAACTTTTTGTTATGAATACGGCTGTAAGTGTCTATAATTCTGGGCTACATTTTCAGTATCTGACTTAAAATTAATTCTTGATATTGTTGGTATCTTTATAATTTGCAACATTTCTAACATAAATCTACGCTTATAATTCTTTTCAGTGTTCAAAACTGATATAATGGTTTAGACTTTCACAATGGGTTGATAAAGCTGTTTTTTGTGATGAAATATTCCTATATTTTTGATCTGACTTATGTCGTGCTAACCTAGTTTTGTTTGCAATATCCAAAAAGTGCAAAATATGTTAAAATTTAAATATTTATAAATAAGTAGTAATTTCGTTGTTTGACATTACATGGGTAAATAATGACAACTATCCCTAATGAACCTGGTAATTATTATACTATGGTTCCAAACGTTAAAAAGTTGACTCAAAGCAAAAGCGTTAGAAATTTTTGATTCAAATTGTGAGTTCATTTGCTTGATTTTTTTTTGCTTTTAACTGGTTTTAACAATTGTGATATTTTTATAAAAGACTAGCTGAGCCCGGCAAAGGTTGTCTTACTCTCAAATGCTTTTTATACCCACACCATAATAGTAGAGAGGGTATTGTGCTTTTAGTTTACCGTTAGACACAATCACTTTCTGACCAATGTTTCCTCCTCTATTTCGTAATTTGAAATTGATTTTCTTTTCATGGAAACTTAAATTCTTTCACAATTTGCTGTAAGAAAATTTTAAATATTTTGACAATTTATTTTTTGCGAACGTCCATAAAACAAATTGCCATGAGGAAGAATGCATTCATACATTCTGAAAAATACATTCATTCTAAAATAGCATCACCATAGCGCCACATATCGGGACCATTAATACATACCTTCTGAAGTGCCGGCAAATTAGGCTAAAATGAAGAGTTTTGTTAATAACTTGACACCAGCGTTATCTACCGGGTCAAAATTGTATCAGGAAACTTATTTTTGTTTAATAAATATACATATTTTGTGAATTTCAGCCAAATTATACCAGAAATTAAAAAAAATTTTAATATCTCGACAACAGCGCCACCTATCGGCATTAAACTTCCTGGCTCCAAACGAACTAATTTATTGTCCAAGTTTGGTGGCAATCGGTACACCGGTTCTTAAGTTTTAGGAGCACATACACGGCACAAACGTTTTTGTATATATAGATTTTTTTTAAGTTTTTAATCGTCAAGAATTCTTTTGACAATCGATATTTTTTTAGCGAATGTCAAGATTTTGCAAATTTGAATCTGACAGTATGACACAATAGAACGTTTTGTGAATTGCCTAATAAGTGTTCAAACAGAACTGCGTCGAGACCACATTTTTCATAAAAATTTATCGGAGAAAGCAGTTGTAAAATAAAATCTATTTTATTTTGAGAACATTTTTTCTAATGCTCTGACATATAGACACTTAGGCCCTAATCATGTAAAACGCAGCGCAACACCAAAGAATAACATTGAAAGCACAAACAATGCCATACATATTTTGTAGTTTTGTTGTTGCTTTCTACAAAAATTCACATTGCGTTTTAAAATTTCAAACGCTGCATAGCTTGTGGCGTTGAAAAGTTTCAAACGGTACATGAATTTCTGTAGAAAGCAACAACAAAATTACAAAATATTTATGACATTGTTTGTGCTTTCAATGTAATTCTTTGGCGTTGCGTTGCGTTTTACATGATTAGGGCCTTATTCTCCCAAAAATGCTACCATACTTTCATTAAATTTACTACATTTTGTAAACAGAAAATGAAAAACAAAAGAAAATAAAAAATTTTAACAATAAAATGAGAGAATTTACTGCCGACGTTTAATTTTGGGCTTTAGGATTTTTGAACACTTCACCATAATGGCGATTTCTTTTCTGAGAAATATGTTGCATAAATGTTACATGCTATACATTTTTGTGTTCGTCATAACACATTCCACTTATAATTTTGTGAAAAGATTGTTAAAAAAAATATATAAAAATGTTTACATATTAAAATGACAAAATTCTATGTATGTATATTAATATTGTTGAAATTTTTTTTCAAGCCATTAGTAATGTCAAGGTATGTTTCCAAACAGAAGCAGTGAGTAAAAACCGCTTAAATAGCTTTTAAAATCGCTAATGAAGTACATTAACGATAAAAGTGTAATAGTTGTAAATAAAAGCAGCTAATTTTTTTCTATTGAAGTTGCACAACATGTAACACTTCGATTGATTATAGGTAGCATTAGAAAGGGTTACATGTATATACTATAACATATTTTTCTCAGAAAAGAAATCGCCATTATACTCTGATTTTTTGTGATTTTAGATACTTAACATAAATCCGATTTTCTGAAGTTTAAATCTTATCCAATAAAAATAAGTAATTTTCCTTAATAATCATTTAATGATATTTCTCATGTAATTAACTTCAAGAAATATGTTAAGTAATTTCATATTAGCTCATAGTTGCTGCTTTGTCTAATATCAGTTTTTTCTTTTTTTTTTAAAGAAATTTTGTAAGATGGTTGAGGAGCTTATAAAGATCCTCAATAAAAATCATTTTCATTTATAAACGTTATTTTTAAGATGTTGTTACAGAGAAAAATAAACCAGTACAAATGATTTTTATGTATTTAGATAGATTACATTTAAATTAAGTGGGATCGGTATATAATACCCAATAGTTTTGGCATTAATTTTACATAAATTTTTTGCAAATATTTAAATCGAAAAAAATCAAAAAATGCATATAAAGTTTACCAAAGGATTACAGTCGAATAAAGTTTTTTGAGTTCTTCCTAGGGCTCCGTTAAAATTGTTTATAATTTTGGATGCATTCGTGTAAGTCGTAATCAAGTTTTATGTTTTTTTTTTTTAACAAGCTGACTGACATTATCTTTTAAGCTACTGCAGAGCATGTTTGCTAAATATCAAGTACTCTATTTATACATGTATGTATTTCAATGCAACTTTATGTATCTTTTAGAACCCACTGTACTAGCAATCACTACTACGTCATTAGTCATTCAACGATTTTTTTCTGCTGCTGTAGAACAACAAATAACAAAAGGCTTAAAAAGTCTGTATTAAAAACACATTAGTTTCATTTGCCAAATTTTAAATAGCTCTAAATAAAAATCTTAATTTCGTTCTTTTAAGTTTTTTAAGTTTCAAAAATATCAAATAATTATACTCTTCAACAAAAATTGGGTTAATAATATACATAGTTGTCTTTAAAAACATTTTTTTTAACAAAACTGTTAAGTTTCATTATCATATTACCGCATTATCATTACGTCATTATCATTATTATTGTGTCGTCTGTATATTTTCCAGGCAATGTTAAACCTTATAATATGCTTTCACATTTGGAAAATAACAGTAATCTGGCGAAGCAAACTGCTGTTGCCATTGCAGGTCAGAGAGCATTGTTACTTCTTCTATTCTTTATGAACAAATTTTAAATAAACAAAAAACCTTAAAACAAAATTATCTTTAATTTAAAAAAAAAAAATAAAACAAAAATCTTATTAATATTGTTTAAATCAACAATATTGCAATCACCAATATCTTAAAACATTTATACTTTTTATATACATACATACATATAATTCCTATGTACTCGTATTCAATTATATATGTTTTATTATATATACTATACTTCTGATAAAAACTCATAATACTACCTACCCTCCCTACTCATTGGACTCTACTCTTTTTTTTCTCTCTTTGTGTCTCTTTAATTTATCACATTTTATAGCACCGCAAACACTTGTTAACCACCCCCTGTCTCTTCCTTTCTGTTTGCCATAATAAAGA
Organism: Pollenia amentaria; assembly: GCA_943735925.1. Taxonomy (NCBI): domain Eukaryota; kingdom Metazoa; phylum Arthropoda; class Insecta; order Diptera; family Polleniidae; genus Pollenia; species Pollenia amentaria. The sequence continues at coordinate 195,721,872 of OX031007.1, read as the reverse complement.
AATAATTTTATTTAATTTTTTATCGTATATATTTTGAATTTTTGTTGTTTATTATAATTGATGTGATTTTGAAAATATATAATAGTACATACTTTTTTTTTTTTTTTTTTTCTTTTGAAGCTTTGTTTATATTATAATTTATTATATTTTCTATATAGTAACTTGACCAGGTGCTAAACCAAAGCATCAAAGTTATTAGATTTGCGTTGTAATCTGTACTTGCACTGTACATTATACATTTGTATAAATTTGTATGGTCCTTCGGATTCGTAAAACATCATTTTTTTACAGTTATATATTTAGTCAATTCACAAGGTATCCTAACATGTCATATTGTCAAAATGTCCTAATATTTCACAATGGTTTAAAAATATTGTTGTTGGTTTGTTAACAAAAAGTGTCTTAAATAAATAGAACGTTGCTTGCTGTGTTTATTGTGCTGTCGTAATTAATCAGAAAAGTCCAGCGCTGAGCGGCTGAGCCGTACAACAATATTTTTAAACCATTGTGAAATATTAGGACATTTTGACAATATGACATGTTAGGATACCTTGTGAAATGACTAATTATTGTATTTTAGGAGTTATTAAATTTTTGTTGTCCTTACGACATTAATTAAATTTTGAATAATGCCCATATTACGGTTTACAACTCAACGCAGTTGAATTGAAACTTAAACTACTGCTAGTGATGAGTTGTAATTTTTGGACGTTTTTGTTAACCGCACTAAAAAGAGTTGTAAACCGTTATACAAAAACTGGAAAATTTCAACTGAACTGGGGTCGAGTTGTTAACCGTAATAGGGGCATATATTTTATAAAAACTTTGAAAACAAGTGCTTTTTCATTCGTAAATCGGCTCTAGATGGGAAAGCTGCTGCCGCGTTATTGTCATTACTTTTAAACAGCAGTCAGGACGTCCTTGTTTTTCTGGCTTCACGCGTTTTACGTTTCGTCCGCATTGGTTAATAGTTTGGCGTTGCATAACTGTATTGCGTTAGAGTTTTCAGGATTCCACAATTCATGTCTAACCTAACGCTTTGCATCGTACTGATGGAGTACCAAGAAAATCCTTTTTAATATATCTATAGCTTGATGCAAAAAAGGATAATGTCAAAATATTCACTTTTGAGAGATTTGAAATTAAAGTTTTTTAATAGAAGAGATCTTAGTAGGGATATCGGTGTTAATCGGTTATTTACGTTCTGCCCAAGCCGCTTATTTTTAAAATGTCCATTTTTCGAATATCGAATAAACCGGTTAATTTGGTATAATTAAACGGGTTTTTTAATAATGTGTAATTTATATAAGTTTTCCTTACTCTTGTTGCAAAAGTACCCGTAATTTAAGTATTTTTCTAATTGAATATTCGGCGAACTTAAACTTTTTATGAAGAATGTAAAAACAAAATGTAACAATAGTCAAAATGCATTATAAACAATGTAAATACAAATCGCTTATAAAAGCGTGTGTTCTTGTAAAAAAAATAACCAAATCATTTAAAATTACTACAAAAAGTTGTATTTATTAAAATACCAAGAACTAAAACACAAAATTTAAGAAATCAAACAATGTCTTGCTTTCTATAATGATGAAACAAAATAATTTGAAATATGTAATCCTGGCTAAGAGTCTACTGATTCATATAGACATGCTTAACCACCAACAAATTAAAACTCATTTAAAATAAATTTCGTCGAATATTGGCCAATTTCACCAGTGTTTTTAAATATAAATTCATAATTAAATATAGTTTTTCATATAATTTTATTTTTATTATACATGAAAGACGAATTTTAAACCTAAATTTATATTAAAATATAAATTTATGTTGAAATTGGCCGTATCTCAAATAATAAATTTCTTAAATTCCTATAATTTTTTATTTGCTTTTGCAAAACGTTGGTCTATATCAAACATAATTTAACAGTTTCTAAATTACATTATACAATTTTGTACTTACAAATAAAATTTAGTAAATAGAAGTTGTAAAAAATAAAGCTAAAGTTTGATCAATTTACTGGTCACACTTTTTGGAATTTATCGTCAAAAATTTGTTAAGTCTGACTGAACAAACCTTAAATCATATCTATGTATTATGTTGGTTCCTTACCTTTTTTAATTGTTTTATTTTTATTCAAATTAACGTTTTATTAACAAAACCTATGTGATTTTTGTGTTCTTATGCACTCGAACTAAAACCGGTTAACCGGTTATTTTGAAAATGCTTAACCGAAAATAGCAACTATTCGGAATATTCAAAAACCGGTTTTTGAAAACAGTCGAATAATCGATCTCCCTAGTTCTTGGTGAAATTGGCTAGCAAAACCCTTATGAGGCTGTTATTGGCTGTTTCAGCAAAATAAAAGAGAGTAAGAAAATCCACCTTATCCAACGATTAACTCAAGACAGCAAAACATTGACATTCGCCCTATTAGCACCAAGTCACAGATATATAAGGGCATATTTCGGAAGTTGCGGCTTCCTACATGACAGTCTAGGTCATTCGATGGTTTGTGAAGGAGGTTCAGCCCACAGCAAAATGAAAACATGTCGTGTAAAAGCAAAAAAAAATTTACTTCGGTAAATGTCAGCTCGAAATTGCAGTGTAAAATTTTTTAAATAGAGCGTGTTCAATTTTGAACTAACAAACCATCTGACATGGTATCATTTGTTTTTTTTTTTTATTAAAGGGTGTTCCCGCTTGCAAATAGGGATTCTATTGTTACCAAAAACCGTTCCCGTACTCAAAACTTTAAGGCTATTGACAACATAGAGATTCCAATTTTGAGTATGGGAAAAAACCTATGATTAAATAATTTCAACATTTTTGAGTATTTTACAGTTCTATAAAGAAAGCAATTTACATAGTTTTAGAAAAGTTGATGAAAAACTTTTTCGAATTTAAGAATGTAACATTTTTCAGATCAATTAAAAAGATATTAAACAAATTTTAAAACAATGAATTATTTTACTTAATATCCAGTAAAACCTGTAAACTGCCAAAACAATTCACAGAATCAATTATCTTGAACAACATTATTGTAGGTTGACAAGTTCTGCAAAAATAAAGAAAAAAAATTGCATGTTCCGGGAAATACTGCAGACAATCACAAGACACATTAGAAACCTTAAACAAATTGCCTTTTTTTAATTTTTTCATTTTAAAGAAAAATAAAAAAGAAAATTTACAATCGTAAATGTTATATCGTTACCTTAATATAAAAAGGCCCCAACTCATCAAAAACACTTTTTACAGGAGAAGGAAAAAACTTAATAAAAGCTGAAATAATATAGCTACACAACCATTGTCAAAAAACATCTTTATTAAAATTAAACGAGGAATTCAGATTGAAATACATAATATGTATTTCTTTCGAAAAATTGTGTGTATGAGTTAGGCCTTTTTGTCTTTAGAAAAATTGTGTGTATGAGTTAGGGCTTTTTGTATTCTGCTTATAACTTCTTTATTTTTAATCTAATTTGCTTGAAATTTTAATAGAATGTGTATTAGCAACCATTCTACAATAATCAATAAAAAAACGGATTTCCAAAAATAATGAGTTGGGGCCTTTTTATATTAAGGTAACGATATTTAGTATGCTTGTTGCCCACCACTTTTCTAAAGTGACTTGAATATCAATTTACAAATTGATTTCTCATATTTTAGAAATAAATTTTCTTAAAATTCTTCTAAATTGATTCTTTCTAAACATTTATTTTCCATAATTGTTACTTTCCGTTCTGTTACGAATCAGCTGTTTTGTTTTTTGTTATTAAAAAACCTGTGAAATTGATTAGTGATTCTGTTCTGTTCCGTTCTGTTGCGGTCCAGTCAGTGAAAATTAAAAACTTGTTAAGTAATTATAAGTGGCAGCATTGTTTCAAAAATACATATGTATGTATGTATATTGAAATAAACTGTTTTTTTGATTTTAGAATTCATAAAATTTAATACCTCCAAATTTATGTACATACAAGTTATTGAATTAAAACAATGGACGATGTAAAATTATAACTTTGTCATAAACAGCTGTTAAGTTTCTACAGCAAAAGTAACTACATATTACAATTTCATAACAGAACGGCACGGAACAGAACAAAAACAGAAAGTAAAGACTACTGCCCGTAATTTCTACAAAGAGATATCTGGTCGTGTTCGTACCTAACAGTTATCTTTACCTATCCGGTAGAACTGTTTTGCTAATTTCAACGTTAATTTTGCCTACGTGTTTTTTCCTTTAAGTTTTCTTTTAAAATATGACAACATTAGTATTTTTATTAATTTTTTTAATTAACTTTCAAAAATCGATAGTGTAAAATACGTTACAATTTAATCAGTAGTTAATGCATCCGTGTTAAACTTATGAAAAATTCGTTACACCATTGATATATTTACACAGCTAGATATCTATTAAAGGGCTGCAACACGAAGTACTTGCTTACTCAAAACACAAATAATATCATCTTTTCTCTTCTTTCTTTTGTATTATCTCTAACTTTTAAGAAATGATAATCTCGGGAACTCGTTGATATGCTCATTTTACCAGAAATCTCATTTTGTCTTGTAAGATTTTGATCATTCTGATGATCTCAAACCCGAATAATTTACTCACTGTGTCAAGATAAACGAAAATAAAGTGTTTTTTTATGTTAGCCAGTATGTTGGGTCTCTGCATACATAAAGAAATGACCAATATTTACTCAAGCAAAACGAGATTTCCATCGATCTCGCTTTTATCATTTTGTGAGTAAATTTCCTCAACTGTTTCAGTGTTGACAATTACTCACATTTTGAGAAAAAGAAAGACAAGCATACAAAATTGAGTGAGATTACCAAGACAGTTTTTTCTATGCCCATGCAGATGTTTAATATATATTTGAAGAAATTACGGGCAAAAAGCTTCGTTCAGTAACAATAGCTGCGTTCGAGAACACAAAAGTTTTTACTATTTTTTACTGAAATTTACTGCATTTTACTAAATTGCGTTCGCGTACGCAAACTACAGTAAATGAGAACACAAATTGAGAGCGTAAAGTGACAGTTTTTGACTGAGTACTTACAAATTTTTACTGCAGATATTTTTGCAGTAAAATTTAGTAAAACAAAAAAACATATGTTCCAAAAGGTAAACAAACAAAAGTAGCAAACAAAAGCCATACAAATTGTTAAAAATTGTTTAAAAAAAGAAAAGTTGAAATAAAACAAAAAATGAATTAGTATTAATTAATTAAACTTGTTTGTGAAGAATTTATATGGCTAAATACCAACTTTTGAAACTTTGTTTTATGTTAATTTTCTGGAGTTGTAAAAGTGTCAAGTACTCGGGTACTTAGAACAGCCCTTGTTTTTAAAGTTATCAATAGTAAAAAAAGTATTCGTGTACTATTGATCAAATTTAACTGGACACAAATTAGCAAATTAAAAAAAAAAATAAAAAGACAAACAAATATGAAAGATTACATAAAATAATTTTTTTGTATTTTCCAAAAATATTCGTGTTATTAAAAGTATTTAATCGAGTACCGATAAGAAAACGAGTTAAGTAGTCAAAAGTGTAAACTTTTTTCAACACTTTAATTATTTGCCATCAGCTGTTGCCTTTATTTTACGAAATTTTACAAATTTTGCGTTCGCGTACTTTTTAGGACAACAGCTTTTTGAGAGAGCAAATTTTTAAGTTTACTCATTTACTGCAATTTACTGTAAAAGTACTCAAACGCACCTAATTTCACTTGTTGTTCATAAAAGAGCAAACATTTTTTTTCGCAACCACACACATTTTTAATAAAGAAAACGTTTGCAAATTTAACCCATAACAAAATTACGTATGTATTTATTATTATTTTTTAAAACATCTTGTTAAAAATTTTAATTTAAAATTAAAAAAAACTATTATTAACGTCATTTATTATTTCGTACAAATTGTTGCTGAACCTTTTAAAAAAACTTTACTTACATTTTTGTTCGAAAAATTAAAGAAAAAGAAATAAAATAAAAGAAAAACGAAATTGTTGCTCCCATTGTGAACAAAGCATAATTCTGCCTTAAGTGTTCACGTACTCGAAAAACTTGCAACCTGAGAGTGAAAAAAGGCATAAAATTTGAGAGACCGAAAATTTGTTAAAGTTTTCTGATAGTAAAATTTTAATATCATGCATTATTTGACCACCTGTTTCCTGTTTTGGTTTATAAAACAAAAATAATTTTCATAATTTTAAAATTAAAAGTTTTTCGGTAAGTGTTTAAACAGAACTGCGTCGAGACCACATTTTCCATACAATTTGTCATAAAAAATTTTCGTAGAAAGCAGCCCTGAAATAAAATCTATTTCTAAGTCTCTAACATATAGACACTTGTTCTCACAGCAATGCTACAATACTTTCATAAAATTTCATACATTTTGAAAACAGAAAATAAAAAACCACTGGGCGTTAGGATTTTGGCCTCAAGTTAAACACTAACATAAAATATTTATTTTTCTTAAATTTAAGAACATTATCCTTGTCAAAATTGAGTTCAGATAGAAATTATCTGGTATGGTATTTTTTTTTTTTTTATAAATTTACTCATTTTATTTATAAAGTAGAGCAAAAGGTTAAATGACATTTTGTCATAACCACAATAAAAGAGAGAGAGAAAAAGGGTACGTTCGTAAATGCATCACTGCGCTGCATCAGTGATTTTAAATGTTTATATATATTTCAATGAAGTAGATGTGGAACAAAAAAATCGTCAAATACTCCACAAAAATAATAGCCACAATAAAAAAAATTATAATTACTTTTTTTATCTGCAATAAAAAAAGTTTGCTTAATACTAAAATTTTTAATAAGTAGAAATATAGTAAAGGGGTTTTTTAAACCCGATAGATCTTGTAATTGTAAATGATTGCACAACTCAGGGGGCTTCTCTCTATTGCGATGCGAAAGTAAATTGTAGCAAATCTTTAATGCGTTCGCGCATTTATCTTTCGAATTTTTTTATTTTTTTTTTTTCGCTAATCAACACTTTTTATTTTATTTAATTATTTTTACATATTTTGACATTCAATTACTGTCAATCAGTGCCACCTTTAATTTTTATTGCCAGCATTGCTTCATTTTTAAAAACTTTCGCGAAAGTGATAAAGTTTACCAAATAGGCATTTTCCTTTGATATCAAAATTGAATTCGCATCGCATGTAGATAGCATCAACATTTGAAAATAATTTCGGGCAAATAGGCACCGCGGATGTTCTCGACGAAACGCTTTCTGCACGTCCAATTTTGGATTACTTTTTGGAGCATTGCTAGCCGTATGTCACGAATATTGTTGAACTCTACGAAATCAAGTGTTCAGAAAAAATAGTAACTTCACGAAGCCCCATAAGAAATAATCGAGAAGTGTCAAATCACACGTCATCCTGTTTTAACCGCATCCAGCCCAAATCAATGCCATTCATATTATTTTTTAACAAAAAACATGGTGCGGTAAATATCTCCATTGAATATTATGAGAGCTTCATCTTGATTTTGGAAGATTTAATGTGCGATAACAACACCAGCGTGTAAATTGCACCAAAAAGTGTATTTTTCTGGGTGTAATGGAGTCTGTAGGGTCTGTTGTTAAAATCACTAAGTCACATATAAGTTGGAAGTGCAACTTGCGACATGAATTACCTTAATGATGCCAGAGTATACTTTTCGTAAATATCAGGAAGTGAGCGCAGTATGACAGTTCGTTTCGCAACGTAAGTTCTTTTGAAAGTTCTATCGGGCTTAAAAAACACCCTATACAACACATATCAGAGATATATGTATTTAAATATAAAGATAATGTTATATTAGTTTTCATGAATAAGAAAAATCCATTATTTTTGTAAATTTATAAAAACTTCAAAGACACAACAATAATTAACATGTAAGAGTCATGTACAATTTTATCAAGCGCTTACAAATTTCACATTCAATGGCGTTTTTTCATTTATACTATATATTTTTTTAATTTTAACAATTTTGTTTTCCTTTTTGTTAAAAAAAACATTATTTATTTCGGCTTGCTTTTAATATCCCTTTTTAGCTTTAGATAAAATATCAAATATCTATCTATACTTTTCTTAAAAATCTATACTTTTAAACAACAACAAAAAATTATACTACAAACTCTTATCGTAACTCTTCATCACTCTTATTCACTTCCTTTCAATCTCTTGAAGTGCTCTGTACGTCGCTTATGTTTTCAAAATCCAAAAGAAACCACTATTCTAAGCTGCCGTTATTGATCAAATATTCGAAATGTTGCAGTATTAAAAAGATAAAAATACAAACAATATTGGCTTATACAAAAATTGCTGTCGTACAGTCCATGTCCAAAATTAAAGTATCAACATCAAAGTGTTTGTCTATGTTAATGTTTTTTTACATACAATACATATTGTTATTTTAAAGTTTTTTTTTAATACAATACAACAATTTTTGTTTTGTTTAATAAAATTCTCCTTTCTTAACAAATAATTTCTTTCTTTTACTTTCCAATAATCTTTATTGTAATTTATGTTTTTTCAATGTGTTATGTGTTTATTTCTTTTGTACTTTGTTCTTTTGTTGTAAAAACGTTCATTTGTCATTGGAAAAACGGAAACCTAAGTAGATTTATGTATATTTACCATTTCTTTTTTATTATTTCTTAAAGGTATGGGCATTTACGAGACACGACCAGCACGACCCAATTCCATCGAATTGAGACGCAGTTACCAATCAGAACAAATTGATGGTATTTATGGACCGTTATCGCCACAAACAGCTGGTAATATGATGACGAATGCCCAAGGTGGCAGTCAATATGCTACGACAGCATATGCTGCAAATGGCATGCATCCGTCACAGCAAATGCAACATCATCAGGGCATGACAGGTATGCAGCATCAGCAACAGCAGTCACATCTTCAACACCAACAACAGCAACAACAAATGTATGATGATGCTCTCTACCATCAATCACATGCACTGTACGGTCAGACTGGTCAAGGTCCCTTGTCACCAGAAGCTATTTATGCTCCCGGCACACCATCACGTACCAAACCGCGTCCGTCACAACCACCACCAGCACCACCATCGAATGGCAGTGGTGGTGGTACACCAACAGCTTCCAGCGCAAATACACCTACACGGGGCCGCAGTATGTCTACAAGTCGTGATGCTCTGCCACCACCGCCACCCATACCGGATGGCATGATTAATACAACTTCACCGTCACAAATGTTGGCTCAATTGAATGGTGGCGGTAGTGGTCATATTGCAGCGAAATTATTGGCACGTACCAATAGTACATCGAGAGCTGGCTCTCCACAATTGGCACCTAGCAATAGTGTCCAGGATGCGAATGCCTTGGTAATGGCACAATTGAATAATACAATTAACAGTTTCAATAGCATGACAATGGGCGGTGGTATGCAACAACAAATGAATTCGTTAAATGATTTGCCACCACCACCGCCGGTGCCAGATCAGGTGAGTTGAAAAATATTATTTATGGAAATATTGATTTGGTTTGAAATTCTAATGACTTTAACTAACAAAAATTATTTTTGCAAATGACGATATTTTACAGTAGCAGAATTCAGTGTTCGATGCAAATGGTCATGCGAAAGAGCTAATGCAAAAAATCTTTACTGTTTTATGCAATCTAACAGAAACTCTGTGTATTTTGTTGTTAGATTTAACATAAAATCTGCTATATTTTACATTTGCTCTTTCGCAAGACCATTTGCACAAAACACTTTGTTTGAAACTAAAGGAAATTCGATAAATTTTATTAATGAAATAAATATTTGTTTTCGTGTCGAAAACTTATTAGTTATTTGTTCAATTTAAACGAAGGCTTTGATTAAATGTTTTATTTCATGGTGAAATTACTACAAGGTGGCAGCACTACGGCATCTGGTATTTTTTTGGTTTATGTTTACATTCTTGAAAAAAATTATTGTGCGATAAAAAAATAATCATTTTTGTGCGGTTTTTAAATGAAAATTGTTTATAAAAATTAAAATAATTGCAAAAAATAAATCGTAATTGGTTTTTATATGTTCGTCTTTAGTTGTGCTAATATTTTTTTTATATAACAAATAAAAACAAAAATAATTGTGTCTGTGAATACGTTCTGCGTCCGTTTTAAAAATTCGTTAATGTTTGATATTCACATGTACGCCGCTTTCTTTAAACCTCCAAAGGACTTGCAGTGAAGAAAAAGTGGGGAAACAACTGTTTTTATTTAATTCATATAACATTAAAATTTTAATTATGAATCTTTTAGTAATTTTTTCATAATATTTTGTTTTATTTGTGCAGATCAGCGTTGCCATTGAAAATTTCCTATACGACAAAACTTGTTCACCAAAATCCTTCGGAACCGAACAATTTTATTATTTTATATACATTTTAAAACAACTAAATGGCACTTGTTCAACAATAGTATATTAACTCAAAATTTATATGGGCATTTCCTCCGAATGGTCAACCAGGATGGAAAAATAAAATGTTTATAATCATCGTGTTTTATTGTTAATCAGGGGTGTCATAGAAACCAATCTTATCGGTATTGGATTTGAAACCGACAAAAAAAATACATTGGTGTCATGAAATCCAATTTTATCGGTTTTTTGTTCGAACTGAAATTAGTGTCGGTTTTAGGTGTCACAGAAACCAATATTATCGGATTTTTATTGAAAATAAACCAAACAGCTTACAGCTCTTGTTTTTATATTGAAAATAAATATAGTTGGTTAAAGTTTAATTTTTTATTTAATTTTTTCAACAGTTAGTTATTTTGCATAGATGGAAATAAATAAAATTGGTAAATTAGTATTTTTTGCATGTCTCCGGTAGTCTCCGGCAGCGGGCTGCTGCGAGCTTGCAAAAGTATTCTCACTTTTTCTGCGTACAGAAAGTTCGCAACACATTTATTTATTTTATTTATTAACAAGAAACAATTTATTTTTTATTTTTAATAAATTTGCTTTATAATTCTACAAAACAATAAAATTACACAAATGTAAACAACAAATGCAAATATTTAATACATACAACGATGGCATTTATTGCATATGTTTAGTGTGTTTCCATTCTTATTTTCTTTTCTATAATTTTCCTTTTATTACAAACACAAGTTTTAACAATATTTTAGAGCACAATCATAATTTAAAAAATTATCAAACAAAAATTGCATTAAAAACTATAAACACATGAACCAAAACATAAAACAGCTGTTTCGAATATCGGTTTTATTTGTATTCGAAAATAACAAAACCGACTTGTTTTTATGACACCAAATGAAACCAATATTGGTTTGAAAAACCGACAATTAGCAAAACCGACTTGGATTCTATGACACCCCTGAATAATTAGAAAAAAAGTCTATATTTTTATAAAAGAATGGTATATATGATATGCTATGATATCTCAGCTGTTTTACTTGCGGAAATTAGGCTGGAATCTGGAAAATTTAATATTTTTAAAGAGAAGACATATGTAATGTTTTAATGTCTTTACGTTTAAAGAAAAGTCTTGATTTCGCTTGTTTAAGAAGCTCAATATAAAAAATCAATAAATCGTTACCTAAAAGGCAAACGGCCCTAACAAACCAAAAATTAAAAATCGACTTTTTCATTGATTCTGATGTAATGCATCAACACACATGTCCTCAACAAATTTTGGAATATTTCGACCAAAATTAGAGATTTTTTTACAAAAAATAAAAAGCCCTATCTACAAAATAGTATACTATAAACGCTAATAAACATAACTAACAGTTTTCATTACATGCAACATTGTTATTTGTCAAAACCACTGGTAGCTTTTACAAGAAAAATAGAAGAAAAATTAATTATAAACAGTTTAAGGCAATTTATCAATTTACCATTTTAAACAGTTTTTTGCTTCTCCCGTAAAATTTTCAAAATGTTAGATAGGGCCTTTTGCGTTTTAGGTAACGAAATGTATCTTTTAAAAGTTCTAAAACGTCGTGTGATTTAGAATTTTTTTTATACACATCTAACATATAATAAAATAACTTAAAATAAGATTTTAAATTTTAATGCAAATATGGCCTGTTTCACTTGCTGGCTTTTTCGTTAAAGAACAAACTTTACAAAAATGTTTAAATATCTTATTTATTTGGATTTTTCCCTTTATACTAACATATCACGAAGTATGCTAAACGTTCAACATGTATCATGTGATCCGCAATCCAGGACATGGAATACATAAAATTAGACTATTCTGAAATATGGATCGCGATACGTCAATACTGCATTACGTTAAAAAAAAAAAAAAAAAAAAAAAAAAAAAAAATCGCGGTAGTGGATGACGGACATATATGTATGTCATATATTAAACAAGTAACAGTTATCCCTAAGGTTTGGTTGGAAAAGACAACCCATGTCAACGTGGTTGCACATAACTTTTGACAGCTCCGGGTTCTTTACACAAACAAATTTGCCTGTTGTATTGTTGTACAACAACACCTAGTGCTGCCACCTTGTAATAATTTCACCATGCTTCTAAGTTAACTCCTTGTTCATCGATATAGAAAATTTCTTTCATTTTACTTACATTCAAAATAAAAGCAAAACTTTCAGTAAATATTTTTTTAAATCTTCTTGAAAATATGTATAAATAAAATGTTATCCTTAAAATTAAGCAAAAACTATTTGCTCCTATCAACACGTATACGTATTTTGTTATTTTTTGAATTTATTTTTCTGGATTTGTTTTATTTCTTATTTAAAGCACGAACCAAAGTTGTCGCCCCCAAATGCGGCGCCACCACCACCTCCTCCACCACCACCACTGGACGAGAACGGTTCATCGCCAATTAATCAAGGACAACATCAAATTATGCCAAAATCATTGCCAAATGGTGACATACAATCTAATGGAATGATGGGTGGGGCAAAACCGCAACCTAAGAAAATATTACCACCGTTCCATGATACAAGATCCGATTTAATGAAGTCCATTAGAGATGGTATGTTTTATTGAGGTTTTAAAAAAATAATATAAAAATTTTAAATCGTGAACAACTCAAATCTTATATAAAAATTTATATTTTTCGAAAATTTAAGACATTTTGAAATTTATACATTTTTGTATACTTAAAACCAAGGCGAATTCATTCCAGGTAATCTCGGTAGTACAACAAGTACAACTCGTACAAAACCACAAGCATTTGTTTTTGTAAAATCATTGTACAATGTCAAAAACCGAAACAAATTAAAACAGAAACAAAGATAATAAAAAAAATTTTGACATCCAACAATTATAAAGCTAAAGAAAAAAAGTTATCAGCAGGGCTTTTAGGATCACCTGTAATGAATTCGCCTTGCTTAAAACTGTTCGAAATTTTTTAACTTTTAGGAAATATGAATTTTTAATATTTTTTTAAAATAAATTTTATATTTATGTATAATACATAATGTAGGTCGATAACATAGGGAATGAATGAAATTCAAACCCCCATATTCATAAAAAATATTTTTGATTAATAAAAGGTTTATTAACCAAATTTTAATAGAAAATTCATTTCATAAACCTGCTTTAAACCTTAAATATTTTTAATGAATACGGGGAAAGTAATTAAAGTTTTTTTTTTTAATTAATTTAATAAAAAAATTTCAATAAATCTAAAACTTTAAATAAGTTTAGGAAAAAATTTTTAATAATATTTCTTAACATCAAAAATATAAATATTTTTATTATTCAATAGTGTGCAAAATAATAAAACTTTTCTCATAATGACTTAAAATAAACATTAATATTGTTATTTTTGAATTTTTAGGTATCACACTGCGCAAAGTGGAAAAATCAGAGCAAAAAGAAATCGAACGTAATACTGGCCTTCATGATGTGGCCTCTATTTTAGCCAGACGTGTTGCAATAGAACTTTCCGAATCCGAAGATTCGGACAGTGATGACGATAGTGAAGGTTGGATGGAACCAAATGAAACTTCTGCTTGATCCCTTATGTCTTCTTTAATACCTGAAAAAATCAAAAAGAAAAAGTAAATTTAATGGATAAATAAAATACCTTTTGTTTATTTGTAACGCTACATGTGTAAAGTGCATTTCAAAATAGAAACTAGTTAAAAACAAAATTAAATGTCTTTACCCATCCAAGAAAAACCCCAAAAATTACTTTCTTTATCTGTCTCTCTCTCTCTAAACAAAAAAACAACACATAAAAATTTATATTAAAAAAGGAATATATAAAATCATGTCTTGAAAAGAAATGTTTTAGCAGTCATTAAAATTAAAAAAAAAAATTAAATTATTGCTGTAAAAGCAAAAAAAAAAAAAATACAAAGAAATAAATGCTTGAAAAACGAAACGAATAAGGAAATAAAAAAAAATTATAAGAAAAAAATTCTTTAAGAAAATAACAATAATTACAAAAAAGTTAATCAAAAATAACAACAAATCATATAGATATTTCTTAAAATAAAATTACAATAATAATTATACCACAACTATATTAAAATAATTAATTAACTTTTGTATATACATATAACAAGCAAACAATAAATTTAAAATAAAAAATCGTTAATTTTTTATATAAATAATATAAAACACTAATATAAATTATTAATATTTAAATCATTAACAATAAACAAATTTCTCTCTAGTATTTATAAATTGTATTTATGTATTGTACAATTTTTTTTGTAGATACAATATAAATTTCTTTGTCTGTTTTAAACGATATTTGTGAGGGTTAAAATGGTACTTTAGAGAGTTTATTGAAATGCTTTGTATTTAACAAAACTTTTTACCTCTCCAAATGGGGTCCAATGGCTTTACATTAATTTTGACAATTTTTTCTATTAACCCGAAAAAGACACATTGAAATTTGTTGGTAGTATGAGTGATAATAATGAACTGTGTAAGCAGTATCGCTAAACATCTTTAACGTTCATAGATTATTTATAAATCTATTATTTATCATAGATTATTTATAAATCTATTAAAACTTATGACATTAACATTATTTATTGCATATTTTGTGGTGTTCAAAAAATATGAGCAAAATGACTACATTGAATACCAGCAACAAGCGATAACATAAGCATGGGTGTGAGGTCAAAAGAGAAACAATGCACAGGCCAGTAGTTTTATGAACCTGTCGTCTTAACTTAAGACGTCCACGGTAAAAGTTAATTTATTTACAGACTTTGAAGCAAAAATTGGTAGAAATTCCTACTCTAAAGTACCTACTGTGTTAAAAGTTCGAAATTGACTGGTTTCAAACACACATATATTACAAACTTTTTAGAAAGAATCTGAAACCTTAGTAGGTGATTTTTTACACAGTATATGTTTTATACCTCGAATACCGTTTAAATTAATTCTAAAAATCGAATTGGAGTGAAATTTAGTTTAAGCGGTTTGAATTAATTCTAAAAAATAATCGTATTTTATTTTTTTAAAAAAAGTAATTCCAAATTTTTATATTAATTCGAATGTGTATTCTAAGTCATATTACAAAAAAGTATGAAAGCTTTACAAATTGAGGTTTGACTTAGAATACACATTAGAATGAATGTAAAAATTTATAATTGAAATTAAACTCAACATGAGAACTAAAATTCCCAGATTCTATTTGTTAAAAAAAGTAATTCCCAGAATTTAATCTATAAATCAGGTCTGTTCTGAAAACAGTGTGGTTTCAAATCACGAAACGTTTTGAAATCACGCAGACGATTTTAGGCTGTTCTGCAAATCATGCGATTTTACGGTTTTCGTGGTTTTAATTTTTCGAAAACAGCTGACTTCTTAGTTAAAATAAAAAATTAAAATTAAGTAAACAAAAATGCCCGAAACAGCTTTAATGCCAATAATTAATTTGAGAAAACAGCATTTGGCGTCAAAAAAGTTCACAAAGCATAAACAAAAATGAAAATAAATGTTAGCCTAACAAAAGTTAAATACAAAAATAACGAAGTTGCCTGTGTTTTCATCGATGAAATTGGCTTACATTGTGCACTTATGGTACCTCATATCTGTACGATATACACCTAGGCCACTACCGCGCCTGTTGTGCGCTCCTTAAGAAGAAACATTGAGGACTTAGGTGGATAGTGCTACCTATATTTGCACTTACATACTTGGTACTAAATTTGCACAAAAATTACTCGGTTGCTGACCATTATTAATTTGTCTTAAAAAAGTTCTGGGTGGTAAAAATTCCATTCCCTATACTTTTACGACTGTCACTTTGGCAACCTTAAAAATATCTTCGAAAAACAAACCAGCTGACTGCTAAAGAGAAAAACCAAATCAAGAACATTGGTAAACAAAGCAAAACTATTTTACATATTTGTTAATGCATATTTATTTTTTGTGTGTAGAACACCTTATGTTATTACAAAAATAAGTTGATGGACGTGTGCCATTGGTATTGCTGGTGTGTTGATATACATGACTATGTATTCAACTGCAGTGGAAAACCAACTCAGCTAGAACCCTTGTCCTTATGGACACGCCCACTTGAGGTAGCTCGGCTACTGCGCCTTGATCTAACCGAGTTGGATGAACAGAGCGATTGAGAGGAAACATAGAAGATTATTTTATACTAATGTACGTGTTTTTTTAAGTCGAGCTGCTACAACAACAACAACGAAACAAAATACATACATCATACTAAATACAAAATAACATTTTTAGTGAATTCTCTACAAATAACTTAGAAAAAACAGGCAAGTGATTTTAAACCGTCAATTATTTAATTTAATATTTTTTGTGCGCATAACACTTTTTGCGTGATTTAAGGCCCCTATTACGGTTCACAACTCAACTCAGTTGAGTTGTAATTAAGACAACTGGTTGTGATGAGTTGTAATTTTTTGATGTTTTTGTTCGCCGCAATATAGCAAAGTTGTAAACCATAATTAAAAAAATTAAGAAATTATAACTCAACTGAGTTGAGTTGTGAACCGTAATAGGGGCTTAAATACACTTTGATGCAAAGTGATTTTCAGAACACCCCTGAATATTTATAACGTTTAAAATTTGTTTTATTTTAATTTCACTCGAATTCGATTTTCAGAGCATGTGTAAACATTTTTTTTATATGCTAAAAGCTTCTTTATCTATATGAATATTGTTAGCCAAGATAAAAAGAATTATAAACATTAAAAACCCATGTCTCCTATATACATATATATAAAACAAAACAGCTATAACGAATGTAATCTTTGTGGTTATAAAAACAAAAGAAAATTTTGGTATTTAAAAATTTTTATTACAAAATATTATTAAACCGTTCTAATAACGTGATTATGATATACAGATTTGCTTTAAAACTCGCAAAATTGAAATGATCAGGTCTGTTCTGAAAAACACTTTAACTCAAATCACATGTGCCTTTTAAAATCACACGTGCGATATTTTGGTGTTCCGGTTTTGTGTGGTTCGGCCTGATTTTTAATTGCCGAAAGCACACCAAGAAACACAAATACGGAATGACTTTCAGAATACCACAAAACCTCCACATGTGATTTTAAAATCACGTAATTTTAAATCACGTGATTTTCAGAATAGACCCGAATAAAACCAAACAAGTAATAATAGATTCGGCCGTGACGAATTTTTTTAATCCACCACCAAAATAAGAGATTTGAATATAAAACATTTTTAAGTTTAGAATTGTACAAAATCAAGAGCCTGTTTCAGATCGTCACCAGACCCTGCATACGATAGACATTGACGTATCGAACGAAAACTCGAGAGAAGTAATCACCCTTATCGTGGTTGGCGAATTTAAAATACGTCTGCGATTGTTTGGTAATAGATTAAAGGAAATAAGTTCACGTTCTCTTTAATCTATTACCAAACAGTCGCAGGCGTATTTTAAATTCGCCAACCACGAAGGGGGTGAATGTCTTTGGTTGCTCGATATCGAATGCAATAATCTCAAATTACGATACATTTCATTAGATATCGGGTGTCATGATACCAAAATAAAACATTTCGATCAATTTTGCTCCATATCGTATTCGGTGATTAGACCCCAGAATATTGCTGTTCTCTAATCGTCACCTTAAATCCAAAAGTCTATAAGCGACAAAAAATTTAAAATCGACTTTTTGATTGATTGTGATGTAATTAACAACAATACATCATACTTAATCAAAATGTCGATTTTTGAATTTCAAAATTTTCGCAAAATGGAATGTGAGAATTATTTGTGTTATAAATTATTTCATTATTTTAAACATTTTTTAAATGTAATTTTATGAGTTCAATTTCAATTTATAAAGCTTTCTTGCAATAAAGACAAGAAGATACAAGATATTCTGGTAGTGTAAAGAATCATTCCCAAGTATATTTTCATATCTGAAGTTTCAGTGTTTGCCAAAGGTTGGCTTAAGCAAAAAGTATATAAAATATTAAGCAAATAGGACTTATACAAGAAAGCTTTATAAGTTGAAATTTGACTCATATAAGCAAATTCGGAAAAATGTTTAAAATAATAATATAACAAAATGTTTATGAAAAATAAAACACATACATATTTTGGAATGTTTTGTTTTGCATGTTCGAAAATTTTCGAAAATCCAAAATGTTTTTGCGAATTCGAAAATTTTCGAAAATCCAAAAAGAGGAAGTGTAAGTAATCAAAAATTTGTTTGTTTTAATTTTTTATTTTTCTATGTTGAAAATTTGAAAATTTCATAAAATACATACAAGTTTTATCCCCGTTTTTATAAATTTTTACATTTAATAACCCTTGTCAAGGACAATTTTCATAGAAAATTTGTTTAGTAAACCTTTATTAAATTAAAATTTTTTTGAATTAGAATTAGAAACTAAGCGATTTTTTTTAATTATTTGAGCGTCTTTGCAAATTTAAAATAACATTTTGAACATTTCAGAAAATACCAAAAAGTTTTCAACACCCAGCACTTTTCTAAATTTTCCAAAATATGGAAAAAAAATTATTTTTGGAAAGCAAACAAAAATCGAATGCCGTAATTTGGCCGCTGTTTTAATTTGTTTAAGCTACTTAAAAATAAATTTTCGTTTTTTTTTTGAGAAGTAACATACGGGATTACTTTAACTTTCGATCGGAATTGATTTCTGTGACAGGTCTAATAAATCTTAATATTTTTTTTATGAATAAGGTCCTTATAATCACCCCTGTCGTGAAAACAATATTCTCGAAATTTGTTCTCTTTTATCGGAAAAAGCATAATTTCGAAGGAAAAACTATTCACTTGTTTTATTAACGATATGATTTTAATATTTTGAAACATTTAAATTACTTTTTAAAAGAGCTTTGGATTTTATTTTACGTGCTAACGTTACCCAAGGCGAATTCATTATGGGTAATCTCAGTACAAATCATACAAAACCCACAAGCAATTTGTTTTTGTAAAATCATTGTACAATGTCAAAAACAAAGAAAGATAACAAACAAAAAAGTTATCAGCAGGGCTTTTAAATCCACCTGTATAAGTTCGACTTGACGTCCACAAAAATAGTTTTTTCAAATTACAATTAAATTGTCAAACATCTTTTAATTACTCAATATGAGAGGAAATTTTCTTTTGATTAAAAAAGGAATTAATTCGAACTAAATTACAGAGTAACTATTCGGTTTAATTATTTTTATTTTAAAAAAAAGAACGTTAAAATCTATTTGTTTTGGTAGTGGGTGTAAACATCGAAATACGATTTTAAAAATCGCACTAATTAAGGGTTTAAAAGGCATCATCTAAAGGACCAAAATAATAGCTTGAAATACACAAACTTAGCACTTTTCCTTGGTCTAGAAGTGAAAATATAACTTTAAAAATTGAAATAATTTGACTTGCCGTTTAAAGAATTATAAAAACCCTTTGATGTTTTAAATATATATAAAAAAAAACGAAATAAAATAAAAATCTTATAAAATTCCTATTTTTTTCATTTCTCTTTAAGTCACGTAATTGCTATTGTATTATGGCGCCCACAATAATAAAAATTCATTAATATGTTTTTGTTTAAAAGAAAACTAATTTAAAATAAAAACTTAACAACAATAAAAATTTATTAAACAAAAGTAAAAAAGATTTTTGGTATAAAAACAAAACAAAAGTTCTAATTGAATAAAATAATATAAAAATAAAAACTAAATATACAAATGTAATACTCAAGCCTAGAAAAACTGCTGGTATTATATTTAGTTTACTGTCCTATTTTTGCCCTTTACTTATAAAGTTTTTTAAATATTAAAAAAAAAAAATATAAATGTATAAATAATTTTGTATTTATTTGAATTTTAAAGTCGTGTAAAATTTATTTAATGAAAAAAAAAAAAAAAAAAAAAAAAAAAAAAAAAAAAAAAAAAAGAATAATGTATTGAATTAAAATTCAAATTGATAAAACAAAGAAGTGTTGAATAGACCAGTTTTAGAAAATTGTGGCTTTTAAAAACAGAACTAAACTAAAATAAAAAAAGTAAAGAAAGTTTTTAATTTAAAGACAAAGTAAATCACTCGTAAATTTCTCGTTTAAAATTATGGTAGTATAAATAATTTCTTGTTCTTATTTTTCGTAAAAACTATGGCGATTTTTATTCCGTATTATTTAAATTATTTTTTATTCCGTATCACTTAAATTATTTGTCATCTGAAGCTACGACAATTTTCCATTTTTTAAGGGCAATAGACGGATTTAAAGCCAAAAATAGAGGCAGGTAGCATAAGGCTAAAAGAAATGTTCACCTTTTATCGCCCCAATATAATTAAATCGATAGTAGATATCTATGGATGAGCTGGAGTGTTTCATTTGATTCTATTGAAATAAATCTAAGTCAGAAAGAGCAGTACCACAAATCGGGGTAAAACTTTCTGACCTTTATTAAACATAATCTTATCAATATGTTCTTTGACTTCAATATCAAAACCCCTATCTTGGAATGACGAAACCAATTTATCCAATTAGTTTCATAAACCTACACCAAAAAGTGACGCTGGCACGCAAGGCGAAATCATGTAAATGGTGGTGGCGATACAACAACAAGTACAACACCAAAAATACAACAGTATATTTTATTTGTTGCTTTCGTTGATCGCTATGTCAAAAACATGAGCAGCTTCTGGCATTCCTCTCTTTAAGTATGAAAGTTTGCTTTCAACGCCACCTGAATAATGAACTCGCCTTGCTCGCACGTTTGCCAAGTCGCATGTGAGTTGCAAATCGCTAAGCATATTTTTAAACTCACGCGTTTTGTTTGCGGTTTGGTACGTCGCGACGCGTCGTAGATACTGCACTCACTGTTCTCAGTATTGCCAACATACATTTTTGTAATATTTGAATCGCCGAAGCAAAAAAAAAAAAACCATTGATGAAATTACAGAAAAATTTTAAAAATTTCCTAGTTTAAATAAAAATTGCAAGAACTATCTAATATTAAATTTTATTTATTAATCATTAACAAATTTCTTAAAAGTTTTATTAGGCCTAAATACGTCAGATCACTTCAGAGTACCTACTGTTGCGATTTCGTTTTACAGAACACATCACTTGCGAGTTCAAGACACAATTGCAAATGCAATGCGAGTGTCAGATTATGCCCGTTGCTATTTAAAATCACAAAAGTTTTGCGAATGCGTTTTACAAAACATATTTGTAGCGAATTCAAGTAACACTTGTAAATGTTATACGAAATGCGAGTATCAAAAAGCAAAATTTTCCATTGATTGAAAAGCAAAATTTTCCATTTTTGAAAATGCTTATATTTTTTTTACTTAAAATTTTGAATATTCTAAAGATTTTGCTGCAACTACAGCAAAATATATATCTTTGGTCATGTTCTTGCAATCGCAAAACGCTTAACATTTGCGATTCTAACTTGATATCGTAAAATTGGTGTTCTGTAAATCGCAATCGCAAGAAGTTTGGGGACTTGAAATTGCAAAAGTATGCTCAAGGGAATAAAAGTATTTTTAAAAGTCTACGGCAGATCACAAGGAAAACACGAGTTTCAGTACACAATAAAATAATTCTGACGTTTTGCGATTTCAAATCGAGCGATCGTCAGAATATGGTCGTTTATTTATTTAGCACTTCTTTGTTGGTATTTTCAATTATGTTTCGAAAAAAAAATTTTGATATTTGTTTAAACATTTTTAGCATAGAAATTTAAAAAAAAAACAATAAAATTAAATATTTTTTTGTATATAAATATTTTATAATTTATTAAAATTTAATATATATATAAACAATTTATTAAATAGAACACTATATTAAGTATATAGTAGTAATATGAATGATGTTTTTGTGTATGTATTTATTAGTTATAATAATTTTTACTTTAAAAGTTTAACTACGAAAATCTAAAATATTCTAACAACAATTTATAGTATTCTTTTTTTATAGTTTTTATATTTACAAAATTAAAAATGTTTATTTTTGTGTAATTGTTTGTTTATTATTTTTCTTTAAATATGTATGTAAAAAATATTATTTAATTTTTACGAGCAAAATAAAATAAAAAAAGAATATTTAATATTTTGACACCGTTTTCATTATTAATATTTTGTTTTAATTTGCCTTCATTTGTAATTGGAAGTAAAAAAAAAAAAAAAAAAAAAAAAAAAAAAAAACAACAACAGTATGTGAAAAGTGAAGAAAGGCTTGTGTTGTATTTTTTTCATTTTGTTCCTTGTTTTTATGCTAATTTAGCTAAAATAATTTTGTTTGCTATTTACAATAAATATTAAATAATAAATCAATAAATAAAGAAAAGAATGAATTAATGGAAAAAAAATTAATTAAAATAATTTAAGAAGTTTACAATATTTGAAATGAAATAACATTTAATAAAAAGAATCATATTGATATATGTATAACAAATTAATTTTGTTTAGAATTTATTTGATTTTTATAAATGTGGGTAAATTTGTTTTAAGAGCACATTACAATTCCAAACAAGGTGGGGCAAAGTCCAATTCGACCTTAAAAACAAGTAAGAAAATATAGCCGGCCAAGCCTGATACCATATGATAATAACACAGTTGTAAATGTCCGACCGATTTATCGGCTAAAAATTGCTAATCGGCCAGAAATTTGGTGTTCGGCATTGATTTGGCCGATTTTTGCCGAAGGCCGAACTTTTTTTTTTACCATTATATGCAAATGTTATAAAACCATGCAAAAATAATCAACTAAATTTTTTTTTTTTATTTCAAAATTTGGTTGTGGAAAATTATATTGTTTCTGAAAAAGGTAAATAAGCATGCAATATCGGAAGAAAAAAAGAGGAAAACAAATTAAAGGTTCTATATGAGAAAAACAATAATTTATTCCTCACATTGGAGTGGAAGAAAATGATGAAAAAATTTTCTATAAGAAATTACGTATTTATGTCAAGCATTAATATAGTTGACTACTGAAACGCAAATCTGTCAGCACCACCAACTGGGGGGGCTACTCTCTATTGCGATGCAAAAGAAAGTTGTAGCAAATCTAGTGATTGGTACTCTTTAATGCGTTTGCGCATTTGCCTTTCGCATCTTTTTATTTTTTTCTTTTTGCATATCATCATTATTTTTCTTATTTAAACTTTCCAATTTCCAAGTGTTTTACATATTTTGTCATTTCATTACTATAAATCTGCTCTATCTGGGATTTTTATTACCAGTATTGCTTAATTTTCAAACAATTTTGCGAAAGTGATAGTGATATATCGTTACCTTAATATAAAAAGGCCCCAACTCATCAAAAACACTTTTTACAGGAGAAGGAAAAAACTTAATAAAAGCTGAAATAATATAGCTACACAACCATTGTCAAAAAACATCTTTATTAAAATTAAACGAGGAATTCAGATTGAAATACATAATATGTATTTCTTTCGAAAAATTGTGTGTATGAGTTAGGCCTTTTTTCTTTAGAAAAATTGTGTGTATGAGTTAGGGCTTTTTGTATTCTGCTTATAACTTCTTTATTTTTAATCTAATTTGCTTGAAATTTTAATAGAATGTGTATTAGCAACCATTCTACAATAATCAATAAAAAAACGGATTTCCAAAAATAATGAGTTGGGGCCTTTTTATATTAAGGTAACGATATATATATATATATATCTATATAAACGCTCCTTTATTGCTCAAAAATGCGATTCAAGATTTCAAAATGTAATCGTTCCTTTATTGCAAAGTAGTCATACCTAAAAAAAATCGAACTTGGAAAATGCGATTAAAATATATTTTGCTATAATTTCGGCTCAGTTTTAGTTATAATACTGTTTCTATATTGATGTTATTGTTTTTATAGATATCGAGAAGCAACACTTTTCTTAGGTAACTCCAAATTTTTGATTTTCTGACATATGACTGCGCTGCAATTAAGGAGCGATATAAACATTGATATACTTTTGTAGTACTCGTAACAAACATTTTTTCTGTTTAATAAATTAATTGAGCTTAAAAATTTCAAAGTTTTGTCTTGTGAATTTAGATAAGTAAAGTTCGGCTTCGGTTCGGCCGAATTAATCAAATTTTGCCGAACTTCGGCATCGGCCTAAAAAGTGACTTCGATCGGACACTACCAGTAGTTACTGACACATTTTCGAGAATGCACTTTTTATGGGACCCATGGGCGATCATGGACCCGCCAAAACAAAATAATACTATGAGTTTAAATACACATAATAAAAATTTTCGCGTTGAAAGTGATTTTAGGTAGGGGGTTTACAAAGGGTTTTCCAATAAGGACTTGACAACCTTTTTTTTTTAATAAAACGCAAACCATTTGAGATATTTCAAAAACTTTATGATCGACTTGAATCAAAACATTTACGAATTGGACTTGACTTCGTTCATATGGCCACCGCGATCAATTTGGCAGCGATCGATTCGTTGGACCCAAATTTCGATGACTCGGTCACACATTTCGCCCGTAACGGCCGCTATTTCGCGTTCAATGTTGGCTCTGAGTTCTTCCAACGTCGTCGGCTTGTTGGCATAGACCAATGATTTGACGTAGCCCCAAAAAAGTCTAGAGACGTTAAATCGCACGATCGAAGCGGCCAATTGACTGGTCCATTTCTTGATATGACACACTCACCAAACATACTCTTCAATAAATCGATTGTAACGTGTGCTGTGTGGCTTGTGGCACCGTCCTGTTGAAACTACATGTCGTCCAAGTCCATGTTTTCCAATTCGGGCCAAAAATAGTCGGCAATCATGGCGCGATAACGATCGCCATTCACAGTAACGTGACGATCGTTATTGTCGATGAACAAATATGGCCCAATGACGCCGCCGGCATGCAAACCGCACCAAACAGTTATTTTTTGTGGATGAAGTGGTGATTCATAAAGCACGTGTGGATTTTCACCAAACCAACAACGCACATTTTGCTTAATGACGAACCCATTGAGCCAAAAATGAGCTTCGTCACTGAAGATGATTTTACGATGACATTCGTCATCTTGGCGCATCTTCTCCAGAGCCCAGTACGAGAACGTACGTCGCGTCAAATGGTCCATTGGCTAAAATTCTTGAGTCAGCTTGATCTTGTATGGGTGTTAACCAAGATTTTTACTCAAAATTCGTCATAAAGTGGTCTTGGCAATACCCAGTTCATGAGAACGCCGCGGAATCGACTGATTTGGATCGTTTGCTACGGATGCCTGAACGGCAGCGATATTTTCTTCACTTCGACCAACCCGTTGTCTCACTGGCACGGCAGCATCACTTGTTATTGCTTGTCTACTAGGGTTAGAATAACGACCGAAAATTGGAGTTATCGCTCTTAAAGATGCGGCCACCGACTCCGAATTTCGGCAGTACATTTTTATAATTTGCATACGTTGTTCGTTCGTGAACTTTACCATGATGAAAATGTTGAGTTTACTGAAAAAAGGAAAGTAACAGTTAAATGGTCAGTGAAATAGTTTGTTCCCAAATTTAATTCAAAGTTGTCAAGTACCTATTGGAAAACCTGATATTAGGGATGCCAATCGGGATTCGGGGGTTTTTGAAAGTCGAAAGATAAATGCTTTTAATATATATTTGTTAAAACAAACATCTTTAAAAGAGGTTTACAAACGAAAGTTTTATAATTCATTTAATATTACAAAGTTAATTACCATACCATATTTTTGTGTTTTTAATTAATTGTTTTGCCTCATATACAAAAGGTATGTGTTTAGAAAATATTTTTTCATACAGAGGTGCTCAGTGATTTTCATTTTAAAAAAGTGTTTGCTGTCAGCTTTTTGTTTCACGTAATTCTAATATTTATGTATGCGTTATAAGTTAAGAACCAGAAAAATCCAGAAAAAAATATTTTTTTTCATACCAGTGTCTTCTGTTTTTCGTCTTTTTCTTCTAAACTTTTTTGTCTTTCTTTTTTTAAGCAAACTTACGGTTTTTCTTCTTAAACACTGACGGGAACGCGTGCTTGGCAAAATAAAACGAAAACCATTGTAAACTGAATCTGAAACCAAACATTTAAAGCGCTACTTTTGATTTGATTTCAAGTTTAAATTTGAATAAACAGTCAGTTTAAATGTAACGTAAATAATTGTTACTAAAAGAAAATCAAGCAAAAGAAATGGTTTAACAAATTGTAAATGAAATGAATTTATTTAACGTTAATGTAGGCAAACAAAAATTGAAAACAAAATCACTTTATCATATCAATAGACAAACAGCATGAATTTTTTTCTACTTGTTCAAGAAAAATAAAAAAATGCTTAAGCTTTTAATGTACTTTCAAGAAAAAAGGACTTCTTGCAAAGGCATTATAACGAGGTGAAAAGGGTTTAAAGTAAATGGGAATTTAAAAAAAGGGGGAAAATGCAATAAAAGATAGGCTGTGCTGCTTGCTTCCTAAGTCTTTAGTTTCGAGGAAAAGTTGTACAGCAATTATTTCCAAATTTTCACGAATTTTCATACAAAATCCGTTTCATAAACCCTTTATTGACCTGTTTTATTTTTTATAACTTAGGCAGTCAGTATTTATAGTAATTTTTTTTGCAATCAAAATTTTCGAGACTGAGACTTTTATAGAATTTAAGGGAGCTCTTAAGAACCGACTTTTTACATAGTTTTTAGTTCTATTAAACTAATTTTGTTCTCAATTTTCTAACAATATCACAAGTTGCAATACAAATCTAATGTCTGTGTTCGAATGCAGTTCAGTCGCTTTTAGGGACTGAAGATTCTTTAATTTTATAGTTAAATTTTTAAAAGATGTGTTTTTTGCAAAATATCTACGGCGCCATTTTGTGGAGCAGAAAGGTGGTTTGTATTAGAGATGAGCGATCCCGTGATTTTTAAATATCATCGTGATTAGTGAACGTGATTTAAAAATCACAGCTGTTATTGTGATCACGGTTTATCAGTTTTCTGTTCTTTTATAGCAATTGCGGCCAAGGTAGGTAGGTAGGTAGAAAGGCTGGTGTGAAGTCTCCTTCACACCCTCACCCAGAGACCAATACGGTCCATTGTGATGCCTTGTTTATAGTTAAGAAGCTGAAAAAAGAAGGTGAAGAGAAACAGCAAAAGAATCAGAAAAGATAAGAACAGATAAGAATAGATGAGAAAAGGAAGTTCTGACCAAACCCGAGAGAAAAGCCTCACTCAACACAACACCAATCCGCCCTATGTGCGGCTAGCTCCCAGTCTCCTGCTGCGCAGCCAGGCCATCCCCATTACGAATCCTATCAGACTCTCGAGCCCACAGCCCGGGACGTCCCCTAATTCGCCTAGGAATCTGCTGCCCAGCCACCTCAGCCTGCTGCCCTGTAGCCTGGGACAGCGGCACAAAATGTGCTCAACCGTCTCCAGCTCCTCCGGGTCCTCACACAACCCGCACATATCCGACACGTCGGATCCTAACCTCATCGCCATCCTGCCTATCATGCAATGACCCGTGATGATTCCTATTATGGTCCTCACGCAGACCCTGCTTCTGCCCAGCAACAACTCCGAGTCGGACTTCCTGAGCACCGGCCACATCGTCCGTGATACCCGGCAGTCCGTTCGGTTCCCCCAGGCCCTATTGGTCGCGCCCAGAATCCATTCCCTAATCTTCCCAAAGTAGAATCCTATTGGAGGCCTAATTGCCTCTATGTGATTAGGATCCTCCATCTCTGAGCCCTGTCTCGCCAACTCATCAGCAATCTCGTTGCCGCTTATGTTGCAGTGACCAGGCACCCAGCACAATCTCAACATATACTCTCCTAAGGCTCCCTCCAGAGCCCTCCTGCAACCGTCAACTAGCTTGGATTTCACGTAACAGCCCCTTACGGCCATAAGGGCCGCCTGGCTGTCGACATATATAGTGACCTCCGAGCCCCTATCAATGTTGTCCCTCATCAGTTCCACGGCCCTCAAGACCCCCAGAACTTCCGCCTGAAAAACACTGCAGTCGTCCGGAAGCCTATATGACATTCTGATATCCAGATCCTCAATGTAGACCCCCGCACCCGTGCCTCTCATCTTCGAGCCGTCAGTGAAAATAGCAAATCCATTAAATAATCTGCTCCTACCTGACCATCTCTCCCTAGAAGGCGTTACCACCTCCGGCAACCGTCCGAAATCCACCCTGGTGCCCACGAAATCCGTGGAGCCGGGTGATCCCAGGCAGTAACCTCCAGCTTCGATCTCACTCAAGATCCGTGAGTGACCCTGCGTGAAATCCCTAATCAATCCTAGTTCCCTCAGTCTAAGAATGCTTCTGGCTGCCATTCCCATAACATACTGCTCAATGGGCAGAAGATGTAGAATGACATCCAGTGCCGCTTGAGGTGTACTTCTCATGGCACTTGTCATGCCGATTGAAGCACACCTCTGAGCCTTAGACAGAAGGTTCCTTCGACAAGCCACTCTCAATGACTCCCACCAAACACAGCATCCATATGTAAGAATGGGTCTAACCACCGAAGTGTACAGCCATCCCACTACTGACGGCCGGAGTCCCCAACTCTTACCTATCGATGATCTGCAAGCATAGTAGGCATTGAGGCCTCTCTTAAGTCTCTCCTGAGTATTCCTTCCCCACGACAGCTTGCTGTCCAGAAAAACTCCTAGATACTTAGCGCTATCAGATAGTCTAAGCTCTACTCCTCCTAGTACCGGCAGCCTAAAATTCTCTACCCTGTACCTCCTAGTAAAAAGAACCAACTCGGTCTTCTCCGGATTGACTCCCAAACCCTTATCACTCGCCCATGCTGACAGTTCGCCCAGCGCCCCTTGCATGACTTCGCTTATTGTCGGCAGAAACTTGCCCGATACCAATATCACTACATCATCCGCGTAGGCCACAACTTTCCGACCCAATCTGTCAAAAAGTCCCAGAACGACGTTGACAGCTAAGAGCCATAATAAGGGAGAGAGAACTCCCCCCTGTGGGGTTCCCCTAGTCACCAGTTTCTTTAAGCGCTCGTTTCCCCAGTCCGAGTGAATAACTCTGCTGCTGAGCATCAGAGTTATCCATTCGACCAGGAACAGAGGAACGCCTAGATCCACCAATGCCTGCCTGATAGCCTCTATCTTCAAATTATTAAAAGCGCCCTCTATATCCAGGAATGCCGCCAAGGTGTATTCCTTGTTTCGCAATCCCCGCTCTACATAACCCACCACATCATGAAGCGCACTCTCAACAGATCTACCCTTAAGATAGGCGTGTTGAGCGCCGCTGATGATGCCGGCGTCAATCTTCGTCCTCAGATGTAGATCAATCAGTCTTTCCAACGTCTTCAAAAGAAAAGACGATAAGCTGATTGGTCTAAAATCCTTGGGTTTAGAGTGACCGGTTCTTCCCGCCTTGGGTATGAAAACCACCCTGACCTCCCTCCACCCTTTAGGAATGTACCCGTTCAGCACACAGACCCTAAACAGTTCCACCAACAGCAGGAGTGATGATCTCCCGATATTCTGTAACATCGCCGGAAAGATACCGTCTGGTCCTGCCGATTTGTAAGACCCAAAGGTATTAACCGCCCATGTTACTTTTTCCAAGGTGATCATGTCCCCCACCATCTCCCTCTCCTCACCGCCCGATTCTGACCCAGAGAAGGGGTTACCACATTCAATCTGTTCCCCCGTCCCAGGATCCACACATCCCGGAAAGTGAGTTTCCATTAGCAGACAAAGAGATTCAGAGCTAGATTCCGTCCATGAGTTGTCCGGTCTCTGAATAAATCCAGGGACTACAGGGTCCTTGGATAAAATTCTCCTGAACCTGGACATCTCATTTACAGATTCCACTGACTCGCTAAACTTGACCCACGAGTCCCTTTTCGCCCTCCTAATGTCTCCTTTATATCTATTGTAACTCAATCTGAAGTTACTCCAATCTTCTTCCCTACGCGTATACTTCGCTCTATTAAACAACCTTCTGACAGTGGACCTTTGAGTCCTCAACTCGTCTGTCCACCATCTTGGTTGTGTGCGCTTGCCCGGAAAGTTCAAAGGGCAGGAACGCTCATAA
This sequence comes from Pollenia amentaria, assembly GCA_943735925.1. Lineage (NCBI taxonomy): Eukaryota > Metazoa > Arthropoda > Insecta > Diptera > Polleniidae > Pollenia > Pollenia amentaria. The sequence goes on along the minus strand of OX031007.1, from coordinate 195,691,402 downwards.
CTACTAGTCAGTACCCCCGTAAAGGTGCCCACCAGTTGCTCTACACCGGTCGAAGTCGACCCCCAGTCGCGTGTAACTCTAAGGTTACTTTGCACCAATCTCGAAAAGTAATCCCAATCCGTCCTTCTCGGATTCCTATACGGACACCTTTTCGACCTCTCAAACATTAGATTAAAGGACAGGCGACTATGGTCAGAGAAGGAAAACCCCAGGTCCACCCTCCAATCCTCCACTAATTCCCTACAGTTCGTCAATGTCATGTCTATCACTGCCTCTCTATCCCTAGTTCTGAACGTAGGTGTATTCCCCCTGTTACAGATATAAAGATTGCTGGCAATAATAAAATCAAACATAGACTCACCTCTTTTGTTGATGTCGGCACTTCCCCATTGGGTATGGTGTGCATTGGCGTCACACCCTAGTACCAGTCTCGAGCCAGTTCTGCCTGAGTACTCCACCAACTCTCGCACTTTTTCACCAGGTGGATCGGTAGCCTCGTACGGCAAGTATACCGACGCTAATGCCAGGACCCTTCTGTCCTTGGCTTCTCCTGTCACAACCGTGAGGTCTCCATTACTATAAGAATGAGAAAACATAAATTTAAACTCAGTTCTCGCCAAGATACAAGTTCGTACCTTCTCATCTGTGTGGGGTACGAACAATGTATACCCCGTGACCCCTAATCCAACTACCCGGTTTTTATTAATCCAGGGCTCTTGGGTTAAGGCCACGTCCACGTTGTTGTCGATGAGGTGGGTTACTAATTCGGTTGAGGCTGCTTCACAGTGGTGCAGGTTTATCTGCACCACTTTCAACCTCTTAGGGTCTATCATTTTTAGGAAACCTAAATTTGATAGACCCTAACCCGAATATTGCAACCCCTCCTATCGAATCAAGCTTTTTAAGAGACTCCCGGTCCACTGCGAACCTGAAGTCTCTTCCCTGGTTCTCTTTACAACCCAGTGAAGCTACCAACTTCCACTGGCTTGTATTGAGCCCCTTGTTCTGGTTGGCCAGTACCCCCAGTATGACCTCCACCGGTTTTATAGGTGGAGGTATCCATACCGTGACTACCGGCCTTAATGGCAACTCAGACGCTAGTATAACGTCCAGACTAGCTTCAGGACAGGAGCTGCCACACTTACCAATTGCAGCCTTTAAAAACTCAAAGGTTTTCTGATTGCCGCAACTGACAGTTTTGACACCTCTTGTCCAGTCAGCCCCTTTGAACGATACTTCGTCCGGCCTTCCTTTGGCACTAAAGATTTCGTCGAGTAGTTTGTTCTCTAGCACCTGCCATCTCTCGACACTGATCCTTCCATCGGGATCCTTACGATCAATGACAGCCGCTAGAATACCGTCCTTACTCGACGACTCCTTTAGTTTCTTTGAAGTGGATGGTTGGTCCTTTCTGGAGTCAGTCCTCTTATTGATCTCCTTATGGGGATCTTTAAGAGAACTGACCACAGTCTGACCAGTCCTCTTAGCCGCAGGGGATTTCTGGTCATCACCAGACCTCACTCGCTTAACTACCCCCTTTTTGGGGCCCTTAGCAGAGCTCAGTCGGTGATCACCCGATTTCCCTGCAGATTTTGACTGGTCTGTCCCAGCAACCCTTCCTTTAGTGACTCCTTTTTGGGAGTGACTATCGGAAATTACCAAGACATTTCCAGCCCTCATCGCGCGACTAGTAGTGGGTAAAACGTTCTCAGGCCTAGCTCCCTTAACTGCGACCAAACTGTCACGATTAAGAGGGCCAGTCGTTGAACCTTTACCCTCCTTTTCCTTATCTTCTGCTTTATCCGAGGATTCAACAACAGGGGGTGCTGGGGATTTGCTGTCTTTACTGACAACATTTGTATCCACAGCAGCCCTTGTTGTGTATCCCGCAGGATAGGGAAGCCCTAGGATGGCACCGACAGAGCCGTGGATTCGTTCGAATCTAGCAACGTTCTTTCGGTGCTTCCTCAGCAGATGCCTATCCCGCCCATCGTGCAGTGAGGAGTCTTTCTTAGCTATCTTTTCCAGAAAGGCTAAGGAGGCTCTCACACCACTCTTGGCTTTATCGTAGCTCGTTCGGCTATCTGACGTGACCTGTTCTGTCGCATCTTGCCGAACAACGAGTTTTGATACACTCGCCAATCCACTCTCCAACCCGAGTGTGACTCCGGAAGTCGATGGCCCAGCCCTATGGCCCTCATCATGAGCCGAAATCAGAGTTATTTCGTGCTCATCATCAGAGCCCAGAGTTAGGTCACCGAGTCTTTCCGATGCCCCTGTACGAGACGGAGATCCGATTGGCGAGTCTATCCTGTCCGTCATGACTGTCAGTTCTGTCATTAACTGACTCTCCTGCAGCAGAATATCTCTGTGAATACCCAGCAAGTCGGAGTCCAAATCTGACCCCGAACCTGCTGAGCTGACAGAGACATTCCCTGCGCCAACTTCTTCATTTCTTACTTTAAAATTTAAATTATCCAGTTTTTGGTCCCACGAGTAAGCACGTAAACAAAGCGACCATCGCGCGCAGTGACGGCGTACGCGGACTAGGCTAGAATTACAACTGACCCTTGCCATCGGCGTCAGAGGGAAGCTGTTCACGACCAGTTTCTTTTACCACTAACTAGCCATTCAGGTCCTCGGCACTGCTATCAACCACCTTGACCTTAAAAGTGGGGGATGTAGGGAATCAAAGGGAGAAGTAGGTAGGATTATAGGTAAAGAGGATGGGATATGGGATGGATAACCCTTGGTCATGCTGGCTTTAAAGCTTATGCCTTCGAACTTGTTCCGGTTAGACTGTACCGAAACAAGTTCCAAGACATACACTACCGCCGGCATTTAAGCCACCACATCGCGGCAAGATAGTTATCCAGGTGGTGGCTTGCGGCCAAGCTATATGTACAATGCGCGAGCTTTCGCAAGAGCTTTTGTAAGCACTTTGCAAAGATACAACAACAAATTGTAAGAGCTTTCAAATCTGTTTACTTATACATACATACTTGAACAAATAAACTTTGGCTTAAAAAAATACTAATAAGATAGAAGAGAGAATGAAAGGAACAGCAATATTATTCGTCATTTCATTCAAAAAACGCTATTACCCACACAAACAGTGAAATATCATAAATTTGTATATGTAACAAAATACAAAAAGAACGACTTAGAAAGTACCTGTTACTTGACAAATTTGGTCACAACTGTGATTCATGATTTTTCAGTAACAGTGATTAAATCACAGGTACAGAAATATCGCTCATCTCTAGTTTGTATTACTAAATGCAGAAATCTAGTCGCAATATCAGGGCCCAAGCGTTAAAAATAGCAATTTTTAATTAATTCATTTATTAATGATGTGCACCTATAGAAGTAACCGTATTTTCAACACTTTCGCGAATGCAGAGACATGTTAAGTAGCTCAAGAAGACGTTTTTTTTTTTTTTTTTGATATAATTGTAGTCTTTAAATATGCGAGCATTGTATCGAGGGGTCAAGAATTGTAGATAAACAATAGGTGTCATTATTTGCTAAAGCCTCGTATCTTTCATTTAAAGCTAATGTTAACCAATGTTAACGTGAGACTAGTTGGTAGTGAGCTAGTCGATAAGCGGGTTGCGGGTTCGATTCCCGCCAGAGACTCTGGTTTCTTTCTTGCAGACAAGCGTAGAGCTTCGCGAAATTAGTATAGAGAGAGAAAAAAAAACCGTTACATTTTGGGATTATTCTCCTCCGTTAATTAATTTATTATATGAAATAATTTCATTATTCTGTTTTGATTTTATGTTCTGCTTTTTAATGTGTTATTTCTCTTAGTTGCTCTGCCAAAAATAAGCATAGAAAAATAAATTGTTTGTTCAAAAATACTTCAAACAAATATAAAAAGTATCGTCGAACCGACAGCAAAAAATCTGAAGGATCTGAATCGCTGATATATCGGTATTCGTTACCACCCTAATTTATATATATATTTTCTTAAATTTCAATATTAAAAAAAAGTTATTTTTGTTGTTTTCTCTGTTTATCCTTGTCGTGGCTTTTTTGTTGTTACTTTTATTTTTTTTTCTTATTTAAATTCTTAGAAATATTTATTTGTGGATAAAATTAACAAAATATTTTTTTTTAATTATTTCATATTTTTGTTGCTTTTACATTAAAGGGTTTTACAAAAATAAATTTTTAAATTTTATTTTTATTCTCAGGCTCCATTAAGTTAAAATCGTTTATTTATTTCTTTTATTATTATTTTAAAATGTGCTGTTTTAAAAGGCATTTTTTTGTTAATAAATAAACGTTATTTTTTACTTTTTTTGTATTTATTTATTAAAAAAATGTTAAGTATTGTTGTTGTTGTGATTGTAATGGAAGGTATGTGTGTTAATTGTTGTTTTTTAAATTTTTTATTTAATATGTATATAAAAACTAAAATTGTAAGACTTACTTAGTTACAAAATTTATAAGCGATTCATAATGATTTATTTTGAAAGCTGCACCTAATTTCCCCAGAGGATACAACACCAAAAGGTGAAATATACTTAAGTCATCTTACCTTTGGGGGTTAACCTAAGTAGTGTTTACTTTGTTTATATTTTATTTTAATTATTTTATTTACTTGGACTAGAAACTATACTTGTTGCAAAGTTTTTAAATTATTTATTTTATTTCAAAATTTTAAAACTATATTTTTTTAAATACTGGAAGTGATACTTTATAAAGTATCACTATTCAGTGTGACACAAAGAATGTTGACGAATGCCGTAGCGGGCCAGAAAATGCATTACATTCTGCTGGTGTCCGATAATTGTTAAATTTTTTGTACATACAAAATGTACGTCATTGCTAACCAAAGGATAGCTAAAGTAAAATAATGCAACATGAAGATACAAAATATTCTGGTAGTGTTTAAAGTCATTCCTAAGTATAAGTACATATCGATAGCTTTAATGTTAACCAAAGGTTGACTTCAGCAAAAAAGTATGTAAAATATTGAGGGAATAAGACTATTGTAAAAAGCTTTATAAATTGAATTACAACTCATAGAAGCACATTCGGAAAAATGGTTAATATAATTAAAAAATAATTTATGAAAAAGAAAAAATTCCCACATTCTATATTTTTTTCTCTATTGCCTGCCCCCTTTGGGAGCATATGTCTTCCACAAAGCATATCCATATTGCAATATTTGTTGCAGTTGTTTTTGCGTCTTCTCATGTAATATTTCACTGTCCTACTTCTTGAAGTATCGATCCATTCAGTATTGTTATTTTGCCTTGTATCAGTTCCGTAAATCGGTTGTTGTTCCAGCTCAGATTCGTCTGCTACAGATGGTCCTAGAAACAACACTTTCGTGTATTTGGTGTAGTGGTGGGGAACTTTGCTAATCTTTGATTCCTACCTTTTTCCATGGGGTCAATGGGATTTTTGGATGAATTGTTTGGAGGGGGGTTGACACCACTTAATTTTTAAACTAGAAAACCATGATTAAATGAACTAATGAAAAATTCATAACCGACTTTTTTACAAATTTCGATATATCTCATCAAAGAACAGCGGAATTTGTAAAAAAGTTGGCTTCGAAGTTTGAGTACAAATGAATTATAATCTTTTTGTTTATTAATATAATAATAAAATATGGTTCCAATTGGATACAATTATTAAAGTTCTCCTCAGCCAATTGACGCTGGAGTCCCTGAAGAGCCCTCTATTTTACCTAATTTAAAATGCCAACAAACAACTACACCCAAACTTCAACATTTGCGGATGATACAGCTTTTTTAAGCGCACACGAAAACTGTCATTAAGCATCTCGTTACTTGCAGGATCATATATTTGAACTGGAAAAGTGGTTAAAATAATGGAGGATAAAGATCAACGAGCATAAATGCGTACATATAACATTCACATTGCGTCGGGAAACATGCCTGCCTATTAAAATCAATAATCAAATAATCAATCAAATAATCGGCGTTTAACGTGGAAATGGCATATAGAAGGAAAATTAACTCAAATGAAACTAAAAGCAATTCAAATTAATTGGCTTATTGAAAGAAATTCTCTTCTTAGTCTCGATTGCAAGCTTCTACTTTACAACTCTATCTTAAAGCCAATGTGGTGCTACGGTATTCAGTTATGGGGCACTGATTCGACCTCTAACATCGACAAAATTCAAAGGCGCCAAAATAAACTTCTTCGAATAATTACAGCCGCTCCCTGGTATGTCAAAAACTCAAATATCCACAAGGATTTCAATGTGCCATTAGTAAAAACTATGATTACGAAATATGCAGTAAAATATTTAAAAAGGCTGGAACTGCACCAAAATTAGAAGAAGAGACACAGCAGAACTCACCCAGTCAGATGAGCGATAAACGTCTACATATGTGAACAGAAACCGTGATGACGAATATTTTTTGTCTGGCACTGGCAGGACATAAAATAAAGGCAGAATTAGTTTGTACGTTCTGTTCTGTTACAAATCGGTTTAAAGATTAATGTTTGACTATTGACGTCATCCGGCTGCAATAGCTGAGTGAGTAAGACGGCAAAAACCACTGAAGAGATTGTGTGATTAAAATCGAAACTAGTCTGGGCAACCTGTCCATGAGCGCCTGGGTTCAAATCTCAGCGAAGTCAAGAATGAAAAATTATCAATAAAAATTTTAATTAATTTCATGTTGTAAAATTCCTGTTTTCATAAAAATAATTTAATGAAAATTAAATTCAATGAACTTAAGCCTAATTAAAAATATCAAAATTTGGATTTTACAAGAGCTTTCGCGGCAAATAAATTTTTTTTTCAAAATTCTGGTTTTTCTGCTTTAAATATCTATCTGCATACCCAACGGCTTGCTTCAATTTTGTTATCTACACTTAATTTTTACTCTAAAATTGTAAGCCAAAGGAGGGTGTTATTAAATATAAATGTTATTTTAAACTTTCAAATTGTATAAATATATAGCAAAAATTAAGTAAAAAGCAATTATATACGTTTCTGGCGATGTAATACAAAGAAATCTGGACCAATCTTTCAGTAAACCGACCAACTCAGAATCACTTTTTTAAAGTGATCTAACGATGTCCTTCCGTCCGTCTGGCATATAGATTTTAACCTCATAACATAACTTTGTTTTTGTGAGCCCATGGCTGCCCATCGTTTCCAAATTGGGCAAAATCTCAAAAATTCGTCTGGCTTTTGGGCTTTACCGATTATAATTTTTTAAATAGTTGAATATTTTGTTTTCCAATGAAAAATTTTTAATTTTTTTTGGGGCATATTTTTAACAATTTTCAGGGCATAGTTTCGAGATTTTACTGCATATTTAATGCGCATAAAACGCGTTTGTTAGAGCATATTTCAGCAGGGAAACCGCTTGTTTGTTAATATTTTTGTGATTTTAACATCTTTCGTTTTATATTTAAAAATTTTTTTTCGGATGTAGTACACAACGGTTCTTTATATTGATGGAATTATTGCTATATCGCTTAAAATCATTTTATTGTTATGAAATTCAAGCTTAATTATAGTAATAGTAAACCTAAAAATTATTCATACAAAAGAAAATTTGATAACATAATATAAAAACTATAACAATACGTAAATATATTTTCTACTCTTGCATATATTTCGAAAATTATTGTAGATAATTTAAATTTTAATTTTGTTGACACATATGAATGCAGTTTTTATCATCTTATTTTGACGTATCACTAAGGGAAAGGGAATTAACACGTGACAAGTCACTTGAGCATGGGGATGTCCTAGGAGGGGTTAATTGGCACCTTTTTGACAAGTCACTGAAATAACCATAATGGACACATCCAATTTCGGTTAAAATAATGCCAGTCGCTGATATTGTCACAAATGAACCATGTCGATATGATAGATCCCCTTCAGATAAATTAATAGAACTAGAGAGAATCAGGCACTACCTGCACAAAATCCAGTCACATGAATAGTTTTGTGCCAAGTACCTTTCCTCTGGACCAACTACACTCTAAACATATTATCACCAGTTAAGTGATAGGTCTTGTTTTCACCTATCACAATTCGTTCCTTTTAATTATAAAATTTTGTTCACTGGTCACGGGATAAGTGCTTTAAGAGCAATTGACACAAATTTCCCGCACGGATATCCCAAAAACTAAAAATGTTTCGCAAAAAGTGGCGTATACAACAAAATTGAAAAATTTTTTCGGACTTAGAAATTTTTTTCCAGACTTTGGAAATTTTAATATAAATCGATTAAGAACTTCACGCTAAATATCTGACAAAAATAATAGACCACTTTTTTCACGTAAATAAATTTTTGTGTATAAAATTTCGAACCTTTTTATTCGATTACCCAAAAAAAATTTTGTGATATACGAGAAGAAAACTTCGGCACGAAGATTTATAAGGTTTTAAACGATTTTATAGAATTGATGTAATAACGTAGATTTGATAGTTTATTAAAGGCCGGTATTCACTATCCTATTTAAGGCCGGTATTCACTATCCTATTTAGTCGCACGATATGTCAAAAAAAAAAAAATTTCATAAAATGATAGATTCTATGCGATCAGAGTTGCATTTTCTTGTAAAGTAGCTGAATCCTTTGAGTTTGCATCTTGTTTGTGGGATAGTGTGGCATTGACAGCAGATTTTGCAGACATTTTTTTTATGTCGGATAGAATTCCATCAGATTTTCGTGTGAATGAATCGTACGATTATGTAGGATAGTGAATACCGGCCTTTAGTCGCACGATATGTCAAAAAAATCGTGTGTGCTCATAATGTATGACAGTGTGGCTTAAAAATTAATTGAGTGACAGATTTTTTTGACAAGTCTGTCCGATTTGCAAATTTTTATGAACATTTTCATAAAATGATAGTTTATATGCGATCAGAGTTGCATTTTCTTGTAAAGTAGAAGAGTCATTTGAGTTTGCATCTTTTTTGTGGGATAGTGTGGCGTTGACAGTAGATTTTGCAGACATTTTTTTTTATGTCGGATAGAATTCCGTCAGATTTTCGTGTGAATGAATCGTACGATTATGTAGGATAGTGAATACCGGCCTTAAACAATACTAAAAAAAATTTTCAAGTTATTCGTTACAACTTACATATGATTCGACAAGAATATTTTTAGAGGGTTTTAAAACGATTCTTTAAAATTAGTTCTATATGCACCCAGAGAAAAACTATGTTTAAATATGGTCACCTCCAACAAAACAATTTTTAAAGAAAATGGAAAACAGATTATGGTTAAATTTCACCATACAATTGTCACCGACAACCATATTATGGTTAAATGTGTCCTTCATCAAGATGGCACAACCATATTATGGTTGCCTCCGAACATGTTATAATAGCATGGTTGGTTTTCAACCATAGCATGTTGCCTCTTGTTTAGAGGCAACCATAATATAGTTGTGGCTTCTTGATGGAGGACTAATTAAACATTAATATGATTGTCAGTGACAATAATATGGTTGAATTTAAACATAATATGTTTAATATTTTGTCTTAAAATAGTTTTGTTGGAGGTGACCATATTTAAACATGTTTTTTCTCTGCGTGTGGATTAGTCTTTAATAATTACAAAAATTATCAGTCCTATAAAATTTTACAGCATGATTTAATTAATGCTATTCTGATAGTTAAATTTGCAACTTATCCCGTTTGATTTATGATGATAATATTTGATTTCTTATCTATGAATGAATGCATTACTTTCAATGTATGTAGTAAGTCTATTTTTAATAGTCTTCTAGTTGCATCATACTTAAATTTATTACGAACTCATTGGTACACAGTTGTATTCGTAGCTGGAAAATGAGCAAAAAAAAGTTTGTATGTATAATTTTAGACAAAAACAGAATTTTAAGCCTTAATTGTACATTGAACTTTTGTTTCAAGCTTGCACGACTCTCGTACAAGTTTGCGATAAATGCGTTGTTGCAATGTTAAAACGATGTTACATCATGCATGTTGAAACTGACGCAATTGAAATGAGAGTTTGTGATAAATCAGTCTTTATTTTTCAAGAATTACTACAAGATGCAACATTGGAATTGGAAAAAACCCAATTCATGATAAACTGGTAGTCAGGCAAGATTATATACATTTGATATCTACGTAAGTACATACTACATACATACATATCTTACATATAGAAATTATTTTCAACTTGAAACTTTATTTTATTTGATTGCTAATATTAATTATTTTTTGGGGGAAATAATTTTTTTTTAATAAATTAAATGGTTTTTATTTCTTGTTGAAAAGTTTGATTATTTTAAAATATGTATGTTCTAGAGTATTCAATTATTTGACTTTTGGTGTTGTTCGATTAAGGAATTAATCGATTTTTAAATTTTAATTTTGCTCGACTAATCGAATAAGAATTTTAATATGTTCGAATAACTCGAATAATTCAAATAATATTAGCCAATGGAAAAAAACATACATGCCTATTTGATTTGATACTTTTATTATATTAATAAACAGAAATAAACAATTGGGTTGTTCAAATGGGTATATTACCAGTAGGGAGATCGATTATTCAACTTTTTTCCAAAACCGGGTTTCAAACATTCCGAATAGTTGCTATTTTAAAAAACCCGGTTTTCGGTTAAGCATTTTTAAAACAACCGGTTAACCGGTTTTAATTCGAATACAAAAAACACAAAAATCAAATAAGTTTTTTGAATAAAAATGAAGCAATTCAAAAAGGTAAGGACCCCACAAAATACATTTGTAGATATGACTTAAGGTATGTTCTGACCTAACAAATATTGGACGATAAATTCGACGATAAAGTGTGGCCAGTAAATTAATCAAACTTTAGCTTTATTTTTTACAATAAATTTAATAAACTTTATTTGTAAGTAGATAATTGTGTAATGTAATTTAGAAACTTTAAAATTATGTTTGATGTCAACAAATGTTTTGCAAAAGTAAATAAAAAATTATGGGAGTTTAATAAATTGATTATTTTACATACTCTTCCAAATTTATTTTAAATGCGTTTTAATTTGTTGGTGGTGTCTATATGAATCCCTTGACTTCAACCATATTTCTGAAAAGTTGCAAACAAAAACTCTTAAAAAGGATTATATATTTCAAATTATTTTGTTTCAGCATTATAGAAACGAATAGTAATATAAAAATGCTTTTTGTATGAAATATATGTCAAATCTTCTACCACAATAAAAACCTTCCCTGACATTGTTGATTTCTTCAATTTTGTTTTTTTAGTTCTTGGTGTTTTAATAAATAAAACTGATGAATTTTATCTATATCGTTGATTCCGCCGGAATGTTGTAGTTTTAAGCATGATGATATGCTAGAACTAATAAAGAGTTTATAGTGACTTAACGGGAATTCCTTCCACGGCAATACAACGGGTTAATATTTAACCCAATGGTTAATTTTTGTCTGTGTATTTTATTATATATATATGTTCCCGAAGATCCTGTAAGGAGCATAGGGCCTGTGTATTTTAGTAAAGTATTATTTGTCGTCCCTTTAAAACTGCTTCGATCGGAGTTAAGTTATATTTGGAGTGCATAAATGTCAACCATGTGGACTAATTACAACTGATTTATAATTCGTGACAGGGAATAACCTTTGCAACTTATCACTTGAGGGCACTTCAGGCACCTAAGCTTCTCTTTTAGATCCCGTTCGAAATATATCCAGAGTTAAGATCTATATAAAATATATTTAATATTTAGAATACTCTAGCACAAATTACTATTTACTTTTAAACTGAACACTTTTTTGTAGTATTTTGAATTGTTTTTGGTTTTTTTTTTACAAGAACACACGCTTGTATAAGCGATTTTTATTTACATTGCTCATAATGTTTTTTAATTTACATTTTGTTTTGACATTCTTCATAAAAAGTTTTAGTTTCCCAATATTCTATTAGAAAAATACTTAAATTACGGGTACATTTACAACAAGAGTAAGGAAAACGTATATAAATTACACATTATAAATGTAACCGGTTTATTTTACCAAAAAAACCGGCTTATTCGTTATTCGAAAATTGGACATTTTAAAATAACTGGCTTGGGCAGAACCGGTTAAAACCGGTCGAATAATAACCGTTCGATCTCCCTAATTAACAGCAACAAAATATATGTATATAACAAAATTTAAATAAATGTATTTTGTTGTTGTGAAAATAACTAAATAACCATATAATCTGTTAACCAGCCTTCCGTGAACAACCAAAATAAAATAAAAATATAGTTAAACAATAAACAATAAAATAACAATTCATTTATACTACGCATAAAGTTCTTAAACTTTTATATAAAATAAATAATTAAAAAATGAAAAACCTTGCTGCAAAAGATACAGTTTATAAGGCGATAAAGAGACCGAAACTGGATTAAAGAAAAAATAAAACTATAAACCCGGGATGTTAAATGGGGTTTCAAATTTTGTACCAACTTTCAAAAAAAATTGTACATTTTGGACCTTCACGGTACCATTTTTTTAATTTATTGAAAAAACAAAAAAGTACATAAAAATTCAATTGTACACAAAAACAAAACTTAACATTATCATACATTATATGTATGTATGTATTAAAAAAGGTACATAAAAGTCTTATAAATATATGAGATCAAAATCGGGCACTTATTTGTTTAGTTACTAAACTATTTGGAATTTTCGCATCATAGCAGCGTGAATTTGTCGATCTTAACCAAGCCTTTGTTTGTATGAGACTTGATAATGTTGGCACATGTAATCTCTTTCTTTCCTTAAAGCCCTTATGACACTACATTTTTTATTCATTGAATTGATATAGAATTGATGGAAAGAAACAGTAAATGTTGGAAAGAGCAAACTATAAAAAATGTAAACAGAAATTTTTTTTTAGTTTTTCTTTTGTTTTGATTTTATTCATTTTATTAAATGTTGTCAACTTTTCGTTTATAGAAATCATAAAAACAAAACAAACAAAAAGCGGTTAATCGCTGAATTTCCACATTTACCGCTGATTCAGCAACACTTTTTATATTTCAAGCTTGAAATGTCAATTTTAAGTTGAACAATTTTACATTGTTTTTGACATAACTTAATTTTTTATCGATAACTTTAGTAAAATTTTTGACAGTTTGCTATTTATCTTAATACAGCTGAACTCTTTGCACTTGATAAATTTTTCTATTATATTATATTTGCACTGTTCACCAAAACTAGAACAATGCATTAAAAATGTAGTGTCATAAGGCCTTAAGCCTAGTACTCTGTTCCAATTTGTGAAAAATGTTCAGCAACATCTATTATTTCATGCGAAAAATTTGACATGTATCAATGTTACCTATTTCGAGAGTTTGCACAATTTGACGTTTTTAATCTTTCAAAAAATGCGACATTGTTTTGGATATGTAAACAAAACCCACATGTATTTTACTAAAAAGTATTTTTTAAATAAAAAATTAAGTAAAGATGAAAGTAAATATTGATGAAAAACTGTTACCGGTTGTGTTATTTATGTTTTGTAGTTCTCATTTTAATATTAAGTTTAAACTTTTTTCATTTGCTTAAAATTCCATGTGAAATAAGTGCAGCTTATATTATTTCGCAGTTGTAAAAAAAATGTTGCCAGAAACATTTCGCAACGTTTTCACAAATTAAACAGAGTACAACTTATTAACATTTTTTCATAGAAATTCCGCACAATTTTTTTTCATATGAGTTTTGACAGCAATTCACGTGAAATGTTGAACAGAGTACTAGGCTTTAGTTTTAATAATATTTTGAAAAGAAAAAACTCTTTCCACATTTGCAGACGAATGTGGAATGGATTAATTTCCAGCATCTACTCTAGAAATGTCAGGAAGTATATGGACATTCAGCACATTTTGTAAATTAGCTACTGCCGACAAAAAACTACAAATGTTTTCAGTTTTTAACGATTGCAGTTGCTCGACATCAGTTAAAGCTCTAAATTGATTATTGATTGAATAAAAATTTACAATTTCATTCGGGAACATTTTTACTAGAAGAGGTACAATACTACTTTTTTTTTAACCTGAAATAACATTTTCAGGAGTAAATTTATGGAACCACATTAAAACTTCGTTATTAAAGTTGACTTTGGTTCTCAAAACTTCGCAATATTTTATATAAAAATGTTTTGCATTTTCTTTCATTTCTTTAACCATATCAATATTGATATTACGAGTATTTGTAGAAATATATAAATCCTCTTCTGTTCCGCAATAAATTTCTTCAAAGGGCATGTGAGTTTTGTAAAGGTCTACGATAGATTTTTCACATTCATCCAAAACATTTTTATGTATGAAATAATGCGCTATTTGGCGAAACAAAAAAGTTAGCCTTTGTAAAAATACATGTATTCGAGCGTCTTCTGATTGTATTTCTAAATTAACCATGTTAATAATTTTGAGTGCATATTGCATAAATAAAAAAATGCCATTTAAAAGAAGGATTTTTAAATCCTGATGAAAGAAATAATAATTTAAAAAATTAATGCAATGAAATGGACTTAAAAATTTGTTTGCTATACTAAAAATTAAAAAAAGAGGGAACTATGACAAATTTTTAAATTGTACCAAATGAGTCACGGTAGTCAAAATGTACCAACAACAATTGTACCAACTTTAACATCCCTGCTATAAACAAAGTAAACACTACTGCGGTTGAACAGACCATAAAATGATCTGAAAGCCAAAGTTTAATACATGCATTAGGTTCAGCAGCAATCGGGGTCCATTAATTTTTATTTCAGTGTATAATTTGCAATTATGTCCCGCCTGATATACTTAATACGGGAATTCAACATAATTTTCATCTCATATTTTTATAAACTAGAGTTTGCAAGTGGTTGAAATTCGACCATAATTTTTTATGCAAATATGAAGAAAACATACATATAAGTATATATGACTTTAAATGTTTAGAAAATTAGTTTTTATTGTCTTAGGGGATCGATTTGGCTAGGTACCAACCTCCGAACCAAATGTTCTCTTCTACTTAAGTCCGTGAATGTTTAATTTAGTTTTTTAAGTTGAATTATATGAAAAAAGTCAGAAAGTACCAATTGAAAAAGAAAAATGTACAAA
The DNA here is from genome assembly GCA_943735925.1 of Pollenia amentaria. NCBI lineage: Eukaryota > Metazoa > Arthropoda > Insecta > Diptera > Polleniidae > Pollenia > Pollenia amentaria. Next base: position 195,676,316 of record OX031007.1, on the reverse strand, counting down.
AATTTCGCCTCTTAAATATAGTTTCTCAATCACTCAGGACTCTGCATGCTGAATTTTATGTTTCTATGTTCAGAATTATTAAAAATTCAAAAAGTACCAGTTAAAGAACGAAAAGTACCAAAAAGCTCTTCGTTACAGATTCTTATTCACTCAGAGACATGCATGTTTAATTTTATGTTTCTGGGTCCAATACTAACGGAAATGCAAAAAGGACCATTTGAAGACCAAAAAAGTTTTCTCTTATAGATTCTCACCCATTCGGGACATTGCAGGCTTAGTTTTATGTTTCTAGGTCCAATATTAACTAAAATTCAAAAAGTACGAGTTGAATAACAAAAAAGTGCCAACATTTTTCATCTTATAGGTTCTCATTCACTCAACCCCTTGCACAAATAATATTTTATTTCTAAGTTCAATATTACAAAAAATTTAAAAATTACCACACGCAGTACGGAAAAGTAAAAGAAAGAAATATTAATATTCCTATACTTATTGGTTTAAAAGCTAAATGGGGAACCCAAAAGTTCCAAAATAGAGGTTAAACCATTTTACTCTCTGAAAGGGCCGAATTGCAAAGAGAACCAGACACCTGTCCGCTTATTTTTTTAATGAACAACGATAAGTATAATTTTTTTTTTTGAGTTTCTATTAGTTTTGGAGATATGAAGTCACCGAATTTTTACCCTTTTTACAATCTTAATAAAATATACATTGTGCACTTCTGCCTTTTAAATGGTGTATTTTTTGTTTAAATCGGTTGACAAACAGAGACGGAAAGTGTTCTTAACCGTTTCGCCTTTGCCGATTTATATATAGATTATTTACTTTATTTTAGACTTTTTATCGCGCCAATTTTAGGAGAGGTCCAACCTATTTAAACAAGTTTATAATGTGTACACTCATAAAATTATTACAGTACCTGATTTATATTATTTATTAAATTCGTTTTCCGTACTGTTAAAATTTAATAAAAATATAGTTATTTTACGAATCAATTTTTTATTCAACATTTATGTTTGTTATTCAAAAAACAAACTACCAAAAAATATTGTTTTTCAGTACTAATATTCTTATGTAGTTTGATTTTTTGTCAGTTAAATTATATTTTTTTAAAGCAAGAACTGCAAAAGTTTACGGAATACATTGTTAAATAAAAAAAAAAAAAAATTCAATAATGTATGTAAAATTCATTTATTTTAAATGAATTGTAAATGATCCGTTTTTTAAATAAATTTTTAGTTATTTAAAATAAATTTTCTGTGGGATTTACCTACATAATATTTTGAGTGTAATTCAATTAAATAATTTATTAATCCTGAAAATCAAGTAAAATTGAAATCAATGGAGATTCTCAGCTAACTTTCTGGAAGTTCTTGTTAAGATAAGAACTCAAAGAATAAAGAAACTTTTTAACCTGGATCGTTTTCAAAGATTGTTCGATTCCAATTTCACTCATATGTATTTGATTTACCGAACATATCTGATAATTTTATTTTTCTTCATTTTAAAGCTCTACTCTATAGGTTTGGGTAAATTGTTTCTTTAACGTATTACTATTTTACCCAAACAATCCGTGATTTTGTTTTCAACTACTTCGGTTTTTAAGACGAATCTAACAATACCTAAATATTTATGCCTATTTTTAGGTAAAATTTTTTATGTTGTTCTAGTCCCGAGGAAAGAAACCACTACAGAGGAAGAAACAAATCAACCGGAGACTTCAAGTTGTTCAACGAAACCTAAGAAAATGAAACTTGGGAACTACGTAAAAGCATGGGATGACCATAATTTACTGAAAGGATGGATAACGAAAAAAATGTCTAATATATTTTGGTATTTTCTTTAAAAATTTTGCAATTTTGAAACAAGTATTTTTTCTGAGAAAACAAGATTTTTTTTAAAAATATATGGTAACGCTGAGTGCGAGTAACACAATAGATACAGAATGAAAGAACATGTTATTATTAATTTGTTATGTTTTTTATTAGCTAAGAATCTAAAAAAAAAAATATTTTCATATCAAAAAGTAGAATTTTTTAAGAAATTAAGTTAAATCTATTAATTGACATAAATTGTTCGAATTATTCCTTATTTGAAATTGGCTATTTTAATTGTTTGATCAAATAATAGAGAAAAATTTCTTCGATTAATCGAACAACGATTAATTGATTGGATACTCTAAAATGTAATTTTGTAGTGTTTATGACGTTGTATAAATAAAATTTTGATAAATTCAAATATTTCTTAATGCCAAATGTGTACCCTGGATCGAATTTGACTTTTAATTGTAAATACGAGTAATTTAATTTTTTTTTTGGTTTTATATGGATTAGCCAAATTTATCGCATTAAAGTTCTTTAATTCAGTTGTTTTATTAATGCGTAAAAAACTAAGTAAATTTATTTCGCATTCAATTTAATAAAATCTGACGAATTGAATGAATTTCAATTACGATAACACGTTTTTGATATATTCAAAATATTATCTATAGTTGTCGTATCTTAATTAAATAAAATTTCTAAACTTGTTAGCTATTTACGAGTAAATTACAATAAATAAAAAAATAATTTTTTATAACATTTTATTTATTTATTCATTGTTATCATCTTTTTTAAAAATTTGAATATAATTTATGTTAAGTTTTATCTAAATAATTTATCTAAAATAATTAATATTTACGTAATAGTAAATATTTATAATAAAGATTTGGTATTCATTTTTATATCGAATTTTAAGACCCCTAATAAGTTAGAAATCTTTACAAATCATTTTTAAAAGATTTTTTTATATGGTCATTTCCCGGTTGACTCACGATACATTCGTACGTCTAAAATGGGGAAGAAACCCTACACAACCAAAAAAACAATATTTCGCTCATATAATTTTAAAAAAGCATTTTGTTCTAGCACTTTATATAGTGTTAAATCTGTATTTTTGCAAACAAACATACACTTCATACAAACTTCTTCCCGAAATGTCTTTGTGCCCATAAGCCATCTGGTTATTTTCGTGTTTAGATTAAATTCTGTTCAAAAATATTTTACAGCAAACTTTATCTTATTTGAATTGTTGCTGCACAAAAAACTTTTATGTGAATCTTAACCTCATAACATAAGTTTGCTTTGGCGGGACCATGACTGCCCATTGGTACCAAATAGGGTACAATCTCGAAACCCCGTCTGTAAATACTGTGCTGCATGGTATGGTTGTACCGCTATAAATTTTGACTGGTTTTCATATGCAAATATTATCAATTGCTGAATGTTTTGTTTACAAATAAGCCATTTTTGAGGCATGATTTTAACAATTTGTATGAAAACACGAAACGAAAATATGTATTTGGCTAAATATCTCAATTAGTAGGTCGCAAGTGGTAAGTGGTTTTATATACCATTGGATGTTGCTTCAAAAACTCTTTGCGATGATACCAAATTTTATTTATGTCGTCTTGGAGCAAAGTACAAAAAAATTCGAAAAACTGAAAAAAGAACTTTTTTAAAAATGGTCCAGCTCACGGACGGTCAACGCTAGAACCAAAATATTTTGGGAATCATCATAACACATATCAAGCTTTATTTTCAGAAGGGTAACTAAAACACTTTTTTCGGCTCCATACAACTTGAGTCGGTCTAATATATATGTATATGGATTATATATATAAATAAATAAAAATATAAAACCATTTTCCAAAATATGTGTGCAGTAACATCATAAGCCACAATAATTTTTTATTCGGCTTTGTTCCTGTCGTCCAAAGATGGGTAGGTGATAGTAGTAGTTTTAAAGGGCTTTAAAAAAGAGTGTACATTATAATTTCATGAAGGACCTAGTTGATATATTTGGTTTTACTTTAAAGTCGATTATCTCAAAATAGTTTCATTTTAATTGATTTTTATTTTCAAATAATTAAATTTTTTTTTAAATAATTCATTAAATTTTTGTTTAAGTGCTACAATCTGTTTTTTGTAATAGGAACAAAATCATTTGAAATAATCAGAGATGGGCATATCCTGGGGTCACGAACGTACGTCCGTACGCTTTTGATGTATAAATAATATAAAAAACAAAACTTTTTCCAGCATTTTTTTTGCGATTCGATAGCATTTGGTAGCTCTACGTTTAGTGCAAAAGATGGATTTCCTCGAGTTTAAGTTTTCATAATGATAGTTATAAACATATGGTCACGAATGTACGCAAAATAGAAGTCAACTTTAGCTGACAGTTGTGAAATGTAAAAATCTGCGAAATTGAACGAAATATTCAAAAGTGATTAGTTTATTTAAAAGTGCATTAATGTAGGTCTCTATCCAGTTTATTCATTCGATAAACGGTTAACCGATTAATTAGTACCCGATTAACGGATCGGTTAATTTAAAATTGGCTTTTTTCCATTAACGATTAAGTCGGTTAATTTCAGTCGATTAACCGTTGTAACAAAATTTTTAACTTTTTGTAGTCTTATAACATATTTTTTGTGTTTTTAATTATTTATTTCGTCCCATATTCAAAAGGAATGTGGTAAAAGTGATCTTTATTTAAAATAACAACAACAGCTTTTTTTTGTTTCACGTACTTTTTATATGTATGTGTTAAGTTATTTGTTACTTCTGATATCTTTTCATATCAATCTTTTAACAGAATTAACCGAAACAATTAGAAGTGTTAAAAATTTAAACAAATTTAAAACAGGACTCTAATGGCATAATGGAAGATTTTATATGTTAAGAGAAATCCAGGAAAAGAACTGAGAAATTGGATATTATGTATTATGGGCTGCTTTCGATTTCTCCAACATTTACGATAAGTGAAAGAATTTTTTTCACGTCAAGTTTTATCAAAACTAAAGAAAAGAATCAATCGTAAACATTTAAACCAAATTAATTTTCTAAAAGATTATTTTATAAGATCTCTTTAAACTATTGCAATATTGTTTAATTGGCTCAAGTACCGGTCGCGAACGAACGTAAGATTTTTCCATATGTTTTTAGATATTTTAAAGAAAGAGTGCAAACATAACAAATTTTTTTGCATGTAAAATAATTAAATATAAAAATGTCTTTAAAAGTATGTAGTTTAAAAAGAAAATTTAAATTTTCCAGTTTCCAGCCCAATTTCCTCAAGTAAACCAGCTGAGATATCATAGCATATCATATACATATACCATTCTATTATAAAAACATAGACTTTTTTTTATAATTATAAAAAATAAAACACGATGATTATCAACATTTTATTTTTCCATCCTGGTTGAACATTCGGAGGAAATGCCCATATATAAGCTTTTTCATAAAATAACATTATATACGAATTTATATGCATTTTTAAGCATTATATGACAAAAAAGAAAAGCATTAACGATAAAATATGCCCAAACAAATCGATGTCATTTTTTAACAAAAAGTGTGATCCGGATAAATAACTTTTTTACATAGTAATTGAACGCTCCATGAAAAACATGCATTTGTATGTAATTCCACGTCCCAGTCATGATAATCAAAGATGGTAATTTAGTTATTTTCGCGTGCATGCAAAGCAGGAATCTAGGGATTTTTGCTCCACCAACAACAAGCTCTAAAATAAAGTATTACTAAGGGTGTGTGTGAAACGATAGCAAAGTACTCATCGAAGTAAAATGTTGATACTGTTTAGGTGAATAAAATTTCACTAGCCTAGAGCTAGTATAAATTTTGACATTAGCGTAGAAGTTTTTGACCATTTTTATTCAGCATAAAACTTTGCTACCGTTTCACACACAGCCTAATTAGTAAATAGTGAAATCCGATTAATATAAATTTGCCACTAAATGAAAAAAAAACCCCTAAATCTGTGGGAAAATCCCCTTATTTGACAACCTTGGTTGCCAACTTCTTAATTTGTTCTACTCCATAAATTTTTGGTCAGTCAATTTCAATTGGTTTTTACTAAAAGACTAATGCGGCAAGGGCTTAAGGGCTTAAGTTGACTTACGTTAAATTTGAGTTTATGTCAACTTTGTAATCTCCATGTTTGAAAGTACCCATGGACAAAGAGAATATATAAGATTTTTGAAGAAAATTCTAAAAGTCGATTGAAATTTTTATAAACTTAAGTGGGGAACAGAATAGTCGCTGTAGTACACGGTTACGAATAGCGCTGCAAGCTGTGAAAATTTAAAAACGGCAGTATGAAAATAGTATCAACAGACTACGTAGTTGTAGTAGTCGTTGCAGTTGAAGCGCAAAGTTTGAAATTTTGAACTTTGCTGCGCTACAGAGCATTCGTCAGCTTCAGCTACTAAAAAGAAAATTACTCTTTTAACGACAATCTTGGTCCAGTTGGCAATAAATCTTTTAAATATTAAAATAAAAAGTTTATTTTGCTTTTCCAAATGAAACCCTTAAGCCGGATGTAGAGTGTTTTAAAAATATTCTAGTATTATCTCAACCTTTAAGAAATCTTACTTTGTATACTATTACACAAATTTAACCTAAAAAATTTGTCAAGAAATTCTCATACAATGACTAATTCCTACAACTTTTAATAAACCGAAGAACAACTGTTTTTGTTTATTATAACATTTTTTTTTTTGAAGATTTTTAAATAAACAAAAAACGAAAATTCTACAAATATACTCTAAAAGATAATAAAATCTATACATAAACGTAAGTTTTTATAAATCTTAAAAACTAGTTGAAAATGTTTACTTTATTTAAATTATGATCTGTATAAAAGTTCAGAGTACTAAGACAACAAAAACACAAAAATTTCTAAATTTATGAAAACAATGAAAACAACCTGTGTTTGTCTCCAAACACACACAATAATTACAAACATATGCAGCAACAGAAAACTCTTTGATAAAACACGCGTACTTAAAGATACATGAAAAGATACAAGAGCTTGCCGTACGTGGTATACAACTTGTGTTCGATCAACCGCTAAACAGTTAAAGCTGCTACTACACCGTTCTGCTAGATGCAGTCGCAGAAGGTGCTGCAGCTCTTGCAGTTAATGACTCAGACTAAAACATAGTAGACGATTCCACTCGAATCTCTTCAATGGAATAGAAGAAAGAAAAATCGTAAATTTATAGAAAAATATTTCGAACGAAATTTTACTCAATTGCATGTTAAAGCAAGAAAAAGTTATAATAAAGTAAAGTCGACTTAGGAGTACACCTAAACATTGTCAACGTTGTTAAAAACACTTTTGATTGCTTTTTTGCCTTTTTATATCCATCTGCAGTTTTTTATTACTTTTGTAATTTCAACGATATTGATATTATATCGTATAAAGTATATAAAAGATGTTGATTTTGAATAAAACACAAATTATTTAGGAAATTATTGTCATTTCTTTTTATTATGATAATATTGGTATAGTTCAATTATGTATGGAACAAAATATCGGCCAAATTCACCTCCATCTGATGGTCAAAATTTTCGATGACACTGAGGCATAATTGAGGTTCTAAGCCGTTAATGTGCCGAATTATCTCATCCTTTAGCTATTGAATTGTTGCCTGCTTATCGACATACACCTTTTCTTTCAAAAAACCCCAAAAGAAAGAAGTCCAACGGTGTCAAATCACATGATCTTGGCGACCAATTGACATCGCCACAACGTCAGATATCACGGTCATTGAATTTGTCGTGCAAAAGAGCCATTGTTTCGTTAGCTGTGTGGCAAGTGACACCGTCCTGCGTAAACCACATATCGTCCACATCCATATCTTCCAATTCGAGCCATAACAAGTTAGAGTGCTATATTCGGCTGTGCCGAATCTTTGATACCCTCCACCGACAGGAGTGAGCTCTATATGATAAATACATATATATTATTAACTAATCTTCACAAAAACGAGCGTCAGCATTAAAATTAGTTGCGGTTTAGACATGAATTAAATTATTGACCGACAATAAGAAAATTTTAAGCGTTTCTTGTTAGGGCTTTGAACATGCTTGAGTAAAATATCATGATCGTAAAAATTTTAGCCGAACGAAAATAATTTTTAGGAGGATAATTTGTATTGGACCTATGGTAAATTATGGCCCAATCATCCGAAAATTCTGAAGACTGATTTCTAGTATTACAAAAAATATATTAGAATAAATTTCAACACAGCAGTGTAATTAGTTTTAGCGTTAACAGAAAATTTCACAAATTTGCATGATATTTTTTCTGGCTATATGAATTTAAGTAAGACATTTTACCGCAATATCTATATCTGTGATGGTTTAAGGCGAATTTTATTATTTTCCCAAAGTGAGCTTTATTTGGTTTTAGGCACAATAAACTGTTTTCCGAGAGTAGGGTTTATATGTGGCCTAGGGTAAATTATGGACCAACCTTCACAAAATTTGGCAATGTGATTTCTCGTCCTATAAAACTGTGACGTACCGAATTTAAGTATGATAGCGTTATTTATTACGGTTTTAGGCGTACTAAGCTGTTTTCCGGGAGTAGGGTTTATATGGGGCCTAGTGTAAATTATGGACCGATCGTCAAAAAATTTTACAGTGTGATTTCTGGTCCTATAAAACTGTAACGTACCAAATTTAAGTATGCTATCGTTTTTTATTGCGGTTTTAGGCGTACTAAACTGTTTTCCTCGAGATGGGTTTATACGGGGCCTATGGTAAATTATGGACCGATCTTCAAAAAATTTTACAGCGTGGTTTCTGGTCCTATAAAACTGTGACGTACCAGTATGATTTGCAGTCGTACAGACCAAATTCGATGCATTAATAAACCAGTTATGTTAGTTTTTGTATCAAAATTATCAATTTTTTCAGGGTGGTGGTTCCACATTTTGATTCATAGTTCAGATCCTACTGAACCGATGTTGCTGGATTTCAATCCCAAACTGCTTAGGATAACTACAAGCAATTTGAGACCAAGTTTGTTCTTTTCTTTTGCGTTTTTCAAAAGTGAGTGTGGTAAATCGACTTAGAATTACTCAAGGACCCAGAATATATATACTTTATGGGGTCTTAGATGTATAATAAAAAAGTTTCACACGGAATGACAAACTTAGTATACCCTCATTCACCACAGTGGTGGTGGAGGGTATAAAAAGTTTGTTATCATCTCACGATAGTGAACACCATTCACAGTAACTGCCTCACCGGCCTCATTTTGGAAAACATACGGCCCCATGATGTCGCCAGCCCATAAACTGCACTAAGTAGTCACTCTTTGTAGGTGCATTGGTTTTTCGACAATCAGTCTTGGATTATCATTCGCCCAAATGCGGCAATTCTGCTTATTGACGAATCCACTGAGGTGAAAATGTGTCTCATCACTGAAGATGATTTTCACGATATACATTTTGATTTGAACGCCCATTTTCTTAATAAGCCTGAATAGCTTTAACGCGTTGCTCTTTCCATGGTTCAAATTGAGATAGTCTAAAATGTGAAATGAAATGCAAAAAAAAAAACTTAACGTTTAGGTGTGGTGCGCATTCAACATCGGCCCTTAAAATTTAACCACCCGTTACATACATATCGCACTTAATCAACAAGAGGTTAGTTACTAATTAAATTTTTATTTTTTTTACTTTTTCGAAAAAATTTACACGTTATATTCATATCTACCAGCTGTTAAGATAACGTGCTATTTTGTCTACTTTTTGGTAATGAAATGCTCGATTGTTATAAATCAATACCACATATAGCCCGAAATAGATTGCTATTTAAATTCACCCAGATTGGTTTACAAATGGCTAAGATATGATCAAGAAATCAAATTAACAAGATCTGTTTAAAAAAAATACCAAGTTATAAATAAGCCAGTTACTCAGTACTCAGAATTTTAAGCCAAAGAGTAACACAGATTTATCTTTCGCTTCCTCCATCCCAGCGGGAAAATGAGGAATTGAATTGAAAGAAGTAATCATTAAGCTACGGTCACACTTGAAAAATATTTGACGAAAAAGACGTAACCAACAGGGAAACTAATATATTATTTCGATTAATTGAAAAATTTATTTTGAGTATAAATCCTACATCATACAAAAAACAGTTGTTTGCTGTGTCTGGCAGTATAATTAGTTTTATTTGTGATATTAAGATCATGTTAAATTTCACTAACTATTAACAAAATAAGTGGTTATGCTTGTTTGGTCAATTATTTAATAAGTGTGACCGTAGCTTTAGAATTGAGAAGGTAATTTTATCTGACACAATAATTGTGCATTGATTACCACATATATTCCCTCATTTGCAGAGCAAGAAATGTATTGTTTCTGTTCGTGACTATTATTCGTGTTTTTCTTTTACATATTTTCTTAATTTTTTTCCTGCCTTTATGTCGACTAATAATTTTAATTTTAAAGGATGAATTCAGATATATAAAAACAATTTAATTCAATCCTAGGACATGTTTTGTGTTAAGAATAAAAAGTTCTGGAATTAAATATTAAGTATATGCATAAATTGTATTACCAGGATGGCCCATAGCTATATGGCAAATTATTTCTGTCAGATTTTTTGCCCTCTCATCCCCTTGTTTGGTGAATTTAAGAAGAAAAAAATTATACTGAAAAAATTTCAGGGGTATAGGTTGAAGTTAAGACGTCCCTCAAGCCCGCTCAAATTTTGAAAAATCTATAATTTCACAGAAAATCTGATTTTAATGTACTGTAAGTTTAAGGCTTTTAATTTTACAAGACTATTTTGTAAGAGAAAATTGTTCGCCAAGAAGTTTCCAACATTCGTTACTTAAACAAATTCTCTCCTAGTCTCATATTTAAAAACTTAATTAAAGAGCATTGAAAAAAACCAACAACAATGAAATTTTCAAAATTCAAATTAATTTTTTTCAGTTTTTGTAATAATTTGCCATTAAATAATTACTTTTGCTATTAAATTTAAAAGAATCAAAATGTGTACGTAATTATCGTTCGAAAGAGATATAAAAGACAAAATTTGGTTAAAAAATGTTGAAGTCATTAAAATTTCCCCGGGCCATTAACGTGTCTCAGGCCACTTAAACAAAAAATGTAGGAATAAAATTAACATACGAGTATTTTCAGAAATATTTGAAAAAGAGCTATTTTTACTTAAAATATACCTGTAAATACTTTTATATGAGTTTTCTTGTAAAATGTAACTTCAAGTTACAGTACACAGAATAAAGTTTTTTATCAATTAAAAAAATTGATTAAAAAGTAATTAAATTTAATTAATGTGATAATTGAATCAATTATTTTTTTAGTTGAAAAAAATTAAAACAATATAATTTTGTTTTAATTAATATTTAATTTGTTTTGAAATAAATTTTTAATTAAAATATTAATTAAATATCAAAAAATATTAATTGACTTTTTCGTTTAAAATAAAATAATTTAAACTTGTAGAATTGTTGTTGGAAATTGTCAATATTTAATTAAATAAATTAACACATTGTTTGAAATGGTAAAGTTTTTTGATCATTTTTTTAATTAAAATTACAAATATCATTTATTGGAAAAAAATATTCACAATTTTACAATTTTTAGTAATCAATATAATCATTTTGGTAATAGCTACAAAATCAATAACTTGTTTGCTTGATATTATGAGTTTGGTATAAAATTGGTGATTAGAGACAATTTTAAATTTGTTCTGTGTACATCAAAATCAGATTTTCTGTGAAATTATGGTTTTTATTTTCAAATTTGAGCGGGCTTGAGGCACGTCTTAACGCCAACCTATCCACCTGAAATTTTTTTAGTATAATTTTTTTACAAAATGAACCAAACTGGGGGTGAGACCGGACAATATCTAAACATTTTTATTAATGGGCACCCTAATGTAAGTATTACATTCTCAATTCCTTTTGATTACATTTTCACGCTGGGATACTGTACAATGTACATGATACAGTACTACAGACAGAAATGTGGCATAGAATTGAGTGTAACACACTTTCTCATTGTACTAAGAACTTAACGCAGAAGCGCTATTGCTTACCCTGTAATGTATAAAGTGTGTAGTGGTGTGCTATCAAGTGAAAGGTTTTGGCCCAATATGTCTTTCTGAATTAAGGATTTTGGTACTATACAAAATAAGCTACGCTGATATAATTGAGTTTTGTTTGGTTTTATAAAATAGCGAAAGGGTCTTATACATATTTTTATTTTTTGTTAAATAATCTATATATATAAAATTGTAACGTTACTGACTGACTGACTGACTGACTGACTGACTGACTGATTCATCATCGCACAGCCTAAACGCCTGAAGCTAAAAACTTGAAATTTGGACCAGGGGTTGGTCTCACCCCAAATCGATCCACTAAGACGGGATTTTTGGAAATTCGAATGTTTAGGGGGTAAAAAAGGGCAAAAATGGGTAAATTCGGTAACCTTATATCTCTAAAACTAAAAGAGATACAAAAAAAATGTAATACTTATCGTTGTTCTTTAGAAAAATAAGCAGACAGGTGTCTGGTACTTTTTGGAAATTCAGCCCTTTAACGGAGTAAACGGGTAAAACCTGTATTTTGGTACTTTTTTGTCACCCCATCTATCTTTTAAACCCATAAACATAGAAATAAGGGTTATATCACATTTGAAACTTATCTAAAAAATCCAAATACGAATTTTGTACTTTTTCGAAATTCAGACGTTTAAGGGGTAAAAAGCGTAACTATTCTTGGTACTTTTTCTATAAAACATTTTTTCTTATTTATTGACATAAACGTATTAAATTATGGGCTCCCACTACAATATTGAAATTTTTCATGCTTCAATGGGGAGAAAAAAAGTACCAAAAAGGGGATATACGGAGTAAACGGGTAAAATCTGTATTTTGGTACTTTTTTGTCACCCCATCTATCTTTTAAACTAATAAACATAGAAATATAACCCTTATTACATTTGAAACTTATCTAAAAAATCCAAATACAAATTTGGTACTTTTTCGAAATTCAGACGTTTAAGGGGTAAAAAGCGTAACTATTTTTGGTACTTTTTTTATAAAACATTTTTTTTTATTTATTGACATAAACGTATTAAATTATGGGCTCCCACTACAATATTGAAATTTTTCATGCTTCAATGGGGAGAAAAAAAGTACCAAAAAGGGGATATACGGAGTAAACGGGTAAAATCTGTATTTTGGTACTTTTTTGTCACCCCATCTATCTTTTAAACTAATAAACATAGAAATATAACCCTTATTACATTTGAAACTTATCTAAAAAATCCAAATACTAATTTGGTACTTTTTCGAAATTCGGACGTTTAGGGGGTAAAAACCGTTACTATTTTTGGTACTTTTTTACAAAACATTTTTTTTTATTCATTGACATATACGTATTAAATTATGGGCTCCTACTACAATATTGAAATTTTATGCTTCAATGGGGAAAAAAAAGTACCAAAAAGGGGAAATACGGGAAATTTTATTTCTTACTTTAGGTTTTGGTTCCACAACTGACAATTTTTTTAATTATCGTTAATATTGGACCTAGAAACATAAACTTCAACATGCACTGTCCTAAATGGATAAGAACCTCTGAGGGTACTTTTTGGTATTTTTTGATCTTTAACTGGTACTTTTTTAATTTCCGTTAGTATTAGACCTAGAAATATAAAACTAAACATGCAAAGTCCTGAGTGAATAAGAATTTGTTAGAAGGATCTTTTTGGTACTTTTTCATTCTTTAACTGGTACTTTTTTAATTTTAGTTAAAATTAGACCTATTGACATAAAATCAAACATGCAAGGTCCTGAGTGAATGAGAATTCGTTAGAGGGGCTTCTTGGTACCTTTTGGTCTTTAACTGGTACTATTTGAAGTTCCGTTAGTATTGGACCTAAAATCATAAAATTCAACATTAAATGTCCTGAGTGGACAAGAACCTATAAGAGGGATCTTCTTGGTACTTTTTCGTTTTTTAACTGGTACCTTTTTCATTTTCGTTAATTTTGGATCTACAAACATAAAATTAAAAATGCAATGTCCTGAGTGAATGAGAATCTGTAAGAGGGGCGTTTTGGTACTTTTTGTTATTTACCTGTTACTTTTTGAATTTCCGTTAAAATTGGACCTATAAACATAAAATTAAACATGCAAGTTCCCAAGTGAATGAGAATCTGTAAGAGTGGTTTTTTGGTACTTTTTCGTACTGTATTATTTGCCAACAGGTACTTATTAAATTTTTGTTAGTATTGCAGCTACAAACATAAAATTAAACAAGCAAAGCGTTGAATGAGCATCTGTAAGAGGCAATTTTTGGTACTTTTTTGTACTTTATTTTGTGCTTTTATTGTTAGTCATTAAATAAAAAAGAGAACAGGTGTCTGGTACTATTTCGAAATTCGGCTCTTTTAGGGAGTAAAAGTGTAAAACCTGAATTTTGGTTCTTTTTTGTCCCCCATCTACCGTTTAAATCAATGCACATAGAAATAAAAATTATATAAAATTCGTAACTTATCTAAAATATGCCAAGTGAAAATGTTGTCCTTTTTCTGAATTCGAACGTTTAAGGGGTAAAAATCGTACGTAATTTTGTTACTTTTTCCAAGATATTTTTTCTTCATCTATTTATTTTCATTGCACAGCCTAAACGCCTGAGGCTAAAAAGTTGACATTTGGACCTGAGGCAGGCCTCGCAAAATCGATCACGCTGACCTCATATCTGCTAAGCTAAAGGAGATACAAAAAAATTTAAACCTAATATTGTTCATTAAAAATAAGCGGACAGGTGTTTAGCACTTTTTTGAAATAAGGAGTAAACGGGTAAAACATGAATTTTAAAACTTTTTTGCTATACCATCTATATTTTAAACCAATAAACATTAAAATAAAAAATATATCACATTCGTAACTTATCTAAAAAATACAAATTTGATGCGTTTCGAAATTCGAACGTTTAAGGGGTGAAAATCGTACCTAATTGTGTTATTTTTTTCAAAACATTTTTCTTCATCTACCTATATAATATAAAATTGTAATGTTACTGCATGATGCATCATCGCACGACCTAAACGCCTGAACTTAAATGCTGAAATTTGCCCGGGTGGTTGGCCTGTCGCGGAAGCGATTACCTATGATGGGAGTTTTGGAAATTGTTATGGTTAGAGGGTAAAAGAGGTTAAAACGGGAAATTCCCTAACCTGATGTTCATTAAAATAATAAGCGGTTAGGTGTCTGGTACTTTTTTGAAATTAGACCCTTTTGGGGAGTAAACCTGTATCTTTAAACTTTTTTGCCACTACATCTATCTATTAAACCAATAAACATTGAAATAAAAAAATATCACATTCGTAACGTATCTAAAAAATACAAATAAAAATTTTCGAAATACGAACATTTAGAGGTACAAATCGTCCCATTACAAAGTAGCGGGTTTAAACCTAGAAACATAAACTTTGGCGTAAAAATATGTCCACATAAGAAAAAGGGGCGCTAACGAAGTAGCGGGTTAAATGCTAGTTATAAATAATTGTATTGTATTTGCTGATATACTTTTTTAAAACGATTATTTTATACAGTTCAGTTATGATTAAGTATTACTATGTTGACCGACAGTTATAATAATAGTTAATTATTATAACTGAACTTGTTGAAATAAGCCGTTGTTGCATACTTTTAGATTTTGATGTGAAATTTTTTATATTAAACGACATAAATCGGTTTTGTTAACGCTTTAGATTTAGATTTATTAATTTATATTAGTACGTACACCAAAATAGTGGAGAGGGAATTATGCGTTTGTGCAGATGTGTGTAACACCTTAAAATATTGGGCCTAGACATAGACACTTTTTGAATCGATCTAACGACGTCTGTCCGGTTGGGTAGCTGTCTACGTTAATCTTGTGGGCAAAGAACAGGTCGCAATTTCGGACTTAATAATTATAATGGTGAAAATCAGTCCATAATTTCACGTATCCCGCATATAAGCTTCTTTCCGCTTTAGAGCCGTTGTGCCCTAATACTAGATTAAATTTGGTCCAACCTTATTTAATTTTTAGTTAAATCATTTTACTAAATTATTGGAATTGGTCGATATTTGACCATAGCTCCGATATAAATTCTACTCTAGAAAATAGTTTTTAATATTATAACTTCTTATAAATATTAGTATAAAATTGTTTAAAAAGTATTTCAATTTTATTAATGTGATAATTGAATCAATTATTTGTTTGGTTGAAAGAAAATTAATAATATAGTTTTAATTTAATTAATATTTTTGTTGTTTTCAAATACATTTTTAATTAAAATAATAATTAAATAACAAACATAGTAATTGATATTTTCGTTTAAAATAAAATAATTTAAACTTGTAGAATTGTTGTTGGGAATTGTCCAAGCCTGAGCTATATTTAATTAAATACATTAACACATTGTTTGAACAAAGTGTTTGATCTTTATATTTAATTAAAATTAAAAATATCATTAACTGAAAAAAAAAATATTCACAATTTAAAATTTTTAGTAATCCATGTAATCATTTTGGTAATAGGTGCAAAATCAACAAATTGTTTGCTTGATTCTATGAATTTGGTGATTAACGACAATTTTTATTTTTTTTTTGTGTGGGGTGGGTTTCAAAAAAGGCTCACATTATGCTTTAAGTGCTGTTGTGTATGGTATTATAGGGTATTATATGGATCGAATATACTTTCTAACTTATTGTATTTATGTAATTTTTCACTTTAATAAAAAAATTCTAAAGAGAAATTTTTATCTAATTTTTATTTCTTTTATTTTTTATTATTTAGATGCTTTTTCCTTGCGGAAATTGGCCAACATTTGCTAACAGCGGCATGATGGCAAACTCCAGTATTTATTAAAAATCGTTAAAGCTCTAAAGAATCAGAAAACTTACAGGAAAAAATCCATTCTGTCGCGAACATGGCTAAAATTCGCGAAAAATTGGAAACAACCCGTAAAATTTATTTGAAATCGCTAAATTGGTTAAAAAACAAAATGTCGGAAAATAACATAAAAAGCGGTAAAAAATTAGCTATACCATGAAGAACAATTTTTTTGTCATGTTTTAAAAACAGGGCATTCCACTTTTTCATAACTTGAGTTTTGTTCTCGAAAAATAGCAAATAGCATTATTACTGGGTTGGTAAGACATTTTATACATGCACCTTTTCAGAAGGTGATATTTTTTGTGTAGAAAAGAAAACACCATTAGGTTTTTGTTTTTGAATAAAATTTTTTTTCAGTATATATTTCAATAAAATTACAGTTACGTAGAATTTGTTTTCGTTAACATTTCAATTAAAAAAAATCTAAATCTTAAAAGGAAGTTTTTGGACCATTCCGTTTAGAGAAATTATGACTTACAATCTAAACTAACATCAAATATTGTTTTTCGGAAGTCTCTGAATTTTATTAAAAAAAAAAAAAAAAACAAGTAAGAGTGCTACATTCGGCTATGCCGTATTTTTAATAGCCTTCTCCGAGAGTTTGAATATTGCTGAAGTGGGCTTGGTATAGGAAATATCATGATTTGTTTCAGAAATAATTTAAGGCATTAAAGAGATTTTCAGGATGGGAATTTATATTGGACCAATCGTTTATGAATCGTTCATCACAAAATATGGTAGTGATTTATAGTTTTAAAAACTCAAAATTATACCAAATTTCAATAAAGAAATACTAGTTTTTTAGAATTTAATCATTCGGAAAACCGCTTTATATGGGACCTATGGTAAATTATGGACTTATTATCACAAAAAACCATGGTGTTATTTCTAGCCATACAATGCTAAATTGCACCACTATATTCTTTACTGTTAGAGACATTTTGAATGATTTCATAGAGTGGACTTTTTTATGGGGCGTGTAATAAATTATGGATCGTTCTTTACGAAATTTTGGAGATAGATGATTTCTTATCTTATTAAACTATGACAGACCAACATTTACTACAATAGCACTGTTCGTCACAGCTTTAGGCGTAATAATGTGTTTTCCAATACATATTGGGCTTTATATGGGGCCTATGATAAATTATGGACCGATCTTAAAGAAATTTGGCAGAGTGATTTCAATCCCACCAATATTGTTGTATTTTTGTAAAGTCTTTCGAAGGTAAGTTCAAGAACCCAGAATATACACTTAATGGTATCCTTAGGTTAGGTTAAAAATGGTTATGCGCCCAAGGGCGCATCTCTACAGGATCCATTGTGAATCCCTTCAGTATAGGAAAAGAAGAAAGCGAGAAGTAAAGAAGAAAATGGTTGACAGGTTCAAGACAGTTAGTAGACAGATAAAAAAAGATACTACGAAGGCCAAGACCCTCCATTAGCCCCCCCGTCAGTAACAGCCGTCCAATTTCCCTGACAAACCGTAGTACATCGGCTGCATTTCTGCCTGAGACCCTGCATCCTAGGACATTGGCACAGTACATGCTCAATCGTCTCTAGCTTTTCGGCATCCCCGCACAATCTGCAGAAGTCCAGTATGGCATTGTCCCATTTACTCGTAAAAGCACTAACAGAACAATGTCCCGTCAAGAACCCGAGACCATTCCTATCCAATACTAATAGAACCCTGGTTGTCCCTGCGTCCAATCCGATCCATAACGCCCTCGACACCTGCAATCCGTTCTATTCCTCCAGGGCCGGTAAAAATGGTATCCTAGATGAATATTAAAAAAAGTCTTACACGAAGTGACAAACTTAGTATACCCTCATTTAGCACTCGAGGTAGGGGATATAAAAATCGGAAAAATTTTGGAACGTTATAAGCAAGATTGTTTAATTTTGAATTGTCAAAGCTTAATTTTTCTTTAACTACAAAACAAAACATTCTTTTTATAGATCTTTATTAACATTTTAATTTATACGCTCTTTTCATTCGGACAAAAAAAATATAGAAAGTAGTTAATAATTATTAATGGTAAAATTAACAAAAATTTACCTTTAAAAAAACACTTTAGGGGATAATTGATATTTAAAATAAAATTTAATAACAAAGTACTCTCAACTTTTGCAGCGATGGACGATTTCGCAATTCGTTTGAAGCAGACCTTCAGTAGAAAATAGTCTCTCAGATGCGACAGAACTCATTTGAAAACTTAAGTATTTCTGCGCCAAGTTCTAAAATATTGGGTTTAACATTTCATTGCGCAGTAAGCAAGCGGAGATGCGTTTCTAGAAAAATTAGAAAAATCTATGGTATCTCTAGACCTTTTTTTAGCGTAGGATGTACAGAGGACAATCCTTCCCGAAAGATCAGTTTTTGTAGACTTATCAGAATTTTTACCAGGGTGACCGTGTCTTCAACACTTTCGGAATGCAGAGTCATATTAAGTAGCTCAATAAGACATTTTTCGATCTATTGTTTTTAAAATTTTCGAGCTTTGTGTCTCAAATCTTTCATTCATTAAAATTGGCGGACGTATAAATACATTCAAGATTAAGCAATGAGAGAACGTTTAACTATTATGCTACAAAGCAAAATGGCTAAAGCTGCAGGTCCACACCTACATTGACAAGTCACACAGCAGATGCATATACGTATCGAAAACATGAAGCAGGATTACTTTCTACTTTAACATGCGTCTTGAAAAAAGAAACATAAGCATAAAACGCATGCTGTGGATCGACATCCAACTTAAGAACTAAAAGAAACTATTTATTTTTATGTTGGAGTGTTATTGCACTTAGTTAATATGCAAAAAATAAGCATTAAAAATTTAATTGTTTGTTAAAAAAAAAGTATCGAGGTATTGCCAGTAAAATATATATCGGTATCGGTATTCGTTACTTTCCTAATAGAAAGTCTTATCGTTTTGAATTTCGCATAGATTCGAAATTTCGTACTTTGAAGCGTCCCTATAATATATAGGGTTTAACCTCAAATTCGGGTACACTTATGCCAAAGACATGTGAAATTTTATCAAAATCATACCAGCCATTTTAAAACTGCAGATATTTTCCCTTATTTTACGGAAAAAAATGTCGTTGCAAATTTTCGCGACTATATATTATTCAAAAATAGTCCTTCTCTCAAAAGAGTCTTCAACAAAGCAAACATCATCATAAATTATATGTAAGTGTAGGGTGCTAGAAAATCAACTTTAACAGAAGGAAATGAGTTTTTGAGTAACGATTTGAAAAACCGTATACATAACAACAAAAAATTTAGTATTTCTATAGACATAGAGTCAGACCATAGAAGAGTACAATAACTGCCCAAATTGAGTTAAAACAGATTTTTACGAGTATAAAGCACAGATCATTTTAGTACGTTGAAGCGTAAAGTACGCGTGTGTATCTCGTTGAGAATTACTTTTGGAATAAAATCACTTCAAATCATTAAATTCGATTTAGAAAAACAGTATACGTGTTTTAAATAAAGAATTGTTTTATTATTATTTTTTTTTTTTAATTGTTTTCATCATATGAACATACATGTTTAAAACGCTTTAATTGGAAACAAAAAATTTAAAATAATTATTGCAAAGTGAATGCTTGTTTATTACTCACTTAAAAGTGAATGTAAAATATTATTTTGAATTGCGAGTTTTTTCAAAAAATTCTAAAAAAAACAGAAACGGTGTAGTTTTTTTTTTTTTTTGTTTATAAAATCAAAAACAACATACAAGTTTTTCAACTGTTAAATTATGTCATACCAAATTTTGAACTAGTTTGAAATTAGTTCAAAGAAAAGATGTAAGTTTAAAAAAATTTTCATTTGTAATCTCTAATTTTCCTGTTTCTTGTATAACGCAATTTAATCGAACATTTTTTTTTATACAAAAACAAACAAAAAATTGTTTGAATTTGAGATAAAGAAATTAAAAAACAAAACATGATATATAATACTTAATAAAATATTTATAATACAAGTTATTTTACATATTCCCGGTCATGGCATGCATTTAACATACGAGGTGTGTTTAATAATTACACAAGGCAACAAAATTGAACATTTTTTTGTGCGGCCTGGAACTTAATTTTTACTATTTTGAGGTCGCTGATTTCAAATCAAATCTCCATTATTCTCTATCAGCTCGAATTTTCGAGATATACCGTTATGTCCAAAATTAAGGCACTTTCACTACATATATTGGAATAACTTGAAAACGGTGCACTATACTCAGTTAAAAAAAGTCCGAAACTCGGCAATAATATTATCTTTAAGCCGTACTTATAAGCTTTTTAAATTTGCCCAGTAGTTTCAGAGATATCGTTGAAGTTTTGAAGATAAAATAAAAATTTTTTAAGAAAAAAATTTTTTTTGTTCTTTGCAATAAAGTTTAAGACCGCAAAATGAGTGTTCCCCAGTGTTATTTCTGTTTGAAGTCAGAATGAGCATTTTCAGATGAATACGAAAAGTGAAGTGTTTTCCAACAAAATTTAGTAAAAAAAAATATTATAAACATATAACTATAAAAGAGTTTGCAAGTTTCGAGCATTTGTTTTTCCGCCCTAGTGGTTCGATTTGGCGAGGGACCAACCTCCAGTCCATATGTTATCTTCCACTCAAGTCCGTGAATGTTTAATTTTATGTTTCAAGTTCAATAATATAAAAAAATCAGAAGGTTCCAATTGACAAGCAAAACTGTACCAAGAAATCTCCTCTTATAATTTCCCTATCACTCTGGACTCTACATGTTGAAATTTATGTTTCTAGTATTAATACAAATTCAAAACTTACCAGATAAAGAACGAAAAAGTACCAAAAAGATCCCTCTTACATATTCTGATTCACTCAGGCCATTGCTTGTTTACTTTTATTAATACTGACGGAAATTCAAAAAGTAGCAGTTGAAAAACAAAAAAGTGCCAAAAAGTTCCCTAATAGATCCTCAAACACTCAGGATATTGCATGCTTAATTTTGTGTTTCGGGGTTCAATATTAATGAAATTTCTGTAAGTACTAGTTAATGAACAAAAAGTACCAAACAATTGCCTCGAATAGATTCTCATTCACTTAGGACCATGCATGTTTAATTTTATGTTTCTAGGTCCAATATTACGAAAATTCAAAAAGTGCCAATTGAAGAACAAAAAAATTTAAAATCGTTCATATTTTAGGTTCTCATTCACTCAGGATCCTGCACCTATAATTTATTTTATGTTTTTAAGTTAAATGTTATAGAAAATCCAAAAATTACCACATGCAGCACGGAAAAGTAAAATAAGGAAATTTAATTTCCCGTAGTACCCCTTTTAGATACTTTTTTCAATTTCAATATTGTGGTGGGAGCCTATAATTTAGTATGTATGTATATGCCAGTGAATGGAGAATAATGTTTTTTAAAAAAGTACCGAAAATAGGTACGATTTTCAACCCGTAAACGTTCGAGTTTTGAAAAAGTACCAAATTTATATTTGTATTTTTAAGATAAGTTACGAATTTGGTATAATCTTTATTTCTATGTTTATTGGGTGCCCCGGTAGGCTAGTTGGTAGTGAGCTGGTCTATCAGCGCCGGGGTTGCGGGTTCGATTCCCGCCAAAGGCTCTGGTTTATTTCCTGCAGACACGCGTAGAGCTTCACGGAATTAGCATAGGACAAAAAAAAAAAAAAGATAGATGGGGTGACAAAGAAGTCTCAAAATACCAGTTCTACCCGTTTACTCCCCATAAACACCGAATTTTAAAAAAGTACCAGATACCTGCCAGCTTATTTTTCTAATTAACGACGATAAGTATTAAATTTGTTATATCTTATAAGTTTTGCAGATATAAGGTTACCAAATTTACCCGTTTTACCCTTTTTTACCCCCTCAGATTTTAATAAATATATACCCTGTACTTTTGTTAGCGAATACCTATCAAATGAAGTTTTTGTTCAAGAGGAGGAAGGGTTCTTAACCCTTTTGCCTTTGCTTTATATATACGATTTTTCGATTAATTGGTCTATTAAAGTAACAATATATGATAGCCTGATACCATTAATAATTAATTTATGTCTGTCGTTGTTGGAGTATAATCACGTTGCTCTCACAATTTTCCATATCTTAAGGTTATCGTAGTGACTCTCTTTTTTAAATCATCACTTTACACTATCACACAAGTCTTACGTATTTTGAAGAAAATACAGCCCTGTCATGATAAGTTGTTATTGTTTTTTGAAAATTTTCAAACAATAATTAAATCAGACATGTATTTTTGTCAAAGTACGTAAGACTTGTGTGATAGTGTAAAATAGCATTAAAGCGATTTTGATATTCGAAAAAGTGGGAAAACATATTTCTCCATGTAAAATTGCTTGTTGGCACTAATTTTTGTCGGAAATATTTCATAATATAAACACATACATTTGAAAATTAAATCAGCTTAAGCGTGATTTGAACTGTTATAACTAAATGTAGAAAAGTTTTTTCAGTGTAAAACTTCCATTTTGTGTTAAAAAAAAATAAAGGACGACCATACCGGAGAGTAATCCTATGTTCGCATGACAGCGTTTTTCCGTTTTTCACTCTCATTTGTAATTCACAGCCTAATTATGATCCGAATTACATAATTCGTCATACAACATTTTGAAAGCGAATCGCCGTTTCACATTAGGAATCTATGAATTACACAAAGTACGACAGTAAATTTATAACGGCTTTAAAATATTTGTATTTGTTTTTATTATTTAACACATGAAATATGTATATCGAAAATAATAAATATTATACTGTTATTGTGTCTTGAGCGTTTTCCTTTTTTTAGTTTACGTTATTAGTCAGTTTAATTGCTTAATCGCATTTACAACAAGTACTAAAATAAGAGCGCCGGCTTGTCATTTTGTAAATTTGTGAATTAATATTTATTGATCATGGCTTGTATCCTTAAAATTGTATTGAGTGTTATTCAAAATTGTTTAATTTAATTGAAAATTTTAAGTGACTAATTCAGGATTTTATGTTAAAACACATCGAAGATTATATACCTCAATATTTGTAAATACAATATATTGCTTGTTTGTATTGTGAAAAATATGAGAATCGTACAAAAACGTATTGAGCGTTACATATATATAATAAACATATATAATTTATCTGTAAATTTTAGTATAGCAAAAAAGTAAACAGGACCCATTGAATGAAGTGTAAACTTAATATGCATCTTACCTTCTCATATTTTTAATTATAAATGTACACTTAATCACTTATAATACATATTTGAAAGCTCGATCGCACACTAGACTATTTTTTAAGCCGCACAATTTTTGTTCTTTCCGCCACACACGGGATTATTTCATCTGGCATAAATGTATACGTGTACACAGCTTTGTATGTATTAGTGTTTTGTCATTCTCATTGTCCTCGCCTCTCTTGCCAACAAGATGTCATTTTGCGCCATCACAATTATGCCCGTGTGCGATAGGTCAAATAGCTGCAGCGTTCATTTAATTTATGAAAAAACAAATTGGTTTTATATTCGGCTCAAAAGTCAATATTTTTCTATAAAAGTTAAGTGGTTCTGACATGAAATAATATTTCGGAGACACGATGTCTAATTTTAAAATATGTAAAACTACCCTCGTATCATTGTTTTAATAAATTCAAAGATATTTTCATTATCTTTCCTTTCCCTTTACAATAAATTTTTTAATAAAAAAATGTTGCCACAGGAACTTTTAACAAAAGACCAAAAGCAAATAAACAAAAGGCCAGAGTTCCACAAATAATAGAAAAATCTTGAATTATCGAAGTTCTTAAAAGTTTTTATTATTTGATCACTGGATTCGCTTAACTTTCTAACTGCCACTAAAAGCCTTTTTTAACCTTACGGAATTGAGTTATTTCACGTTTTGAACCATGATTTAATACACGATACTCTTGATATGCAACTTGCGATAGTTGGATGGCAAATTTAAAAGAATGACGTTATTGTCCTATTTTTCTTTTTTATTTTCTTCTAAATTTTAAGCTTAAACTGCTATTGAATTTTTCTAAAACTCTTTGCGGGAAAACTTGCATGAATTGATTTAAAAAAAAAAAAAACGCATCCAAACAGAGTGAATATTTGATATAAAACTTGGGTAAGAGAATGCAAAAAAGAGGTTGTTAATATAAAATTTTTTTAAATTTTCAAAAATTATTATGAAAATATATCTAAAGTGTGGTGGAGTATTTAACATAATAAAGGCGTTTATAAGAAGAGGTTGCACTATTGCCACATTTCTTTTGAGAAAATTAATACTAACTTATTATAACATAAAATAAGAAATATAATTAGTCAATTCACAAGGTATCCTAACATGTCATATTGTCAAAATGTCCTAATATTTCACAATGGTTTAAAAATATTGTTGTACGGCTCAGCCGCTCAGCGCTGGACTTTTCTGATTAATTACGACAGCACAATAAACACAGCAAGCAACGTTCTATTTATTTAAGACACTTTTTGTTAACAAACCAACAACAATATTTTTAAACCATTGTGAAATATTAGGACATTTTGACAATATGACATGTTAGGATACCTTGTGAATTGACTAAATATAACCCGATATGAATAATACAGCAAACCCTTAAGCGAAAGAGGATCGAATCAATTTATCTTCAGCCTTCTATCGGTTTCGAGCAAAGTGTGGCAACCGATACCAGTATTGATACAGCTTAAATACCGTTTAAAATGGATACTATTTCAAAATTTTTATTTGCGTAAAATACCGGTATTCTGTTTTTCTTAGTGTCGCTATTAAACCAGTGTCACCGTTTCGGTTTAAAAAAGTTATGTTGAAATTTACATATTTACAACACTTGTGAGTAATAATAGTGGAATCATACACTGCACAGTGGGGCATAATAGAAATTTTTGGAAAATAAAACAAAAGTAAGCCGCACTGTGTGCTTTCAAAATAGCAAACCTCGGGCATGAGAATTATACATTTTTCTATTTTTTTAAAAATCACTTGATTTTCAAAAAAATTCAATTAGGTAAAGCCCTTACTTAAACATTTAAAAAAAAATTGAAAAATGTACGGCCAATTTCACACAGTTCAGTTAAAACTATCTATTACTTTAACTTAAAGTTAAAAATACGTTTTGACAGTTATAACTGATAGTTAACTATAACGGAACTTGGTGAAATTGGCCGTTAATTTTTCTTGTTATTGAGCACAAAAAATCATTCTGCTCTAAAAAATTTGTGTTATTAATAACACTGTGCACGTCACATTTTGAACAAGCTGGGCACCCTACTGGGAATGCTAATTCGAGTACGCTGAATTCAATCGTGATAACCGTTTTCCAAAGTTAGGGTTGGTATTCGCGATTAAAATTTCAATACTTAGGTACCATTAAACGATATTTTTATTCTTTTGGGATCATTTCTCAATCTGTTAAATAAAATTTTTTTTAAATTTTTATTTCCTTGAAATTTTTTTTTAATTAGTATTGTGGTTAATTTATTGAACTGTTTATGGTTTTTAATCAAAAGTTTTTAAACAGGCTAAAGTTCATTAAACTTAATTTTTTTCGTCATTTTTTTACAGAATTTTTTTTTCATAACTCTATTGAATATTTTTCTAAGCCCTATAGAATATACATATGTGACAAAATAACATAACATTTTAGTTTCATTTTGCAGAATAAACGTTTTCGATATTGAATCAAACAAACAAATTTTTGTGGAAAAAAATTTGCAGAAAGAAAATATGTATGTATATGTATACAGCTTCTTTAAAATTTTTAATCGCGAATAATAAGCTTTTCCAGTAGGGTGCCCCACCTTGTTACAAATTAAGTTAATGAACAATTTTATTTAATAAGTTGAATTGATTTAAATTGAACAGTGATCCCAAAGGCTTAAGATATATCGTTGAATGGTACTTAAGTATAAAATGTTTTAATCGCCAATATCGGGAATACGAGCAGGGCTCCCAGTTTTCTTTTATACCTTATCCTCAATTTCCGATTTGTAATCCCCCAAAATGTCCAAAAAAAAATTTAAAAATAGAAAAATACTAAATAGATATTGGGAATTATTTCTTTTCATAAGCAACTTTATTATATTAAACATTTTTTATTTTTCGAATTTATTCTATGAGTTAAAAAATTTAAGGAATAGAACTATTACAAATAGCTTTATAAAATACATAAAGGAAATTTAACTCATAGAATAAATTTGAAAAATAAAAAATGTTGAAAAATATTAAAGAAAAAATATTTAGGGACTTGTTCCCTGTTGGGGGACAAAATGCAAAATAGGCTATCTAAGTCATTTGGACCCTTTATAGGATTCTTTTCCAACATTCATGTTTGGTTTATTAAAACCGTATAAGTCTCTTTATCAGCATACCGGTATAACTTAAATACAGATACCGAAATAACAAATTATTTAATAGCGATACCGATATATGTTTCGGTTGCCAACCTTGATTTCAAGTGCAAAGTGTTTTATTGTTTAAGGTTCCTTGGGCAGCCGTCAAGAAGACAGCTCAATTGGTTCTTGGCCAGTGTCAGTTTTCAATCTGTATTTATTAATAAAAAATTAAAGCGGGAGTATATTTATAAATGTCAGGCTCATAAAAGATTTTCTGAACTCTTTTATATTTCAATTGAACATTTTTATAAGTTCAGTCGTTATTATTTCTAGACAAAAAAATCCTAAACCCAATTCACGGCAAAAATGATCTCAGGCCTGGCAACTTTTATTTGACTTCAAAACGCAAGATTTTAATGACGCTTTTTGCGTCTCTTTACCCTTTAAGTTTCATAAAAATGCTTTATGCATTTATTGTGCCGTTTTTTGTTTTTTGCAATTAAAGTACGTTTTTGCAATCCGTTTTCTTATGCCGAACATTTAGCTTAATGAGTTTTTTTTTAAACCAAAAAATATAAATGGACTTTCTTTAACCTCAGCTAATTCATTATTCCAAATTAAATAATGTTTAAAACAAGAAACATTTTTTTTGCTGCAATTGCAAATTGCTTTTAAGTGTAACTTATTCAAATCGAATTTATAAAAAATAAAAGGTTTTCATTAAAACAGTTTTATAGTCCGATGATGACAATAATAATGAAACAGATATTTTTGAAAACATTATTTTTAATTATTATTAAAGTTTTTGCTTTCTCCAAAATTATGTAAATAAATTGGCAATTAAATAAGTCATTTGATTAAAAATTTTAGTATGCTTTTTTATATACATACAATATGTACCTATTGCTTATAGCCTATACGAAGGGCAAAAGATGTCTTTTTTTTCGAACAAATACATTTAAAACAAAAACTTTGTTTTTGTTTAAAATTTAGTTGTACGAAAGAACGAATTCTTTCAAACAACGGAAATAGGCAGTTATTAAACTTTTCGACATTTTTCTAAAAATTTTAATTTTTTCGTATTTTTCCCCCTGCTTTATTATACCCTTTACGATTTTCTTTATTTTAAAAATGGCAACACTGCAGACATTGGTTGCATTGCATTTCAAAAAAATTTGTTGTGCCTGGTACGAAACGTGCGAGTTTTGGTAAAGCTTATAATATTTACTCAAATGGATGAATGGTTGGATTGATGATGATGCTGTCGTTATTTGTTTGCAAAAAAATATTTTTTGCTTTGCAGTAAAGCCTGACTATCTGTCTGTCTGTCTGTGTATTATTTCTCTGTTACTACACGACTGTAACTGCAATGCAGCTATTGTCATTGCTAATGCTGCTAAATATTGAATGTAGTATACATTACGATTATTTTTTTCCTTTTGTATTTAAAATAGGAAAAATTTAATTTATTAATATAGAAAGCTTTTCTAAAACATTACTTAACTTTTTTGGAAAACTAAATTTTTTAGTTAAAAATGTGCAGTTCTTGTGAAAAAAAATTAAATAACTAATTTGGTCCGCGAATTCATACAGGTGACAACAGAGAGCTATGCAGAGAAAGTTATGAAGGCTGTCAATTTTTTTTTGTATGGAGTTTGACATTCAGAACACATACATATATATACCTACATACAACGCTCTCTCTTTCGCTCTCTTTCTGATGCGGTCACCTGTATGAATTCGTCTTGATATGGACAAAATGTATTTTCTTTAATATTTGGCTTAATCTTCACATTTAACTATTTAAGAGTGGGAGTAAATTTAAAAAAAAAATTATTTAAACTGAAAATATACTTTCACTAATTAAAATTGTTTTAGGGATGTGACACTAACTACAGTATTTATCGCTTAAATGCACAGCGTTTATAAGCATTTTGCTCTTTTTTGCATTCCAACTTGTGCAGTTATAGTTTGCTATCAAAAATAACCAAAAGTGTTTTGTATATAAGCTATGGTTTATATGCATTTTAAGCATTTCCGTATTACTATATTACTCATATGTATAAATAGAGTTTTAATTAATTGCTTTCCAACTTGAGCCAATTCCAAAAAAACAAAAAAAAAAAAATATAAAAAGCTCTATATTGCGATGGGAATGCAGTCAAAATATGTAAACTAAATAGAAATTTTTATAAATAATTAGTAATGATTTGCGAAAAGAACAAATAAAAAGATGCGCAAGATTTGGTGCCATTTTCTTTCGCATCGTAATAGACAAAAATTATTCTATCAAAACTAAATTTGATGAATTTAAATATTACTTCCAACGTATGCAAGTTTTTTCTTTCAGCAGTGTATACATACATACATACATACATACATATGTACATATGCAAAAAGGCGAGTTTGTATATGTACAAATGTTCATGCATTTCTCGGTTAAAAGCATCAAAAATCGTTCAAATAATAAAATGTATGCAAGCGATAAATACTTTATTTGAAACAACTTACTACTATCCATAATTATTCTTTTCATTTATATTATTATATTATTAAATAAAAATAGAATAATAAAACAAATCAGTTACATATATCCCCACGACACCAACTTTTAGGACTTTTAAGGTCGCTGGAAAGTGAATATTTCATGATGTTGAATTTTATCAATAAATACATTCATGTACATTAGAGCTTACCACCTTAGAAGGAAAGAAAAGTGCGCCGTATTTTTGCAAGGAGGTTTCGAAAAATATCTGTTCGTACACTTAAATGTACCACCCTAATGTCAGAAAATTAAAGCTCACAAGAAACTATTAAACTTTTTCTAAGGAATTAATTCGATAATACCAGCAAAAACATTTTTAAATTTTAATAAACAAAAATAATTTAAAAAATTAAGATAAAATAAAGTGTTGGAAATTTTAATCAGTCATATTTCGACTTGATTCAAGTTGGCTGTATTTTTGACGGCTCTCTAGCTTAGAAAAAATATGACCCACGCGTTGGCCATCGGTGACCGCCTTGGAAGATTCATGTACTACAAGAACATAACGCTCGGTGTTTAGTGAATGGGTTTTTGAAAATGAAAATAAAAATTTTCGTTT
Source organism: Pollenia amentaria (assembly GCA_943735925.1). Taxonomy (NCBI): domain Eukaryota; kingdom Metazoa; phylum Arthropoda; class Insecta; order Diptera; family Polleniidae; genus Pollenia; species Pollenia amentaria. The sequence goes on along the minus strand of OX031007.1, from coordinate 195,646,060 downwards.
CAGAACTTATGTATATATATAAAAACAAAAACAAATTTTAGTGTTTTATTGTCGTTTCAATTGTTTACATTTCTTTATACTAAAAAAATTTCTCAGTGTTACATACGACACGACAAACGAATAAACCTTTATAATTTAAGTGATGATTGCCATAAAACACTTATCATCACATCATACGACTGCATTTACACATAAAAACAAGTGTAATGTTTTTAACATTATTTTTTTCCTGTCCGTCCTCAAGTCATCGTCATATTGTTAAGTATATACTTCGTACCATGCTCAGTCCACTGATTATAAATACATAGAATCTCTGAGCGACCTCCATAAGCGGCTGCGGCGCCATTGAACAAGCATACAACTGGCTTATCATCTGAACTTCAGCCTTATTCGCAAAAAAGAGAAGAAAAAAGTTAAAAAAATAAAAGACAAAAAAATTTGTTCAAGCTTTGAAGCTGTTATGGAATTATTTACGTTTTTATATTTATACAAAATATTTTTTTATTTATATTTGTTTTTTTTTTGTTTTCTTTTATAGTCGCTTTTTTTACAAATAACAAAAAAAAAATATTATTATTTTTTGCAAATTTCTACGAATCGTTGTTTAATAATATTTTATTTAATTGTTAATTTTATTTTCGTTTCATTCCGTATTCAAATTTGAACGGAGAAACAAGTTTTTTTCTGATTCGTAATAAATCGACCAAAACGGAGTAAAACAAAAAAAAAAAAAACAGTTTAGTGATTGTTACCGATTTTATTTATTAGCAATAATTTGAATTTTGTTAAATTAAATTGCGTTGTTTTAGGAACAAAAAATAACATGTAATTAAAATTTTTTGCAATAAGTAAATTTTAAACAATAACATTTATTTTATTTAGCAAGTGTTTAAAAACGTTTCCCAACAGTACTTTCGTATAATCAACCCTCGCAAAGCGAACATATAAAAATCGGGTGGGTGAATTATTTGTCTAACTCTCTTCATCTCATAACTGTTGATTGGATTCAATCTAATACAATTAATTGATTGTATGTATGAATTTTTGATTCAACAACTTTGATTTTGATTACGGAGCATTTGTAAAGCAGTGCGAGAACAATTATTATTTGTATCTATTTCCAATTGGTTCCGAACGGCTTAATTCGTTTTGTAGCTGCTGCCTCTGCCGTTGCCGTTGTGCGCAGTGACTGACCATGGCATTTTTTCGCAAATGGAAAACCCACTATAAACATAAAAGTAAGTAAATCTTTTGTTTAAATATTGTTCATGTTTGTTTTATCTGTGTTTAATTTGTTTCTAAACAGCAAAAAAAAAAAAAAAAAAATATTTAACTAAAATACCTTTCATGTTAGCAAATAAGAAAAAATATACATATTAATATTGATCGATTAGTTGATACCGTATAAATATTAGGAAGAAAGCTAATGCCCTTACAATACCTTTGTGAACTTGTTGAGTAGGTGATTAAAATTAGGTAGCCCATTTCCAAAACAAATTAGAGTGTTGTATGCAGTGATGTTATACGTAGGGAAAAATCCCTATTCGTAGGTATTTTCTTGTAAAAAAATGGCCGTAGGAAAAAGAAGGACAGATATTTTTAAATCATTAAAATGTACGGACTTTTTAAAAATGTGGCAAAACTGTATATATTTGGCAAACTTTTTCGATTTGTGACAAAGTACTCATAAACTTGTTTATACGGCACCATTACAAATTGTTAAATTTCTTTGAGTGATCGCTTGACTCCATTTCAACTTTGATTTTATGGTCAATTTGTGAAACTCATTTTTATAAGAATCTAATTTTTCAGAGCAATAAAAAGATAACTTGTTTAAGATGGCATCAAAAACTTTTGGAGTAAAGTCACCAAAATGAAAATTTAATTTTCCCCCTTAAGGCGAAATAATACAGAAAGAAAAAGGTCTTCACACATCTATTAAGTATTTTGACGTCCTACACGTAACCACTAGTTTTATTAAAAAAATATTTTCTTTTGCAAAACGTTTGGCTAGATCAAACATCATTTAACAGTTTCTTAATTAGATTATACAATTATCTTCTTACAAATAAAGTTTAGTAAATCATGTAATTGGTAAAAATAAGTCCAAAATTTGATCAATTTACTGGTAACCCTTTTTTGGATTTTTCCGTCAAATATTTGTTAGGTCTCAACATAAATTTAGTCATAAAATTGTAACTTCAAATCGCATTCTCCGCTCTTTTTACAAGACTAATGTACTTCCCAGTGCACAATAATTTAAAAAATAGTATCCTCACACCTGTTCGATTGTTAGGAAGTCACAAGTCAAAACTAATACGCATAAACAATTAATTTTTCTAATATCCAAACTAAATCCAGAAGTACAAAATACAAAGTGAAATAACTTATCGTATTTTTGGATTTTTTTATTCTTTAGTTTATAAAAAGAACTGATTGAAAATAAAGTGTGCATTTGTTATAAAATAAAATGTATATAAATTAACACCAACGGTTTTATTTTCACTGACATATTACACTGCGGAACAGCCATTTTGCGGCCTGGAACTTTGTATAATTTTTTACTAATTTGAGGTCGCTGATTCCAAATCTAACCTTCATTTTTTTCTATCAGCTCCAGTTTTAGAGATATACCGTTATGTCCAAAATTAAGGTACTTTCAGCACATATATTGAATAACATGAAAATGGTGCATCATATTCCCTTAAGAAAAAAAACCGAAATTCGCTAACAATATAATCTTTAAGACGTACTAACATTGTTTTAAATTTGGCCAGTAATTTCAGAGATATCGTTGAAGTTTTTAAAAAAACAAATAAAAATTTAAGAAAAAAAAAATTTTTTTGTTCTTTAAAAATTCATAAAAAATAAATGTGCAACAAAAATCACAGTTTGGGTCTAAAAGCATTTAGTTCAACATATTTCGAATGAAATGAGCTTTATTTCATTGCAATCGGTGCACAACTTTTGATTGTGTTCCCGGCCGCACAAAAAAAAAAAAGTTCAATTTTGTTCCGCAGTGTTATCATTTAAAAGTTGTAGGGATTTTTGTTGAGCTCGTAGGGGAAAATATGGTTTATTTTAATCAACGTAGGGACTTTTCAAAAAAGTCTATAACATCACTCGTTGTATGTACCCTACGGGAAAGGGAACTAACACTAAACTTGTCACGTGACAAGTCACTTTATCATGTCGATGTCCTACGAGGTCGTTAATTGGCACCTTTTTGACACTTTGTAACAGGTCACTGAAATAATCTTTCAATTTCGGTTAAAATAATGCCTGTCGCAGATATTGTCACAAATGAACCATGTCAATATGATAGATCCCCTTCATATAAAGTAATAGAACTAGAGAGAATCAGCCACTACCCGCACAAAATCCAGTCACATGAATAGTTATTTGCCAATTACCTTTTTGTTGGACTACTTACACTCTAAACACATTATCACCAGTTAAGTGATATTTCTTGTTTTCACCTATCACAATTCGTTCCCTTGAATTATAAAATTTTGTTCACTGGTCACGGGATAAGTGCTTTAAGAGCAATTGAGTATTAGAGCATTTTTTGTTATGCGATACGGTTACGGTTATATGGAGGATATGGACTCTATAAATTGGTTAAACATATTCCTGCCTTGTGCTAACGCTTTCACTTCGCTCTATTTTTTACCCATACCAGCTTATTCGACATTGATTTGCTTTTTTCACGTATGAGCTAGAGGTCCCCTTCCTCTGCTACCTTGAGGGTTAGATTCTGTGGCATTTTTTTAATGTCGTTTATGACCTTTCCTTTTTATTTATGTGGCTATAGGATATCCATGTTATTGGATATCACGACCAGCAAATTAAAAAAGTTGTTGGAAAACATTGAATCACAAGCAACGACATTGCAAAGTCGTTGTTAAAAACATCGATGTTCACGAAAAGCTTGGTCCATTTTTTTCATCATTCAATGATGAAGCAACATTTTTTTTTGCCGAATTCAATCCAAGGTCGGTCAGAAAATGTGCCGAAAACCATAAGTGGTTTGCAAGAATGCGCGCCTTTTTGCCTGAGAAAATTATGAAATCTTTGCCGAAATGTCTGAGAACTCTGTACAAACTCTGAAAGTTTTCCTAAAAAAATTCTAAAGAAAATTTTAATTAAAAAACATTTTTTTTTTAAATATCAATAAGTTTTAAACTTTTTTGATTCTTGTTACATCGAGTCGTATTAATATCGAAGAAAAGTCGAATTTAAAATTAGAAATTTATCAGAAATGTCGTATAAAACTCGAATATAGAATCAAAAAAATTTCAAGTCTTCTGTGACTCTTCTTGTACCGCGAATCTTTGTTTATTTTGTAAATGAGACTTATTATGAACACTAAAATCCGCCAGTGTACAGAAATCACGTAGAAAAGTCGTAAGTCGAAGGACAGATATATCCGATTTTTCTAAAATTCTGAAAAAAATAAAGCCCCGGATTCATTTAATACAAAATCGAAGCTTATTTTTTTTTGCTGTTTCGCAAAATATTGCGGTTTAAAAGAAGAATATATATTCCGTTAAGGTTGAATATTGGTAGACAATATATAACCTCTAAAATTACTTATATATTATGATCAAAGTATATAAAGTAACTCGATCCTTTATATCTTTAAATAACTCTCCACACGTACTGGTGCTATGTAAATTCAACACCTATTTGAGGGGAAAAATTAACAGAAATGTCGCAAATTTTAAATAAATATATATGTATTATGAATTAAAATACTTAATGTTTTTACTATTTCGATTTTTGGAAAAAAAATTTTGCATCACTTAATTCTATATACAACAACTTAATTCTAAAAAAAGAGTAAATATTGAGATTTCAGTCATAACTCGGGCATTTTTCAACCGATTTGATAGATTTATATACCGACGTCTTTAGGAAGAAATTTACCATTTACCTTAGTAATAAAAATATATTCTGCTAAAAATGTCTGATATTTTGATATATAAAACGTGTCCATATGTCATACTAGAACCTTAAAATTTTAAATTTTGAGTACTTTCAATAATGTCTTTGTACGGGAAGTACCACACCCACTTTTCCAAACCCGCCCATATTTTGTGGGATTGATAACCGATATGTTTGTACCTAATTTGGGAACTTTAGCTTGTGTTCTCCAGATATACAGAAATGTATAACGTCTTTATATGGGAAGCACCACACCCACTTCTCCAATCCCGCCCATTTTTTTTTAGAGAGTTGGTGTATTGATAGCCAAGATAACCCAGCCTTAGCTCTTGCCGTTCTCCAGTTGGTGTATTGATAGCCAAGATAAAACCGCCTTAGCTCTTGCCGTTCTCCAGATACACAGAAAAAAGAATTTGAAAACAACAACCACATGGGATTAATGGGAAAAATTAGAGGTAGTCGTGGTTTTTTGCTCATATCTCAGCCATTTATGGACCGATCGTACTGAATTTCAATAGCAAACAATTCCGGACTATATGCGATATAAATGTATAACAACCTAACCTCCATCATATCTGGGGTCTTCTTAAACCCCATTTCAACGGACGGACAGGGTCTAAGATCAATATTGTAGAAATTACAAACGAAATGATAAAGTTATATATAACTTTTACCTTCGGTGAAGGGTATAAAAAGAGTTTGCAGTTAAACGACATGTTTTCGTTTTTAAACGATTTCAAAATTAATCCTCTGTAGTATACCATGGAGTAGTTCAAAACAGAACTGAGAGGGATTGTCAAAGAGGCGAGTTACTTATTATACTTTGATTGAGATCTTATTTTCCAATGTTCAAAGGTTAGATTTTACTAAGCTTCAGTTAACATTCCACTTTCATGAGTCTACTGCTGATAATACGCCATAATTAAGGCGATTCTTTGCATAATTCTGGGAACTCTTTCCAGAATATTTTTTCCGCGCTTATTTTTTTGTTGTCATCTCTTAAAAAACCGAAACAAAACTGAACTGTGTAATCTATGAAAATGTACAATGAAAATGCGTCGTTATTTTCTTAATATTAGTTAAAAACCATATGATGCAATTCGATATTTTGATATATTACAATTAGCTAAACATATTTGGAATAAAATGAGCTTTATTTCATTGTAATCGGAGCACAATTTTTGATTTAATTCACAATTTACTGAGAAAACTGAATTGATAAAAATCACGATTTCCATACAAAAATAATATTTTTTAATGTGTGTGTGTTTGCTGTCCTATTTATTTACGTTTTTTCCTTCACTTAAACATGAGGTACCTTCCCTTAGGTTGTGTGACTTTATGTGAAAGTAATAAGGCTTTAATTTTTTCCGTTTTAGATTTTCTATGATTTTTAAAAATAAAAAATTTGTATTTTTTTTTTAAAAACCGCTTAATGAAGAGTTGGTTTTTTTAACTTTTAATTTTTTGGAAGAAAGTCAAAAAAGCGTTTAGTACCTGTAACTTAAAAATGCGAGCTGATGAAGAAAAACGGAGATTAGATTTGAAATCAGCGTCCTCAAATTAGTAAAAAAAAATTGCATCAAACTTCCAATCAACACAAAAATAGTTTTTTTTACCTTGTGTAATCGATCGTTTTTAAAATGTGTGATGAAGACGGATCAAAGTTAGAGTTATGTTGAAGTTTATTACATAAAAGTCTATGACATATTGAGTCAAATTATTTATTAAAATTTAGGAAAATTAAAAATAAACTAAGAGACTTGTAATTACTCCATAAAACAACTGAAGCTATGACAAGTATGATGATCTTAATTGTTCTCTTTTTACGATAGCTTAAAAATGTAAAGTTCTTAAAAATACATTGAATAAATATAGTAACTGCCACTTCAATTAAAGTTAAATACAAGACTTTTATGTTTTTACGTATACAATTATACATAATTCATACATTATATTAACATTATTAAAACATTTTCGGCAATAAAATATTAAACTTAGCATGATAATATAGTAAAACTAAATTATAAAAATTTGTTTGACGTCTAATAAACGTTTTAATTGTAGGTAAAAACAATAAAAACTAATTTAAATGAAATTTATTAAAAAAAAAAAAAAAAAAAAATTAAGCACGTAATACCAAATCTAATTAACAAAACAATATTAGTAACACCGATTAAATAATATTTTTCTATGAAATCTTAAGCCATTTCTAAGTTAATTGTTAAAGCGGTGAAAATAATTGAGACATATAATTTTAATGTGCTTAAATTTAATCAATTTGAATTAAAAAATAACAAATAATAAGTATTGTTTTGTTTCACATAAATCGTTATTCACATAATATATGCTGAAAGTCAAAAATTGACTCAGAATCATTTTCAAGTCGATCTTACGATGTCCGTCCGTCCAGCAGGCTAATATGTAAGCTCTGTGTGCAAACAGTGTTGCCAATTTAGCCTTTTAGTGGCTAGATTTAGCCATTTTTAACCTTGTTTAGCCATTAAAAAATTAGTTTAGCCATTAGCCATTTTCCAACTTGCTTAGCCATAAAATTTGTTTTTAGTTTTTTTTTTTGAAAATAATAATTTTTATTTTCTTCTAAAAATTGATACAATTGCTAAAAGTAAAATAAAGATTTTTAACAATTAAAATGCATTTAATTTAAATCAGAACTTTAACAAATGTTGAAAATCGCTATAAACTATCAGTTTTAACCAAAAAAAGGAACAAAGATACACCTCTTAGCTTCAAAAAATGCAACAAGAAATTTTTAGAAATTTCTTAATTTTCTTTAAAGTTGCTCTTACATCCATGGCTTAATGCTGAAGTAGAGAGCTTTTTTAGCCAAGTAAACATCGTTAAAAGTAATTTGAGAAATAGGTTACATTTAGCAACCGTTAATTCGATTTTATGAATATTTTGGTCTCAAAATGTCATGATTGTGATTTACCTTCAAAATATTTAAAACGAATAGGTACAAGTGATTCCTATGAGATGAACAATAACGACATCGAATTTATCGACGATTTAATTTTTTTAATGCTAAAAAAATATTTAATTTTCCTTTATTTTTAAGTTACAAATTGATCTCAATTTACAATTTCATTGTAAAAATCTTGTAATGAATTAATTTTGTTATTAAAGTTTAATGTGTTTTTATTTAATAACAATTTAGCCATTTTCAGTCACCAAGATTTGGCAACACTGTGCTGTGCGCAAAGTACATGTAGGAATTTTTGGAGATAATTTAATTAAATCTGGTACATGGGTTCTAATTGTCACAAGGTCCAAGCCTATTAAAAATGGTTAGAACCAGTCCAAAATTTCACATAGATTCTTACAAGTATTTTTCCGGAATAGAGTCTTTGTACCCATGTGCCATCTATTTAGATTAAATTATGTCCAAACTTATTTAATTGTAATCTTAATCATCTTACCAAATTTTATTGGAATCGGTCCCTATTTAGCATACAAATACTACTATTTTGATGCCATAACTTCTTTATAAACGTTGGTATTGACATAAAAATTGGTGACAATAACTCTTATGATAGCTAATATGTCATGAAAAAATGTTGTGCTGGTAGATCTAAAATAACCCGTGGATTCTAAACAAATCTTATATAATTGGAGATATCTAAATAAAATTCTGGACAAAGAATTTTTACATTAATCTTGACCTCATAACATAATTTTGTTATGGCGGGGCATGAACGCCCATGGTTCCCAAATAGGGTGGTGTAGGGTATCATATGGTCGGGCTTGAACGACTATACTTTCTTTCTGGTTTTAAGTTAAATATGATTTCATATGTATAATAAAATGCAACTGAGCTGCTATTTTCTGAGATAAAATTTGCTAAATAAACTAAAATGGAGGGCGTCGTCTAATAGATAAAATTAAAATACAATTTTTATTTTGTAAATTAGCCAAAAACCAAACATTTTTGAATTTTATCAACAGCAAATTTTTATTTATTTAAGTTGTTTGCTCTAAAAATTATGTGCAACTTTTTTTTGTTGAATATTTAAGTTGGTTTTTAAAGAGAAATTTGTTCATTTTTCTTCAAGCTGATAAATATTCTGGTAAACAAAACTATGACGTAATACATTGTTTATGAGTTTTAAACTTTGTAAGAAGTTTGGGCAAAGATAACAACTAGAAAGGCAACTGAAATCGCAAAATCATGATCATGAAAAGAAAATATGAATTATTTTTAATGTGGAAAATAAAACTCGCTCGAATTGAATTCGCTCGCGAGGGAGTTTAATTCGAGCACTCTCCGAACTCCGTTATATATACTTTTTAATACAAAATTGCATAAATGCGGCTTATTCACTTCTTTGTGAATAAATAAAAAGGTACATATCGCTCATTTACTTTAATAGTGACATAACTCAAAAACTTCAATTTTGGAGTTAATGATGCAGAATTGTTCGCTTTGTTTTGGTTTATATTATGTTTTAAATTCATCTTTATATCTTTTATACTTTCCACTTTTGAAGAGAAAATTAGCAATTTTACCTTGGAATGGATTTTTTCGAGTTATGTCATTATTAATGTTAATGAGCGATATGCAGCCAACAAAATGCATTTCAACATGAAAAGACTAACGCTTGAACAACGATTTCAAATTGTGCAAACTCATTTTGAAAATCATGGTTCTGCTCGATATACGAATTTTGTTTAGCGATGAAGCTCACTTTTGTTTGAATGGATACGTCAATCAACATAACTGCAGTGTTTTGAGTGATGATAATCCTCAAGGGTATGTTGAGACACCGTTACATCCAGAAAATCTGACTGTTTGGTGTGCTTTATGGGCTGGTGGAATCATTGGTCCGTACTTCTTTAAAAACGATGCTGGGCAGAACGTTATGCTAGGACCACAACTGGGACGAACGACGATTTTTTGACCGCGAATATTCGTCGCCAAAAATAAAACATATTGGTGCATATGAAAATACACACAATAATAGCGTCGGCCGAAATTCGTCATACGCAACGACTTTGCAATAGATTTATTAATATTTCATACACCGGCGAACGACGATCAAATCAGTACTAGGTGACCATGCTTTGGCTTAGTTGTCAAGTATTTTAGTTAATGAAGTAACTTATAACTAAAATAATTATTTTATTTTCGATTTATATCATTTAAAATAAATATACAAAATAGTTAGCTATAAAAATGGTTTTAAGTTGTGATTTTGTTAATCAGCCATGTTCTGGAAACCGAGTACGAGCGAAATTGAAATCGAATATATTTTTGGAACGTTCCTATTTTAAACGCTTTTAAAAGTACATTTTGTTTTACATACTTTTTATTTGGATTACCACTTATGAGCATCAGAACTAATCTTAAAATCAGGAAAAACTACGGTAATTTCTAAAATAATTGAACTAAAAATCTCCATCGACTTCAATTTCATTCTATTTTGATTTCCAGAACATGGCTAAATGTTTTATGCCTGTATTCAAAAAAGTATTTTAAATTTAAAAAAAATTTACAAAACAAATTTTCTATGAAAATTTTCCGTAATAAGTGCTTGCTAATTTTAGTAATCGCTTATGAATAAGGGGGTTATTTTGTAAGTATTATTTTTTTTTCATATGGTCACACACTTTCCTTATTATAAAAGCTGTTAGTTATTCGTCGTTATTGTGCTTGATACGACGAATTTACTCAGCGAATTTTAACTGAAAAATTCGTCGTGTTGGACGAAATTCGTCGTTCGTCCTAGTTGTGTTCCTTGCATTACAGGCAATGGCGACTACTATAAAGCCATAATTACTGACTTCTTCGTTCATCAATTGAACAAGCTGAGCTGAGGTTTCAACAGAACGGCGCAACATGTCATACAGCTCGTGCCGCAATTGATTTACAGAAGGAAACGTTTGAAACGGACCCATGAATTGGCCTCCAAGATCGTACGATTTAACGCCGCTAGACTATTTTCTGTGGGGATATGTGAAGTCGCTAGTCTACGCCCACAAGCCCGAAACGATTGACCACTTGGAGGACAACATTCGCCGCGTAATTGCCGATATACGATCACAAATGTTAGAAAAAGTCATCGAAAATTTGACCTCCAGATTAGACTACGTCCGAGCCAGCCATGGCGGTCATATGCCAGAAGTCACAATTAAATTATATTGCCATATGATTATAAAGCCAGATGATTGTCTTTCGAATAAAGTAAATGTTATGTCAATTTAAAAAATTCATCTTTGTTTTATTCCATTTCAAACTTCAACACCTCTCTAAAAACACCTTTACAAACAAAATGACACAATAGTACACTTTGTAAATTGACTTGATATGTAAAACTTTTTAAAAATTGGGTTTTGATCTCAAAATTAATATTCGTGTGTAAATGGACTTTATTATACTTTTGTTTAGTGCTTCCTTGAAAAATTATAATAATTTGCAGGGAAACATTTAGGTAATTTTGAAAGTACCAATATGACAAATTTTTGATTAAATCCGTTTTAAAAAATTGTTTTCAAATAATTTTTAATATAATTGAAGTGCACGTTTTACCATACCCAAATTTATTATGTTTTTAAAAGCCTCATGTTTCAAAACATTTAGGCCCTAATCAAGGCGAATTCAACTACAGGTGGTGTCGAAACGCCATCTGATTTTGACAGTTCGAGCTACTTTGTTTTGATTTGTTAGTGTTTTGTTAGGAATGGTTGACATTTTGGACAGTAAACACTAACAATGCAATGCAAAAAACCCTTTGTTGTTTCTGTTGTTTTTGGATTGTTGTAGTATCGATACCACCTGTAGTTGAATTCGCCTTGGCCCTAATCATGTAAAATGCAGCGCAACGCCAAAGAATTATATTGAAAGCAAAAACAATCTCATAAATATTTTGCATTTTTGTTGTTGCTTTATACAGAAATTCATGTACCGTTTTAAAATTCTCAACGCCACAAAATATGCAGCGTTTGAAATTTTAAAACGCAATGTGAATTTCTGTAGCAAGCAACAACAAAATTACAAAATATTTATGACTTTGTTTTTGCTTCTAATATAATTCTTTGGCGTTGCGCTGCATTTTACATGATTAGGGCCTTACTTTTTTTTAAAGTTTTTTTAAAGACAATATGGAATAGAGATTTTAATCTTACTGTAATCACCGTCATACTCTCAAGTATTGTAGGGTATTTAATGACTGGATTAATTATACTTTTTACTTGTTGTAACAATGCTTAAAGTGTGCCATTTGCCAACTTAAAAAATAAAAGTAACAATATACAAAAATGTCTTAAAAATTTTCATAGATCGCACGTAACCCCAGTCACGAAAAATTTAGTACGTACCACCAAAAATATGGTGCATATTAATCATAGACCGATACATGGGGATAAATATAAATTTGTAATTTCGATTGGTATCGAGTACGGCAATTTGCCCCCTGGGATTTAGTTCTGGCACTCATGATTGAATACTTTTTCGATTCGAAAGCAATTTTATTTTAAATTCTTTCAGACGATACTAAACGAATCGAAATTATTTTTTTCAGTGTTGTAAAGCATTTATTAAATTTTGATTCGTTCAGTATCGACTGAAGGAATTTGAAACAAAATTGTTTTCGAATCGAAAAAGTATTCGATCATGACTGCCAGAATTATCCCCCTGGTATCATTTAAAACTGAAATACCTAATACGATAGTTTATTCTAGTTGTTAAACTATGGTTACAAATTCAAGTGCTCGTTCAAAGTAAAAAAAATATTTTATGAAGTTAAATAAAACCTTTATTCAAAAATCAGCTTCTTTAAATTGCGCATTTCATTCATTGCCAAAATTCCCCTAGTTAAGGCTAGTGTTAATAAAATCATTTAAATAATGACGCAATAAATTTATTTTACGTTAATTTAACTTTAAATCTATAATCGCTTAAAGAATCTAGTAACTTTTTCAGACTTGCCGCTTGTTTAAAGGTCATGTTAGGCTTATCAATAAATAAATAAAATTAAAAAAACCAACTATTAAATTAAGTATTTATAAAAATGATTATTTATTTTACAGAATTTACATCAGACGATGCAATAGACGGTGAAGATTGGGGTCTTGATGTAAAAACCCCCAAAGACGCAAAACAAATTGACGATTTAAAATTGAATTTCGAAGGCAGTTTGGAGGCAGATGATGAAGAAGACATTAAACCTATATTCCAATCATATGACATTAAATATTTGGGTTGTACCCCAATTGAGAATAAACGTTCCGAAAAAGTTACTTCGGAGGCTATAAAAACTGTGATTGCCAACGCTAAAGCGGGTGGTAGAAAAATTAAAACACAGAAACGCGTTAAGGTCAATATCTCACAAGATGGTATTGAAGTATTAGATCATGCCACCGATGATTCCCTGATGCGTTTTTCCATTTACAAAATTTCATATTGTTCTGTGGACGCCTCCAATGATCATGCCTTTTCGTTTGTGAGTTCAGAACCAGATCCTTTATCGGATAAGGAGAAGTTGTCTTGCCATGTATTTTTGTGTCCTAAACGTAAAATTGCCCATGAAATAACTTTATTGGTGGCACGGTGCTTCGAGAATGCCTATCAAAATTGGCGTGATACAGTAGTGCATCAGGTTAAAACGGGCAACAATAACAACAATCTTGAGAATAGATCTAAATTCGAAACCAAAAATATCCTTAAAGAACAAAATGGTTTTGGTGTTATAGAATCTAAAGCCGAAATTCATTACAACTCGCCGGATGAACAAAAGAAAGTGGAAAATCCTCTAATCGATTTAGCGGCTACCGATAATGATGTTCGAAAATATTTACAAAATACTTGGGTGTCATTCGAAGATGATCAAGAGCAGACTCATCGTATAGCGGCCTGTTGAGAGAACTTCAAAAAAAAGCAAGCAGATTGTACGATCCAAAATGTAGATTCTTATTAGTTGTGTTAAGTGATTATAAATGCGTCTTTAATTAAATCTTATTCGTAACCTTAAGCAAAATTTAATTATTTCGTGCAATATACACATAACTTCGTATATACATATATTTAATTTAATGATGTAAATTTACAATAATATAAAACAAATGTATATGTGTACAAATATATATATTTTCTTTTAATAAATAAAATTTATAAGTTAAATTAAGAAACAATTCTAAAGAACAATTAAAGAATATGTAAGGTAAGTAAAATTAAATCCATCAATTTCACGTGAAAATCAACATGAATTTAGTTGTTAACATTTTACTACGTTCTAGATTTTCTATTAGATTTATGGCTTTTTGTCAATTATTGACATAATGGGGACATCATTAAAATAAATGTTAGAAATTATTAGTAAATATTGCATGTTTATTGCTTGCGGCAATACTTTTACATAGTCTCTTGGGGTTTTGATTTTGTAGTTTGTTGAACCTTCAAAAGGATATTGTTAAAAAAGGTCTAAATTAAGAGACACTTGAAAAAAATAATTTTTATATGGTCATAACGAATTTTTTTTCTGTATGCGATTTTAATCAATTCAATTTTAGTTGCTAGTTTTTTTTCAAGATTTAACCCTCTTGTGCCCTTGTTGTATGCAGGGTTGTGAAATATTTCTGACCAAAAAACGCCGCGCCCCAATCAGCGCTAAATAAAATTTTAATAAAAAACTTAATGAAATGGTTGGCAAAAAATCGTTTTAAATAAAAATATATGATATATAAAGATTTTAAAGCGCAAAATTCAAATCCGTTGTTAGTATTTTCTATTATGTGATTAGGAATAAAATTTCCTTTAAGTCATCTAAATAACATTTTTCTTATTTTCAAAATTATCGCTACTAATTCAGAAATTGTTTTCAAAAATTCGTTAAAAAGAAAATTTTACATTTTTTATCCTTTATCAGAAAATCCCGGTATATTACGAATAAAATAAACCATGAAATCATAAAAATCAGTAAACAAAATGACAACTAGTCGTGATTGATTCAAACTGTGAACAGATTTGGATTCAGCACGGCAAAGTCAATTAAAATCACATAATATAAGTTCTCTAATTTGCTTCATAGCGCAAAAAGTGCCGAACTCTTAAACTGTGGATATGCGGCGATGAAAGGTATCGATATCACTTCATACATATAAATGTATATTCAAGATATACACAAAATGGATTAAGGATTTAAAAAGAGGACACACTTATTATATAGAATTGATTAATGCCAAGAGGATAGAGCAAATTTCTCATTTCTAACGGTAAGTTTTTGTAAAACAAAATATTACAAAAGGTCTATTGTATCCACCCCCCTTTAGTTGGCCAAAAGACCCTCTGCCTCCCAGAGGAATCCAAGAAGGTCTTTTGCCGGTGTTGCACTCGGGAAGCGCCTATCGCGCCGTGCCCCAAGTGTCTCTTTTTGGCCCATGCCAGCGCCGGGCAGTCACACAGTAAGTGCCCTTTGGTCTCGTACTCCTCACGACATAGTCTGCATTCCTGGTCCTCTGCCAGGCCCATCCGAAACAGGTGGTGCTTGACCGTATGGTGGCCCGTCAGATAAGCCACCAACAGTCGTGGTTCCTTACTTCTGCTTTGCTTTCAACTTGCACATACTTACATAAGTAAATGGCTTTGTGTTTCATATTTAGCTTTAAAAAAATAGAGCGGCCCAAAGACATTTATGCATACAAGGTTTTGC
Organism: Pollenia amentaria; assembly: GCA_943735925.1. Classification (NCBI taxonomy): domain Eukaryota; kingdom Metazoa; phylum Arthropoda; class Insecta; order Diptera; family Polleniidae; genus Pollenia; species Pollenia amentaria. The sequence goes on along the minus strand of OX031007.1, from coordinate 195,630,449 downwards.
ATTTTAAAAAAGAGTTTCATTTTAGATACCGATTTTAGATTTTTTAAAAATCGAAAAAAAGTTAGGGAAGGCCCTCTACCGGACCGGACTTATAAATAGTTGGTTGGATAGAAGTTTAAAATGACACATTTTCAGAAAAATTGAAGGGAATACAATAATTTTTTTAAATTTAAAATCGAAAACTCCTATACAAAAAAAAACTTCTCATTTTTCGGTAAAAACCATCTACAAACGGACATCTCACAAAAAATCCAATTTAAAAAAGTGTCTCTTGACGAGTAATCAAAAAATTGTCAAAATTTACCAGGAAAAAATTAGGGAGGTAACGATACTGCTTTTTGCCAATACGATACCGATACCGATATTTGAACAAAAATATCGCCGATTTCGATACCGATACACATATTCTATGGTTTTCATGGCCATTTTTTTCGATTTTGAGATATCGATGCCATATTGCTAAAGTTTAATTCCTAGCCCATAAATTGATCTTGAATGGTTTTTCGGCTCTCCTGAAAAATTTAATTTTAAGACATACGCGGTTACCTATAAAAACCACAGTATTGAATTTGAAATCAAGTTAAATTTAACAAAACTCAAGTAGAGTAAATTATACAAAATTACAGTGTAAGAGATTAGAGATATTAATAAGATTTAAAAAGCAAACAATTAAATTTGAATTCATGGTATTTACAAAATATAAATAAGATTTTTGTTTAATAAACAAAGTATTCTACACTTTTGAGGAAATAAATGATTTGAACCAGACCTGCAGTGGAAAATAGTCTCTTAGATGCAACAGAACTCATTTGAAAACTTAAGAATTCCTGCGGCATTTTCTTCAAGTTTGGGTATAATATGCCCGTAAACAAGCGGATCTTGTTTATAATATTAGGAGATCTAAGTTATCTCTCGACTTCTTCTTAAGCAGAATCATTATATAGGATGGGAAGAGGCTCATCCTCCTCGGTTCCTCTTATAATTTTTTCAGAAACGCTTCAAAGGCCAGTTCTTGAAGACTTATAAGAACTTGTATCACCTGTATCACGGGGTTTTAACACTTTCGGACAGACACATGTCTCTGTAAGTAGCTCAATAAGATGTTTTTTCGGTACAACCGAAGTCAATTATCTTTGAAATATTCGAGCATTGTATCGAGGGTCAAACACTGTAGATAAACAATAGGTTTCATTATTTTGTAAAGCCTTACGTTTTTAAGTTGGAGCTAATTAAGTCAGCCACTAAATTTTGAGACCTCGAACTATTTTCCATCTTCGTTGATTCATTTGTTAAATGAAACACTTTCATTATTTTGTTTAAATTATGCTCTGCATTTTAATGTGTTATATCTCTTAAAATAAGCTAAGGAAATTGAATTATTCGTTCAAGAATACTCCAAAAAAATATAAAAATTATCGTCGTATCGACAGCAAAATATCGCCGATAACGATATATGGGAAAATCTGAAGTATCGCCGATATATCGGTATTCGTTACATCCCTACTAAAAATATCTCAAAATTAAGGAATAAAAAAAAAAATTATTTTTTTGAAACCATCCGATTTGTCGTGGATTGTCCCATACATAAATACATACATGTTTTATAATATTCGACTTTATAATTTTTTTACGCTTTAAAAAACGTTTCGTTTCACAAAGGAAACGCCAAATCTGTATGGTTAGTCATAATGTTTCCCATAATCTCTTTTTGGGTATAATTTATTTTTGTTCATTTTGACCAAAAAGACTAAAATTCTAACTTATTTCTTTAGTTTTAAAAAACTTAATTAACTTTTATTTTTTATTATTTTTTTTTTTACAAAAAGGCGTTACCTTGATATGTTTTTTGCTTAGGATTAAAAATGTGAGCAAAGTTTCATTCGAACAGTCGCTTGCTATCGACTGCTGACATTTCAAATTTCGATTCATATTATTCGATAACGATAGGAAGAATTCCAAAAGTAAAAAAATTCGAACGTTCGCGTATTTATTCGATCGTATACGACTGACAAAATTAACCCCCTCCTGATTTTATGGAATATTTACGATTTTACAATTATTTTCGATTTTAAAAATTTGTTTTAAATTCTTACTTTTTATATACATACATATATTTTGGCAATTTTTAATTTTTTCTTATTCTGTTAATTAACATTATTAACAAATATTTGACGACTTACACATAACCACTATTTTTATTGAACATTTGTTTAAATCTTAATAACGTTAAGGAGATCTAAATGCATTTAACAATTTATTTATGACATTATACTACGAAATTTTTGGTAATAAATCAACAAAAAGTGGTAAAAAGAAAAAAAAAAGTTTGATAGTTGTGGTTAGGTTTTTTAATTAAATTTTTTCGTCAAATATTTGTAAATTGTGAACATACTTTCAGCCTTAAAATTTTTTTTTACTAATTGTTGGAGAAGAACAGTTTTAAAATGAAAGGTCCGAATGAATCCACCATTTAGAAAAATTACGACTCGTTCTCTTCAAACGGGGAAAGTATAAAAGATAGAAAGATTAATTTTATACAAAATATAAAGAAAAACGTAGCGAACCATTCTACATAACTACAAAATTTAATTTTTTTGAGTTATGACGACGTTGCAGAAAATGAGCGATATGTTGTTCTTTCAAATTGTGTAGGGCATTATATTGCCGCCTATATATTCTTGTTTGTTTTCTATGAAATTTTAATAAACTTCTTTCTTCTACCTTTTTAGTTTTCTTTGAATCGAAACTCCTTTAATATACACTCTAAAAAATTTTAAAATGATATTTGTCTTTCGCATTTAAAATATAAATTTACAAAAGATTTTGTTTTCAATTCCAACAGTCAGGGTTGGGCAAAATACATGCATTGATGTATTTGAAATAAAAAAAAAAACATTCAAGTCGTGTATTTAAAATACAAAATACTTATAAGTCGTGTATTTGATATACAAAATACATTTAAGTTGTGTATTTAAAATACAAAATACTATATACAAAATAATTTTTTTTTATTTTAAACTAATATACAAGGCATATGTGCGTATGGTTATATAATAATCAGTTTAGTACCAGAGCCAGCGCCAAACTCGTACATATTTCCTTTCATGAACACAATATTTTTTTATATGTAAAGGGTGTTTTTTAAGCCCTCATACCGCGCTCAGTTTTTGACATTTATGATCAGCACACTTTGTCAAATCATCCGTCATCGACTCGTAAATTTAGGGCTCACGACTCATGTTTGGCTTAACGAGCTTGTTAATAAACAGAATTGCCACATATGAAGTGGGACCAATCTATATCACACACTACAGACTCTAATTCATTCAGAAAAATGTACCGTTTGGTACGGTTTTCACACTGTTGGGTTCATTAAACCTTATTTCTTCAAAAATCGAAAAAATGGACATTCAGAATACGCTTTGTGCAGAACAGCCTTTATGTCCAAATTTTTTTTTTTACAACTTCAAAATTTATCGGACTTAAATAGCCCCCCTTAATCATCACCAAGCAGCCTTTTTTTGGAGAATAAATGAAATGAAAAATAATAATAATTGTTGCTATGAATGTAATTTAACGATTGGTTTCAATATTACTATGAATTTCTTTAAATATTCCAGTTCGATAGCCGAGAAAGTGTTGTATTTACACAATTTTTCAAATAATTTTTAAGATTGCATATATGTGTGTGAAAAGCTTTAGTAAAGTACCATAGCGTTTACTTGAGAATAACTTGGGTCGAAGACAGTATATAACTTCGGCCGATTTGGGCCTTTTGAAATTTTTCCATTAAAAAAGCACTTAAAAAAATTATAAATGAGTCTCTATGAAATTGTTCATGTCCAAAGCACTTATTGTGTGACAAAACTTATTTTTTTATGGTAAGTGTATTTTCTGAAAATGTGCTTTGAAACCATTAGTATTTGAAAAACAAAATACTTGAGCGAAAGGTATTTAAAATACAAAATACACTTTGGGAATGTGTTTAAAATACAAAATGTGTTTTGGGATTGTATTTAAAATATAAATATGTACAACCCTGCAAGCAAGTGGAATATATTCTCTAAGGGAATCGTTAGCAATATCCCTAGTTTTCATCTAGAAGAAAATAATCAAAGTAATTTGTTTATTTTCTTTCTTTTATAGTTTTTTAAAAAATTACAAAAATAGACAGAAAATAACAATCACGAAGTCAAACCTTTGATATCAAATGACTTTATCATTTGACATCAAACACAATTTTCAAACCTTTTTAACTGATTGATTTTAACATTTGAATTCAAATTGATAATAATTTTAATGTAAACATTTGACATACAATGTTTTATTAATTTGATATCAAATGGTTATCAAATTTTTTTTCAACCCAAAAAAAACTTAACAGCACTGAAGGCAAAAATAAATGTAAACATAAAAAAATGGCGATTAAAGTGTTACACAATTAAAGAATAGTTACATATTACGTGAAGTGAATTCGCCTATAAAAAACCTTAATATTAAATATATTTGTAAGTAAAAAATTAATTACAAAGTGTAAGAATGTAAATAAAAATAAAACGGGAAAGTGAAGAAATTAGAAATTTGTTGTACGCTCGCAGTGCTATGCCATAATAATCCTCAAACCAAAAAGGAGCCAAGTATTTCTTCTTTGCATGAAGTAGAGGAAGGAAAGAATACTATGTTATCTTTAAGCTATGGTGCCGAATGTAAAGCTCACAGTTTATTTAAATAAATAATGAATTTAAATAATAAAAAAAAAAATATTTTTCATTTATGTTCCACATTGTATTAAAAACCACATTTGAAAAACATTTGAAAATAATGTTTGAAAGCAAGTTGAAAATAAAGGCATTTCTCAATTTGAAAATAATTTTCCCTTTTTGTTGAGAATGATATGATTTTTAAAATGATTTTCAAATCATTATCAAACGATTGTCGTTTGAGAAAAGGTATGATTTCAAATCATTATCAATTTGATATCAAACCTCCGTGTTTGTTCGGTATGTACATCCATATGCGTAATCACCACGATAATAAATAATACAGATTAGAGAACTTAGCAAAAGACGATCTGCAAAATTTTTGGACGAATTTTTTACGGAAAACGAAGAAAGATTTAATTCAAGTGTCGTACATCGGGTTAAAAAAGACAAGGTTTGTTCGTTTCTGTAACAATTTAACACTTTCTTGTTCTCTTTTCTTTCTCAATTGTTGCTATTAATATTATCTTACTTTACTTACTGTCAGGCCCACAATGTCGACAAGAACATTTCTTTCGCATTTTTATATTGAAAACAATCAGCCTTATTACGGTTCTCGATGTCGAAACTCTGTAGTAGCCCTGCGGTAGATTTGTATCAATTGTTCCAGCAGACTGGTTTATAAAGATCCAAAAGTTAGGAAAAATAATGAATGACAGTACAGTATTCACCGGTTGTGTAACACATTTTTTTGGAATTTCTAAAATTTGGTTCTTAAATTAAGTTTTAGGACGGGTTTTATTGAAATAATACTACATTGTATTGAAAGAATACTCCATTGTAATAACTTACACTAAACAAATTCATTGAGAATAGATGTGTGACATGTCATATGGTGGCTGTTAGGTGTCAATTGACCCCCTCCAATGACAACCCGATGTAAAAGTGATAGGTCACATTCATATAAAGTGGTGGACCAACTTTGGTGTCAGTTCGCTTCCCTCTAGGGAGATTAAATTAACACACAAACTGTGTTCTTTAATCTACTACAACATTCATCTTTCGTTATTACCGTAATAAGGCTGAATAATAAAAAACTAAAATATGTTTTTGTTTTCAATATAAATATACGAAAGAAATTTGCTTTTCGACATTGTGGGCCAGTCAGTTAAATTACAAATTATATTATTTGTAACTATAATTTATATAATAAACAATTTAATTTAAAATAAAAATGTGTAATTAATTAATATTTTTTTAAATGCAAAATCTGTTTTTTATCATCCTAATTTTTGGCGATATCTTCCTATTTTCTTATAAGTGGTTAACTGGCATTATTGCTAGTTTATCATCTAGAAGAATCGCTTTCGTATTCCGTAGGAGTATTGCTATCGAGATACGTTTCTTCCCGAAGAAAGTTTCATCCGCAATACGAGACCGATTATTGCCGCAATAATATTTTTCATCCAGGCAATACGTTTGGCAATACATATGGAGTATTCCTTTGTTTGCTGGGAAAATACGTATTTGTATTTTAAATACGTATAAAGGCCGTAATAAACCACACAAATAGCTTGGCAAACATGTCACAATTTTACGTTTGTACAAATATTTTGTGTTGTTAATTGGGTTGTTTGCTGTTTGGACAAACATTTGAAGCAATGTTTGTAGAAATATTAAAAATTTTTAATATTTGGCAGACATGTTGGATATTTGTCAAACTTTTTGTTGAGTCTAGTGCTAAAAGTAATCATTTCAGCGAAAACTTTGCAGAGTAAAGACGTAGAAGAAGAAGCATGAAATCATTTTCAGCGTAAATTGTAATTTTTTAATAGCATTGTTTGCCCCAAAACAGCTCGTTGTTAGAGTACTCTTTACTCCAAAAATATTTTCTTTTTGCATTTATATTTTTTCTCCGTTTTAAACAAACAGCGAGCCAAACTGCCGCAACACAATCATCGTCTGCATTCATTGAAAATAAAACAAAAATGAAAAATTGATGTTTGTACGAAATATGATTGTGTTGTTTATTGGCAAACAGAAGCAAAAACAAAGTACATGTTTGCCAAGCAATTTGTGTGGTTTATTATGCCCTTAACTCAAGCTGAAGAAACTACAGGTATTCGAAATACTGCCCAACCCTGCCGACAGTCATTATAATTCAAAAATATTTAGTTAAATCTAGTTAATGTGGCAAGATTTCAAAAGTTTGGTTTAGTGAATAGAAAAATTAATGTTAAAATTATTTAACGAGTTTTAAGTTTTGATTTAGATTATCAAAATAAAACTATTCCTGATTTAAGGCTCTTTCTATTAGTAGATACATACACATGTGAACGTTTTATATGCCAAACTTTTATAATTTAACGTTAGAATTTTTTTCAGTGTACAACTAGTGGTATAATTCAATAGCAGAGAACTTCGTTTTGAAAACATGCAACAAAAGCTTAAAGAAATTGAGATTTAACAATATCGAAACAAATATACTAAGTATTGACATTTGTTCACTTAACCAACAACAAAGGTTCGTTTGTTAAATCAATTGTTATTGATGGTCGTTAAGGTTTAAGGAGGTAACCATAGAACAGGGTGAAAATACAATACAGCCGGCTAATAGCACTAAACGGCATTCCAATAAAAAAATGCAAATAAAACAAAGAAAATACAAAACTAAACACCAAAATTGGATGGTACATAAGTCAAAACGAATTTGTCTTCGCAACAAGAAAGTATTTTGAATTTTCAAAAATATTTCACAATAAATAATTGAAATGTCAATAATAAAAAAAACAAGATAATCTACAAAAAACTTAAAGCGGTCAATTAACTTTGTTTAAAAGAGAAAAAAAATATTAAAGAAATAATTATAAAATTTTGCGATAATGGTTCAAGTTACTCAAACTGAAGATGAAATTAAAATCATAATTGAATTAAACCGTTTGATAACCCGTAAACCGGATATTGTGCTGTTGCCCACATATTTAAAGTTTAACAATCCTCCCATATTTTTTGAACGACATCTTACCCAAGAAATCGATGAAGTGGCCAGTTTCTGCCGTATACTTAAGAATGAGGCACGTATAATTTTGATTAAAAAAGAAAAGGGTATTTGGCCTGAAATATTTAAAAAATTAAGCAAAGAAGAATTGTTTCAAAAACGTTTGGAATATTCTGATCAATTAATTACAAGAAATAAGGAACGTGACGATAAGGCATTGGAACGTTATGAGCAAAAACGTAGAACGGAAATTACGCGGGAAGTAAGTCGAGAGACAGCGATGCGCGAGCGTATTAAACAATTTGAAAATGAGGCGTGTCGTGAGGCCATGCTAGTACAACCTAAAGAAACTCATGTTAAAGAAACAAAACCGGAGTTAGTGAGAAGTTCTAGTTCACCAAGACCTCATGCCCTTTCAAATTCTAGAGATAATCCCGCCAAAGTTTGCAATCGTGTGGGTACTCCTATATCTCGTCCTATGGCTGCTTTGCGTAGTGGCGGTAAAATTAACGTCAGCTTTAGCAGCTTCCAATTTGCCACGCCAAAACGTGAGTCGCAAGAAGGTTTACCGCGCCCTTTTGTGTTGGAAAGTGTTCCAAAAACAAGTAATATGACGGATGGTAAAGAGGAATCGGAAAATCAGTGAAGTTAGTGTAAAACTGTTGCTTTTTATTTAAAAAATAAATTTTAATTTTTGTTTTAAAAAGTGAGTTTTTTTATTAAGTACTAGCTGACCCAGCAAACGTTGTTTTGCCTAGAAAAGTATTGTTTTTGTGTATATTTAAAATACAGATACAGAATCAGGTACAGGTAATATCACTTGGATCACTTGGAGTTTGACCGGAAAGCAGTAATTGAACAATTTCTATCCACTTTGGATTGCACGTAAAGGTTATGAACAGGTCTGGACGTCCGTAATGACGTACATATGTCATTGCATCTTGCGCATATTCATGCATATGACGTGGGCTGCCAACGAACGACGCTGGTGAAATGGTCAACCGACCAATATCAGATGCATTTCCTTCGGTGCGAATTGCATCGCGTAAATGAATGTACTCCTCCGTACGTAGTTTGGTTTGATTTAATCTAATGAAAAGGAGGCGCTCCGTTTCTATTTTGGCGTATATATCGACGCAGAATTGCTGAAACAATCGGCGAAACCGAAGCAAATAGTTGTCTACATTATGGCGAATCATCAAGCGGTGTGCGTAAAAATTCATTGCGCTGACCTTCTTGGTAGTTTCCTCCCCTAAAATGATATTAGTGACATTAGTGTCATGTTGAATTAAAAATTATTATGCTATCGTTAATCACCGGAAAATGGGTTTATCATACGGATGTTTAAATAATAGCCATCGTCTCCTTGCCAAAACTTCAGTGGATATTGTAATGAATCGTATGAACGATGTGTTTCGGATATTCGTTGTTCATACCAACATAGAAACCTTTGCCGGCTTATGCGCAACAACTTTACTAAAGACCATAGCATGATCAAATGATATAATTTATTTTGAGTAATTTTCAATGGTGCCCCCTATCGGAAATTGGTCATACCAACCTAGAAACCTTTGTATGCTAATGCTCAACAGCTGTGCTTAAGATCATAGTGTGATCAAATGCACAGTTTATGATTTAACTCATTTCGAGTCATTTTCAGTGGCGCCACCTGTCTGAAATTGGTCATATCAACTTATAAACCTTCATGCTCAACAACTTTGCTAAAGATCATAGCATCGTCAAATGCAGAGTTTACGATTTAATGCTATTCTTCTTACTTGGTCAGAGACCATTCCGAATTGGTACGAATCATCGAAATCGGTCCAGCCGTTCTTTAGTTATAAACGTAGTAACTAACGCCACTTTCTTTTATATATATAGAAGATATGAAAAAATAATGGAAACTTACGCTGTGCTAAGAAAAATCGAGGGCTTCTCATGTGACACTTCTATTTTTTTAGAGTCCACAGGTTACGGAAATACCAAAATTATTTTCGATCGCTTCGTTTAATCCTATTTTTTCGTTAAAAACGGTAATACTAAAGTTGCAAATTCAAAAAAAATAATAAATTTGTTAGAACAGATTTTTAAAAAATCTTTAGTTTTAAAAGGCGTAGGTTTGGCTTTTAAGGCTGCTTTCCAGCATGTTTTCGTATTCGTAAAGGAATTATATCTCACTCTTATAAAAAAGTAGACTAATACAGCTTTCTAGCTAAATACTAGTGATGTAACGAATATTAATTCTTAATCGCGAATACGAATATCTGCGTAAAATATTCGCCGAATACGAATGTCCAATTTGAAATTTAGCGCCCCGCGATATTGCAAATTTGATTGAAAAAATCTCTCATTCTCGTCCATAACACTTAATAAGAAAAAAAAAAACTGACACGCTACAAAATGTATTTAACATATTAGAAATAAAAATTATATCACATTCGTAACTCATCTAAAAAATACAATACAAATACATATTTGGTACTTTTCGAAATTCGATCCCTAAAGGGGTGAAAATCGTTCCAAATGTTGTTTCTTCTTTTAACATATTTTTCTTCATCTATCTATAAAATATAAAATTGTAACGTTACTGAATGCTTCATTATCACTTATCCTAAACTCCAGAAGCTAAAAAGTCGACATTTGGACCGGAGGCTGGGTTCTCGCCAAATCAATTTTGCTAACCTCATATGCCGCTAAAAAAAGACAGCAAAAAAATTTTGTTTTTGTTTTAAATGTTATTTGAACGGACGAGTAAGGCGCTCGTGTTCTATAAACTCGTCCGTTCAAATAACATTTAAAACAAAAACAAAATTTCGAAATTTGTTTTTGTTTTAAATGTTATTTGAACGGACGAGTAAGGCGCTCGTGTTCTATAAACTACACATTAGCCCTTATTGTTGTTCAATAAAAAAAAAAAATAAGCGGACAGGTGCCTGGTACTTTTTTGAAATTCGGCCTTTTTGGGGAGTAAACGGGTAAAACCTGTATTTTAAAATTTTTTGCCAAGCCATCTATCTATTAAAACATTAAACATTGAATAAAAACAAAATATCACATTCGTAACGTATCTAAAAAATACAAATAAAAATTTGGTACATTTTGGAAATTCGAATTGTACCTATTACAAAGTAGCGGGTTTAAACCTAGAAACATAAATTTTGGCGTAAAAATATGTCCACAAAAGAACGCTAACGAAGTAGCGGGTTAAATAAAGTGTACTTATAATATAGAGCCCACTCCTGTCGGTGGAGCACTCTAACTTGTTTTTAGTGTTTTTGTTTATTGGCGAAAATTCTGAGAACGTTTCACCTGAATACAATAAGTTTTTGTTCACTGTTAAATTGATATTAATTGCTTCTTATAGCCAATACAACAATTGTGTTGATCGGATAAAAATTTATAATGAGTATTTTTTTTTTAAATTTTAAACCTAGTTATATACCTATACCGATATACATAATTAAAATACCGATACCGAAATAACAAATAATTTAATACCAATACCGCAACTGTGCGTTTTTTAACGTTTGTAAATGTCGCTTTTTCGTCACAATAGTTGACTGCTCAACGATTACAAAAAGAACAAAGAGTGTAAAAATTTATTTAAAAATAGAGTTATTTACTTAAACGACCGTTACAAATCTATTTTCCGTTCGAAAGAAAAAATTGTATGTGTTACAGGTAAAAAATATTTACATAAATGAAAATTGTATCTCAAAATTGCGCCCCCAGCGGGAAAACTCAGAAGTCCTTCTTACTTCAGGCCTTAAAGAAGACGTGCTTCGAAATTTTTTTGATTCAATTAACTTCCTGATCTAACTGATAAAGAAGGCCTCATATAAGGCCTCGGCTCTTTTGTATAAAATATAAGATATACCTACCACACTCGCTTCTATGAAAAGGGAGAAGAGAAGAAGTAGCTTTTTGTTTTGTTTTTGTCAAAGCAAAAGTAAAAGAAAATTTTTGTTTATTTAGTTGCCATTCTTATGTACCTGACAAAGAAGCGAGAGCGGAAGGCCTACCCAGCAAAGACAACGTGTGTAAAAAAGATATATGTATGGAATGGAGCGAGAAGGCCTTGTACACCTAAAAGAAGGAGTACATAGGCTTTCTAGAAGGCATCCGTACTCCTTCTTTTTCCCGCTGGGTCCGTGTGTGTTACAACAAAAAAACACATTTCTTACTAACACAATAATATAATTAGGTTTCTTTGAGAACAATGTTTCATTTTTTTCTCGCTGTTTCTATTCTAGTTGTTCTTCTATGGCATCTGTATTTAATAACGACTTTTTATCTTGAACTATTACAACAACAGGGCACTGTTGAGATTTAAGTGAAATGTTTGCACAATCAAAGAACGCTGGTTGGTCCAGAGTTGGTTGACTAAGATTGAAAAAATTAATTTCAATTAGGCAAAACAAAAATGTGTTAAAATAAAAAATAAGCCAAAATATACAAAAGCCCAATTCACAATCTTGTGCAAATGGTCATGTATATACTATAGTAGTACTATACCATTTTGCAGATGCTAAGATTCAAGACCATTTGCACAAGATTGTGAAGTGGGCTTATGTAATAGCTTATAATATTAAAGTTGGCTTAAGCAACTGTGCGAATTCATGTAAATCATACGTGTCAAGCCATATTGAACTTAAGGAAACTTTTTGTTAAGTTTTATGAATCTCTCGTTTGCTTAAGCAAAGTGCTTAACTGATCGCACTTTCCGTACGGAAATAATGTTCTGTTTTCACAGCACAAATAATTGAAAGTGTAGAAAAATTTATATGAAAAGCACTCAGTTTTTTGAGTGTTTTTCATATAAATTTTACTACACAATCCATTGCGTAACCTGGAAACAACACATTAATATTTATGTAATATTTTTTTAACAAAAAGTAATTATATTTTACAAATAAACATGAAATTACGAAAATACAATATATGGACAATATAGTAGCGAAATATATATCATTTGAAAAATCACTTACTGAAGACATTTTTACACACAATAAATGTTAAACAAAACAAAATTGATTTTTTGATCAGACACAAGAAACTTTAAACAAAACACTATTGACTTTCAATCAAATACAATAAACATTAATCAAAACCATATGTTTGAAATCGCAGCAAGTCACGCATTCAGTTACGTTTACTTACAGTAGTCTTTTTTCAAAATCAATTCAATTCAAATAAATTGGAAATGAATAAAAAATTCATTTTTCGAGTTCATTTGAATTAATTCAAATGAATTGAAAATGAATTGCAATTCATTTTTCTAACTCATTTGAATTAATTCCAATTCAATTCAAATGAATTGCAATTAATTTTTTCTAACTCATTTGAATTAATTCAAATAAATTGGAAATGAAAAGCAATTCATTTTTCCAATTCATTTTTGCAAATTTATTTGAATTGATTTAAATTTCATTCAATTCTTTTTTTTTTTTTTTTTTGGTGAAAAGAATTAATTCAAAATATAGCTAATTCGTAATGAATTGAAATCAAAAAAGAATGATTGATTTACAACTCTGATCATGATATTTTATTCAAACTTGTTCATATTAATTTTTATATGTTAAGAAATAAAAGAATAAAGCTTTCTGATTGTCGGTCATTAATTTAGCATATCGCACTGGTTCCTCTAAAGAGTAAACTTCACATTTTTTCAAGTTTGACTTTATGCAAGAAATCGATGTACAGTGGTCATTTCACACACTGTAGAAATCTTACATCATTTTCTCTAATGCAATTGTATCCCCCTTTGTCATATAATGGCGATTTCTTTTCTGAGAAATATGTTGCATAAATGGTACATGCTCTATCTCTTTTGTGTAGAGCATGTACCATTTATGCAACATTTTTCTCAGAAAAGAAATCGCCATAAGAGTACATACATATAAAAAGAAAACAGTTTGTTGTCTCTACTAAAAATTTATAAATTTTGAATTAACCCCCTTTAGAAGAACCAGTGCGATATGTATGTAGGTCTAAACGGCGACGAATTTTAATTAAGATTAGTTAATAATTTTTATACCCCATGTATGCCCCAGCCTGAAATATTCTAACTGCCGGTGGATGGTATGAAGGATTCAGCACAGCCGAATAGCACTTTTACTTGCTTTAAATGCATTCGAGATTTTTGTTAATTTTTGACCGTCGCTTAAGCAAGCTTATGCATATTACAGTTGGGCCTTAAATCGGCAACACAGTCAAAAGTTGTAACTGTCTTTTCTTGATTTATGAAATTTTGGAGGAAAATATCAATCTTAATTTCTAATGCACTTCCGTTATACTTTAGCACTTACCTAGGAACAATAATCTTCATAAACCATTTCTTTACCATCAGAAAATGTTGTTAGAAGAGCAGGAAAAAAATGTAACTGCTTTGTTAAAAAGTGTTCATATGTTTGTACTTTTACAAATTTCATTAGCATGTACATATATAATACTCAATGTTCTAATGTTGTAATAAATTCCATTTTAAACAACTTTAAAGTTCACTTTCAATAATTTTTTTTCAAAAATACAACTTAATAATTATGTTGTTATTGTGAATATTGTGAGTTGCCAAGCGGCAGTATTTCATTTGTTAAATAAATGTTAATAAAAATCAAAAGTTAAAGCCATAGATTACATAGATATGAAACTCGCTTGTCAAAAACCTAAGTCTGTTGTCAAAAAAAAACTTGAGGGATGAGAATGCGTAAGTTAAAATTGTATCATTAGCTCTGTTTCTTTACTCTACTTTGGGATCCATCGGGATCCCAATTTGCACGAAAAGCGTTCCCGTACTTTAAATTTGTGTAAAAGAGAGCGGGTTTGAGAGAATAAAATTCTTCTTCTTATTGCACGAAACAGCCCAAACTTGTTCTTCGTGTAAATTGTTAAACAGCTGTAAAACATAAACAAAACAAAAAAAGGTATGGAAAAAATGCTAATGAACAAATTTTGGAAAGTGTTGTGGAATAAAATAGTGTTATTAAATAAAAAGGTTTTTAATTAAAATATCAAGAAAAATAATGTAAGTTGTTGTAAAAGTGCTTGTATTGTTCTATTTTTGTTAATAGTAGTTTATTTCGACAGATAATATACAATTTTTTAAAAGTGGCGCAACCTTTTGTTGGTTTGTTTAGACTGTCAAAACACTTTGACTTTTTATTTTGTGCTTAAAATGGTTTTTTCTGTTCCCGTACTTTTGGGTAATTTTGTATCATTGTGAGAGAAATTTATGCTTGCTCTCATTTTCACGAACTTTACCCAGAAAGTAAAGAAACAAAGCTATTGTGTTAGTATGAAATAAATATTCCCCACATTCCCAGCAAACAGAAATAAAAGAGCTGAAAAATTATATCGATTTTATTTGAATTTTATTAAAAAAAAGTTCTCTTCTTTTTGAATATGCTATTAGTTTTGAATGTTATATAACTATTTTGTAGCATATATGTATTATAGAATGGGTTTATTTAAATACCATTATTTATTTCACGTCAAGCTTTACTCTTTGCTGGGAATATTTCACCACTTTAATGATATTTTCCTAATTATAAAATAAACAAGTGAGAAAGCCCGACTACATAATGGCCTACATCAACCACAAATTTTCGAGAGTGTACCCTATTTGGGACTAATGTGTTATGAGTTCAAGATTCATTAACTTATACATGTTCTTTGAGCAGAAGATCTGAATAAATTTTTTTTGGAAGGCGTTTGTATGGGACCAATGGTTAATTCTGGACCTACAATTTCATGTCAATACAAGGTTGTTATGGCACTAAAACCCATATTGAGGGAAGGTGTTTTTATGGTAGCTGTGGTCAAATATATAGGCCGCTTCATATAAAAGTTGGTTAAATGATTAAGGTTGGAATAAAATATTTCTGGGCCAAGTTCGATCGAAATACCAGCATAATAAGATGGTTTACATGAAAGAAGACTAAATTCTGGAAAGAAGTTTATATGGGGGCTTTATGAAGGTATGTCCCTGTTCCTGCTATTCGTCATTATGAAAATTTAAGCATATGTGCAAAATTTCATCAAATTGTCTCTAAAATTGTAAATTGTAGTACTTTGCGTACAAAGTTTATACAGCCAGCCGTATGTGCGGACATAGCTTGATCGACTCAGGAGGGAATTCTTAGCCGATCGGTATGCTTAAATGAAGATCGTGAGCCCATATTTGTATGGGTTACAAACATCAACAAAAACCCATAATACCCTCTCCACGTATGTCGGTGAGTATAATTAGCCCTTACCGGTTACCATTATATCAGATGAGACTTTGGTCAACCGCTATATTGTGAAGGTTGTGTCAATTTAATGCCATATAACTTGAAGTCTTGCCTGCTGCTTTATACAGAGAGCGTCGCCTATTTTTATTTTCAAATTTTATTTTAAAAAAATTATTAACACACAATTGGGGGATTCACAAGGTGTCATAAAGTCATATGTCTTAAAATAATAACATGAAAAAATACGACTGTTGTGAGCAACCCCTCATAATTTAATGCGCTATTAATTACGACAGCACAATAAACATAGCAAGCAACGTTCTATTTATTTAAGACACTTTTTGTTTACAAGCCAACAACAATATTTTTAAACCATTGTAAAATGTTAGAACATTATGACAATAAACCATGATAGCACACCTTGTGAATACCCCAATTATTTAAAAATTTTATAAAAATTTGTTTTTTAAACGCCCGGGAAACTATCAAATAAATACATCAATCACATAGTTGTGTGCGTGCAGTCGTTCTTTTTCGGGTACACATACGCGTTGTCGGCAATGCTTGATGAAAATCAAAAAGTTTTGATTTTTTTATTTGATGGTTGATTATTTGATAGTCTCCAGTTGTGATTGACAAAAAAATTTTATTTGCTTTGTGTATGTTGTCATGTACGGAAGAAAAAAAAAATATAAATACTTATTTGGTTTTTCGTTTTTTTTTGACATTATTTGAAACGAACCCTATGAAATCAAAATTACAAATGTTGATTGACGGGTTTATTTGTACGTCTCCAAAAAAGCCTCAAATAAACGACACTAACACATATGCACTGATTGACGGGTTTATTTGAAAGTCTCCAGAGCCCTTTAATTGTTTATTCTTTACAAAATATTTGTCAAAAATTTGAGGTGAACTTTTACAAGTATGAGAGGTAAATATATATATTTTTTTTCAATTTTAAGGGAGTTTCATATCTATGTAATCTATGGGTAAAGCCCCATAGTAATTTTCCATGGTTTTTGTCTTAAATATCCAAATCCTTTAATAAATACTAGAGTTTGCCAAGTGGTCGAAATTCGACCATAATTTTTTATTCAAATATATCGATTTGGCTAGGTACCAACCTAAGAACCAAATATTCTCTTCTACTCAAGTCCGTGAATGTTTAATTTATGTAGTTTTTTAAGTTGAACTATATGAAAAAAGTCAGAAAGTGCCAATTGAAAAAGAAAAAGTACAAAAATTTCGCCTCTTAAATATAGTTTCTCAATCACTCAGGACTCTGCATGCTGAATTTTATGTTTCTATGTTCAGTATTATTAAAAATTCAAAAAGTACCAGTTAATGACCTAAAAGTACCAGAAAGCTCTTCTTTACAGATTCTTATTCACTCAGAGCCATGCATGTTCAATTTTATGTTTCTAGGTCCAATACTAACGGAAATGCAAAAGGACCATTTGAAGACCAAAAAAGTTCCCTCTTATAGATTCTCACCCATTCGGGACATGGCAGGTTTAGTTTTATGTTTTTAGGTCCAATATTAAAGGAAATTGAAAAAAGTACCAGTTGTAGAACCTCTCCCTTACAGATTCTTATTCCCTTAGAACAATGCATGGTTAATTTTATGTTTCTAGGTCCAATTTTAACTAAAATTCAAAAAGTTCCAGTTGAAGAACAAAAACGTGCCAACATTTTCATCTTATAGGTTCTCATTCACTCAAGACCTTGCACAAATAATTTTTTATTTCTAAGTTCAATATTGCAAACAATTTAAAAATTACCACACGCAGCACGGAAAAGTAAAAGAAAGTAATTAAATTTCCCGTATTTCCCCTTTCTAAAAATTATTTCGCTCCGTTGAAGTATAAAACATTTCAGTGTTGTGGTGGGAGACCATAATTTATTGCGTTATATGTCAATATACAGAGAAACATGTTTTTAAAAAAACGTACCAATGGGTACGATTTTATCCCTTTAAACGTTCGAATTTCGAAAAAGTACCAAATTTATATTTGAATTTTTTAGATAAGATACGAATTTGGTATATCCTTTATTCCTATACTTATTGGGGAACCCAAAGGTTCCAAAATAGAGGTTAAACCAGTTTACTCTCTGAAAGGGCCGAATTATAAAGAGAACCAGACACTTGTCCGCTTATTTTTTAATGAACAACGGTAAGTATAACCTTTTTTTGGGTTTCTATTAAGTTTGGAGATATGAAGTCACCGAATTTTTACCCTTTTTACACTCTTAATAAATTATACATTGTGCACTTCTGTAGGTAAATGCCTATTAAATAGTGTATTTTTTGTTTTAATCGGTTGACAAACAGAGACGGAAAGTGTTCTTAACCGTTTTGCCTTTGCCGATTTATATATAGATATTAATAAAATAAATATATTAATAAAATTATTTTAAATCTTTTATTCGAATATGGCTACTTTCAAGTAGATTTCAATATGGTTTTTGAATCCAGATATAAAAATGGCAAAGGCCTTCCTACAAGGATAGCTTTACAAGACTACACAGCGACATACAATCAGGGCTACCGTTGAGAATTTTGGAAAGTAGCACAATAAATCGTTTTTAAAATAAATATTTGCACAAAAAGTTGTTTTTTTTCAAATTAAAGTCTCACACATTTTTTAAAATGTTTATTAACAAAAACATAACTTACAAAACAAAAAGGAATTACCAATTTAAACGATATAGATAGCTAAGATATTATTCATTAAAAATGTCGTTAAACACACTTTTGTGTATTAATTTTACATTTGATTTTTAATATTCGGCCTTGTCATGGAAACCGAAATCACGTGAAATTCAAATCGAACAAATTTTGAAAACTCTACCGTATTCAAAGCTCATAAAAATATTTCCTTTTATATACCTCGTACTTTGAGGACCACTTCTCTCTACCTAAAATACTTTTGAAATCAGGGAAATCTGCGCTCTTTTGTTTTGCAAAAAATCAATTGAAAATATTTGTCGATGTCAATTTCACGTGATTTCGATTTCCATGACATGGCTGAATGTGTATGTATATCGTCACCTAAGATCTAAACGGACGTTACTACATTTCTATTTTTTACAGGAGAAGCAAAAAACTTTAAATAATCAGTAGTAACAAGGTGTACTTATTGATCGCGGGGGTCTATAAATGAACATGTAGTTTAATAAAATGAACAAAACTCAACCAAACAAAAACTTAATTTTTGTGTAGTTACGTCCGTTTTCATTTAAGATGCCGATATACTTTAATTGTATATATATTTTACGTTTTATTTTTTGTAACTTCGTTTCTGTTTTTTCGCACAAGTTCATTACTTGGCTTCCAACCTTCTATTTCGGTGTCTAGCAAATTAAGAAGTGACATGTAGTCACAATTTTTACTTTTAACCTGTTGGTTAATTTATTTTTCAATAATCCTAATTTTGAAAAAGAATGGTTCATTAAAAGCATTTTTTAAGCTGTATGCCAAAAATGTTCAGCATTTGTAATTTAAAAATTGTATTGTATCATTTATCATTGAATTTACTTTATAACAACTTAAATTTGTAATAAAAGCCTTAGTGTCATTTACAGTATCCTCAAATTCAGATATAAGACCTATATATATAATGTCTTCGATAGACGTAAAAAAGTTGGGATTAAAAAGCTTAAAATATAAGTGCCAAACATTGGGGATTGGCATGGAAATTTAATGATCACGATACAAAACAAGGAAAATTCAATACAGTTCAGTAGTTAAATTCGCCTTGATACAAAAAAATCCCCTGATCGATCGGGAATGTTTTAAACAAAATTGATATTTTTTAAGGGAAAATATGTGTAATTATGCAGTGTATGTCTGTGAAAAAAGGGGGGAGAAGTTGAAAAAAGTTGCATAATTAGACGAGTTTGAAAAAGTCGCACAAACAGTCTCAGAGCATAAAAAATGTTGCAAATTGCAATTAAAGTTGCACAACGGTAACGTTGCATGCAATACCTACGTATAGGAAGATGGAACACCCGAAGTGAACTCCAGAAAATTCGAGTTGTAAATGGTACTCCACCAGTAATTAATTCAAAATATAAATGGTATGTACTCAGCCTGTAACCAATTTGAGATTACAAACAAAAGCATATGGTAATAACAAACACTGAAAAACCGCAACGCGCTATGGGCGTGCGACTGAAGACAGAGCAGGACTGCCCCTAAAAAAATTGACAATGACGACCAGCTCCCCCAGCCATAGCACTTTTACAAACAGATTACACTATGTATTAATGGCACATGAAACCGGTTAAGGGTTAACTAGGCATAATGTCTAAATCGCTATTGTGAATGATTCACAAAGCAAAATAATGCACAAAATACATCCCTATAAATGTCATTATTAAAAGATAGACGGAAAAAGAAACAAATAAATTTTTTCGCAGCAGATACACAATTCATCAACGAGTCTCCTGTAACATTTGTGCAAAATACTAATAAAGTTTATAAAATAAATATTAAAATCCAAAGAAAATTGTAATATGCAAGAAGGTGAAGTCGAACAACAATTGGAGAATGAAAGAGCGCTGGGAAATGAACGAGAAAGTGCAGGAAATACAAGTGTCGAAGAAATGGACGCTTCAGTGACTGCAACGTCTGTCAACGAAGCCGCGATGTCATCGACTTTGTCAGACACCATAACGCAGGTAATAGCTGCATCTTTAGGAACAAGTGGTGCTTCTGTTAGCACCAGCAACGTAGCTGGTGTATCAGTCTCAACGTCAGAAACTGCAGCTGGTACTGTAGATGCCGAGAGTGCACAATTGGACAAAGCAGAGGATAGTGATGTTGGTGAGGATGACGCTGATGATGAGGTGGGTGGTTTTTTTGTTCTTATGACAGTTTTCTTTTAAAATAATATACATATGTTTTATTATTCTTTTGTTAAGACTAAAGAAAACTATGAGGGCTTTAATGGCACTGGACGCACTATAACTTTACAAACTCTAATGAGCGCCAATGTGTTGCAGCCCGGCAAATCCGTTATGACCATTGAGTATTTGGGTCAGAAATTTGTTGGTGATTTATTGCCAGATGGTAAAATTAAATCTCAAGAAACGGAGACCGTATTTTTAACACCAAGTGCTTGGGCCATGAACTGTAAGCGTATTATTAATCCTGAAAAGAAAAGTGGCTGTGGTTGGGCTTCCGTAAAATATAAGGGCAAGAAATTGGATGCTTATAAAAACAGTTGGTTGCGTAAATGCGCAATGCAAAAGGATTCTATTTCAGAGGATATTGATGCGGGTAAGTTACATATCTATTTAAGATCAGAAATTTTAGATTTACTGGGTATGTAGGTACGTAGGTTATATGATTATTTAGTTATATTAACAAAAACAAAATATATTATTTATTTTTCTTTGAAATATTTTTTGTTGCTGTTAACTACATATCCTGATAATCGGCCTTCCGTAAACAACCCAAATAAAACATTGGGAAAATTAAATAGACACCAGCAGAATGTAATGTATTTTCTGGCCCGCTACGGCCTTCGTCAGCATTCTTTGTATCACACGAGATAGTGATACTTTATAAATTGAATGTATTTAACTCAACTATCTTAACAAATAGATATTGGGAATTATTTATTTTCATAAGCAACTATATTATATTCAACATTTTTTATTTTTCGAATTTATTCTATGAGTTAAATTTCAGTTATGTATTTTATAAAGCTTTTGTTGTAATAGTTCTATTCCTTAAATTTTTTAGGAATGACTTTTATACACTACCAGACTATTATCTTTTATCTTCTTGTTACATTTTACCTTAGCTTTCCTTTGGATAGCACTGAAGTATATTGCATGTACAGAAAAATTTATAATTATTAGACACCAGCAACATGTAATGCATTTTCTGGCCCGCTACGGCCTTCGTCAGCATTCTTTGTGTCACACTGGATAGTGATACTTTATAAATAATAATTGTAAATTGTAGGGTTAATAGTGTAAATTATGGACCAATCTTCAAAAAATTTTACAGTGTGATTTCTGGTCCTGTAAAACTGACGTACCAACTTTTAGTATGATAGCGTTATTGATTACGGTTTCAGGCGTGCTAAACTGTTTTCCGGGAGTAGGGCTTATATGGGGCATATAATCAATTATGGACCGATCAAACTGCTTAGGATAACTACAAGCAATTTGAGACCAAGTTTGTTCTTTTCATTTGCGTTTTTCGAAAGTGAGCGTGTTTTTAACATACGGACAGACAAACGGACATTTCACACGGAATGACAAACTTAGTATACCCTCATTTACCACTAGTGGTGGTGGAGGGTATAATAATCAGTAAGTAAATTGTTAAATTTTATTGCGCTGCAAGTTGTTTGCAAATGATTTGGAAGTTGATTCCAGAGTCGTATACTAAATTTTAAAAATTGGCATTCTAATGCATGATGTCCATGACGGAATTGTATAATAGATTTTCCTCCAAGCGATCTTGCAAACCGCAATTTAAGTTCTTATTCTAAATGGTGTAACATATTGTGTGGGTCACAACCCCCTTAACATCCCATATATCCTGCCACAAGCCTGATTGATGTGATCCGACAAAGTCAAAGTTCTATTCATTGTTATTCCTAGATTATTAACTGTGGCAACAACATTGCTATATTTTTTGTTACTAAAAATTGAAATTAGTGAAAAATTAAAAATTTTAAGAAATTTTTGCAAATACTCAAGCTATATCAGTTTATATTTGACATTAAAGAATATTTGTTGAAATTTATTTTCCAGAAAAAGTTTTGGTTAAATATGCCAGTCAAAGTATTTCTTCTAAAAATTCTTGTAAGAGTTGGAATTTTTTTCTACATATATTTGGAAAAAAGTTGGTTCTTAATTCGATCTTTTCTTTATAGAATCTCAAAAAATAAATATTCAAAGAAATGAATGACCTCGAGCTTGAATATTTAGTTTTTTGAGATTCTATATTTGGAAAATGTGCAGTTTATAATGAATTTTTGGGAAAATTTTCATTTTATAATGAATTTTGGAAAAATTTATTATATATTTAATTTCTTAAGTATTAAACATTATTTTCAGATGCTGATAAAAAATCTGATTCCCCATTGCCTGTTATAAAACGTACTGTATTTCAACACAACACTATTATTAATCGTAATGTTATGCAGTGAGTTATAATTTATACTTAAAATTGAAATTTTTTTAAAATCAATTGTTTTCTTTTTTATTTAACATTCTCTCCTAGTGATGCTAATATGCTCATTGAAGCGGTACCTTTTACATCGGTAGGAAAGCTACAACCATTCCTGTTGACCATGAATTCATCAGCTCTGTTGTTGGCAGATTTTCATTGTCATTTGACCATGCATGAAGTTTGTGGTTATTTGGGTGGCACTTGGGACATTAATTCACACAGTAAGTTGTTTTTTATAGACAATTTTTCAAGTTTTTTGTTAAAAACTGTAACATTTAGCCTTGGCTATAACAAAAGCCTATCCTTGCCGCAATACTCGTTTCGATCGTTCCAAAGCCGGTGAGGTGGAACGTGAAATACAAAAAGCCATGATGAAAGATCAATTATTGTTAGTG
Organism: Pollenia amentaria; assembly: GCA_943735925.1. Classification (NCBI taxonomy): domain Eukaryota; kingdom Metazoa; phylum Arthropoda; class Insecta; order Diptera; family Polleniidae; genus Pollenia; species Pollenia amentaria. Next base: position 195,606,924 of record OX031007.1, on the reverse strand, counting down.
GGTTGGTATCATTCCCATCCCAAATTTCAAGCTGAACCTACATTACGTGATTGTGATGCTCAATTGGATTATCAGATAAAAATGAGAGGATCTTCGGATGCTACCTATACACCCTGCGTGGCGTTAGTGATATGTAAGTGTTTGAGAGAATTATTATTTATTTTTTTTTAATAATAATTTAAAATTGTTTAAAGCTCCCTACTTCGATGAAAATCCAACCTTAGAATCAGTAGTCAAATCTATATGGGTAATGCCTCCCAATGAAAATAAGCAGGCCTTGGAATACGGCCGTCCCATGTTAATGCAATATTCTGTCTTACCGGACAAGGAGATTCCCGAAGAAGTCCGTACTGAAATACAATGCTGCGTTGATTATTATTTACAATTTCGCAATGAAGTTGTACGCTTTTCGAGCGTTTTTAACGATGATGTTACGTATATAGAAAAACTGAAAAATACTCTTTATCCCAAATTCCCCATGAAGCAGAATGATAAAGCTTTATGGAATTGGATATGTGCCGTTTTGGATTGTGAACAAGAAGATGATTTTATACCTCCCAAAACTATTAAAATTATTGACACAAGGGAAGAATTACCGAAATTGTCGATGCAGTCAAAATTGGAAATTAATCCAGAGGAGGATCTAAAAGGAGATGATCTGACTTCAAAGCAATTGATTTCTACCGAGGAAGCTTTAAGAGCAGCTGAGGAACAGCAACAAGCAGAGCAAAAAGCTAGCGAACTTAAAGTTTTGTCTTTACAAGAACAACTCTGTTTGCCCTCTGGACTTAATATGAATCCTGTTAGAATGCTCTCTCCTTTGGCTACTCCGAATCCTACAGCCACAACCACGACGACTTCAACAAATGCCACAAGTATTCCTCCTATTATACCACCGCTAGTGCAACCACCTAGTATACCTCCGGCTGGTTTGCTACCACCAATGCCTCCTGCTTTGCCATCATTGCCACAGTTGCCTAATGCAGCCTCCAACTTGCCCTCTGCTTCACCCAGAGACAGTCCCATATCCATACCTTCAAATTCGGCTTCTCCGGCTAAATTTGAAATGCCAGTAAGAGCCTCTCCTTCACCAGCTAAGTCTGATACTTCATCACACACTTCAAGAACACGAAATTCTCCAGCTCCTAGTCCTGGCAAGTTCAGTATTAGTGATATAGCACGTAACAGTCCTAGTATTACACCAACCAACAAATTTGATCCCAACACAGGCCAATTAGTGCCTCCCTCTGTATCTTCAGCAGCAGCTCACGGAATTCCTACGGCTAATGATTTAATGGCTGCAAGTTTGGCGCAGTTAGCTGGCCAACTGCCACCCAATTTTCTGCAAACCGATTTAGCGGCCCTTTTCAACCAGCGTAAAGATTATGGCAGTACTTCGCTCAATCAATTGGCTGCAGCAGCGGCTAAAGTGGGAGGACAAAACAAGTCACAAAATGCTACATCTACCGCCACTTCGGCTGCTGCTCAAGCGGGAGTACCCGATTTCTCGGATCCAAATGTGGCAGCTGCTGTAGCGGCCTATTCACAAAGCTTCAACATGCCTCGTCTACAGGATATGATGCCGCAGGCTTCAGCCCCGACTCCAACACAAAGCAAGTCAAAGGAAAGATCCTCTAAGTCTTCTTCATCATCCTCATCTTCGTCTTCATCCTCCACTTCATCGAATTCCTATAAAACAAAACTAATGAAAGAATTAGATGAATTGAAAAATGATCCCCTAAAAATGAGCGAACTAATACGATCACCAGAGTATGCAGCACTTCTACTGCAACAGGCCGAGGCATTAGGAGCTACTACTTTGGGCACATTAGGATTTGGAGCAGATTTTAGCTATCTAACTGGTGCTGCAGGTCTACAACCCTCAACATCGGGAACTGCGTCTTCTTCTGGAGGCAAAAGTAAGAATTCGTCATCCGCTGCTGCAGCTGCGGCTAATGCAGCTGCTGCAGCTTCTGGAGTGGCTTTAACGGCGGATTATAATAACCTTATACAAGCCTCCAAGCTGTTGGGTTATGATTCCTATTTGCAGCAACAGACAAAAACTAATGATTTAAATGCCTTCATACAGCAGCAAATGGCAGCAGCTGCTGCTGCGGTTAATGTGCCTACTGCACCCACGCCTAGCACTTCCAAAAAACAACAGCAACAACAACAGCAGCAACAGGCTCAAGCACAAGCTCAGGCCCAAGCTCAGGCTCAAGCTCAGGCACAAGCTCAGGCCCAAGCGCAAGCCCAAGCCCAAGCCCAAGCTCAAGCCCAAGCACAAGCGCAGGCTCATTCCGATTATACACAACTTTTACAAACCTACACCAAGTTTTTTGATCCCAACTTTGGAGCGTTAATAGCGGCCAAGGGAGCAGGACCATCTTCTCACGAACTGTCGGCTTTATTATCAGCCGGTGTGGGAGGCGCGACTGGATCCTCCACTTCGTCCTCCTCTTCATCATCTTCAAAACAAAAACAAAAGGAGGCCCAACAACAGCTCACGCAACAAACCGATTTAATGAATCACCTTCTACAATCGGAAAAACAACTCTCTGAACTTAATGCTTTTCTCTACCATACGAACAAGAAAATGGATGATATAAGTGCTTTATTTGCTCAGCCCACAGGCCAACCACCTTCAGCTAATGCACCATCATCGTCAAAATCCGGAGGCGGTGGGTCAGGATCAAATTCCACCGGAGCGCCCTCGCCGCTTACCGATCCGGCTGCTGCATATTACAATGCTTTGGCGCAAGAGAAAATACAAGATTATGCGGCCTTTTTCCAACAGCAACAACAACAAGCTGGTAAATTTGGTATACCCGATCCTTTAGCTAAGTCAACATTAGCCGCTAACAATCTGTTCATGTCTCCTTCAGCTTTGTTGAAAATGCAGCAAGAATCGATAAATGCCATGATGATGAAACCACCCAAGTCGACTTCATCGTCCTCCCGAACACGGGAATCGTCGGCCTCACCAGCTCTAGAACGTTTAACACCTACGAAATCAATCATGTCGGGTGGAGGCGGTGGCTCAAATGCTGGAAGTGGCAGTGGTTCGGGAGGTGGTAAATATAATTTTAGTGCTGTAGATTTGGCCATTTCTAGTGTACCCTCCAATACTCCTTCACCAGCTCCCTCCGATGGCAGTAACTCTTCAGCACATCGACGTCCTTCGAATACACCACCCGTAGACTTGACACGCCTCTATGGAGAACTGGCACCTCCTGGATCTTTGGCTGCTCTTAGTGTTGGTTTGGCTAATGCCGGCTTGGCCAATGCGGCCACCAAAAAACGTATGGAATTCTCATCTATAGCTGATTTAGCAGCACCACCACCAGCGAAAATACCCAAGACGGGTGATGATGTCCTAAATCTCTCAAATGAATGAATAATACGAACTAATGGTCAATATTTTCTAAAATGACGAAAAGCAGAACAAACACCATTCAATCATAATTTAAGACTATAACCACGCAAAAACACATCATATTTTCTACTAAAGTAAGCGTATTATTTTAAAAAGTAAATTGCGAAAAGAACTATAAGTAGATAACTTAGCTTCGTAATAAAACCCAAATGCATGATACTGTAATAAGAAAGAACAAAATTCTTTAATCCAGATCTTTAGAAAATTATTTAATTATTTACAAAATTAAATGGCTTGTATTTGGTGCATTTTCTTAACATTAAATTTTACTTCATTGAATTTGTATTGGTAGCTGTAGTTGTAGTTATTCTTTTTAATAATTTTTATATTTAATTTTTCTCTCGTATAATTATTTAGCTTCTAAAGCTATTTTGTTTTATAAAACTGACCTCAACTAATTTTTATCACTGTGTATTTATAAGATTTTGTGTTTTTTTTTAATCTATTTTTGAGGATTTTTCTTTTAGTGTTTTTAATCAGTATTGTTTTATATATTATCATTTAACCTTTATTAAAAATCTCTTTGTGTTTTTTTTTTAAGAAAAACAATCTCAGAATATTTGTCTAAAGAAAATTACTTTTAATTTCTCTTTTTCATACTAAATATAATTGCATCTTTTATCACACTCGTACATACAATTTGTGTATTATCAGTTCATTTTTTCGAATTCAAATTTTTACTTTAATCATAAGGAGCAATAAACTTTAAATGTATTTTATTCTTAAAACAAATAAGAAATTAAATTGCGTTTTGTTGCCTTCGAAAGTGAGTTAAAGTAAGTTTAAATCAAAAAGGTTTTAATTTGAAATTTCAATAAAATTTTGTTTAACTTCATTTAATACTAGAACCTAACCCGCTACTTCGTAAGCGTCTCCCTTTCTTTCGTAGACATTTATTTGCCAAAGCTTATGTTTCTAGGTTTTAACAAAAAAGTACCAAAATTGTTCACCTTTTAGGTTCTTATTCACTCAGGACCCTGCACCTATAATTTAATGTTTTTAAGTTAAACATTGCAGAAAATTCAAAATGTACCACATGTGGAATGGAGAAGTTAAATAAAGAAATTTAGTTTCCAGTACTTCCCATTATTGGTACTTTTTTTCTCCCCATTGAAGTATCAACAATTTAAATATATTAATGGGAGCTCATAATTAAATACGTATATGTCAATGAATGGAGAACAATGTTTTGTTAACAAGGAAGCAAAATGTTCTAATTTCGAAAAGTTACCAAAATGTATATTTGTATTTTTTAGATATGTTACGAATGTGATATAATTTTTATTTCATTGTTTATTGGTTTAAAAGATGTGACAAAAAATTGCAAACTACAGGTATTACCCGTTTACTTTCACCAGACACCTGTCCGCTTATTTGTTTATTGAACAACAATGGGCATTTAATTTTTTGTATCTTTTTTAGCTTAGAAGATATGAGGTTATCGAATTTACTCGTTTTTACCTAAACAAGTTTCCAATAATCCGGTCTTAGAAGATCGATTTGGCAAGAGACCTACCTCTGATCCAAATTTAAACTTTCTACCTTCAGGCGTTTATGAATCAGCTAGTCAGTACGTAACGTTAAAATTTTATATATAAAGATATACGGGAATGTTCTATAAATCCAAATCACGTAAAACACTCTCCCGTGTTCAAAGTTCATAAAAATATTTCCTTTTACTTTGAGGACCATTTTTCTCTACCTAAACTACTTTTGAAATCAGAAAAGCTGCGTTCATTTTTACAAAAATTCAATGGAAAATCTTCGTCGATTTCAATTTAACGTGATTTTGATTTCTAGAACATGGCGGATAGGTAGAAGTGGGGAACATTTAAAAAAAAAGAAGGAACACAAATAGGTATGATTTTCACCCCTTCGGCGACGAATATCTGCTACCAAAAATTCGACGTTCGTCCCAGTTGTGTTCCTAGCGTAAGTGCAAACGGACGTAACTGCACAAAAATTCGAAATAAAGTTTTTGATTGACTATGGTTCGTTTTATATACCTACAGGTTCACGCAAATTTTTAGACCACTGCGATCAAAAATGGCGACTTGATTAAAGAAATTCAAATGTCAAGAATATTGTATGTATCTGTTATTATTTTTGGTGACGATATGCTCTTAAACAAGCTTAAAAAATCCGAATCAGTCTATATTTCATGAGCGACACATCCCTTTAATCCCAAATAAACCGAAATTCACAAAATTTGTCTTGTGTATATGATAAATTATAATTTTTTTTATAAAAATCTGTTATCTACCAATACCTCCTTTTTCGTAAAGCGTAAAAATCCATATAAATTCCTTAAAAATACTCGCTCTTAATTAAGTTTAGTAAAAATTTTCCATTTATGTTCCTTTGTAATTTCGATCGATACGAACGCCTTTATTTGGCACCAGCTCTTTATTATTTAATGAAACTTTATTACTCCTTAGAACATTTTAATTCAATATTTCTGAATAGGAAAATTTTGAATTTAATAAATATGATAGATTTTTACTACGGCGCCCCTAATAGCTCAGTAATAGCCTTGTGTGGCCGACCACACAGTAACGTTCATAAATATCTAAAAAATTTTGAAAAACAAAATATTTGCAAGTAAATAACAACATCAGGTGGTGTTTTTCTGATTTCTGCATATAAATCCAGTTAAAAACAAGTAGGAGTGCTATATTCGGCTGCACCGAATATTTATTACCCTCAACCGAGAGTTCGAATATTTCAGGAGTGGGCTTTATATGAGATCTATGAATTATAAGCCAATCTTTATAAAAACCTGACTTCACATTATTATAATTCGTTGCCAAATTTAAGTAAAATAATAAGATTTGTTTCAGAAATATTATTTAGATTTTATATTGGAGGTACTTTAAATAAAGGAACGCTCATCACAAAATTCGGTTGAGTGATTTCTAGTGCTAAAAAACATAAATTAGACCAAATTTCAATACAGTAATACAAACCTTTTAGAATTTAATCTCGAAAGGCCGCTTTAAATAGGACATATGGTAAATTATGGACCGATTATCACAAAATGACATGGTGTTATTTCTAGCCATTTAAACAAATTGGACAAAATTTATCACAATATCTATATTTGTTACGGGCTGAGTCGTTTTTAAATTATTTTGCAAAGTGAGGGCAATATGGGGCTAATGGTAAATTATGGACCAATCTTTACGAAGTTTGAAGTAGTGGTTTCTCATCGTATGAAACTATTAAAGACGAAATTTTACTGCAATAGCATGAGTCGTTGCGGTTTTAGGCCTACTAAAGGGTTTTTCGAGAGTGGGCTTTAGGCCTATCGTAAATTATGAACCGATCTTCACGTAATTTGGCAGAGTGATTGATTTCTTATCTTATAAAAATATGACAGACCAAATTTAACTGCAATATCATGATTCGTTACGGTCTTAGGCATAATAAAGTGCTTTACGCGAGTGGGCTTTATATGAGGCTTATGGCAAATTATGTAGCGATCTTCAAAAAAAATTAATATTATAACTTCCAGTCATATTATTAATTTGTGCAAAATTCAATAAGAACCGTAGCAAAAATATCTATTTTTCAGGGAGTTTATTTGACATTTGGGTTCATATCTCTTTTTCCTTCAGAATCGTTTGTGCTAGATTTCAATACAAAACTGCTAAGGAGAAAGAGAAAGAATTGAATTTGACATCAATATTGTTCTTTTATGTTAAGTCCTTCAAAAGTGAACATGTTTTAAACAGACGGACAGACTTGGCTTAATCGACCTAAAATTACTCAAGCACCCAGAATATGGGTGCTTAAAAAAGTTTCACACAGAATGACAAACTTAGTATATCCTCATTTACCAGGGTATAAAAATATTTGTATGCATGTATATGCATGGTACAGTAGACCCTCAATAACTAGAACTCTCTGTAATTAGAATTTCCAGAAATTAGAATTTATAGTTTTAAATATAAAACGCTCTCAAATTAAATATATATATAAAATTTGAATTTGCGAGTTTTTTTAACAATAAAATTAGAGATATTGTAAATATATGTTCGGGGATGAAACCACACATGTACCTAATAGCGATAGACTTTCTTAAGCAGCGCAAAAGCAATCAATTATTTTCAACTAAGAATATGGCAAGTCTGTTGGCACTTCGTCAATTTTTTAGGGTGGTGGATCCACATTTGGATTCATAACTCTTATCATACTGAATCGATTTAGCTGGATCTTAGTCCCAAACTTCTTAGGATAACTAGAAGCAATTTTACACCAATATTGTTCTTTTCTTTTGAGTTTTCCGAAAGTTAGCGTGTTTTCAACAGACGGACAGACAGATGGACATGGCTAAATCGACTTAGAATTTCATACGGCATGACGAATTTAGTATACCCTCATTACTAGGTGTGGTGGAGGGTATACAAATAGTCCAGAAATTAGAAAGTCTTTCTAATATGCGAGTGTCTACTGTATGCATATAAATTAAAATGAAACCTGAAAAGAAATTGACCGGCATTAAGTTCCACTTGTATCGAAACTAGTTAATATGCAAAAACCAATATATAAATAAACATTTTTTTTCTAATAAAAACAAAAATAAAAAACAAACAAAAATATTTAAACTGGATATTCAACACAAAATTTTTGTTTTTATTTTCGATTAACGAACTATTCTAGATCAGTAGCAAACAGGTGAACCCAAGAAATTCAAAATAAAAAAAAAACTGAGACAAAAGACTGGTTTATCGATCTAATAGAAAAAGATTAAATCCTAATGAAGCAGAGAAAGACACGAATCTACTTGACTGCCGCTGGGGTATATAAAGAGCATCATTTAGCATGACACAAGGTTTTTTCTTAATTGCGACGCGCTAACGGTAACAGACGTTTAAATATTTTAGCGGGTGTAAAAAACGATACAATATGAGTGATTATAAGGTAATAATTGAAACAAAGACAATAAATGTTCTTAAGATATTCAAGCAAGTGAAAGTAATGTTTATTATTAGAATTATGAATGTAAAATAATAAGAAAACAACAAAATAAATATGAAAAATTTCAAATTTAATAATACAAGTGAATAATATTAAAACGTTTTAATTTGACTAATACAACTAAAATGTTACTAGTTTATAGTTTTCTTAATTAAAAAGAAATGTTCAAAATTTGTTCTCCAGTGAGCGATAAGAAGTTAAAAAACTCATAAAAATTTATTAAAAAACAAGCTAGAGAGCTATATCCGGTTGTGCCGAATCTTTGATACCCTCCACCGACAGGAGTGAGCTCTATATAATATCTTCATATATATTATTAACTAAGTTTCACAAAAACGAACGTCAGCATTAAAATTAGTTGCAGTTTAGACCTAGTATATTAAATTATTGACCGACAATCAGACAGTTTTGCATTTCTTTTTAGAACTTTGAACTGGTTTGAGTAAAATATCATGATTCGTAACAGTTTTATTCGAACTAAAATTATTTTAAGAAGGGTAATTTGTATTGTATTGGACCTATGGTAAATTATGGACCAATCATCCCAAAACTCTGAAGACTGATTTCTGGTATAACCAAAAATAAATTAGAATAAATTTCAATACAGCAGTGGAATTAGTTTTAGCGTTAACAGTGTATTTCAGAAGGCTGCTCAATATGTTATCAAGGTACAATATGGACCGTATATCACAAAATTCCATGATATTTTTTCTGGCCATATGAATCTAAGTTGGAAGAAATGTTACCGCAATATCTATATCTGTTACGGTTTTAGGCGAATTAAATTATTTTCCCTTTATTTGGTTTTAGGCGTACTAAACTGTTTTCCGGGAGTAGGGCTTATATGGGGCCTTGAGTAAATTATGGACCGATATTCTCGAAATTTGACAATGCGATTTCTAGTCTTATAAGACTGTGATATACCAAATTGTATTATGATATCCTTATTAATTGCAGTCTTAGGCATATTAACTGTTTTCTGGGATTAGGGTTTATATGGGGCCTAGGGTAAATTATGGACCGATCTTCACAAAATTTTACAGTGCGATTTCTGGTCCTATAAAACTGTGACGTACCAAATTTTAGGATGATAGCGGTATTTATTAAGGTTTTAGGCGTACTAGGCTGTTTTCCGCGAGTAGGGATTATATAGGGCTTTGGTCAATTATGGACCGATCTTCACGAAATTTAACAGTATGATTTGCAGTCGTATAAAACGAATTTAATATCATTCCGTGCATTATTCCACCATTTATATTAGTTTTTGTATAAAAATTATCAATTTTTTTAGGGTGGTGGTTCCAAAGTTGTATACATAGTTCTGATCCTACTGAACCGATGCTACCTTATTTCAATCCCAAACTGCTTAGGATAACTACAAGCCATTTGAAACCTAGTTTGTTCTTTTCTTTTGCGTTTTTCGAAAGTGAGCGTGTTTTCAACAGACGGACAGACAGACGGACATGCCTAAATGGACTTAGAATTACTCAAGGAGCCAGAATATGTATACTTTATGGGGTCTTAGATGTATAATAAAAAAGTTTCATACGGAATAACAAACTTAGTATACTCTCATTCAACACTAGTGGTGGTATAAAAATCAACAACAAAATTTATATAAGAAATAAAAAACTAAATGATAATAGCAAAAACGCTTATCACCATTTGGCTTAACACGAAATGAATTTTTTAATATGAGTATCTAGACTAATTATTTTTTGCTCAGAAATGTTTTTATCCAGAAGAATATAATTATCCGGTTCGAAGGACCATGGATACATTTATCTCGACTAATGGATTAACCTTTACTTATAGCTGTTGTACTGAGTGGATTTTCGCCAAGTGCGACAATCTATAAGAAAAGTTTAATTATAATTACTGGATGAGAGTTATAAAAGATAAGAATAGAAGAGAAAAGGGGTTAGATTTTATTGCTGGTTCTTTTGGTATCACAAGCTTACATACCTTTTAATTATCCTCGGAGATAATAGGGGTTTAGTTGGGTTTTTTTAATCGTTATAAATTCCAAGATATATTTATTTAAGTTTACAATTAAGATTTATGCAATGTTTATTTAACTTGTAGTACATTTAAGGTTAAAGGACTTATGCTAAGGTAAGTATGCGTAGCCTTGTGGCAATGGTAAATAGGCAATTCAAAAGTGCAAAACTAATGTTGGTTCTAGTAGAACTTATTGGTTGATAACGGATTTAAAAATTTAAATTATTTTTTTAATATTTTAACATCAGCGGAGTTGCCTGATTTGCTGCTGGCAACAAGGCCCATAAGTTTTATGATGGGCTTGACCCTTAAGGAAACAAAATGGAAAACCTTTCTTATGCTAGCGCCTTTCTTAACGAAATCTGAATCTATCTTTTTGAGCGTAAACTAAATTTATGACCTGTTCATTGATTTCAAACGAAGACTTCATTCGCTTAACTTACATGAAATCAAAAACAATATTTTATAATTTGTTTATATTTTAAATGTAAGTTAAGCGAACGAAGCCTTCGTTAGAAAATAGATGAACTGTCATTCTTTCTACATCATACGATAAAACGTACACTTAGGAAAACTTATATTCATAAGTACACAAACAATCACCCCAGGTTTGATCCCTGGCAGAGGACGAAATATACTTATCATAGTTTTCGAGTTTTGAAAAATCAAACAATCCTTCCAAGAAGACCCCTGACCGCTCCTCCCAATGAAAAATAGATACCATCATGGCAAAGGACAGGCAGCCGCCACCCCCTGGGAAAAATGTATGTATCAAAAATTAGCAAGGCTTATCACCACTACACCAAAGACACTGAGGGCAACGACAGATGTCAGCCCCATTATCTTAGGACCAGCTAGAGCATACCAATTATCTACTTAAGGATAGTTTACACTATCACACAATTCTTACGTACATATACCATAATACATTATGAGATGGAAATCTAATGAGTTTTGGTGTGACTGTCAACAAATCTAATGTAACATTACAGATTTTAGTCACACTATCACACATAAACATGCATTTGTTAAAATGCAACCCTGATCCAATGAAAAGTATTAGCGTTTGGAAAAATTTCAAAAAACAATGAAGTCGTATGGGAAGTCAATTTTTTTTCTCTAATTATAAATTTACCCCAATATTCATAAAAAATATTTTAGATTTATTGCAGGTTTATGAAAAGAGTTTTCTATGAAAATTTGTTTAATAAACCTTTTGTTAATCAAAAATATTTTTTATGAATATGGGGGTAAGTGTCTAAATTAGTTTGGATAACTTTATTTAACAATTAGAGACCAAAAAACTTTTTAATTTTCATATTTATAGTTTTTTTTATAAAGTAAATGTATGTGAAAGTAAATGTATGTGAAATATAATCGAAAATATTTTTTTTTCGTTTGGAAGGCATATCGATGCCATTATGCGGCCCCTGCACGTTGCAACTGACCGTACATTTGATTTGAATAAACCAGTTGAATGAAAACTAAATTCTTTTGATTTTATTGGTTGCACAACTTGATTAAATTGTACGACAAGTTGCAACGTTTAGCAGGGGGCCGCATTATATATGAAATAAAGCATCGTGAAAATGTTCGCAGCGGCGTCAATGGGTTGTGTGGACATTCGAAATGTCTAATTTCCCATGAATTTTACGTATAAAACAGGTCAAATTTGACCAATGAGATGGGTTACGAGTATGTTGGCTTTCAAAGCCGATGTGGTTATTTGCATAAACTTGGAAGAAAAATAAAATCATCGATCTATAGCGTTTGCCATTGATAGCCGTTCTCAAAAAAATACGGGCCGCTGACGTCGCCAGACCAATTTTCACATCAAGCAGTCATTTGACTGTTTACTGAACCAGTTGTCTTAAATCTGTTTAAAACACTGCGAATATTCCTTTTGGTAGGACTATTATAGCGAAGCGCGCGGAGCGTTGACTGGACAAAAGATCAATTTTAATAAAACAATTTTATAATTGTCACATGTTGCTAAACGCTAACTTCCACTTGCATTAAATGGTTCAATAGATCAATTAATACAGTAAATTGTTGTATTCTCGATAAAAAGATATTTTTTATTGCATTAACAAATTGGGAAAGAAAAAGTATTTCTGCTTTTTTTATATAAAAAAAAGTGCTGCAGAAATTCAACCCATTATCGAAAAATGTTGTGGCGAGCATAATCCTTTTCGGCACTTTTTTTTATTAAATTTTTGTCTAAATTATTAAACATAACACAACAGGTAGACATCAATCGACGACTTTGCACATAGTTAACTCTGTTTCAAGCAATTTTTTTTTTTAATTTCAGTAAAGGGATTCATGTGCCCCCTTCCTTCAAATATTTTATATTGCTTGAGTGCTAGAAACTGTGTGAACTATTGATAAAAACCAACATGATTGGAATTTGCAAAAATTTGTTTTCTATACCCAAATGTCGCTACTTTTTTTAAACACCTAAAATCAAACAAATTAGATATAATAAATACTTATTGCTCAGAATTACAATATTAAAATTTTATTTTAAGACTATTTTTACAGGTTGCGAAAGAAAAAAAATCACATCTTAAAAAGAAAAAAAAAACACCTCCTTCAAAGTTTCAGGATTTTAAAGGAACAGTTTGAGGTATTATATAAAAAAAATCAGCCAAAAAAAATTAGGTTTTTAGTCCATTTTTAAAAATTTTATTCTTTGTAGATATTAAATTTTTTAAAAACAAATTTTTTTTAATATATTGTATTCTCTTTTAAATAACATACAAATCATCTTCGTATGTGAAGTAGTTTTTGTAGATAATAAAAAAAAATAAAGTCAACACATATGACATTTTGAATATGACATAACTTTTGAAAAAAAAAAATTTTGAATTTTTTTCGTTGATATATTTTTCTTTTAGGATAAAAGGAACCTTCTCACCAAATTTCATTAAACGCTCATTTGCTGATCGTTTTTAATATTTAAACTTGGTTACTTTATATGTTAATAATTGAATATGAATTATATGAACTTGGCAAAACAAAATTATGTTATGTGGGTAAGATTTATAAGTCATCGTCAAGACATTTTTCAAATATTTGTCCAAACAGCATATACATACCTCATTAACAACACAAAACATTTGTACAAACGTAAAATGTTGTGTGGTTTATTTTGGCCTCAAGTAATTTACATATTTTTTTTTAATTTTATCCATCTAACGAAAAAAGCTTGAAATCGTAAAAAGAATATATATCTTTTTTATTTGTTTTTCAAACTACAAAAATCTATTCTAATCTAATTTTTATTTAAAAACAAATGTTTGTTTTTTGATAACAAAAATATGGATGAGGCGTATCTTTTAAAAGTATTAAAATCTGTAAAAAATTCTACAATAAACTTAATAATGATATTAAAAAAAAAAGATTATTTTTGTTTGAATAAAATTTATCTTGAAAAAGAAGTTGTAGGTACAAGCAAGCCTATATGATACTCTACATCACATAAAATTTTTACTGGATAGAATCTGGGAATTATTTCTTTTCATAAGCTACTTTTATTATATTCAACATTTTTTATTTTATTGAATTTTTACTGGTTACTAACATTTATTTAGAAAGCAAACGGTCAGTTTTTCCGGATGTAACGGTGCCTCGACATACACTTGAGGGTTATCTTTACTCCAAATACGACAATTTTGTTTATTGACGTATTCATTCAAACAAAAGTGAGCTTCATCGCTAAACAAAATTCGCTATAAAAATCGGGATTAACGGAAATCTTGTTTTGGACCCAATTTGGAAGCGTTGTTTAGACGTCAGTCTATTCATGTTGAAATGCCTAGCAAAACTAAACATATATCACTTGATAGTTGCAGGGTTGTCAGATTGATTTTTAACTTTTTCGACAAATTCAATGTCAAAAATTGCCAAAGCATTTTATTTTTAGTTTTTGTCAATAATATATGTATTTTTAGAATAATTAAAAATATTTTTTTATAAATCCCAAAAAAAAAAATTTGTTCCGTATCGCTAAAATCCGCCAAAAATGAAAAAAAGTCGTCCTGATATATTTTGTTTAATTTTTAATTAGAACAAAGTAAAGTGATAGTAGTAGTAATGATAAAGTAGTCTACTTAAAGCAACAAAAAAAGAATTTCAAATATTAAATATACAATAAATTTGTAAGTAGTTGCAGTTCTATTATATATCTAAAACGCTATATACTTCACCGAGAAGACTCCATTTTTGTCTTCTTTTTTGGAATACATTGTGAAGGTACAAAATAAATGCAACATTTACTATTTACATTCATAAAACTTTTAACTCGTAAAAACGTGTCGAAAAGTTCATATCGCATTCTACTTCGAGGGCGAATTTTAGTGGAGTTCATTATTTCAACACAGGCATTACTAGTTGTAATAACCAGCATATAAAGAACAGCCAATTAAATGGTACGTACCTGTCGTATCCTTGTACCTATAAATTGTTGGCCTAAACTGATTTAAATTAAATTGAATATCTTCATTTAAATTCTCTTTTAACAAACGGCATTTTTTCCATTGTGTTTCATTAACATCCAAAGGTACGTTAGGATTCATAAAAATCTTTAAAATATCTTTAACAACAACGAATTTTATATTTATAATGGAAAAATGTCCATAAACTTTAATTATATTAATTTTTTAAAGAATACTTATTACTACTTATTACTTCTTTCAAGAGCACATTTAAATGTGAAAAAAATGTTCTCGAAGATTTTCATTATCTTCATCAGCCATTTCAACATAATTTAGTTTTAAATACTGGTCATATATATGAAAGCATCCAAATTCAGACATGGAAATACTAGAATAAAAAAAAAATATTATTCCTTCGTATTGAATTTAATAAATTTTCTAAACAAATTCATGGCTCATCAAAAATAGCCAACAAAATCGCCAACTATTTTACAAATCGCCAAAAAATCACCATTTCGCCAAATCGAAAATTAGGTCGCCAAACAAGTTTGAAAATCGCCACGTTCGGCGAGAAATCGCTACATCTGACAGCACTGGACAGCTGACAAAATGGCTGCCAGTTAAAAAGTGTTGGCAGCTTAAAATTCTATACCTCTATAAAAACACCCTTTATGAGAAAAATAACAAATGGATTTTCATGTATGTACATATTTGTTTTTCGTTACTTTTATTTCGCTATAAAATCATAAAAAATGGTTATTCAAATCACTACGACCAAGAACTACAGTTCAGCAACACGATAGCGGAGTTTAGTATTTGACGTAAATGGTCTTGCGAAAGTGCGAATGCAAAATATTGTAGCTTGCAATTGTAGAATTGCAATTGTGAGATCATTGCTTTTGTGCAATGCGAAAACTGTATAGCTTTTATTCCTACATGTATTGCGTTTGTAAGTCCCCATCCATATTATGAAACCTTTGCTGCACAACATTTGAGTTTGATTGTTAAAAGGGCAACCCGTATGGAAAAATGTACTTTGTGTTCTTTGAAGGGAAGAGGAAGAAAGAGAGAAGGCATTGAAAATAGCTAACTAAATGCCGTAAAACCGAATATACATCTAGCATTGTAAAGTGGCTTTAAATACCGCTCACTGTCAATGACTAAATTATTGCAATAGCAAACAGTTGCAACCTTAAACGCACCAAACACTGAATACCGCTAATACATATTGAGAGAACCAGCGCGTTTATACAGGTGTGTTCATGTGTGTTTGCAATTAAAAACAAAAACGAAAACATTTTAAGGGATAAAAAAAATCACTAATTTCACTCATTTGTGTGCGTGTGTGCTTGCAAGTACAAACGAAATCATTTTAAAAGAACTAAAACAAAATAGAATTTTAAACCACCATTAATACATGCGTGCACGTGTGTACTTGCAAGAAATTCAAAACGATTTTTTGCCAATTCTATCCTAAGAATATAGAAAAATTATTTATATGGTGCATACCTACAGAAAAATACATTTAAAATCATATCGGATACCTAGATCAAAAGTGACTCAACTTAAAATCTTAATTTTTCGGGTGTATCTGCTTAAAGCAGGGCTGTGGAGTCGTCAAAAAATAGTTCCAACTCCGAATCCAAACCCTGAATTTTTTTAAGTCTGGCTCCAACTCCGACTCCTACTCTAACATTGATGCTAAATGTACTTATATGAGACTGGCCCTTATTTGACTTTAAACTCTTTTTAATGCAGTACCTCTTTAATGGCTAAATATAGCATGAAAATGATCCTGCACAAATTTAAAATCGATATTTTATTGACGTGCACTTTTTCTTTTAAATATCACCAAAGAAAGAAGTCCAACGGTTTCAAATCACATGATCGTGGCGGCCAATTACCATCCTGAGATGACACGATCATTAAATTGCTCGCGCAAAAGAGCCATTGAAACGTCGGCTGTGTGGCAAGTGGCACCATCCTGTTGGTCCATATATCGTTCAGGTCCATATCCTCGATTTCTGGCCACAAGAAGTTCGTTATCATCTCGCGATAGCGAACACCATTAACGTTAACTGCTAGGCCGACCTCATATTCGAAGAAGTAATAACGTCGCCAGCCCATAAACCGCACCAAGCCATATGAACAGGTGTTTTCACATTTCCTACAGACCCGGTTTGCTGAAATTTGCGAACAATTCTCGTGATTGTGGACACATTTAGTCGATTATGCTGACCAAAAAATCACGAAGTGCACGAACTCATTTCGATTTTCATCTTAACGCGTTGCTCAGTTGTGTTCCTTTCCATGGTTAAATTTGTCAAACACTGAAACAAAGAAATGTCAAATTAAGTTGAGCAAAAAACTTGACTTTATGGTGTGACTCACAATTAATATCGTGCATTATGGTTAAAAAAATTAAACAGGTATTAAAATATGCTTCAAAAAGGTTAAATACGAAAAATATGTAATTGTAAATTAACGGTTTTCCTGATAATCACATACTTCTAATTCAAGGTCCGTGTCTAGAATTAATTCCGACTTGAATGAAACCACCCGTCTGTGTGCCAACTATACCGACTTTACTTTTTAACTTGTAACAGTTGCTTTTTAAAACAAATGAAAGAGACAAAATTAAACTTGATAACGAAATAACGCAAAAATACAATTTTAATGAAATTTTAAAAATTTCTTAAATATTAGTGCTGATTCTAACATTCCAGTATACAATTTTTAGAACACGCACTATTTCCAAAACAATATTCAAACTTTTTTCTCAAAAAAGGGAATCTATTATTTTCATTATCAAAATTATTTTATCTTTCTTTTTATACCCTCCACCACCACTGTGGTGAATGAGGGTATACTAAGTTTGTCATTCCGTGTGAAACTTTTTTATTATACATCTAAGACCCCATAAAGTATATATATTCTGGCTCCTTGAGTAATTCTAAGTCGATTTAGCCATGTCCGTCTGTCTGTCCGTCTGTTGAAAACACGCTCACTTTTGAAAAACGCAAAAGAAAAGAACAAACTTGGTCTCAAATTGCTTGTAGTTATCCTAAGCAGTTTGGGATTGAAATCCAGCAACATCGGTTCAGTAGGATCAGAACTATGAATCAAAATGTGGAACCACCACCCTGAAAAAATTGATAATTTTTATACAAAAACTAACATAAATGGTTTATTAATGCACGGAATGACATAAAATTTTGCTCGAATTTGGTTTGTACGACTGCAAATCATACTGGCAAATTTCGTGACGATCGGTCCATAATTTACCATAGGCCCCATATAAACCCATCTCGAGGAAAACAGTTTAGTACGCCTTAAACCGCAATAAAAAATGCTAGCATACTTAAATTTAGTACGCTTAAAACCGTAAGTAATGACGCTATCATACTAAAATCTGGTACGTCACAATTTTATAGGACCAGAAATCACACTGTAAGATTTTTTGAAGATCGGTCCATAATTTACACTGCGCCCCATATAAACCCTACGTTCGGAAAACAGTTTAGTACGCCTAAAACCGTATTAAATAACGCTAGCATACTTAAATTTGGTACGTCACAGTTTTATAGGACCAGAAATCACACTGTAAAATTTTTTGAAGATCGAATATAGCACTCTAACTTGTTTTTTTTTTTAAATTACTCAACACAGAAAAAAATAAAAATTGATTTCAATTAACACATTTGTGATACTAATTGAAAAATTATTGAAATTTGCACCAGTAAACAAATGAATAGTATCAATTAAATATTTTTTAATATTAACAATATTTTCTGCAGTAATGTTTTGATACAAGTAAACGTGTTATTCACTTAATTATATTGTTATTAAAACTAATTTCATGTTCGAATATTGGTTTAATTGAAAAAAAAAAAACAAGTTAGAGTGCTATAGTCGGCTGTGCCGAATCTTTGATACCCTCCACCGACAGGAGTGAGCTCTATATGATAAATACATATATATTATTAACTAAGCTTCACAAAAACAAGCGTCAGCATTAAAATTAGTTGCGGTTTAGACATGAATTAAATTATTGACCGACAATAAGATAATTTTATGCGATTCTTGTTAGGACTTTGAACATGCTTGAGTAAAATATCATGATTCGTAAAACTTTTAGCGGAACTAAAATAATTTTTAGGAGGGTAATTTGTATTGGACCTATGGCAAATTAAGGACCAATCATTCCAAAATTCTGAAGACTGATTTCTGGTATTACAAAAAATAAATTAGAATAAATTTCCATACAGCAGTGTAATTACTTTTAGCGTTAACAGAAAATTTCACAAATTTGCATGATATTTTTTCTGGCCATATGAATTTAAGTAAGACATTTTACCGCAATATCTATATCTGTGATGGTTTAAGGCGAATTTTATTATTTTCCCAAAGTGAGCTTTATTTGGTTTTAGGCGCAATAAACTGTTTTCCGAGAGTAGGGTTTATATGTGGCCTAGGGTAAATTATGGACCAACCTTCACGAAATTTGGCAATGTGATTTCTCGTCCTATAAAACTGTGACGTACCAAATTTAAGTATGCTAGCGTTATTTATTGCGGTTTTAGGCGTACTAAACTGTTTTCCGGGAGTAGGGTTTATATGGGGCGTAGTGTAAATTATGGACCGATCTTCAAAAAATTTTACAGTGTGATTTCTGGTCCTATAAAACTGTGACGTACCAAATTTAAGTATGCTAGCGTACTAAACTGTTTTCCGAAAGTAGGGTTTATATTGGGCGTAGTGTAAATTATGGACCGATCTTCAAAAAATCTTACAGTGTGATTTCTGGTCCTATAAAACTGTGACGTACCAAATTTTAGTATGATAGCGTCATTACTTACGGTTTTAAGGGTACTAAACTGTTTTCCGGGAGTAGGGTTTATATGGGACCTAGTGTCAATTATGGACCGATCTTCAAAAAATTTTACAGTGTGATTTCTGGTCCTATAAAACTGTGACGTACCAAATTTAAGTATGCTAGCATTTTTTATGGCGGTTTTAGGCGTACTAAACTGTTTTCCTCGAGATGGGTTTATATGGGGCCTATGGTAAATTATGGACCGATCGTCACGAAATTTGCCAGTATGATTTGCAGTCGTACAAACCAAATTCGAGCAAAAGTTTATGTCATTCCGTGCATTAATAAACCATTTATGTTAGTTTTTGTATCAAAATTATCAATTTTTTCAGGGTGGTGGTTCCACATTTTGATTCATAGTTCTGATCCTACTGAACCGATGTTGCTGGATTTCAATCCCAAACTGCTTAGGATAACTACAAGCAATTTGAGACCAAGTTTGTTCTTTTCTTTTGCGTTTTTCAAAACTGAGCGTGTTTTCAACAGACGGACAGACAGACGGCAATGGCTAAATCGACTTAGAATTACTCAAGGAGCCAGAATATATATACTTTATGGGGTCTTAGATGTATAATAAAAAAGTTTCACACGGAATGACAAACTTAGTATACCCTCATTCACCACAGTGGTGGTGGAGGGTATAAAAATTGGCGAAGATTTTTTCTGTGTACAAAAACTTCGTTATTTCGGATAGAAAGCTACCTACCACGGATGGGATTTGTGGTACAATTGTACCAAATTTGGTACAATCAAAACTTTATTGGTACACTGGTACAATTCATCCTATTTTGGTACAATTAAAAAAAAAAAAACAAATACCCACGAAGTTTATAATTTCTTTGAAATGGATTACCCTACGTTTCTTTTCTTTTAATAATAAAATTTCTATTTACAAATCTCCAGCCTTAACCATATATAACTACATACCAAAAATTGTATTATTGTTAATTTGTTCATGATGTAATATCTACTAACATATTAAAAAAATACATACATAATTATATGTACTCTTATCCCTGTAGAACGCCTGGGCTGAAGTGTCTTCAAATCACCAATTTTGCCGATTGCTTTGGTGACACTGTCAACGAAGCGTCTTTATTTTTTATGCCTTTGACAAAAAAGAGAATTTTTTGCTTCCTTTTTATTTTGTATACCCACACCACAATAGTCGTATTTTTAATATTAAATTTGGCGATAGCTCCCATACAAATACTACTCCAAAAAGCTTTTAATGCCACAAATTCCTAATAAATATTGGTATTGCCATAAAAATTGGCACGATAACTTCTACGATAGCTACTATGTCATGACAAAATATTGTGCTGGTAGGTCCAAAATTAACCCTAGCTACCATATAAGCCCCCTTTCTTAGATGAAGATATCTAAATAATATTTTCCACAAAGAACTTTTACATGAGCCTTAACCTTATAACAAAATTTGGTTCTGGGGGGTTCGTGATTGCAAAAGGGCCCCAAATAGGGATATGTTTTTATATACTATGGTGTAGGGTAGCAAATAGTCGGGCTTGACCAACAATACTTTCTACCTTTTTGTTTTTATTGCATAAAAAAGTGATGAACTCTTAAGGTACGTTCAGACTAATGAAATATTTGACGAAAATATTTGTTCTGATATTTGCTTCAAACTGTGTGAAACAAAAAAATATTTTGTTTAATGTTCAAACTAAGCTCAAATATTTGACAATTTTTGTTTGATGAAACAGTTGGCAAACAGTGTTAAATAAAATAAATTAATTCATATTTGTATATTTGCTTATATATACTTAGCTGGTGAGGCCTAACTCCATTTGTGAAAATAAAAAAAATTGTTTTTTCAATGTAAGTTAGTTACATTCAATTTATTGTATTATTAAATGTTGATGTTTTTATTTTATAATAATAGACGAATCCCCTGAAGAAGTGAACATAAAATTCACGAAACGTCGGGAAAATTGGAATAAAAAATTTTGCACTTTTATTTTCACAAATGGAGTTAGGCCTCACCAGCTAAGTATATATAAGCAAATATACAAATATAAATAAAAGTAAGTGACCAAAAATAAAGGAAAACAATTAATTCATGTTTGCCATACGTTCAGACTAAAAGAAATATTTGCATTAAATAATTATTTAATGAAAGTGTTCAAAAATAAAAATATATTTCTCAAATAGTAGAAATGAATGTGGATCAGCATCTCTTATAGTGTTAGAACAGGAGAATGTAAAAGAAAAAAAAATGGAAGCCACTGGGTAACGGGAACATGGCTAAAATTTGCGAAATCGGTTAAAAAACAAAATGTTAAGAAAAAAACAAAAAAATGTTGCAAAAATAGCGAAAATTCGCGAAAAATTTAGATATTTCAAACAAGCTATAAAATGTATTAAAGGTGCCTAAAACTATAAGGAATGGCAAAAATTCTATAAAAATTTCTAAATTAGCGGTAATTCACAAAAATTTGCTAATAGCGGCACGATAGCAAAGTCTAATAATTTTAAAAAAATCTTTAAAATTTTAAAGAATCCGAAAACTTACAGGAAAATTTGCTTTTATCCGGAACATGGCTAAAATTATTTGTCGTTGTTTGCTCTTACAATTTTTTTGTAATATCAAATAAATGTTTGCTCAAAAATTACTAAAATATGTATTTGATTTTTTGTGTTCGCACTATGTTCACATCAAGGCGAATTCATTTACCAGGTGGCGTTGAAAGCACAGCTGTGCTACTTTTTTTTCTTAAAAATTAATGAAACAAATCTAATAAAGGAAGGTACTAAATTAAAGTTTTACTAGTCATGATTTATATAATTATTATGTAGAAATTGAGATATATTAAGTTTTATTATATATATATGATATATATATAAATATATAATATAAATTATTTAATAATTAATAAATTAATAGTGTATTAGACATATATTTATATATTTTTAAATTATGTATATGTATATATAAATATATCTATATATATATATATGCAAAAATTAATTATCTAGACTAAACTTTCAATATATATATATATATATATATATATATATATATATATATATATATATTAATTTAAATTTTTATTAATTATTATTTATATAATTATTATGTGAATGTGTGTATATATATATATATATATATATATATAAATCATATATACATATATTATATATATATATTAATATTAATAAATTATTATATTATTTAAATAGTTAATTTTTATTTATTTTGTAGAAATATTATAGATATCAATTATTAAATTTATATAGTATTGGATAATTTATTAAAATTTAGTTGTTTATTAATAATTAATAAATTATATTAATTTAAATATTACTAATGTTAGTTATTTTTAATAATAATTGTTAATATTAGTAATATTTAAATTTTATTTAAAATAATATATAAATATATAATATTATTTATTTATTAATAAAATTATTATGTTATTTAAATAATTGATTTTTATTTATTATATTATAGGGGAATATATAAATATAAATTAGTATTAATTTTTGTAAAACGTTGGAGGATTTACCAAAATTTAATTATTTATTAATAAAATTATTTTTATTTAAATATTACTAATGTTAATTATTATTAATAATAACTATTAATATTAATAGTATTTAAATTTTATTTAGAATAATATATAAATATATAATAATAATATTATTTATTTATTAATAAAATTATTATGTTATTTAAATAATTGATTTTTATTTATATATTATAGGGGAATATATAAATATAAATTAATATAATTTTTGTAAAACGTTGGAGGATTTACCAAAATTTAATTATTTATTAATAAACTATATTAATTTAAATATTACTAATGTTAATTATTATTAATAATAACTATTAATATTAATAGTATTTGATTTTTTGTGTTCGCACTATGTTCACATCAAGGCGAATTCATTTACCAGGTGGCGTTGAAAGCACAGCTGTGCTACTTTTTTTTCTTACTTAGAGAGAGAAATGTCAAAAGTTGCTTGTGTTTTTGACATATCGATCAACGAAAGCAACAAAAAAATACATTGCTGTGTTTTTGGTGTTGTTACTTGTTGTAGTATCGACACCACCGTATACATGAATTCGCCTTGGTTCACATTAAACAAATATTTGTTTGCCGGCAAATACTTTTATTTGCTCAAAATCAGTTGTTATTTTATTTGATACTCAAAAATATTTTGTGTTCAGACTACGTTAAGGCGTTATGATACTTGCTATTTTTTGTATTGGATTTTTTTAGGATTGACTGAATGAAACAACAAATGCGAGAAAGAACAAGAAATACAATTAGTCAATTCACAAGGTATCCTAACATGTCATATTGTCAAAATGTCCTAATACTTCACAATGGTTTAAAAATATTGTTGTACGGCTCAGCCGCTCAGCGCTGGACTTTTCTGATTAATTACGACAGCACAATAAACACAGCAAGCAACGTTCTATTTATTTAAGACACTTTTTGTAAACAAAACAACAACAATATTTTTAAACCATTGTGAAATATTAGGACATTTTGACAATATGACATGTTAGGATACCTTGTGAATTGACTAAATATGTTAACAAAACAAACACGTTTTGTTCCCACAAAAACCGTCAAAAAAAGCTATAAATCGCAAAAAAAAAGTTAAAACCCGCTACTTTCGATCAAAAACTAAAAAAGTTAGCAGCAGTACTAACATTTAATCTGGAAATGTCAATTTTAAGTTACAAATTTTTATATTTTTTTTGACAGTCTAAGATTATTTATCGATAACACACGTATATTTATTTGACATTTCAAGATTTTTTATGGTATAATCAAACTCTTTACACTTAGTCAGTTTTCCTATGCAAATATATTTGCACTGTTCTCCAATATAGAAAAAATACAAAAAATAGCAAGTATCATAACACCTTTAATGAAATATTTGATGTTTGCTTTCAAATATTTCATCAGTCTGAACGTACCTTTACTAGTATGCTTTTTTATTTTATAGCGAAAGTTTGGTACAATTCGGTACAATTTTGCGATTGAGACGGTAGAATTTAAGAATTGTCAGATCCCAACAGTGCAACCTACTAAATGAAGCACACCCTAAAAAAGAAACAAAACAAAATATTTGTATTCTGTAAACGGGTCATTGCAATATTTTATTATTTATAAATAAATCTGAAATTCATTTACAGTAAACAAGTTTTATATTAAATTCATTCACTCTTAGTTTTGTAAATGGTTTAATCTCCTTATGTTTTTGAGTACGCTTACCCCGCGAAGCTCTTCGCTTGTCAGCAGGATACCAGAGTCTCTGGCGGGAATCGAACCCGCAACCCAGGTACTGATAGACTACCAGCTAGCCTACCGGGGCACTTAAGGCAAACGAGTGAGTTATTCAAAGCAGACCTCTACTACCAAATAATATATTGAAATAAATATGTAGAAATAGTGCGAAAAGCAATATGGAAAACGTTATATAACACATACAAAATTCTCGCCAAATTTTTCGTCAATTAAACCATTAATTAAAAATAAAATCAGTTTTAATTAAAAAATTAATCAAATGAGTTAAAAGTTTACTTATATAAACAACATTACTGCAGAAAATGTTGTTAAGATACAAAAATATTCATTTAATACTATTTATTTGTTTACTGGTGCAAATTTAATTAATTTTTTGATTAATATCACAAATTTTTTTTTATTGAAATCAGTGGTGTACCACAGGGAAGTGTCTTGGGCCCGTTGTTATTTACGATATTTTTAAATGACATACATAATCTATGATGACAATGTAAGCGGATGGCATAAGTCTTTTTTACCCAAACAAACATGCACTAATTCTTAAATCGCAAATAAACCACGATGTTACTATGCTGCTTAAATACGTTGGGCTTAATATGTAATTATTGAATATAGATAAAACAAAGTTGATCAGACTTCGGCTTTACTCGGAGCAACAGCTTTCAATATCTCTGTTGATGGTATAGCAACTCATACATGTGATTCTTAAAAATACTTAAGGATTTATTTCCAAAACAATTTATCTTGGAACAAACACATTCAGTATCTGAAAGGCAAAATAGCTCCAACAATTGGAATCCTTCATTAATTTAAAAACCTTTTTGATTAAAAGTCTAAGCTCCTATTAAGTTAAGCATTAATCCACATTCATTTGACTTATCTGCCATACAACACTTCAAAGTGCACATAACAAGGCATTAAAAGCTTTGTATAATCTGTCAAGATTATGGTGCCTTTTATGAATAAATTCAATTTTCGGTAGTAGTAGAATTAGCTGGTCGAACGAATTTTCATTTGGTATTATGGCGCACATTCGATAAAAAAGTACCATTACTATTAGTACTTAGTTTATTCACATAAGTACATTTTCTAACAGCTGGCACTTTAAATAAAAATCTTGGGTGACAAATTTAAAAAATTAGGTGAAAGTTAAGCATGACGACGACTGAATTATGTTGGGTTCCAAAAAATTAAGCTTCTGTCGGGTTTCATCCCACTTTTTTACATGCTGAGTTTCATCATCTTCCAGCGAATTTAAAAAATATGTAAAGAATATAATTTAAACTTGCTTTGAAACATAACTAACTTGAAGTTATAGAAATGATTTTTTGAAATTTTAAATTTAACTACCAAAGAAACCATGTAAAATTCTATAAACAACAGTAACTAAACTTTTAACTTCCTTTCATTTTTCTTTATATTATTTATTGTTATTTTACTTTTTACTTTATGCATGTAAATAATAAATTTTTTTTGTTAAGTAATTCATAATTTCTTGTACAATTACTATTGTCAACTAGCCTCTTTAATGCTTAAATTGTATATTCTTATGGTGTTTTTTTCAACAATAATATGTAACATTTTATTTAAAAATACAATAGCCCAATTCACGATCTTGGAAACATATACTTTACCATTTTGCAAATGCTACGATGAAAGACTATTTGCGCAAGATTGTGAATTGGGCTAATTTGTTGTTCACTTTTTAAAAATGTTTTGCTCTATAAAGGGGTGGCATGTTTTATTCTAAAAACTTCGCCCTCACTAATGGCATCAGGCATTGCAATTTTTGCCCCGTATAAATCGACATTGTTGATAGTGGCCTGTAAAAAGGTGACTTCGGTTTATATATGTGGCTATTTTTTAACGGCGACGATTGCCCCAAAGAGCAACAAAGCTTCACGAAAATGGCAAAAGTTCGGGAAAGTTTGCAAAACGTTCGCCCCAATATTTATTTATTTTAATAATATTTATTAAAAAATCGTTAAAGCTGCTATGAAACAGAAAACTTGCAGGAAAAAATCGCTTCTATCGCGAACACGGCTAAAATTAGCGAAAAATTGCAAAATTGGAAGCAAACTCTAAAATGTATTTGAAATCGCTGAATCAGTTTAAAAATAATTTCGGAAAATAACATAAAGAGCGTTAAAAAATTAGCTATAACATGAATAAAAAACTTTTTGTCAGGTGTTAAAAACTGGGCATTCCACTTTTTCATAACTTGTGTTTTGTTCTCAGGGTTTGCAAAACATTTTATGCACCTTTTTAGAAGGTGATATTTTTTGTGTAAAAAAGGAAACACCATTAATGAATGACATTGAAAAAAAAAAAATTTGTAGTTTTTATACCCCCATCACAATAGTGGAGAGGTAATAACATTGAAAAAATACTTTCAGGGATGACTTGGTGGTTGTGTTTCAAACCCAAAGTCGCGGGAATTGAGTTCCTGAAAAACTCACTTAAGGCCTGATTTTCCACCACTTGTAGGAGAGGTCGGCCAAAGAGACGGATCATCCTTAGGTGCACTTGCTGGTCTACAGATGCTGCTGGCATATTTTCAAAAGCAGTGGATGTAAGATAGCTCCAGCTCAAGGGGCGAGTGTATAATCTTGGCGAATTATGCACTCAATTTGATTCCTGTGTATTCTGGTTCCTCTCACACTCAGGGGCGGTTGGTGAATGCATTGTTTGCCACCCAAATAAAGCCATTTCGCAGGTACTCATGTAAATCTTTTCCTCATCTGTTCTATTTAGTGGCCGTGGAAATAGTTAAAATACACTTGATTTAAAGATAAGCTGTTATATTTCTAAATAAATAAACCTGCGGTGTTGTTAAATTTATACACTAGTCGAAAGCACGTTTCAGATTAATGGGCGTTTTAAAAATCGAACAGTAAAATATTTGAAGTTTTTGACTTCTGCTTTCTATTGCATGAGTTTTGTATAATTATTCTGCTCAAAAGCTCATAAATGTAACACACTCAATAAAAAATATTGATAAAATTAACGAATCATAATATAACTTTAATAATTTGCTAAAAATCAATATTTTTTTTTTAATATTTAATACATTATACTTTGTTTAAAACATTTAATTTTATTTCACTTAAAAATAATATAAAAATGTTTCTCCCGATTTTAATCTGTATTTCAATAATAGTCTATGCACATTTATTTTCATACTTTTGCTCTTTAAGCTCAAGCATCTCGTTAAAAACATATTGCATTTATGTAAATTAAGAACAGTGCGCCCTGGGTTACTGCAACCCTCGATGAGCGCAACTACTCGATTGCTGTAGCAACTCAAAAATTTACCTTATAGACTCATTGTATGCAACTTAGGAAAAATGTTTAAATTTTTTCGCCAAGTTGTTATTTTTTTCATTATTATATAGTTTTTTACCGTTATCAGAATATAAAATTATGTAGGTGTGTATTTATTTATACACACATGTAAATATTAAAAAAGTGCCCCAGGTCTTTTTGAAGGCCTATACAGTTTTTTATGAAATTTGTTAGGTATGAGAATAGGTTGTAAGGTACATTTCATATCGCTAGAGGGCGTAAATAGGGCAAAACGTGTAAAAGCTCTCCCTTCCTATATTTTCTGCAGGCAAGTAGTGTATCATCTGGAAGGAACTATAGCCTATAATTTGTATTACTTAGGAGGACAAAAGGGGTAAAAGTTTTCCTTCCCTATATCTTCTTAACTTATCAACCGATTTTCTTGAAATTTTGCAGGTAAATAGTGTAACATCTTGAAGGAACTATAGGTAATGATTTGTATTGCTTAGGGCGTGAAATAGGGCAAGAGGGGTAAAAACTCTCCTTCCTTATATCTTATTAACTTAACAACCGGGTTCGATTGGAAATTTTCAGGAGATGGTTTGTAAAGAAAAACAGTTTTGGTTAAACTTGAAAAATTACAATTTTTATTGTATTTCCTACTATTCACTTATCATTTTTTCTAAGCATAAGCTAATTTAAGGGAAAACGTTAAATATTTATTATTTTTCTAGGCATGAAGAATTTTTAGGAGAAACTCGAAGAACTAAACACACTGCCTCCTTTTCATTTATATATAGTAAATTGCTTCCGCGCGAAGCAGGGGCGGTTTGTTAGTTTTTATATATTTCTTGGTCTATTTACTCTGACGTTAACAAATACGCTGCGTATCAGCGGTTTCATTTTACTTATTAAGCTTATGTATTATTTGGTACTCTTACGTGTAAGTGACGTTACGTTGCGAATGGACCTGATAATATTAAAACGTTTTTGGCATTTTTTATATATTTTTAAACAAAACGCACAGTTAACAAAACCTAAAATTTATTAATTATGTATATAATTTTTGACAAATTTTCTGTTCTAAAACGTTTACATATGTTTGGTAACTACCAACTATTGAAGTTGACCGCAAAATTTTTTATATTAATTTCTTAAAGTTCTTCATTTGAAAGCCTTTTAGAATTCCTTTAAGAAAAAGGGAGCTTGAAAGGGCTTGCTCCCAATGACAATCAGTGTAAAAATAAATAAGTTTGGAATGCGGCGAGTAGTGGTGTGGGCCTTATATTTGGCCTCTTTACCCATTCTGTCTCAAAGCACATTCAGTCTCAAAACGATTTTATTTGCAAAGAGTTCTGCCTTTGAAACATCAATACGTTAAATGGAGTTAAGGATTAAATAAAATATTGAAATTTTTTCACAATTCTATTGTCTGTTATTGTTTGTGGTTAGTGGGAGACATTTTTAGAACGAGTTTGACTTTAAACACCGGGCAAAATTGACAACGTTTGTTGAATTGCATATAACAGGGCAAGTTCTTGAATCTTTTTTTTTTATATATTTTTCTATATCGTGAAGAATTTTTTAAAATAAAGTTTTTGCATATGAAAGCATGTTTTGCAATTTAACAATAAATTTTTTAATAAAACTATCGTTGTATAGCTTTTACGACGTGGTGCGTGTCATTGGGGAAATGAAAATATTATCAAAATAAAACTTATGGGCATTGGTTCAAATGTAACAACACAACTTATAGTGGAGGGCAACTTAATTGAAGATGTCCAGTCTTCCAATTACTTGGAAAGTAGAATACGCTTTGCTGGTAGTTCATATAAAGACATCTCTGAGCGAATTAATAAAATCCGCCTTTCGCAATTAACATAAAGTCTGGAAATCAAACAAGAGCGCACAAAGAACTAAGTTGAGAATAGTACCCTGCTGTGTCAAATCGCTTCCTCTTTATGGCTGTACTACATGGAGTTACCTGGGCTGACACTCAGCAAAATCCAGACTTTTATAAATCGGTATCCAACACAAATACTACGGATCTTCTGGACAAACCGAATATCAAATGCGGCACTATGGGAACAAACTTACTGAGCTACGTAAATAAGAGAGGCAAGCGTGTTTTTATGTAACATTTTTTAATTTTCATACAATTAATACGAAACGAATCCAACTCAACCCGGCTTATTTGACAGATCGGTAGGCTTGTTGTCTGTTGAGAACACGCTCACTTTTGAAAAACTCAAAATAAAAGAACAATATTGGTGTCAAATATTTTCTAGTTATCCTAAACAGTTTCGGATTGAAATCCAGCCAAATCGATTCAGTAGGATAAGAGGTATGAATCCAAATGTGAAACCACCACTCTGAAAAATTTCTAATTTTGTTATAAAAACTAACATTAAAAGTGAAGGAATGCACATATTGATACACGATTTTGCACAAATTCGTTATACCACAAAATTCCATGGAGATCGGTTCATAATTTACCATAGAAATCACGCTGTTAAATTTCGTGAGAATTGGTCCTTAATTTACCATAGGCCACATAGGAAACCCGTTTAGTACGTGTAAAACCGTAACGAATAATGATATTATAATAAATTTTGGTCTGTAACTGAATGACTAGAAATAACACTGTTAACTTTTGTGAAGATCGGTTTATAATTTACACTTAAGTATGAGTAAAACCGTTGCGAATAATGCTGTTGAAATAAATTTTGATATGTCACAGTTTTAAATGACTACAAATTACATTGTCAAATTTCATAAAGATCGGTCCATAATTTTTGATAGGAACCTTATATAGCCCACTCCTGAAATATGCTAACTGTTGGTGGAGGGTACCAAAGATTCGGCAGAGTAGAATATGTCACTCTAGTCAGTGATGCCAGTGATACCTCTTTTTCCCTTCAACCTAAATAAATTTTCCCTACACTTTTCCCTACGTGTACAACAAATTTAATTTTCTTCTAGAGAAAAAACTAAGTCAAACTGCTTGCTTAATTTTTTAATTCCTCACCTTTTGTCCTTTTTCAAGGACTTCACCTTTTTCAAGAATATTTATTTAAAAAAATATTTTTTTTTAATATAAGTATCTAATATTTTTTTTAGCAAACTCGGTACCAAATAAAAAATCTGTAGAATTTTAAGAAAATATTAACTTCAGTACCCCTGAACATAAATATTAAAAAAAAAAATTCCTTTTAAAAATATAGCCTTCATCCTTAAGGGTGTTCATTAAGTTTTCTCTTAGTTAAGAAGGTGTGATTATTTTTTTCCCGGTATAAAATTAATTTCTATGTAGAAATATCATTCATTAGATATTCACTTTTAATGTTCGCATACATTTTAGCGGATGTGAGTGTGAATGCAAATATCAAAAATTAACGAATAGTTCGTAACTTGTTGAAAATTGCCAGGCTGTTAGTATAGTATTTTTATTAAAAAATTCCACATTTGTACTTAAATGCGACAAATTTTAATTTTACACGAAAAATTTAAATTTTTAAATGAAAATAATACGAATATTTATGTACATATTTTTACACAATTGGGGTATTCACAAGGTGTGGTATCATGGCTTATTGTCATAATGTTCTAAAATTTTACAATGGTTTACAAATATTGTTGTTGGTTTGTAAACAAAAAGTGTCTTAAATAAATAGAACGTTGCTTGCTATGTTTATTGTGCTGTCGTAATAGCACATTAAATTATGAGGGGTTGCTCACAACAGTCGTATTTTTCCATGTTATTATTTTAAGACATATGACTTTATGACACCTTGTGAATCCCCCAAATGTATTGAAAATTAAATAATATTTTGAAAATTTCCTACATTTGCCTTAAAATTAAAAATCTGTCCTCTTTCCTCTGGCGGCATGAAATAACCCCCCAAAATATAACGCCCCAAAAAAAATATGAAATAACCCCCCAAAAATTTGTACAGAGAACAACAAAAACGATTTTTGGGGGGTTTTTTCTTTTTTTTGGGGTGTTATTTCATTTTTTCAATTGGGGGATTATTTCATATGAAATAACTCCCCAAAAATCTGAAATGAAATAAGTCCCTAAAAATATTTTGGGGACTTATTTAATTTTTAAATTACATATTTTAAAAGTCATAATGATGACAAATTGTGTTTTGTTATATTCACTGCATACGTTTACCAAACATAAAAAAGGGACTAAGTATCAAACACTATAATTTCAGAATCCTAAAAAAATTGGGATTATTTTTAAGTCCTGAATTTCAGAAATCGGAATCTCTAAGTCCCGAACTTTATAATTTCGAATTCGAAAATCCCGAATCGCTAATTTAAGCTTTTCTGCATAGCCGGCCTTCGGCCGGGCGCAATGATTTTATCCTCTATGGTATTTCAAACACCGGCTTCGCTAACTAAAGCTTTTCTGCATAGCCGGCCTTCGGCCGGGCGCAAGGATTTTCTCCTCTATAGTATTCCAAACACCGGCTTCGCTAACTAATGCCTTGTGCCCGACCGAAGACCGGGTTAGCAGAAAAGCTTTAGTTAGCGAAGCCGGTGTTTGGAATACAATATAGGGGAAAAATCCTTGCGCCCGGCCGAAGGCCGGCTATGCAGAAAAGCTTTATTTAGCGAAGCCGGTGTTTGGAATACTATAGAGGAGAAAATCCTTGCGACCGGCCGAAGGCCGGCTATGCAGAAAAGCTTTAGTAAGCGAAGCCGGTGTTTGGAATACTATAGAGGAGAAAATCCTTGCGCCCGGCCGAAGGCCGGCTATGCATTAAAGCTTTAGTTAGCGAAGCCGGTGTTTGGAATACTATAGAGGAGAAAATCCTTGCGCCCGGCCGAAGGCCGGCTATGCAGAAAAGCTTTAGTTAGCGAAGCCGGTGTTTGTTATACCATAGAGGAAAAAGTCTTTGCGCCCAACCAAAACTGAACAATATGTATTATATTGGGGTCTTATTTCATTTCTGGAATTGGGGAACTATTTCATATGAAATAAGTCCCTAAATATTGGGGACTTATTTCATTTTGATTTTGGGAGTTATTTCATTTCATTGGGGGTTTATTTCATTTTTGAAATTGGGGTTTTATTGCATATGAAATAACGCCCCACACTTTGGGGGGTTATTTCATATTTTTTTTGGGGCGTTATATTTTGGGGGGTTATTTCATGCCGCCCTTTCCTCTACGCTTAAAATTTTTCGAAAAAATCCGTGCAAAACAGGAAATTTCCCTACTATTGGCATCACTGCTTTTAGTCGTCTTCAATGACAAATACCGTATAAACCACTGCAATAATCTTTAAACAACACTTTTGTTTTTTTTAAGTTTTGTTATAAGTACTTCCTCGCTTTGATGTCTGTGAAACTCTTCATACACAATTTTCTAAAACTCAGCATGAATTTATATTTAATCCTTCGCTTTTTTTTTAAAGCCAAGAAAATAATTATATACTTGTACGTACGTACTAAAATCCTTTCTAAGCGAAAATTGTTCGCAAAATATAAATGGTATGGTCATTTTGATTGAATCAAACATTTCAGTCACAATAATTTTATTTTTTAACGAACGTGAGGAAACTCATAAATGTATGTATGTAAATGTTTGAAAATATTTCAATGCATGATTTTGTTAAAATGGATAAAGATAAAAAATTGATCGATTATTTTTAAACAAGTGAAGTGTATGCATAAATAAATTATTTTTATAGAAGACTACTAGAATAGAAAGAGAGATAAAAAAATAAAAAAAAATCTCAAAATTTAGTACGTGTGAACACAAAATAAACACATTTCTTACTAATATATCAACAGAGTTAGATTTTTTTTCACAGTTTTTTTCTCCCTCTTTCTGTTGTTGTCGTTCTTTTATCAGAATTAATGAGAATAATAGGGACATTCAAGAGAGAAAGAATATTAAAAAACCTTTTGTAAAATTTATAATGGCTGTGGTTATAGTTATTAAATTTTAAAGCATTAGACAAAACATTAATATATAGTTTTATACCTAACTAGCTTAACCCGGTGCGCTTCACATAAATATAAAAAAAATTTCCGAATTAATCGATATTTTAATTTTAATTTTGCTCGATTAATCGAAAAAGAGTTTAATATGTTTGAATAACTCGAATAATTCGAATAATTCAAATAATTTTATCCAATGGAAAAAACCTACATGTATATTTGATTTGACACTTTTATTAAATTAATACACAGAAAAAACAATAAAATAACAATTCTTTTATTCCACGTATATAGTTTTAAAACTTGAAAGAAAACAATTAAAAAATCAAAAACTTTGCTGCAAAGCATACAGTTTTTAAAGCGCTTAAGAAACCAAAAACAAATTTAGGAAATAAAATAAAAATAAACTATAAACAAAGTAAGCAGTACTTCGGTTGAAACGACTATAAAATTATCTGAAAGCCAAAGTTTAATACATGCATTAGGTTCAGCAGCAATCGGGGTCCATTAATTTTATTTCAGTGTATAATTTGCAATAATGTCCCGCCTGCTAAACTTAAAACGGGAATTTAACATAGGGCTTTCATCTCATATTTTTATAAATTAGTAGCGAACCCCCTGCATACTTCGTAGTGCAAAAAAGAAAATAAAAAAATCAATTAGAATTCATTTAAATCAGTGATAAATTTCTTTTATTGTAATGCCCTGTGGTAAACAACATTTGTTGTTTTTCCATTTTCGGTGTAAATATACAAAAACGATGGTTTGCCAACGCGCGAACAGGCTAAGTACAACTGTCCATGTGAGAAAACTGGAAACTCTAAATTCACTCCACAAATTCCTAAGGATTGGCCTTGCGCCTTATTAATGGTAACCGCAAACGCAAAGCGAACAGGGAACCGAAGTCGTTTAAATTCAAATGGCGTGGAATGAATACATCTTCGCCTAACATATAAGAAAGCTCATTGCACAGTGATGTGTTTATATGTAATTTATTTCATAGATCCCCGAAGTTGTGATTTACAATAGCTAAGTATATAAATTAAATAAATGGTTTGACTGCAATTGAATTGTAATGAATTTAAAAACGAATTGTATTTCAGTTTTTCAAAATATTAACCCAAGTATTTTCAAATATTTCGAAATGAATGCAGTGTGCACTAAAATGGCTATAACTCATGATACCAATCACCAATAAACATACAGAGACCGTTTATACATAAAAACCTTGGTATTGACTTCACCTTTGCAGAAACAAAATCGGTTCACGCATACCAGAGAACATCAATTACTAACACAATGCAACTTATTTTTATATATATAGATTTTTTAATTGTTTATTTTATTTTAGACGCTTTTGTCGCGGTGTTTTTATGAGAGGTCCAGCCTATTAATAATTAGGAATTCAATTTAACTAATTTATTATTTCTGAAAATCTAGTAAAATTAAAATCAATTGAGATTCTCAGATATTTTTTTAAATCGCCGTATTTTTTCCAGATTTTAAGAGAAGTTGTGGTTAAGATAAGAACTCAAAGTATGACCAAACTTTTTAAACTGGATCGTTTTCAAAGTTTGTTCGATTTCAATTTCAATCATATGTAATCGAGTTACCGAACATGGCTGATAACTTTATTTTTCTTCATTTTAAAGCTCCACTCTATGGGTTTGGGTAATTTGTTGCTTAAACGTATTACTATTTTGCACCCATAATCCGTGATTTTGTTTTCAACTACCTATCTAATGAGATATCGGTTTTTAAGACGAATCTAACAATACATAAACTGTCAAAATTCATCTAGCCGTAAAAGGTAATAAAGAAATTGAAGGTCGGGTAAAAACAGGTCACCCATAATCTGACAGTGCATGGTTTATACGAGTATATTTATAAATGCTGATGAATTTTTTACAATGAACGTCAAAATCAATATGAATAAGCGCTATTTTAGTACGAAAATTCATACGTATGGAATTAGTAGTAAATCGTTTATTACATGATTTGTCTCACACACACCCACATCTAAAAAGGGACTAAATACAGAATAGATACAGAATATAACATGTTATTTAGTTGTTATGTATTTTATTAGTTAGAAATCTAAAAAAAATATTTTCATATGAAAAAAATATAATTTTCTAAGAAATTAATTTTGATCGATTAATTGACATAAATTGTTCGAGTCATTCGTTATTTGAAATTGGTTATTTTAATTATTCGATCAAATAATGGCGAAAAATTTCTTCGATTAATCGAACAACGATTAATTGAGTGGATACTCTAGTAGTTAAGGAACAAAAAAAAAAAAACGCACAATGGGAATGTAAGAAAAGATTGACTCACTATTTATTGTTGTTGTTTTGCTTAAAGCCTCGTACTCTGTTCCAATTTGTGGAAAATGTTCAGCAACATCTATTATTTCATACGACAATTTAGACATGTATCAATGTTATCTATCTCGCGATCCTGCACAATTTGACGTTTCTAATATCTCAAAGTATGCGACATTGTTTTGCGTATGTAAACATAATCCACAAGTATTTTACTAAGAAGTTTTTTTAAAAATAAAAATGAAAGTAAATATGGATAAAAAACTCTTACCGGTTGTGTTATTTATGTTTTTGCTTTCTCGTTTAATATTAAGTTTAAACTTTTTTCCATTTGCCTAAAAATCAACCTGAAATAAGTGCAGCTTATATTAATTCGCAGTTGTAAATTTTTTTCACAAATTGAACAGAGTACAACTCTAGCAGCATAATTTCATCGAAATTCCGGACAAGTTTTTTTCATATGAGTTTTGACAGTATTTTACGTGAAATGTTGAGCAGAGTACCAGGATTGAGCTTTAATAATGTTAAAAGTAAAACCTGTGCCCATGTTCTGTAACTCACGCTTCGAGAAATTTTTCGATTGTAATGCGAGAAATGAAACAAAAATGCCATAAATTGAAACAAATAACTGTTTTTCTCACTTAACTGCGTCTGTAACACTTGTAGCGAGTAATAGCTGTGCCTGTTAAATTTTTGTGAGAAAGTTGCCGCTTTGAACTGTCAAATAAACTCACACATAAAAACGGGGTGAGAAAAAATATTACCACTAAAAATTATATAAAATATGGAAAATGCAATGAATAATAACATGGAAGAAATAAGTATTTTGTTTTTGACTGATTTTTTCATTGTTTAATTATTTTGCTTTTAACATTTTTGAAAAATATACGAATGTTTTCAAAACTATTTTTTAAACAACAAAAATTAAAGTTGCACTCTACATTATTTGCTATAGCCGACGGTTGTGTTTTCGCCGCCGTCATTGAAAATTTTTTCAATTTAAGTAAATTTTGGTCGCCGTCGCGTTCTCAACGTCTGCAATTTCACATCGGCTTCGAGTGGAATATTATGACATTTATAACGTAACGACGTAATCTCTTTTGATAGTTTTCGACATGAGTTACAGACACACTTTTTTCTCACTTTTCGAGAAACGATGGAATATTTTGTTTCACATCTTTTCGATGCGAGAAGTTCTCACCAAAATTACAGAACATAGGTGCTGAGTGTTTAAAATTCTTATTTGCTTTACAGGTTTATTTGCATAATATTTTTACGGTTTTTAAAGTTTTTGGAAAAAGCTTTTCTGACGATCTGGCCTTAGCAATCAGTGAAATGCGCATAGAAATCAGTTTTTCCTCAACAAATTAAATTGGAAATTTAGCACGTTATAGAGAAAACTTGTGAATAATAAATTATGTATTACCAAAAATAACTTTTGAAACGCCTTTTGATTTTATATATATGTATTGTTTTTTTAAGTGAATGCCCTAAATAAAATAAAAAAACATGTGTTAAAAAAAAATTACATAACAATAGAATAATTTTTTTCCTTAGTATATGAGTGGTTTTGGTTCACACTTCTCTACTGAAGACCCCAGATGTCCAAACTCATTGCCCGAGGGACAAAATACACCACAAAAGTGTGCCTATGGCCTGTATGCAGAACAATTGTCGGGAACAGCGTTTACAGCACCACGTAAAGAAAATGCACGCACTTGGTTTTATCGCATTAATCCCAGTGCCAAACATCAGCCATTCCAGTCCTACGAAACAGCTGGAAAGTATTTAAGTCATAATTGGGACGAACAGAAACCAAATCCTAATCAGGTAAAAGCAAAGCAGTTATTACAGCAACAAAAGCTCTTTTTAAAAGGAATTTTTAATAATTGTATATAATAAATTTTGTTTTTTCTGCATTTCAAATCTCCTTTAAAAAAAGGACTCTAAAAGTATTTTTTGCTTATTTGTTTTCCTATTTTTTTTTCTGTTGGAAACATGACCAAAAACCATAGATAACATTTCAAATATGTTTTCATTTTCTTTCTTAAAAATAATTCTATTTTTATTATAAACGTTTTGCAGATGCGTTGGAAACCATTTGACATTCCTAGTGAAAGTAAGAAAGTGAATTTTGTACAAGGGCTGCACACTGTCTGTGGTGCTGGTGATATTCGTTGTCGTCATGGTCTGGCTATTCATGTCTATCTCTGCAACACTTCCATGGATAATACAGCATTTTATAATAGTGATGGTGACTTCTTAATTGGTATGTTTTTTCCCACATCCACTATTTGGAAATTTTATTTTATGGTGTGTCTGACCAACTAACATTATTATTAACGAGGAAGCATAAAATAACTTTTATTGATATAGAAGTTCTTTTATAAATATTAAATACGTTAATGTGGTTTTGAACAAAGATGAACAAAGAGCAGTAGATTTCACTGGTCGGCAAAAAAAAAAAAAAAAAAAGTCGGGAACAAGAACTTTACTTTGTGATTTTAATTGTCTTTAGCCAGCAAATGGAAAGGAATGAAATATTTTCAACTATTTCGCAGTTTTTCTGAAATTAGTGGTGAAATACTTTTTGTGCAAAATTAGTACTATTTCTTTTGCTCAAAAACTCATAGCAGAATCTTATATACCGTTTACCATGGCGCATTAAGAAAAGGAAAATATATAAATACCGCTCTTTAGATATAAATTAATCTATTTTGTGCTCCGAATTCTTTACCAAACCCGCTCACATTTTGGCGGATTTTTTGTATTAATAACCAAAATGCTTGTACCTTATTTGGAAACTTTTGAGCTTGCCGTATGGGCAAGATTAGAGGCAGTCGTGGTTATTTGCTCATATTCAGCCGATTAGGCTGAATTATAATAGAAAGAAATTTCAAACTACATGTGACATCAATATATAAACGCCTCGTCCCCATCACACCTGAGACCTTCGGAAAACCCATTTCAACGGACACACGGACCGATGGATATCGTTAAATCAACTTCGGTACTCATAAGAACCCCGAATATATATACATACTTTATAGCGTCTAAGATTAACACATCGTCTTACTCATGAGTCTGGCCAGACCTTTTTCAATGTATTTTGAATAGAAAATCAAAACATCTGTATGATTGAGGATTAATATTGTTGAAATTACAAACGGAATGACAAAGTTATATGTACCTTTTTATCTTCAGTGAAAAGGTACAGTGTCGGTAAGCATTTAGATTAAATTCGCCGTAAAAATTTTTTACTACAAATTAAGTTATTTTCGAATCGGCTTACATTTGCCAAAAGCTCCTATCTATAAATAGATTTAACTTCCTTTTAAATGTTAAGATTAATGATCAATTTAGCGACCGACCCTGAAATCTCTTTAGGGCAAAAAATATCATAGGGATGGTAATATCTAGATAATATTCGCCACAAATAACTCTCATATGGATTTTAGCCTAATATCACAACTTTGTTTTTGTGACCCCATGACTTCCCTTCGTTTCCAAATAGGGTAAAATCTCGAACATTCGTCTGGCGTTTGGGCTTTACCGATTATATTATTAGGATTATTTAATTATAATAATATATAATATAATTTTTCTTATTGTAAGTCATAATTAATTGTTGAAAAATGTTTGTTGTAATATTATTGTTAAATATATTTTCTTTAATTTAAATAGACGAATCCCTTGATAATGTGAACATAACCCAATAAAAATTTTTCCTATTTTGCGAAGCACTAATGGTACATTTTAAAAAGTAAGCTCACATTTTAGCACTACGCAATAAGACATACAGAGATGCAGTAAGGTAAGCGAACGAATTCTTAATAACTTAAAAAATATTTGAAGAGCCACGACATTCCCTTACTACGAAGCAGGTTCGTAAGGGAGCATATAAAATACTAACGGTAACAAAAAATTCAGTGTGCAAAGCTGATCGTTACATTCAACAATTTTTATATGCGCTGAAGAAAGCGCTTTCTGTGTCAAAAATGTATTGCTTCAAAGTGGGAACTCGCCATATAAAATTCATGTCTTCCGTAAGCGATATGGTAAGCGAAACTGTAACGTTTCTCCCTTACAAACCTGCTTCGTTGGAAGCTCCATTTTTTATTGGGAACATTCACGAAACGTTGGGAAAATATGGATTAAATGCATTTTTAATTACATATAGAACTTTAGGCCGTATTAGCTGAAATAAAATCTAATTTAATAGGATTGTTTTTAAATTGTTGAACAGTTTGTTTTCAAATGAGCAATTTTTGATTTTTTTTGGGCATATTTTTAAATATTTTCAGGGCATATTTTTGAGTTTTTACTGCATATTTAATGCGCACAAAACGCCTTTTTAGAAAATATTTCTGTTTTCCCTGATTAGAAGGACAAACATTTTTTCATTTTTATAATTTATTAGAATGCCGGTATAAAACGGATAAAAAAGCAATATATCATGAAAATCGGTAGACAAATGTTAGTTTTATTTACTATTATGGGCATGACTAATATTTCGCCCAATATAAGGGGGTTATTCTAGTACATTTTAACCTAACTTGAGAACGATTTATCCGATTTCGATTAAATTACTAGCGAATGATTTGGATTAAAGTTACACGAATCTTAATATTCGAGCATTGCATCGAGGGCCAATAATTGTAAATAAACAATAGGTTCCAATACATTCTAATCTTTCAAATCTTTTATTTATAGCTAATGCCAAGTCAGCAGTTAAATTTTGGGGATATACATCATCTCCGTTGATTAATTTATTATATGCAACAATTTCATTATTCTGTTTTGATTTTATGCTCTGATTTTTTAAGTGTTATTTCTCTTAAGGTATGCTCAGACCTAACAAGTATTTTACGAAAAAATACAAAAATAGCATGACCAGCAAATTATTCAAACTTTAGCTTTATTTTTAACAAAAAAAGGAAGTCAATAATCCTTATCTTTATTTGAAAGAAGATAATTCAATTAATAGACTATTAAAGGATGTTTGATCTAGAAAAAGTTTTTAAAAAGCAAACCATTTTTTAATAAAACTAGCGGTTACGTGTTGGACGTCAATTATTTAATAGGTATGAACATAGCTTAAGTTGCTTTGCAAAAAATAAAAAAAGTGCTAATTAATTTTGGGAAAATGCTGAAAAAAATTTTATATGCTAGAAGCGATTTTTTCATGCTAAATGAGTTCAAAAAATACTAGATATAGCATTACAAATGCTAAATTGGCAACAGTGGTTATAAATAACAATACGTATGATTAATATTCCCTCTACTAAAAAGTCATACGCAGCATGCTCTCTTAATATTATCTCTAGATAGATAGAAATATTTAAATGTACGTGATCTCAAAATGGATAGTTTGTTCAAAATTTTAAATTTCAATAAATAGCAATTTTTTTTTTAAATACATAAATATAATATAAATTCGAAAAATTTCATATAAATCATAAATTTTCGTAAAAATATCTTATAAAAAGTAAATTTTCGAAACATTTTCAATATATCCCTTAAATAAAAAATTTTCAAAAATACCTATAAATACTAAATTTTCTATAAATATCCTATAAATCATAATAATAATCCTATATATAGCAAGTTTTCCAAAACTTTCATTAGTTGAAATTTTTTACAAAATATCCCATAAGAAGTTAATTTTCGCAATTTTTTTTAAAAACCGTTATTTAAAAAAAATCTTATTTAATTCCTCTTTTATTTTTGAAAAATTTCAATTAAAACAGCAAACTTTTTTATTTTTAAAAAATTTCATATAAAATATCAAATTTTTTAATAAAATTTTCTGAAAAATAGAAAAGTTTTGAAAAAAACTTCTATAAAAACCAAATTTTTTAAAAAAATTTTTCCTATAATTGTTAATATTAATATTAATATTAATTGATATTTTTTGTTTTGATTTTAAGTACCCCAGGAAGGAGTTTTGGACATAACGACTGAATTTGGCAAAATAAAAGTGTCACCAAATGAGATTTGTGTTATTCCACAGGGTATTCGCTTTGCAATCAATGTTATTGGACCCACCAGGTATAACTTACTTAGAGCTTAAGCTTCATGTTGATAACAATATTATTTCAAAACTTTATTTCCCACCCTTTTCAGAGGTTATATTTTGGAAGTTTATGACAACCATTTCAATTTGCCTGATTTAGGCCCTATTGGTGCTAATGGGTTGGCCAATCCTAGAGATTTCCTAACACCAGTGGCCTGGTTTGAAGACAAACAAGTTAAAGGTAATATTTTCATTTATTTTCACTTTGAATAACTTGGTATGAATGAGTTAAGTGTTAAATAAAAAAAAAAAAATTATACTTTCGTTGTTGGTACGAACGTAATAATTGGTAGTTTTTAGAATTTTCGTGATCAGAGACCTTAAATTTTTTTATTGTGTAATAATACTTAATATAATTTTATAAAAATTTTTCAGACTTCCAGGTCATATCGAAATTCCAGGGTCATCTTTTTGTTGCCCAACAAAAT
Source organism: Pollenia amentaria (assembly GCA_943735925.1). NCBI lineage: Eukaryota > Metazoa > Arthropoda > Insecta > Diptera > Polleniidae > Pollenia > Pollenia amentaria. The sequence goes on along the minus strand of OX031007.1, from coordinate 195,563,831 downwards.
CATTCCTGTTTCGATGTGGTAGCATGGCATGGCAATTATGTGCCCTATAAATATGATTTGGCGAAATTTGTTGTCATTAATTCGGTTAGTTTTGATCATTGCGATCCTAGTATATTTACAGTCTTAACTTGTCCCAGTGCTAAATATGGCACTGCCATAGCCGATTTTGTTATATTCCCTCCCAGATGGTCTGTGCAAGAGAATACTTTTAGACCACCTTATTATCATCGTAAGTGTTTAAATTTATTGTTATACAATTAATAAATTAATTAAATGATAAAATAAAAAAAATATTACAGGTAACTGCATGAGTGAATTCATGGGCTTGATTTTAGGCCGCTATGAAGCCAAAGAAGAGGGATTTATGCCGGGTGGAGCCACCTTACACTCCATTATGACTCCTCATGGTCCCGATCACAAGTGTTTTGAGGGCGCTTCTAATGCCAAGTTGCAACCCGAACGTATTGCTGAGGGAACTCAAGCTTTTATGTTTGAATCTTCTTTAAGCATGGCTGTAACTAAGTGGGGCGAAGAGACTTGCCAAAAATTGGATGCCAAATATTATGAATGTTGGCAGGCATTGAAGAATAATTTTAAATTGAATAATTAAAATTTTTTGTATCTTTATTTTTTGATACAACTTTAAATTTAAGTAGCACTTGTTTTAAAGCATTTTTTTTAAAGCAGTGAAGTAACAAAGATCAGTGTTTAAAATGCGGCAGGCAAGTAGCCTTCAGGATTATTTTTTACCGGTAGCAAAAGCATTAATATATTTTGTAGTTGGTTAAATATGATTACTTTTGCTAAATGTTGGAAAATAAATTTGAAAGAGAGCAATATTAATAAAAATCAAATCATTTGCTATTTCTTAATTTGTAGTTAATTTTTGTTTCTTCTTCAACAATTTTTTTTTATGTAGTAGAAAAGTAGTTTATAGTTTAGGAAGCAATATAACTAGTGTGTTATATAGCAATAAAGTAGTCGACATACAAAATCGTCTTCAGTGTTTATTCAGCATTAAAAAAATGTTGTTGGATTCGGGTTTTAAATGTAAAAAAGTGTTTTTTTCTGTTTTGTTTTATGCTACTCTATTGCTACATAGTTTGCTACTTTATTTTTACATTATTAGCTACTTTAATACTATTTCCATTGCTACATCACTTGCTTCTTTATTTATGTATATTTTGTTATCTTTACACAGAGAAAAAATCTCACCAATTTTTTTTTTCAATTAAATCATTATTTAAAAATAAAAACTGTTTTAATTAAAAATGTAATCAAGTGAATCAAACGTTTACTTATATCAACAATATTACTGCAGAACATTTTGTAAATATTAAAAAATATTAAATTGATACTATTGATTTGCTTACTGGTGCAAATTTAATTAATTTTTTAATAAATATCACAAATTTTTTAATTCAAATAAATTTTTTTTCTGTATACAGCTGTTTCTGTTAGTTTTATGCTTTTATTAGACTATTCCTATAACGTCTGCTTCTTATTTGTTTGTATAAAAATAGCAAACAAAATTTCAAAAATTCTGCTGCTTTTAAAATTTTATGTTGCTCTTTGGTAATAAACCCTTGGGCTTGAAAATTTATTAAGAATAACAAATATTAAAAGGGCGAAGAAATAAAACTGAATATTTTATGTTTCTGCTACGATTAGAACTATTACTAAGATAATAGAAAAGTAGCAGTAGTGATAGTAAACAAACACTATTTAATATATTGTCGTTGCTACTGTTACTTGTAGTCTGTTTTTTTTAAACTGACAACGATCGATATTTAATGGGTTATTAAGAAGCATATTTGCTGTAATTTACCTGAAAGAGCAAACTTTAATGCGGACCTCTTTTTGAGCTCAATGTCTAAGACTTCATAATGTCGGTACACATTTCACTATAATACTTCCCCGTTAGTCACTTTTAGTGTTAGAAATGCATGTTGGCAAAAACAACTTTTATAGCAGTCAATAAACAGAAAAAATTCTCGATATTTTTTTCACCAATTAAAGCATTAATCAAAAATAAGTGAATCAGGTGAATTAAACGTTTAATCAAGTGAAACAAACGTTTAATTGATACTATTAATTTGGCTACTGGTGCAAATTGAATTAATTTTTTAATAAATATCACAAATTTTTTAATTGAAACCAGTTGTTATTTTTATCGGTTTATGTAAAGGTAACATTTTGAGACCTTAGGTACAGAATTTACCATAAGTGTTATATAGACAAAAATCACTTCAAATATATATAGATAAAATTTGGCAAAAATAATTCGTACACAGCCTTACATTATTTTTGTAGTGTTAGGTCCATTATTACCTATAGGTCGCCAGTCCATTATTTTGCAACACTCACAAGTCGTGTAGGGTATCATATGGCTGAGCTTGCCCGACTTTACTTTCTTATTTGTTTAAAAAGTGTTCTATTGGGATTAAATTTTTAAAAATTTCTTCTTATACTTGCGCAATATTTCATTATACTGCGTTTACATGTCGACATTTATAAAATGCGATATCGCTGATACGATGCGTTGTGCCGTCGCGACGGCGCGTCAATAAGCCCGTCACTAACATGAAAGGGAAGCACTGCTTCTGTCAACAAGTATCCCTCAGTTTATTCTTTTAAAATCTTAAGCGGCTACGTAATTTTGTTTCTGTTTGACACCAATTGAAAGCATTCAACTTCGTCGTTTGCAGGGAAAATATTGAATTTCGTATGCTTATAAAGCACTCCATGCCAAACCATGAAAAACCATATATAAGGCCACGAATTGCTACCTTATTTGCCGTATTCTCCGGTTTTCAAACCTGTTGAAATTACTGGGCGAAAAGGGATTCGACTCAAACGATAAAGACATCTCACAAGCAAATATGTATTTTGATGAACTGACAAATTTTATTTTTTTTTCGAAAAGATACAAAATTTGAAGAAACGTTGGAAATAGTGTATAAAGCTCATAAAACAAAATATTTATTATTTATAACAATTTGCTCCTGAACATTCTAGAAGATTCTCTCAAAAAATGTTAAAAACCTAAAATTTTCTGTTAAAAGTTGTTCAACGTCCGTGTGAAACTTTTAATTCATTTTTTCCATCAAAGACTTCGTAAAGATGTGTAGACTCTGGTTAGAAGGAACCCAAAATTGGGGAAACTACTCGATGGAGGGGAACAACGAACAAAGCAAAAGTCCTGTGCATGTTAATTTTACATTTATTTTGCAAAAACAATTTGCGTGTCCGTTACCCGTTACCCGTTACTTTTGCTTTGTTTTACATGGCTGTAGCCAAAATAGCTCAAAGCGAAATCGCCCAAAGCAACGTATAAAAAAAACGCCCAAAAATTTCAAAATTAGTGTAGGAATAAAGAAAAACAAAAAAAAAAAAAAAAAAAAAAAAAAAAAAAAAGGAAATTTTACACCAAATTTCACTTACTATAGTTTAAAAATATTTTTTGGGCGATTTTTCATTTTCTTATTGTCACAAAATCTTCCATGAGATAGTAAAAAATATCGCTTAATATCGCTTGTAAGATCTAGTAAAACAACATTTATTTTCAGTAATTGATACATTATTATTCATTAAAATCCTGAATTCAAAAATATGTATCTAGAAAATTAGAAACCACTCCTTACCGCAATAACTTACCATAGATCCCGTGTTAATCGTACATTTGGAATAATCTTTAATGCGCCTAAAACTACAACGCATAAATTTACTGACGGTTTTTATAAAGTTTGGTTTCTTATTTATATATACGATATAAAGCCCACTCATTAAATATTTTAAACTGTCGGTGGAGTTAATCAAAGATTCGTCACAGCCGAATGTAGCACTTCTACTTTTTTTTATTAAGTACAGTGTAGCGCATGAGCCATAAGCTTAATAACTTTTTTATTTATTTTTCCAATTAGTTTTTTTTAACATATATTTTTTAAACATATTTTCCATAAGTTTTCACAAAATTTCGGGTGTAATTATTTTTATTCATATTTAATTCCCCAAGTCTTCTTTACAAAATACTGTAGAAAAGTATAGAAAAAATTATAATTAATAAATTTATAAAGAATTCCAGCTATATAGCTCATTCTGCGCAGCCCTGTATATCGATGGCTTAATATAAAAACAGCTTAACTCGATTTGTCTACATGGAAAGAACATACTAAAATTCTGAAGCCCGTAAAGTTTTAGAATAAAAACAAAAACTTTTATAATATTTTAAAACTTATTTTTTTTTATTATTTTTTTTAATTTTCGATTTAACTATAATTTTCGTTTTTGTAAATTGTTGGTATACCAATGTAAATATTTGTTAGATTTTTTCTATTTATAATACAAATACAATAAATAATTGGCAATATTTCTTAACTGCTGAGCATTAAATAATAAAATAATGTTAATAAAAATATTAAATTTAATTTGTTTTTTAATAAATAAAATTGAACATTTAATATCACAACCATTTATATATAGTATATATTTTAAATATGTAGTTCAAAAACACGAGTACCATTTACATTTACCGAAATTCAACAAGACATTTACACAAAACATTCCTAACACTTAGAAAATTTCTTGGACTTAGTAGGATATAGTAGTGGTTAGTAAATAGTTTGTATATATATTGTAGTATATAAGAGATTTATATATGACACTTTAACATGAAATGTAGTAGTTTTTTGTGGCATAAAGCATTAAAGCAAAAAATAAAAAAAGGACACTTAAAAATACGAGTATCTGGTAGAGTTACAATCAGAGAGTTAATTATTTGTTCCAAATAAGTTTGACTTGATTAAATTGTTAACTCAGGTGGTTTGTTTTCTGTTTTAGAAAAAATGATTCGTTGAATTCCTTATAAACGAAATGTTATAACTGGTGCAGAACGTGGTCCACGCTGTGTTGTCGTTGAGTGCAAAACACTCGAGTTCAAACGACACACACACAAATAACTATTATTACAAACTGTATCCGTTTTATTCATTTGTTGTTTCCGTTGAGGCATTGTATCCACAGTAACATTATCATCGGAACGTCGATTATATATGCATTTGGTTTCGCAACTGCAGTAGGCGGTTTTGATGTAGTTTTGTCTCTGCTGATTGGTTGTAGTAGAGTAGCAAGAGCCTTCTCGTTGTAGGTGTTTAAAGTAGTTGTGATTATTGATGACCGGATGTAAGGCCGCCGAACTGGATGTAAAAGTTTCTGTATCCACATTACTAATGAGATCTGGTGCCGCTTCATTAAGAGCGACAACAGAGTTTTGCTGCAGCTGTTGATCAGGAGTTTGACTTATTAACCAATAGGTACGCATATCACCTTTACCCTAGAAGACATAAAGTATTTAAAATATTAAGTGCGAAAAATTGTCTGCATTTGATGGAAGTTGTATATCTAATTTTAATGTGCAATAGATGTGGGTGATTCTCATTTCAAGTGTACATTTTGTCTTATTTTTTTTAGGTTTACCAATTACATTATTAAAAAAATATGAGAAGGTAAGATTTATATTATTTTTTGCCTCAGTCAATGGATTCTGAAATAAAATTATATTTTTCGAATTTTTAACATTTTTTTGCTTTCATGGTTGGTCTGGGAAGAATTTTTACGAAAAGAATAGCACTACATATCTGCACAGAAAAAATTATCAGTGGTTTTTTATCATTTAAAATTTTTTTTAAAAAGTATTTCAATTTAATTAATGTAACAATTGGATCAATAATTTTTTAAGTCGATAGAAAAATAAAAATATTAATTTGATTTAATTAACATTTTAGTTGTTTTTAAAAAAATTTTTAATTCAAATATTTATTAAATAACAAAACCTCTTAATGAATTTTTTCGTTTACAATAAAACAATTTAAGCTTGTAGAATTGTTGTTGGGAATTGTAAAAGCCTGAGCTATATTTAATTAAATCAATTAACACATTGCTTGAAATGGCAAAGTTTTTTGATCATTTTTTTAATTAGAATTAAAAAAACCATTTAAGGCCGCTATACACAATCTCACAAAGTCTTAAGTATTTCTCGAAAATGCTTCCCTGATCTAAAAAAACATTCAAAATATTACATTTTTACAATTTTTAGTAATCAGTATGATCATTTTGGTAATAGGTGCGAAATCAACAAATTGTTTGCTTGATTCTATGAATTTGGTGATTAGAGACAATATTAATTTTTTCTGTGTACCCTCTAAATTTTTTTAAATAATCGTATGTGAAAATTAAAAGTTATGACCATTTTATTAATTATATATTTAGGATTTATAACAATCTAGGCATATAATCCTGAATTAAAATATAAAAATTTTCATAAATTTATAAAGTTTTAGATAACACTCAAGACAATATTTCATAAATTCACAAAATTTTTAAACTTCTAAAAAGACAAACCGACGCTTTTATTTAAGTGTATATTGTTAATGCCATTTCGACAATTAAACTTAGTAATTTAAAATATTAAAAAAGAATAACGCTCAAGACACGAAACTGCGGACAATAACAAATGATTAAAAAATTATAATAAGTATTATTTTTATATATTTGATGTGTAATGTTATACACTTACTCTTGTACTTTGTTAAATTCATAGTTTCTTCAAGCAAATTGGACACGTCATTTTGTATGAAGAGACTGAATCCCCAGTAACAGTACCGTTGCAAACCAGCTGCTTTATTTTGTAGTATGTAAAGCAACTATAACGATTAAAGTTAGCAGTAAGATGTAACTAAACCGTAACGTCTAAATCAGTAGATAATAGAGTTTTCTTACATTTTTACTGTACGGTTACATTACTGTTACTGTCAGCTAACTGGGGCTTAAAACAAGTAATTTAATTGTTTGTTTTTAACACATAATGTACAGTTTTTCACTAAAAAAAAACTTATGTATGTACGTTTATTAATAATATTTCAAATCGCACTAAAGCGGACTTAATTTTCATATTTATGTGTTTTACCATGATTTTAAACGAAAAGAAAAATCTTTTGAAATGAGAATCAACCATGTTTAAACAAATTAAATAATCTAAATCTTGCCTTTATATTTATTATTCCCCTTTCGATGCAGTGATAGCCTCCCAAGCTTTCTAGTAATTGGTATGTTTCCTCGGATATGTGAATTTTCATTGCTTCCCCCGTACTCTCCATCCGTGATGCGGTATTGACGGTATCACCAAAAAGGCAATAGCGGGGCATCTGGAAAAAATAATAAAGAAAAACCGGTGAACTTTGCTCATTCGTTTAATCCAGATAACGTGAAACCAAAAAAAAAAAAAAAAAACAATTGTGGACTAAGTAGGAATTGCAAGCATTTTCTAGGATTCGTTGGTATATAGAAAGTATGGTCAAGTAGTGTATCGTGAATTTTTATCATTCATATGTCTATTTGTAGGGTAATGTTCATTACTAATTAATATGTTTCAAAAAGCTTATGTTCGGGCTTTATATGATAGCTGTGGTTAATTGAAGAATGGACGCTACTATAGAAAATTTAGAAAGTTGTTTATTTTGAGAAAAAGGTACTGATACAATTTGTTTAAATTTCTTAAAGAGTTTTAAGATTTCAAGCAATTTATAGAAGTATTTCCTATATGAGAGCTTTTATCCACTATATATCTATTATTATGAAATGTTGTAAAGTTAAAATCTATATTCAATTACGGACCTTTTCCTCAGAAATTTACCAAAGTCATTCATATTTACATTAAAAATAACAACATTTCCAGATAGTGTATATATAACGTTTTCTATATGGAGGCTTTCAGGGTAATTAATTTAATGTAAATAGGTTATCCCCCATATTCATAAAAAATATTTGTGAGTAATCAAAGGCTTATTAAACAAATTTTCATAGAAAAATCGTTTCATAAAACTGCTATAAACCTAAAATATTTTTTGAGTATATGGTTGTATATATTTAATTTTCAAACAAACCGACGCACAGTGCTCTGTCCCATAAGCAAAACTATAGATTAATAAAGTGCTTTGAATATTTATGTAATACTTATATATTTTTGTAAAACAATTGAAGCACCTTAAATAGATTTGTAAGAAGAATTCATCATTCTCACTTTTTTTTACAGTGGAGGGCACCAAATTCAAACAATTTTTGAGCTAAACTGTTAAATAAGAAAACGACTTTTACCTGTTTTATTAAAAAAATTGTCAAAAATGTATTTCTTAATGTATTCTTTTCTAACTTAGTAGTTTTGTTTACCACTGAATGCACAAAAAATGGAAATTATTGTTGGTAAACAATATAACTGAATAAAATTTTTGTATTGTCATAAACTTTAAGATTTTTTTACTGGAACTCCCCGAAATTGCTTAAGTTTGGTAGAGTATAATTAACTACTTTTTCAGAGTACCTAAATTTTTATTTAAGATCTTAGTACTTTTTGGAGTGTTTTAACAGAATATGCAAAGAAGTCCTAAAATTTTCTGCCCGAAATAAAAAAATTGCGCTCATTTTTTGAGCAATATTTTCTAAGTTATCAAAAAATTGCAAGGATTCAACTTTATGGTACAGCCAAAATTGGAATATAATAAGTTATAAATCTTTTCCTTCTTCGTTACTATAAAAAATTAACTTTATTTTTATGCAATAAGTATATTTTTATTAAAAAAAAAAAAACAAGGAAAAAAATGAAAAACTTTGAAAGTAATCAATATTTTTTTTGGTGTCCCCCAATATTTTACAAAGTTTGACGATGCTGAAAATATACATAAATAAAAAATGAGTGATTTTTTTATTTTTAATTTAGATACAAGGTTAGGAGGTCCATCGTACGTTATGAAAAAAAGATTTTCTGCCGGAAAATGGACATTTTGTATTTTTTCCACTCTCAGAAAACAGATTAATTACACAGGACTGCGATGAAAAAGTATTTTATATAATTTCTTATAAAATATGTAGATGTTGGTCCATATGTTGCAAATAAAAACTTCGATTAAATATACCACGTCACATTTATCACATAACGGTACATTTGTGTTTTTCAATTTTTAATTCTCTTTCAGCATCCATCCAGAGTGAATTCAAAGACTATAGATTTATATATATGTATATATAGATTTATATATAAATCTATAGTCCTTGGTCAAATGCTTTGGTGTGATTCACTAACTTTTAACGATCCGACTATCGTAATTTTTGTTGACATATATATTCGCTTGCAGTAACGATAGTGTGATTCTGTAATTTATTTTAAACGATTGTAAACAGCTGGAGTTTTTGTAACATCTCTGTCTACAAAATGTTAAAATAAACGAAAAGCACAAAATAGCATAAAGAAAAAACAAATGAAATTGTGCTTAACTTACTGATTTTATATTTTAATTTGTGAATTTTACATTTAGAGTTTTGTTTTTGTTCATACATATAAGTACATACACTCACAATATTATTACAGTAACGGACTGTAGGTTATTCAAGAAGTATTCCGTTCAGTCATTTTTAAATAAAAAAACATTTAAAATTCCAAGCAAATTTATTTTTAACTGATTCTAACATTTATTAAAAAAAACTAAGTGCACATTAAAACGGATTGTCGGTTGCATTTTATATTGTCAGTTGATTAAGTTAAAGCATTATGTATGTAAAATTAAATGAAAATGAAATTTAAAACAACTGTAAATTTTCTTAAAAACCGATCTACTTATTTTGCATTTTATTTTAACGAAAAGTTAAATTAATTTTTACTGTCAAAAATTCAACCGCGAATTCCATAAAAAATGACCCACAAATTCCGTAAAAACAAATGCAATTTCAGTTATTTTATATAATTTAACTACCAAAAAAATTAATTTTCAGTTAGGTGGCAAAAAGTAAAAGTAAAAAACGATTTGCTTGTTTCGTGTAGATAATTCCCATATTCTATTTGTTAAAATTATTTAGTTAAATTCATCAAATTTTTAAGGTAAAATAATTTCGAATACCATATCGGGCATGCTGCTGGTGTCTTATAATTGAAAGTTCTTCTGTAAACAAAGTGGTCAGTACAACAAAAGTAAAACAAACTCGCTCTCTCATTAGAATAACAAGCGGACAGGAGTCTGGTATTTTTTTAGAAATTCGAGTAAAACCTATATTATATAAAATTACTGAATTACATAAAATAACTAAAAATTCATTTGTTTTTACGGAATTCGCAGTTGAATTTTTGACAGTAAAAATTTAATGAACTTTTCGTTAAAAATAAGTGAAAAATAAGTAGACCGGTTTTTAACTGAATATTCATTGATTTTATATTACAATTTCAGTTAATTTTACGTACAGAATATTGTGAGTGTATGTATGAATGTATGTAAGAAGTCGGGCCTCAGCCACTTTAAACATAAAATACACATTATCGATTAAATAAACACAACGTAAATTATTATCGGTAAAATAACGAAAAAAAACCGCTTAAAGTAACAACTGACTTTAATCGACACCGAATATCGTTAAAAATGTTACTGAATAGCAAATTCGATAAATTCTCGTTATATTTATTTTAGAGATACGATTATCGTAAAAAAAGTTAGTGAATCGCACTACTGGTGCAATTCAAATAAATTATGTCTTATTTTAGAGGATGCTAAATTACGCGTCGAATAGTGTCTAGTTGGATAAAAAGTACTGAATTATAGTGGATCAAAGCTTCGATTTTATGAACATTTTATTGTTTATTACTAATTATTGTCACTTCGGAATATGTTTCGTACCACAGTAAATAATAAAATCCATAGCTTTTATTTTCTATTGTATACTCTGTTTGATTACAAAAATTGTAAGCCATATTGGACTGAAATCGGATAAAAGCTTCAAATTATATAATAAGAAAACAGAAGCAATAGCATTTAACTCAAATTTTACTTAGTACCACCATATATATAGAAATGTATGCACCGAATTTACAACAGAACTATATCGCATTATTTTAGAATCACTTATTAATTTTTAGTGAATTCCAATCAAAAATGCAGCTAAAACATAGTTTTTTAAAAAAAGGATATATGGGAGGTAATCATGTCCTTGCACCAAATGCGACAAAATTTGCAACAACGCTAGAATGTAAACTTTTACAGACAGATACTCGTTTTTGCTACATTCTGATGTGAATTGTGGATAAGAATCTAATTTTTAATTCAGAATGTATGGGAGGTAGGCATTTCCTTGCAGCGATTTTTCTCAAAGTTCATATTTTTCTTAGCTTAGACTTATGTATGCCTTATTTTGTCATGAACGAAATTTTTAACCATTTTTTTTGGGATATAGAAAATTTCAAAGTGGTTTTTTATAATCAAAACCACAAGTTATTACAAAAGTCCTCAAAAGAGTTTTTACTTTAAATGCAAACGTATCTAGTGCACCTTAGCAGTACACAATGCTTACATATCTGTTATATGCCCTACATTGTCAAGTGCAATGATTGTCGCAAACAATAGATGTGATTACACCACATATTAATGCAACCCTATTAAAATTATTTGGGTAACATTGACAATATGCAATACAAGCATGAAATCACTTATTCCATTTCCCGCTTATTGCTAATTGACCAATCACAATCATTTACAATTTGGGAAATTGAGTGTCGTACCTAATTAGCCTAATTAGGCTTCGCAGCAGGGTTGACTACTGTAAAAAAAACGAATTAATATAACAATAAAATATTTCAGTCCTGATACCAAGACAAAAACTATTTTTTTTTATGGTTTGTGGCTACATGTTGCTATTTTGACTATTATTTGCTTTATTTTTGTTTTTGCTAGCCGCTGATAGGTGAAATATATGGCAAATGTGCTTATATCGCTAAATGGACCATAACATAAATACTTTCTATTAAATTTACTTATAGCGGCAGAAAATAAAGATAAAATGGACTATATCGCTAACGGAAGTGACTATAAACGAAAAGTACTGTAGTTATTTATAAAATACTAGCTTAACCCGGTGCGCTTTGTTACCCCCATCGAAATAAATTTGGTAAGATTTTTTTTAAAAAGTAAAGCATCTTGGACTAAATTTGAATGATTTTACAGTAACCGTTCAACAGATGATATACAGAAATTTCAAGTGTCTTCGTATGGGAGGTGCCATGCCTACTTTTCCCATTAAAACTATATTTTGAAATATGTTGTGGATTATTATCTAAGCTATTTGTACAAAATTGGAATGCTTTCACTATTACAGTACTTCAAATATGTAGAAATCTTTATTGCAATTGTGTGGGAGGTGCCACGCCCGCTTGTCTAATCCAGCCGACTTTTTGGCATATGTCGTGTATTGATAACGAAGTTATTTGTTTCATATTCGAAAACTCTTATTGTAACCGTCCTCCAGATATTATGTTATTCATATTTTTATTGTATGGTTGTTGCCATGCCTACTTGATTAAAATATATTAATAGCCTATGTTAAGCGCCGAGTAATCAGGAAATTACTGTGAAACTTTCAGGAAAATCGGCTCAGTAGCTTAGGAGTCTGTAGAGAATAAACAAACATACGCTTTTTCATTTATATATTATATTTTTATTTTAAAAGGTGTAGTTTACCATAAGAGTGGGTCCTACAAAGCTTGAAGACTTTTGTCTTCAGATATGAAGTATTTAATATTTTCGTCCTATGGAGGGTATTGCTCCTCCTTCGTCTACCCCACCTAGCTGACCATAATAGTGGATTTAACCACATTTATATACTCTCGCTGTAATAGTTTTTCAGTTACGCGATATTAAATATATGCTTCCTATGGGGGGTATTACTCGCCCTCCGCCTACCCTCTTTATTTATATTTTTAAAGGTGTAGTTCCATAAGAGTGACTAATACCAAGTTTGAACATTCTCACTATAACAATTCTTACGATATGCGATATTAAACATTGGCGTCCTATGGGGGGTAGCACTTCCCCTGCAGCTATCTTACTTCTCCTAACACCTACATACGTGAAACAGTATCGAAGATAAGAGGATTATAAATTTTAAGTTGATTAGGCGTGCAACCGCCCCTTTGTCCAACCACAACTTTACATAGCCTAGGGCTCATTAATTCATAACTACTGTGAGAATTTGATGACGATCGGATCTAATTAACTAGATATAATCGACATAAAGGGGCGTGGCCCCTGCCACTTTTTTCATGCAATTAATTTCTATTCATAACAATACCATATATACCAAATATCATCATCCTACGCCAAATAGTGGCTAAGATATGACGATTTTATGTTTTAGGTTGTATGGGCGTGGCACCACCCCTTAGCTTAAAGTTCAGTAACTTAAGGCAGTTGCCTACTGTGGAAATTTGATGACAATCGGTTCAGTAGTTTATTAAAGGGGCGTGGCTCCACCCTCTTTTTTCATGTAGCTTATTTATATTCATGCTAACACCATATGTACTAAATATCATCATCCTATGCCAAAAAAATGCCTAAGAAATAACGATTTTAAATTTTGGGTTGTATAAGCGTGGCATCGCCCCTTTATCCAATCTCAACTTTATATTGCCTAATGTCTCTTCCAGGGTCACAGTTATATTCTGTGAAAATTTCAAAATGATCGGTCAACGCTGAAAGACTAGTTCACTACCAATTGGTCTTCTGGGTCACCAAAACAAAAAAAAAAAAAAACGACGAAAAATTTGCCAAAAACAATACCCTCCTCATATGTGCGGAATATAAATCTAAGAAACGTTAAAACTTCGCTTTCTCAAAATGTAAATATTTTTTTAGAAAAAAAAAAAAACAATTAACTATCATCTACTAGTTATGTATGTTAATGTAAATTATAAGACCTTCTTTTAACCTTAAAAATGCCAAAAACAATAAAAAAAATTCTAAGCACTTAATTATAGACACAACACATTTACTTACCTTCTGGCCCACAACACCAGCTGCACATGGTCCAGAATGAACACCAATTCGTAGTTGCAAAGTTTCTGTAGGCTTGTGACAAATTTTCAAATTAGCAACGTTTTGCAATAAGTGCAATGCTAACGAGGCAATTTCTCCAACATGACGTTTGCCATTTCTCAATGGTAAACCAGAAACAACCATATACGCGTCACCAATTGTTTCAACCTTAAAGAAATGAAAAATAAAATAACAGACGTAAAATTGAAAAAAAAATTTAAGGAATTAAGAAACAAAACTTTTGTTAAATTGTCGAGGATGATTTTAACTCCTGCTTAAATATTTATTCAAGATATATTTTTTGTTGAATTTTGTCTTACCCACAATATGTCGACAAGAATATTTCTTTCGTATATTTATATTAAAAACAATAATAAAAAACTAAAATTAGTTTTTGTTTTTAATGTAAATATACGAAAGAAATGTTCTTGTCGAAATTGTTAATATTAGGGTTCAAGCGGACTACGCTGATAATCGGGAGGGAATCTTCCTTATATGGAAACTAGTTAAAAAAAAAAAAAAAAAAAAAAAAAAAAAATAATTCGCACACTAAATCATAAACAGACACAACTGAAATGTTATCAAAACAGTTTTTTTTTCATAAGCCAGTTCACAAATCAAATCTCTACACAGAAAAATTGGAAATTGTCTCTTATCATTAACAAGCAAACAAGTTGTTGATTTTGCACCTATTAACAAAATGATTCTTTTGATTACTTAAAATTGTAAAAAGGTGAATTTTTTTTCAATAAACGATATTTTTAATTTAATTTAAAAAAATTATCAAAAAACTTTGGTATTTTAAACAATGTGTTTATTTAATTAAATATTGACAATTCCCAAGAACAATTCCACAAGCTTAAATTATTTAATTTTAAACAAAAAAATCAATTAATATTCGATATTTAATTAATATATTAATTAAAAATTTATTTCAAAACAACTTAAATATTAATTAAATCAAAATTATATTTTCAAAAAAATAATTGATTCAATTATCACATTATTTATATTTAAATACTTTTTAAGCCATTTTTTTAATTGATAAAAAACTTTTTTCTGTGTATCGACCACGAAAATTTCGTTTTTTTGACATTTGTGGACTTCAATTCGATTAAAAACTTTCAACAATGTTTTGGAAACCAGTGTTCTGACTCTCCTAAATATTGTTATGACGTACTGTACGATATGTAAATATAATAATTTTTGGATGTGGACTTTAGTTGCACTACATTATACAATACATATGGCTTTGAAATGAAAATAAGCCTTATGAGAACCATGGTAAATAATTGACCGATCGTAAACAAATTTGGTATTGCATTTTCGCCAACAAGCCATTAAGCGAAAAAAGTGGAATTATTGTTACTGCTTATTTGAAGAATTTTTAAAAACGCAGCATTTTCGTGCTTCAAGTGATCGAATTATTAGGCGTTTCGCTAAGCCCTTTGTGCCAGCTGAGTCAACTTCAGATGTCGCAAGAAGTGGCCGGTCTCGTATTGTTCGTTCAGTTAAGAACATCGTTACTGTTATAGACGACAATTTAGTAAAATGTTCCCCTTCAAAGTGCAAACGAAGGACAAGATTAACTTAGCCATCGTTCAAACTTGCAATTTTTGTTGCTGCAACTTTTTTATATTCTGCTTTAAAATTGCACTAGTGTTCAGATTATAAAATTCTAGGGTCGTAACCTTTGTATATTTATCTTGCCCTTTTTATATATCATACAAATACACGTATTCCCAATCTTCTCATCTCTCTCATCACTAAACTCAATAATTGCTGCAACAAAAATTGAAAGTCTGAACTATAACTTACTGCCATACTCTGTTAACCCTGAACCATCATTCTACGTAAAAACGACGACTCGCGATTTTCTTTTCGAATCAAAACCAGTTTTTTCTGTTTTTCTTGGTTTCATTGTAACGATACATAATTAAAAAAAAAATAATTATAAATTTAATTAAATATGGATTAAAAAATAAATAGATATAAACAATAAATCAATTATAGTGCTTAATTTTGCTCACGACGTATTTTATATTCTCTTGTCTATGTCGTAGTCAAAATGACGAAGGATTACGTAAGTGTACAAAATATTAAGATGACGTTTCAGGGTTAAACTTAGTTCAAGAGCAGGAGGATTTCGTAACAAAACTCAAAATTAGCTACGCAGCCCATTTCCCCGTAAGTGGTTAACGTAACAAGCAATATTTGCGTTTCTGGGACACATACAAACAATCGCAATTATGCTTCAACTCGTGAGGTTGATATTTAAGCGATAAAATTTTTTCGGAATGATCTAATCGCTTTAGACTTTCAAATAAGAGCTCTTTTTTCAATTATAACAAAATGATAGCGAGTTCAAATTATGACATTACTTTTGCACCACCTTGTATACATACATATGTAACTGTTAAAGGATGTTTTAAACTATCACACAAGTCTTACGTATATTGACGAAAATGCATCTCTGTTCTAATTATTGTTTGACATTTTTCAAAAACAACAACAATTTATCATGGAAGGGTTGTATTTTCCTCAAAATACGTAAGACTTGTGTTATAGTGTAAAGTACCCATAATCAGGGATACTATTTTGTGTTTATTTGCATTTTCTTAAATTTTTAATTTGCTATTTTTCTAAATACTTCTGCATATCGTTAGTATCATGTAGAAATGCCCTAACACACTTAATTGCAACTTTACAGGAAAAGGTAAGAACATAATAGAAGCTGTATATATCATGAAGTCAATTCGCTTGTACAATTAAATATTTGTGCCTAAATTTCGAAAAAGTCGAGCTTGGGCCTTTCTTAATGAGACGAGCAATACATAAATGTATTTAAATATGTTTTTCTTACCTTATAAACATCATAATTATTTATAATTGAATCACAACATGTGTACAAATCATTAAGCATTTCAATCACTTCGAAAGGAGTACTGGTAATGCACAACTCTGTAAAGCCAACAATATCGCTAAATAATATTGTTACAGAGTCAAAACATTCGGCCTCAACAGGTTCTCCTCGTTTTAAGGATTCAGCCACAGATCTAGAATTTTAAAAACCGTGGAAACAAAATTACATTTAAGGTTAAAATTAAAAAAAAAAATTACAAAATTAAAAAATTCGAATTATATAAAGTAGACTGTCCCATTTGTGTACTACATTTATAAAATAAACAGATTTTATTGTACCACTTATTTTCTAAAAAAATTAAGTGCTATTTATACCCACATTACAATAGTGGTAAAAAATGCATTTGTGCTGATATTTGTAACACCTTAAAATATTGGTCCTACCTTTAAGTATAACGATCGGCTCTGAGTCGAATTAACGACGTCCTTCCGACTGGCAGGCTGGCTGTCCATGTTAACCTTTAGCACAATGTACAGGGCGCCATTTTGGAGATCATTTTATGAAATTTGGTATATGGGTTCTAATTGGCACCAGGCCAGGTTCTAATTGGACTAATCCTATTAAAAATGGGGATGATCGGTCCATAATTTCACATAGCCCCCATATAAGCTTCTTTCCGGAATGTGGCTTTTGTGCCCATAAACCATCTTATTATGTTGGTATTAAGATTAAATTTGGTCCAAACTTATTTTGTTTTAATCAAAATCATCTTAACAAATTTTGTTGGAATCGATTGATTTTTTACAAAAGCTCACATAAAAACTACTCCCAAAAATAACTTTTAATGACACAACTCCCTTATAAATGTCGGTATTAACATAAAGATTTTTGATGCCAACTTTTACGATAACTATATCGTTACAAAATTAACCAAAGGTACCCCATTCTAAAACTTCATATAGATGAGGATATCTAAATAATATTCGGCGCATTGAACTTTTACATGAATCTTATAGCCAATCCTAATTCCAATTTTTTTTTTGTTTTAAATGTAATTTTCTATGCGAGCGTTAACGTGTGACATCGTGGGATTGGCTATCAACCTCATAACACAATTTTGTATAGGCGACTCCATGATTGCCCATGATCCCAAGCAGGGTACACTGGCAACTATTGTTTTTATATACTGTGGTATAGGTTATCATAAGGTCGGGCTTGACCGACTATACTTTCTTACTTGTTTTCTGTTCTTGTTTAAAAAAAATATGTCTCAAAAAATATTTTTGCTCTAGGTATTTAGTATTAAATTTAAATTTTCACTTACCTTGGCAACATTTGATTTAACAACATGTCAGTTTTCTTTTTCTCTTCATAAAGTTGAGTGGTTCGTTCCTGCACAAGCCCCTCTAAATTATATGCATATTTCTCCATAATAGAAAGCATGTTATCGAAAATGTTCGGTTTCCTTTATACAAAATGTTTGGCATTAAATAAAAAAAAGTTTTAAATTTCCATTTTTATACTGTGTGATTTTATACATGTGGATATGTTTACTGTTTTTCTTAGTTGAAACAATAACTTTTTTATACTAAAAAGTTTTCAATATAGAAGGCTTTATAATGTTAAAGTTTTTATTTGATTGCGTCAGTCGTACCACAAAAACTGTTTAAAGGGCAGAGCTTTTGTAATACAATTAATTAACGTTCTTTCTTATTATTACAATTAGATTTTTTTTTGGATATTCGTTAGTACACGGTTCTTCAACAGTAACTTTGTTTTTCAAAACAGAACATGGAATTTTGATGAAAACTAAATAAATTTTTATTTATTTGAAAAGAGACAATTTAAATAAAATGAGATAAGACTGATGTACAACTTGACCATATTTTGAACCAGTCACGCCTCTAGACCACATATCATATCATTTAGTCCCATGTTTTGTCATTTAAAAAACACTCAATGCGGCAATATTTGCTATTGATGTATTCAAACCAGCGTACGAAAAAAAACATTTAATATCGGTCTTTAGAGTTGGGTTCAGTAGATTTATGGAAAACACAAAGGCTTATATTGTTTGTGTAGTAAATAATAAAATAACGTTTCACTGTTTGTGATCTTCGAACACAGTGGATAGACAGATCAACAAAAAGATGAGAACATATAATTGCGTTCCTTTTTTTTGTATACCAAAAACTTCGTTGTGTTCGGTTCAACACATTAATGGTTATTCGTTTTAGTTGAGCTTAAAGGTTCTTTACACTAGTATTACGTATTTATAGAAAAATACAGCCCTGTCATGATAAGTTGTTATTTTTGAAAATTTTCAAACTATATTCATATCAGGGATCCATTTTCGTCAAAATACGTAAGACTTGTGTGATAGTGTAAAACAGCCTTCAGCAAACATTTTGCTGGTAATGAAAGCAAAAAATTTTTTACATAAACAAAATAAAGGGTCCGACAAATAACTTTTTTTTTTTTTTGAAAATGCTATAAAAAAAACTACTGAATATTTTCTCAAGTTTCTTTTTTTATTTGAAAGTGCAATCCTTCCGGTTAATAATGGAAAATAATTTCATTCAAATGGCGTCATACCAAGGACTTTTTGCAAAATTCGTCTCAATGATGTCTCCGAAATGTTCAATTGTTGAGAACGACGGTGAATTGACTTTCTGCCACAGCAGAAATATTCTCGGGTGTACGCACTGTTTTTGGCTTTTCACGCTTTGGTTTATCGATGGGGATGCCAGTTTCTTTCACTTTTTTCACAAGATAACGAACATACGGAGCTGACGGTGCTTCTCTTCTTCCAAAATACGTATGCAATTTTCGCACACATTCTGCAACATTACCATGATTTTCAAAGTAATGTTGCAATATTTTCCAGCGTTGTTCAAGCGTATACACAACCATATTCGTTCAGCGGAAGGATAAAACTAATTATCTGTCAAATCAGACATGAGCTAAGTGTAACCATTCACGAAATAAGCACTAGTTGAAAAAAACGTTAGATGGCGGACCCTTTACATATACGAAAAAAACAAAAAGCCAGCAAAAAATTTTACGCAAACAAAACATGTACACAATATACACACAATATGCTATGGTCGTTGCTAAAATTTTTGGTTTGCTCATTTTTCTTTATCAATGTTAAGAAGAAACACTATAGAACATTAAAATATAATTTATGTCTACAGACCCACTACAATTGTTTTATAACGAAGAACATAACATTAATTAATGTTCGTTACTTTCTTGAAAATAGTTACGAACGGTATTAAGGGATATAGTTTCTGGGCGAAATACGTTTAATAATATACCGTTAATTTTCAAACACTGATTCAAACAAATAAAAAAGACCTTAGTCAGAAAAAAAAATATTTGCCCAGCGCGTTTTGAATAAGTTTAACGAATTTACGGTGAAGTAAAGAGCCTGTAGGCTTTACTTTATATTTTAGTTGCAGCTTGTAAGAATTCAAAGCTAAATCCATAAGCGAAATTTGGCTTATGGTCGTTGTCTAGTTGTTGCGAACGCCGACAAATTGATAAACTTGGATTTTTTTCAACATTTCGGTTTACGGCTGCGATCGGTTTCACTTAAACGACCCTGCTGAACACTCGTTTGTGTTGCCACATTAAGTAGCGAGCCACTCGACTTAAATTTATCAACCAAGTTCTTAATAACGGTGATAAAAGGACGATTACATTGACGGAATATATAACGAATTCTAAAAAATGTTGCTTTAACAGATCTAACATTTTCATATTTGATGTTTAATTAGTATTAGTAATACGACATTTCCGAGGATAATATTCCTGCGATTTTTTTCAAAAAAATGTGCGAGAATTGCCAGGATATTTTTATTTTATTATGACAGCTGTACAAAAGACTTTTTGGATTAGATCCTTAAAATGTTGTGAATATTTATGTAAGAGATCTTGACAAAAATGAAAACTGAACATTTGAGGAACTTTTAAAGGCAGCAATTAATTAAAAGAACGCTGAACCGGTTCAAAGAATAATATAATATAAAGGAGTATATAGTCAAGTTTTGACTATAAGGCAAACATCCGTAGAAAGTGGACGTGTTTCTCACTGACAGGACTCTTCTTAAATAAAATTAGAAAAAGGTGGTCAAACAATTCTGTAAACCCAATTCTTAAAGAAAGATTTTGTAATTTTTTTTTAATAATTGTTTTGGTTACTTATCAATTCTGTTGGGCTTTCATTAAATATATAAACGTTTAATGCATTTATAAACATATTAAATGGATCTCATTGTTTTTGTTGTTCAAATAAATTTAAAAGTAAGATACAAATTTTTGTTAGAAAATTTATATTGAAAACAAAAACATATTTGATTTGTTTTTATTGTTTTTCAATGTTAATTCCCAAAAGAACATTTTTATTTAAAAAACAGGCAGTAAATTAAATAATATTTTGCATTGTTGAGTATTGGGCGGGAATTCCCAGGATTTACCAGGAAATTTCAAAATTAATCCCGCTTTCCCAAGAATTACTAAAGTCCAAGAAAAAGAAAACTCAATGTTTAATAAATAAGTGCGAATTTTAAGCAAAATCACTTCATTAACGATGTCCAGTGTTTAGTATGCAAAATATCGTAGGTCTTTTGTTAAATCCAACAACAAAATACCCAACCTTATCGTTAAATTCCAAAAAAAAAAAAAATAAAAAAAAGAGGTACACTGAATTCCACTATTGTAATAATTGGTAAAGCTTCTACTACTAAGAGCCAGCAAGTCAAATGTTAAAATGTCATGTTATTTCAATATGCCCCTATTGAAAAACAAAGTTCTTATTGAAATCCCCATTATAAAATTCTAAATATTTTTTAATATTGTTTTTATGCAGAATGTACTTATAAAGTGGCCTCACTTCAACAAAAACAAAAAAAAAAAAACGGCATACATTTTTTTCTTCGTGTTCTGACGTTTGGTGTCATTGTTTTGTTTATTTATATTTTTTATAAAGGCATTTTGACATTAACCGTCGCAATTCTAGCAACTTAAATGCCTGTTGTTTTTCTATTGTTGCATTGTTGGAGTGGAGAGAGGTTAATACATTTTGATTTTTATAGTAACGAAAAAACCTTTACTATTACACTAAAATTTTGAAAGTGGACTTTGTTGCTTGTCTCGGATTAGTTTTTAGGTACGCTTCTTATTAAATACTGAAAAAAAAAATTAAATAAAATTAAAAATTTCTTTTGTTTTACATTTCTTATTTCGAAAAAGTGAATTTTTTTGAATAAGTGACTTTTGACTGAAGAACTGTCTTTTGACTGAAAAAAATACTTTAAAATGAGGTTGTGACTTCTTATTGAAAACGTGATTTTTAACTTTTAGTAAAAATGTGACTAAAAATCACACTTTGGAATAAATAAGTGACATTTTACTTTAAAAGTAACTTTTTACTGAAAAATTAACTTTGCTAAAAATATATTTTTTGGTAAACATTTTCATTTTCATGTTTGGTAAAAAAAGGGACTTAAGAAAGTGTTTTTTGTGACAATTTCGTAAAAATGCGTTGTTGGAAAATGTTTGAAATATCTCTGGTAAAAACAGCATGTTTTTCTAAAGGAATTATGTAATATTTAAATAAAATACAAATTTTTGTTAAAAAAATATTTGACTAAAATTAATCCTTTTGGTACAAACATGACTTTTAGGATAAAATTAAACTTTTGATTTACTGACTAAATTATGGCTTTTTTGATGATTTTTTTTTAATGAAACATGTTTACAAAAATATCCTGTTTGGTTGTATTAAAATTAGACTTTTTGATCAACTTATAAAGAAGAGAGACGTTTCACCAAATAATATTGGCAAATATATGACATTTTTGTGAAAATTGGGTTCTTCAGATATTTCGATTTCAATTTTTGGCGAATATGCTGCGTTTTAAATGAAATTGCGATTACATCAAAAATTTTTTATTTAGTTAAATTTAGTTTTTTGGTTTAAATGGAATTCTTAAGAAAATATGGCTTTTGCTAAAATTTCGTTCGTAAGATGATTAAATATTATTGAATTTTTAATTTTATGCAAAACCGAGGGTTGAACAACTCTCTGCTTAATATAACATTTTTAATTTTCAGAGGCGGTTTTTAATATTAAAGAAATGTCTGGGCTATAAAATTTGTTAGTTATTTTCTTTAATTGAGTACATTAATTCAACATAAATCAACATTTGCTTGGTATAACAGGAGTCGCCCATGTTGCTGATTATCATTGAAATGATAGTTAATATTGTTTTAGGTAAATTTCGCTTTAGAATGTAATGTCTCGTGTAATGGGAAAAGCCAAGAATAATACATGAAGTTTCCTTTTTTAAATTATACTTACAATCCAGCTTGTAATTCTTTCAGCTTCATACGCACTAGTCTTATATCCGGACGTAATTCAGGATCTTCCTCCCAACATGACCTCAAGCATTGGCGTACATAGTCGGGTATATCAAGTTGCGAAAGCGATGGACGGAAGAATCCATGATGTAATAACTCTGGTTGCTTAACAAATGTTATTATTTCTTGTACGAAAAAAATGAATTCAAAATGAAACGAGTTGATAAGTATGATAAAAATACAGGTGTATGATTTAAACTTCATTTTTTTAATGAGGGGTGTAATGGAATGGAATAGTAGGGTAGTTTTCTTTTACTGAAAAAAATGACTTTTTACTAAAAAAAGTGACTTTTTACTAAACAAGTGACCTTTTACAAAAAAAGCGAATTTCTACTAAAAAAAAAGTGATTTTTTACTAAAAAAGAAAAGTGACTTCTTACTAAAAAAGTGACCTTTTACTAAAAAAGTGATTTTTTACTAAAATAACTGACTTTTTACAAAAAAGTGACTTTTTACTAATTAAATTACTTTTTACTTAACAACAAGTTAGAGTGCTTAATTCGGCTGTGCCGAATCTTTGATACCCTCCACCGACAGGAGTGAGCTCTATATGATATCTTCATATACATTATTAACTAAGCTTCGGCATTAAAATTGGTTGCGGGTTAGACCTGAATTACATTACTGACCGACAATAAGAAAATTTTATGCGTTTCTTGTTAGGACTTTGAACATGCTTGAGTAAAATATCATGATTCGTAAAAGTTTTAGCCGAACTAAAATAATTTTTAGGAGGGTAATTTGTATTGGACCTATGGTAAATTATGGCCCAATCATCCCAAAATTCTGAAAACTGATTTCTGGCATTACAAAAAATAAATTTGAATAAATTTCAATACATCAGTGTACATATTTAGTTTAAGCGTTAACAGTGAATTTCACAAAATTGCATGATATTTTTTCTGGTTGGAAGAAATTACACCGCAATATCTATATCTGTTATGGTTTAAGGCGAATTTAATTATTTTCCCAAAGGGGGCTTTATTTGGTTTTAGGCGTACTAAACTGTTTTCCGGGGGTAGGGTTTAGGGCCAGGGGAAAATATGGACCGCTCTTCAAAAAATTTTACACTGTGATTGCAGGTCGTATAAAACTGTGACGTACCAAATTTTAGTATGATAGCGTTATTGATTACGGTTTTAGGCGTACTAAACTGTTTTCCGGGAGTAGGGCTTATATGGGGCCTAGATTAAATTATAGAGCGATCCTCACGAAATTTGGTAGTATGATTTCTCGTCCTATAAAACTGTGACGTATCGAATTTCATTATGATAGCGTTATTTTTTACGGTTTTAGGCGTACTAATCGGTTTTCCGGGTGTAGGGTTTATATGGGGCCTATTGTAAATTGTGGACCGATCTTCAAAACATTTTATAGTGTGATTTCTGGTCCTATAGAACTGTGACGTACCAAATTTTAATATGCTAGCGTTATTTATTGCGATTTTAGTCGTACTAAACTGTTTTCCGGGAGTAGGGTTTAAATGGGGCATAGTGTAAATTATGGACCGATCTTCAAAAAATTTTACAGTGTGATTTACGGTCCTATAAAACTGTGACGTACCACATTTTAATATGCTAGCGTTATTTATTGCGGTTTTAGGCGTAGTAAACTGTTTTCCGCGAGAAGGGTTTATATGGGGCATATAATCAATTATGGACAGATCTTCACGATAATTAACAGTATGATTTGCAGTCGTATGAAGTGAATTCGTTATTATTATTATTATCCCAATTATTCCATCATTTATGTTAGTTTTTGTATCAAAATTATCAATTTTTTAGGGTGGTGGTTCCTCATTTTGATTCATAGTTCTGATCTTTCTGAACCGATGTTGGTGGATTTCAATTCCAAGCTGCTTAGGATAACTACAAGTAATTTGAGACCAAGTTTGTTCTTTGCTTTTCCGTTTTTCGAAAGTGAGCGTGTTTTCAACAGACGGACGTGGCTAAATCGACTTAGAATTACTCAAGGATCCCTTATTCACCACTAGTGGTGGTGGAGGGTATAAAAAAGTGACTTTTTAATAAAAAAAAATTACATTTCTAAAAAAAGTGACGTTTTACTAAAAAGTAGTGACTGTCGTAAAAGAAAAGTAACTTTTTACTAAAAAAAAAAAAATAACTTTACTAAAAAAAGCGACTCTTTATTAAATAAATATGACTTTTTACTAAAAAAGTGACTTATTACTAAACAAGTGCCTTTTTAAAAAAACAAGCGAGTTTTTACTAAAAATGTGATTTTTTTTTACTAAAAAACATAAGTGACTTTTTACTAAAAGTGACATTTTACTAAAAAAAGAAAAGTGACTTTTTCCTGAAAAAGTGACGTTTTACTAAAAAAAAGTGGCAAGCATAAAATGTGTAAAGCTCAACAATTTATATTTAATATTCTCTTATTAATGTCTTACTTAAATCGAACATGTGAACAACCCTATTATGCACAAAGAATTTCACAACATGAATTTTTGCAAATAGACAAGATAATGAACTTGTTAAAAACTTACCATCATGGTTGTAAGTTGTTTCACCCCAAGGTCCTTTACGACCAATTATTTCATACAACACAATACCGAACGAGTAAACATCGCCTTTCTGGCTGCCACGCAACAATGCAGATTGGTCCCTTAAAAGCTCTGGTGCCTTCCATAAAGCACGTTTTAATTCCATTTCTTGTCTTCAAATGAAAGACAACCAAATGAAAGAAAAATGTAAAAGAATTACCATATTTAAAAAATGTAATACAATTTGCCCAGAAAATCGAAAAAAATACAAGAGATGAATGAAAACAAAATGAAAACAAGTTACGAAATATAATTTTGAAGTTAATTTTGTAACTTTATTGAACACCAAAACAAAGAGAATAATTATTGTAATTGAAATAAGCAAATACTGATAGTGTTAATGTTATAATGAAACAAAGACACACATTGTCAAAACATAAAGCTCAAATTACAAACAAAATTTTCTTTCATTTTCATAGAAAAAGAAATTAATTTTTGGTCTATTTTTGTTAAACTCACTTCTTGGGCTCTTCCTGACCAGCTTTGAATTCATGCAAACCAAAGTCGGATATTTGGCAAACCCATCTTGAATCAATTAAACAATTGCTCGATTTCAAATTGCCATGTGATATAATTTCAGAATCATGTAAACAAATCATGCCCTTAAGTATATCGCTGACAAGTGATGACACGAACATGTGATCCAAATGTAAATCATCGTTTCCCAGGACATCCTCCAAACTGCCTCGAGCACAGTACGTGGTGAAAATGACCACCGAGCCATGATCTATGGATACGCCAATAAAGTTGATGATGTTTTCGTGGCGTATCTAATGGTTTTAAAAATTTTGATTAGGTGTAAAATTTATTTTTGAAGATATTTTTTTTTGAAAGAAGGATATGCTTATTTTTTAAATAATTTATCTATACGAAAGGTATTTCTTAAAAAAAAGTTTTAAATAGCTTTTCTTAAAAATATATCTTAAACAAAAAAAAAAAAAAAAAAAAAAAAATACTTTTGCTTAAAAAAAAACTACTTTTGCTTAAAAGATCCTTTAAAGAAAAATTAAGAGTTGTCGTGTGAAGTTTTCGACGGTTTATTACTCGTACCTTCTAAAAATGCCAATATTTTTGGCTAATTATGCGGGTAAATCATTACAACGAATAAGTTCAACTACCTCATTGAGGAATTAAGCAAATACGTTTAAGTACCGCAGTGAGGTAGCTAAACGATTACGTTAAATCATAAGGTACATAATAGCATGTTCGCACGGTGCTTTGGATTACTTCGCTCTCTGTGTTTATTACTTATTTGGATTACCGTGTTCGCACGTCACTTTCGTAATCGGGGTTAACAGTTATTCTTCTTATTTTTGTTTATTGCTAAATTTAATTGTTTGTTTGAAGTTACATGTGTTAAGAATGGAGAGAAAAAGCATGTTAAAAATAGTATTTCAAAGAAATATATAAAATAATTATTTTTTCAGTAAATAGAAAAGCTGTTAGCAAATGGAGTCAATGCGGAGAGCGGGCATTGTTGGAGATATGACGAATTTTTAGTGCTTTGACAGCTGGTGATCGTAAAAAACCGATAAAAATTAGAGCTCACATCGATTTTGAAGTAATCCACAGGGTAATAGAAATAGAATTACGTACAAATGAGATAATCCGCTCTCAAAATTTTGTATGACGAATTATGTAATTTGGACCATAATTGGGCTGCAAATTACGAATAAGAGAGCGAATTACTAAAATACGCTGCCGTGCGAACATGCTATAAGAATTTGCACATGAATTAGCTAAATCTGAAAGGGATATCAAGAGACAACACTAGAATTACCCAGCGGGAAAACTTAGAAGCCCTTCTTACTTTAGGCCTTATTGAAGGTCTGCTTAGACATTACTAACTGAGCAAATTGAACTCTTAGATAAATGCATCGTGCTAAAATAAATGATATTTTGTATTATGAACAGCTAAGACATTAAAATTACTGACACTCAAATAAAATAAAGTATCTAAGAAGCTAAAATAAAATGTGAAACTATATTAAAAACATTTGTAAACTAATACAAATTTTATCATTTGAAAAATCGGCAAATTTAGGGTATAAATCGTTCAATCGGCAGTAGACAATTTTTTTACCCAAAAATCGCCAAAATGACGATAAATCGTCAAATCTGGTAGCCTTGATGGCAACGTGTGTAAAAAGGATATGAGAATGGAATGGAGCTAGCAGCCCTTGTTCATCCAAAAGAAGGAGTACATCGGCCTTCTAGAAGGCATCCGTACACCTTCTTTTTCCCGCTGGGTTATTGAATTAAATTTTATGTGTATTTTTAAGGTATCTTGTCGTTTTCTGCTCCTAATAGCGTACAAATACATGCATACTTATGATGAACATGTAAACTTGGTTGCATTACTTGCAGTATCGATAACTATGACATTTCTGTTCAGTAAAGATTGGCAAGTCATCGTGAATCGTTTAACGCTAGAGCAACGCTTCCAAATTGTGGAAATTTACTTTGAAAAAAAATAACTTGCGAAGTTCACAAAGCACTTCGTCCATTTTACGAAGCTCATTTCTAATCAAATGGCTAAGTCAATAAGCGAAATTGCCGTATTTGGAGCGAAGACAATACACAGGCTGTTAAGGAATCACCACTACATCCATTAAAATAGACTATTTGGTGTGGCCTACACGCTCTTTCGAAATGAGCAAGGAGTTGCCTTTACGGTGAATGGCGAGCATTATCAAGCAATGATGGGATTAATTTTCGATTCCAAGAATTCATCAGCTAAGCATCAACGACATTTGGTACGAAAAAGATGGCGCAACTGAGCATACAGCGCTCTTAATAAGAAATTTATTGCAAAATAAATTTGTTAACAACCTTATTTCCTGTTTAATGGCCACTTTGTTCGCGCGATTTAACTCCTCTGGATTAGTTTTTATGTGGATATGTTAAGTTATTGGTTTATGCCGACAATCCTCTTGAAGCATTGGAAGTCTATTTTTAAGCCACGATTGACACCATGAGGCCAGATTCATTGGAAAAAGAAGTCAAGTAGTCGAATGGACCATGCAAAAAATATGTGAAATATTCAGGGAATATGACTATTGTAAGGAAGCTATATAAATTGCTATTTGACTCATAGGTTCTTGAGAACACGAAAGTTTTGTTGAAAAAGTGACTTTGGGGGAGCTTACACGGTATCTTTTCAGACATGTCTAACAAACATAGTTGGGGGTAGTGCACTAGATATTGATTTAAATCAACAGTGCACTATCACTAAATAAAACTGCAAAAAAAAAAATTAGTTTGCACTATTTTTTACCAGCTTTAGTGATGATTGGTATTTTTTCACTAGCACTATACAAATTGAGAGGGATTGCAAATTTTGTCACTATCACTAAACGGAGATTGAATGCAAAAATCTGCACTAAATTCAAATAGTGCAAAGTTTGAACTTGCAATCAAAAAAGCTGCATACAAACAGACTCTCAATAAAATTTAACAAATGTAATTTTGTATGCGCATACTTTTTGATTCTTGTGATGACATGCATAAGCAAAGGAAATTAAACAACATGAAAATTTGTCAATAATCCAGGAAAAACTTTTTGAATTTTGGTAATAGGTCGTAGTTATTTCATACGTTACCTGGTAAGTTGTTGTCATTACAATTATCATTATTCTGAAAACCTCAATAAGTACTTGCTAGTAATGACCTCAGTAAGTACTTTTCACTACTATTATTTTTAGTTATGAATATTTACTTACTAATAATCAGCTAATTAACTACTTATAAGTTGTCTTGTTTTCAATACTGAATATTTACTTACTGTTTACTAGCTCCATAACTGCTAATTAGGTCTATTAACTAGCGCCAATTAAATAAAAAACTAGTTATTTTTTGGCTTCTAGTAAGTATATTGTAAGTACTTACAATTCAACTTACTGGTAGTTAAATAATAACTAGATATTTTGTGACTTCTAGTAAGCATATTGTAACTACTCATGGCTTAATCATAAAAAATATGTTTTTTGTTTGTAAATTTAGTGCAAAATTTTAAGTTGCAAACAAATGAGTGAAGAACAAAAGTTGCAATAAACTGATGATTGCTTTTTCTTAAATCAAACATTTTTTTTTGAATGCAAAATTTTTTAGCATCACTATCTCTCATGCTTAGTGAGGCTGCTAGTTTTCAATTCATCACTCAACATCAACAAAATGATTGCAATAATTTTGCACTATCACTAACTGTGAGTTGAAACTACAAAATTAGTGCACTACCCCCATCTATGCTAACAAACACGTTTGTTTTGTTTGTAGGCGATCGGGTTAGAGAAGAAAAAGGGGTTGTCAAGCAGAAGAAAAACGAGTTTTCATGTTTGTAATTTTCATGTTTTTTAATTTGTATGGATATGAATATTAGACAATAAGACATAAAAACATAAAAGGTTGGAAAGGCATCGTGAAAAAACAATAGGTTTTTGGAAGCACGTTCAAAAGAGAATGAATAAAACAGACATGTCTGAAAAGACCCCGTGTAAATGCCTCCTATGAATTTTTGAGTAAAAAAGTGACTTTTTAAATATGGAACGTTTTATGTATTTAGGAAAAACTATTTTTGTAACTGAATTTTGCAGTTACTTGACTTTTTCGCGAAAAAGTGATTGTTAATAAAAAATATGACTTTTCAAGAAAAAAAAAATTAAAAAGATAAATAGTTACTTTTCGAAAAAATTTAACCTGCTAGTGATTTGCATAAACATTCAGTAAAAACTTCTTTTACAAAGTAACGTCTATGGATATGAGATTTTTTCTTAAGTAGTAATAAATTTTAATTCATTTCATGTTGTAAAATTCCTTTCTTCATAAAAATAATTTAATGAAAATTAAATTTAATTTGGATTACAAACCATAAACAGTTCAATGAAATAACCACAATTTCAATGAACTGTTAAATGAAATAACCAAATATTTATAAAAAATGCTCCTTTTAACAAAGATTTTTTTTAAAGTACTTTAATAAAAATTTTCAATTTTTTTTATAATTCATTTCGAATTCTTTTTAAACATAATCATATCTAAAACTTTAAACAACTTCAATAATTTTTTTATTCATTCACTCACCTCTCTCATCTGCTTTAATTCCTTGCGTATTGAACGCGTTATATCAACAGTCTTCTTATAAACTTTTTTCATGGCCACGATGTTGCCACGATATAAACCTTATAAAAAAAATACATTTGTAAGATAATTCACTAACATCAAATCATTTAAGAAAAAGTTTTTCAATAATTAACAAAAACATTACAAAAGTTTTGCTATAAATAAAAATGCGCTCAATGTGGCTGAAACAAATAATTGAAATATTCATTAAATTTAAGTATGTATATTTTTCAATCCACCCACCTATATTTGTAAAAGCCTTCTTATTTGTATCGCCTCCAGTCAATATACTTTGGCGGCATATTTGATACTAAAGGCAGGGATAATGTCGAAGTAATTGAAAGCAAATAGAAAAGAAGAAACATATAAAAAGTTTTTAAACGGAAATGCTTAAGAAGGGAATATTACAATTTGGCTCAAGTGCTCGGGCGTTTATGTGTGATACGGGAAAATTAAGGAAATAAAATAAAGTAGCGTTTAAAGCAAAAGTTACAAGTGATAATTTGATAACAAATGGTTGTTTTATATTTGGCTGAACCGAATCTTTTTTATCGAATACCATTAGAATAATAAAGCTTGATTCCATTTACTTCAGCTCTAAGCCTTTTCGATTATTTAGGGTTTTATCTGACGAATCTTAAACGGGAAGTTATGCAGATTAAATAGATTTTCAGAAGTGAAACTTGTATAGTAGATACAGGTTAATATTTGTCTTTTCGAAAAATTTTAATTTAACTTTTTATTTCACTATGTTTAGAGTAATTAAAATAAAGAAAATAGAGTTAACAGTTTTTACGGTTTTGGATCTTATATCGATCCATATTACGCGAAAATCGAACATATATGTATATTGATATTTATTTAATACGGCGAATATATTTTATTATTTAATATATCACCTAAATTCGCCTTCCTTTGATTTTAGGATTCCAAAAATTATTTCAATGACTTAAAGGTAAAATCTATTCATTTAACTTGAATTTTTTGTTAAGCTGTTTTAAAGCAAAGTATTAGAATTATTTGCCAGTCATCCTGGTATGGGTGCCTGGATACTGTCTAATACGGGGAAATGAATTTGCGA
This sequence comes from Pollenia amentaria, assembly GCA_943735925.1. Lineage (NCBI taxonomy): Eukaryota > Metazoa > Arthropoda > Insecta > Diptera > Polleniidae > Pollenia > Pollenia amentaria. Next base: position 195,531,882 of record OX031007.1, on the reverse strand, counting down.
ACCATTCTGCCAAAGATGCTGCAAGACAACCGATATTGGTGACACAAAACTATAATCGTAAAGATATAGATAAATTTATAGATAACTTCTATATCCAACAAAATAAGAGTCTCATTTTCAGTTTTAGTTCTTCCTGGTACAGGAGAACAAATGTTTTACAGAACTCGATAAAAAATTTCATAGTAGGCAATGATCGGAACGTGAGCCAATTAGGCCGTATCACCAGACTTACCATCGGAACATTATTTCATAATAATTTTACTCCTTTTTGCAACTGTAACATATTATACCCAACAACACCCTATCATTATCTTTATGAATGTCCAAAAACTAAAAACTCCAGAGAAACATTATTCAGGGACACAAATCCTGTCAACCTATTGTCCAAGCCGGTAATAGAAAACTTAACATTAATTATAAAATTCCTTAAAACTACTAATCTTTATAAGGATATCTGAACTTAATATGGAAAAAAACTTAAACAGAAATAATTAAGATATAATTTTAAGACAAATGTATATAAACATTGAGCTGAAGACCTTCGCTGCCATTGCCAATATTATTATAAGCTGATAATTTATAAGCCTAATAAAATAAATAAATAAGTATTTGCCAGTCAATATTTAATTTTTTTTAAATATTTCAAGTCGTCTTTTTTATTTTTGTTCCGATATTTAAAATCAAATATTATCTGTAATTTTCAGAGGTCTAATCACCGCACTCCATATCGAGCAAAATTCGATATCGTTTGAAATGTGTCGTAATTTGAGATGGTAGCATACAATATAGAGTAATGAAACAAAAAAAAATCACTCGAGCTGTCATTAGATACATCAGAACTTATCGTTAATAACGAACATAATCAACCCAATTATGATAAAAATTCCCCGGGAGTTTTCTCTTCCTTCTCCCATTTCTGCAATTGAATTTAAATAGGAAAAGCGCAAAAATATAGTCTGCAAGTTTATTTAAAAAAAGGAAAAAAATATTTATGTTTCCGCCGATTTTCAATATTTTTAATAATAATGCAAAGCGACACTGGGTTGGATAAATAAATAAAACAAAACGTCGTTTTTAAATTTTTATAATTGACACTTTTTATTTTTGTCCATCATTCGGATTTTACATTTAATATTGAAGAAGTTCGTTGGGTTATTTTTTGTTCGGGAGAATGGGAATATAAAGTGTAGAAAAAGTGAAAGGCCATTAATTAATTTCTTTTTTAAATTTAGAACACATATCGCTATTGTCCGATTATAATTATGAGATGGAGCCACTGTATGTTTGTAAATCTTTTACATTTTGTTTAAACATTTAAACGTATGCGATGATTTGCTTACTCGACAGGTATCGGAATATTATTCGATACGATATTTAGCACGATATCGAATGCGGGACTTTTTTTTCCTGTCAATTAGTACATATAATCAATTTTGTTATAAATATAACAAAGGTTGGCAACCGACACTGTTATTAATAGCGATACCGCTTAAGTACCGTTTAAAATTTGATTACCGGTACACAGAAGAAATTAAAAATTGTCTCTAATCACCAAATTTTTACCAAATTCATAATATCAAGCAAACACGTTGTTGATTTTGCTCCTATTACCAAAAAATATTGATTACTAAAAATTGTAAAATTGTGAATATTTTTAATTTTAATTAAAAAAATGATCAAAAAACTTTGCCGTTTCAAACAATGTGTTAATTTATTTAATTAAATATTGACAATTACCAAAAACAATTTTACAAGTTTAAATTATTTTATTTTGAACGAAAAAGGCCAATTAAGGTTTTTTGTTATTTAATAACTATTTTAATTAAAAATTTATTTCAAAACAACTAAAATGTTAATTAAATAAAATTACATTTTTAATTTTCTTTCAACTAAAAAAATAATTGATTCAATTATCACATTATTTAAATTTAAATACTTTTTAAGCCATTTTTTTAATTGATAAAAAAAACTTTTTTCTGTGTATTGAAACCGATTCCAAAACTCGTTTCGATTACCAACGAACATATTTTCCATTAGCACAAGTGTTGAAAATTTTAATTTGTTTCTACTCTGCAAAATTTAAATTAAAAAAAAAACTTTTTTTCAAAAATTTTAGAGAAAAATGTCTCACAGAAAAAATTAAAAGTTCTCTCTAATCACCAAATTCATACGAAATTCATAGAATCAAGCAAACAATTTGTTGATTTTGTACCTAATACCAAAATGATTATATTGAGTACTAAAAATTTTAAATTTTTAATATTTTTTTCAATAAAATTGGGATTATTAGCACATCATTAATAAATGAATTAATTAATAAAATATTTCATTCACGAAAATAATTTTTGATAATAAATTTGCATGTGCCCGGCAAATCAAAAACTGAAATGGCAAGCTGCTTTATTTAAGCAACTTGTTTTTTTATCTTGTTTTTTTCTTTCTATCCTCTTACAACTACAATTCGGGTTGGAAAAAAACCAGCCAATTGTAGGGGAATGTAAGAAAGAAAAATTGACGGTTTATTATTGGTGTGTTTGTTGAAGCTTTGATATTGTTACATGTAAGACCTGAGTGTTTTATTCACTTTATGGTCTTACTTGTATAATATTTTTAGCTTTTCTAAAGTATTTGGAAAAAGTTTCCTGACGATCTGGCATAAGCAACCAGCGAAATGCGCATAGAAACTAGCTTTCCCACAACAATAAATTTCAGTGTTTTCATTCAAAAATTGGGATTATTAGCACATCATTAATAAATGAATTAATTAATAAAATATTTCATTCCCGAAAATAATTTTTGATAAATGATATTATTAATTAAAAAAATGATCAAAAAACTTTTCCATTTTAAACAATGTGTAAATTCATTTCATTTAGAATATCTCAGGTTTTGGCAATTCCCAACAACATTTCAACAAGTTTAAATTATTTTATTTTAAACGAAAATAATCAATTAAGATTTTTTGTTACTTAATTAATATTTTAATTAAAAATGTATTTTAAGACAACTAAAATGTTAATGAAATTAAAATTAAATTTTTAATTTTCTTTCAAATAAAAAATAATTGATTCAATTATCACATTTATTAAATTAAAATACTTTTTAAACAATTTTTTTAATTGCTAAAAAACTACTGATAATTTTTTCTGTGTTTGTTAAAAATGTGTCATCTAAGTTGTTCAGACCATTTTTATGTATTTTTGCAACCTTTTCGTTTGGTTTGGTTGATTAAATTGTAAAACCAATATACCTATACCGGTAAACCGATACCGATTTAATTAAAATACCGAAAATGATTCCGAATTAACAAATTATTAAATGCCTATACCGAAATTCTTCTCAGTTGCCACCCTTGAAAATAACCATTGCGTCTAAAAATAGTTAATATATCCTACCTTTTTGCTACTTGTAATCCTACCTCACAAGCTACGTGATCGCTGTTTCTTTTGCTATCTCTACTGCTTTTTCTGTTTATTATATGTTTTAAATTTTTGACTATAACTATGAATAATGCTTCTTATCTCTGAAATTCGGTTTTTCAGAAATGTGTTTTTTTTCATTGTTTCATTAAAGACCAACATTTTAAGCAAAACTGAGCTGTTAGTCAAAATTTTGCATACAAACTTGGTAATGGCAGCACAAATCTGTTTTCAGATTAACTAAACCTAATTTGACTGAGATCTTACTGAAACTTAGCCTTAACGCGAATCTTTAAATCTATGCTACTCGTAACATTTTATTTTACTGCTGCGGGGGCAACTAATGCTAAGAAAATGTTAAGGTAGATATAGTGGTATTGAAATTAAGGCTCCAGGCTCTTCCCAATTTTAAGCTAGAATATTAAGTATATTTTCGTTGCTACTGCTACTTGTTGACTAGTTTTTTAAACACTGTTCTTATCTTCTCCTTCAAATAATTTACTTTTGTAAGAGGAAATCTTATGTGAACATGAAAAATCGACTAGTTGTGTGTGTTGCCTAGTTTAATAATAATATCGATTTTTTATGCTCGCAAATCTTTGTTACAGAGTTTTATTATTAGCAATCGTAATGTTTTAGTGTTACATTTATTGCGTCTAATATCTTTTATTTAAATTGCAAATTTCCAACAACAACTTTGTTCTTCTCTGCACTTGGAACTTAACGCAATTGTTGGTCTTCATATTCTGCAACAAGTTGATCCAATTATCATTTGCTTTACTTCTGTTTAATTCAATAATGGCTTAGTATTTTACTTCAAACGCATTAACTAAGACTGTTATTTAAAATTATAGAATTAAAGTGTTATTTTAATGACATAAATGGGAAATTTTCTCTGTCGCTTAGTTGGATTTTTCATAATGTAGAGAGGAGAGAAAAACAAGCGAAACTTACAATATTTTTATTTTTTAAATTATTATAGTCACAATTATTGTCAACATTTATAATGGTCACATCTTTCATATCTATTTTCCATAATAGACCAGCCAGTGTTTGTTCATAACGATAATGCCTGCAAGAAATAAAAATAAATCTTATTTTAATTCTTTTAATTATATTAAAATTTAAAAGCTTAAACGGTAAGGAAATATATTACAGTAGAAGACGGTTAAGAAGAACTCGCAGCGTCGCAGACTTTTATTCATTGTCAACGGAGTTCGATACATTCGTAATAAAAAGTGCCAAAAAAATTGACTTGCTATTGACAAACTTCCTACACAGAAAAAACCCCGCACTAAATTTAAATTTTTTTTACACTTTAAGTTCGAGTCGTACTCAAAAATTTAATTAAAATAAAAAGCAACAATTCCCGAATACTAGTTGTTTAAATTATTTATACATCAAATTTTCAAAGTAGAATGATTAGGAAAACCATATAGGGCATGCTGTTGGTAACTTATGATTGTGTTCTTTTGTAAATTAAGGAGGGAATACAACAAATGTGATATAAATATATCGTTGTAACGAAGTTATTATGTCGAATATCGCAAAAACCAAAAACCTATTCTTGTAAATTTAGCAACCTCAGGTCTCCATCTCTTATGGTTTTTGAGATATATTGTTGTTTATGCACTTTTGCAAAAAATTTAATACACTTTAATATCGTATGTAACATAATTGTGGTTATACAGCAAGAAGCGTATGAATATTTACAATTAAAAGATCTTGCGTATTCTGTCAACAAAGTATATTAGGCAAGTTACAAAAAGAGACCATTTTATTAATATTGCTGTTATTTTAACATTTTTCGTTTTATATTTAAAGAGTTTACTCGTTTTATTTTTTTCAATATAAATAACAACGGTTATATATATTGATGGAATTATTGCTATAACGCTTCAATTCATTTTATTGTTAAGAAATTAAAGCTTAATTCTAGCAAAAGTAAACCTTAAAAGTTTTCATACAAAAGGAAATTCGATAACATAACATAAAAACTATAACTAAACGTCAATATATTTGTCACTCTTGCATAAATTTTCGTTACGAAAATTATTATAATTAAAATTATAATTTTGGTGAAACACATGAATAAAGTTTTTGTCACTTTATTTTGACGAAAAAATTTATATATTTATTAATATAACTTTCTGTTCTAATCGCATAGAATAGGTATAGAATATATAAAATTCGGCAGAAGCGAATAAAGAGAACTCTTACTTTTGGCTTGTACGGATGTCTTGAAAGTTTTTTTCTTTTGAAAACCAGAACAACGCTACCAAATTGTTTCAATTTATTTTTAAATAAATAATAAATCTCCTCACGAAGTTCATACAGCACTTCGTCCATTTTTCGAAGCTAATTTCTGGTTAAATGTTGAAAGTTATTTGGTGGATGATAATTTTGATATTGATTAGAATTTTAGTTATATTCTTATTAGTTCGCCCTTTTTATATTAAATATGATATTTTCATATGTTTTTCTCAAGATTTAGGTCACTTTTTTTATAAAAAATTAATTAAAATACTGTTTATATTTCAATATTTCGATATTTCAATCTTCTTCAGGAAATCTTTTTTAAATAATATAAAATTACAAAATTATTTTTGACTATAAATGGAAAAATAAATTTAATTTAGATAATAACAATTTTTTATCAAATAGAATCTAGGAATTTAAGTTCTCATGTTGAGTATAATTTTTTATTTAATGTTTTTTAAACTTTCAGGTACGTGATGGAAATCAATATTAAAAACGAAGCGATTTAAGAACGATACAATCGTTTCTATCTTTAAAAATATATTTCCCCTATTCTTTAAAACTTTATATTATACACAGGGCAAGTTTTTTTTATACTATTTGCATGAAAAATATAGGTTTTCATATTTCTTAAGTTTCTCAAAAAATATCAGTCCTTTTCTTTCATATGCATTTTCTTATATCGAAATTTTAAACAAGGACTATTAGGCCATTTATATTACAACAAAATCTAGTAGATTAGATTTGAAATCTACTTTTAAATCTAGTGCATTTACATTGTACTTTTTGACATTAGCGAGATTTTATTTGCATAGCAAAGACAGCTGACTGAAGGTTTTTTTGTGTAACACAAACTTACATATGAAGAAATAGGCATTTAAAAATTAGCATTACGGTTTATTTCTAATCAGCTTTATTTATTTCATTAATATTATTAGTTTTTTCCATTTTTTACTATTTTCTCAAAATGTTTAAATTCCCTTGACAGTTTAACCAAGCCTCCGTTAGTCATCGTCCAGACTTTTTTTTTTTAAAAGGGAAAAAAACAAAAGGGGGACGAGAAAATACTCGAAAAGCGTCGAAATCACAGCACTGATCAATATGTCATTTTTAATCAGTTGCATCACTAGGTCCCCTTTTAGACAGGCAAAGTTTACTTTGACAAAGTCTGTTGAATTGTCTTTAAAACTTTGTTTGGTGCTCAGACACACAAAGTTTAATTTCACAAATTTTTGTTTTCTCTTGTTTGAATATAATATTTAAACAGCGTTGCCAGAATGATGATTTTATAATATTTTGGATTATTTTTTTAAACAAAAATATGATTAAAGATTTTTTTCTCAAATGATGATTTTTTATTTTTAGAAATTCTGATTTTTACTTTAATTTTGCTTATACAAAATACACGATTATTTAAACAGTCAATTTTTAAAACAATGAAGTTTTGCATCAGCTTGATGCGCATTGGTGCTGCACACTTTTGTACCCAGTATCTAGAATACACAAAATTGCATCATTATTTCTGGACATAAAACATATTAAAAATGGCATATTATAACCTATTTCCAATGTGCGAAAGAATTCCTTCTTTCGAACAACTACATTTAAAACAAAAACAAATTCTAAAAACTTTGTTTTTGTTTTAAATGTATTTGTACGAAGTAAATAATTCTTTCGCACATCGGAAATAGGCAGTTAGAATATTGATAAAAAAAATATTTGTGAAAAGAAAAAATGTATTTTTATAAAGTTTCATATACTGACGAATTATGTTTTTATGTATTTCAATTTAAATAATAAGAAGTATGTTTTTATAAAAAATTAATAATTCTTACTATTTTGGCCTTGTTTTAAAAAATTTAAATTAAGAAAAAAAATTTAAGATTTTCCTCTTCAAAATATGATTTCTTTTCCCATATTTTTTTTTTTTTTTTTCAAATTCTTTATTTGCAATCTATTCTAGAACATTAAGCAAATGAGATAATTATTTAAAAATTCACATAAGTTATTGGATTCCAGTGAAAACAATAACATTATCTATACTCGTGTATGCATGGTTACTTATATATATTTATACTTAAATATATTTATATATATATATTTATAAGCCATATATAGATAAATAAATAATAATAAATACATTACATGTGTATGTGTAATATTAAATTGGAAATATTTTATCTAAATGGGAGATCTAGTACGTGAACTCTTTTTAATCGTCTGATTGCCAAACTGTCATCTAATAAAGAGATGGCCAACGGATTAATGTGGTCGCTTAATCTTTGAAGATATCTGCTGCTGAAGTCATTTATTTCTTCTCTAATAAAAGGAACACCCAAATCTCTATGTATTGCTTTGTTTGTAATATACCATGGTGCATTCACAATCATTCTCAACGTTTTTGATTGAAATCTCTGTAAAATTTCAATATTGGAGTTACTTGCAGTCCCCCAAAGTTGAACACCATAAGTCCATATGGGTTTTAAGATAGATTTATAGAGAAGTAACTTATTCTCTAAACTTAGTTCAGATTTTGAGCCCAGCAACCAAAACATTTTCTTTACTTTTATGTCCAAATAAGATCTTTTAGATTTGATGTGAGTATTCCACGTAAGTCGACTGTCCAAATGCATGCCTAAGTATTTAACGTGATTGCTTTTCGGAATTTGTGAACCATTAATGACTATTGCTGGGCAATCATCACGTCTTAGGCTGAAAGTAACATGGGTAGACTTTTGTTCATTTACTTTTATATTCCAATAATTTAACCAGGTTTGCAATGTGTTAATCTGATCCTGAATTAGACTTGATGCTTCTATTGTCGTCGAACTTGTTGCCAAGAATGCAGTGTCGTCAGCATAAGTGGCCACGGTAACATTATCCATACAAGGCATATCTGAAGTATAAATGGTATACAACATAGGTCCTAGTACACTTCCTTGTGGTATTCCGGCTTCAATTTTGCAATAAGTTGAAATTTCGTTGTTGACTTTTACATAAAAGTGACGTTCGCTTAAAAAAGATTTCAAAATTAAATAGTACGGTGCGGGTAAGAGTCTTTTAATTTTATAAAGTAGTCCACAATGCCAAACTCTGTCAAATGCTTGCTGTATATCCAAAAACACAGCAGAACAATACTTTTTCCCTTCCAGCGCTCCTGAAATTTCATTTACTAACCTATGACACTGTTCTGGTGTACCGTGTTTATGGCGAAAACCAAACTGGTGGTCAGGAATAATAGAGTTTTCTTCTAAAATAGGCAAAAGTCTTTTGAGGAATAATCTTTCAAATAATTTCGAAAACGTTGATAGAAGACTTATTGGTCTATACGACGTAACACAATTCTCAGGCTTATTTGCTTTATGGATCATAATAATTTCGGCACATTTCCATTGAATAGGGAAATGTTGTAGCCTTAGAATAGAGTTGAATAATAATGCCAAAAACACAATTCCTTTTTTTTGGCAAATTTTTTAATACAAAAGAATCAATTTTGTCATACCCTGGTGATTTTTTATTATTTAGTTTTGCAACTTCCTGGCGTATTTCCCTCGGAGAGAAGTGTTTTATTGGCAACTCCATTTGACATGCAACATCTAAAAACGACATAATTTCCGTATCATTGTGATTAAACTGAAAGGGTTTAAATGTATCTTCCAAATGCTTTGAAAAAGCTATAGCCTTATCTTTATCTGTTCTTTTCCAAAGCCCGTTGACATCTTTAATTGGAATATTTCTGCTGGCTGGACGTTTTAAGTACCTTGTTGCCATCCAAAGATTATGTTCACTTTTAGATGTATTTACTTGCGGATAGGCGGATTCGTGGACTAGATTAGTAAGGTTTTCGACTGAATCCTCTAGTTCTTCGGAAGTTTTTATCGATATATTTAAACTCAGATTTTCCTCAAGCCAGTAGCTAAAATATTTCAAATCTGATTTAAGCGAAAGTAATTTAATATTTTCATCAACAAGTTTAACAACGGCATTAAGATTAATTATCAGAGCTGAATGATCTGAATCAAGGTCATCGTTATTCACTATGTCTAACGATGTTCTTGAAATGCCTTTAAATACAGCGAAATCTAACAGATCTGGAATTTTATTGCAATCAGATGGCCAGTACGTGGGTCTACCTGCAGATAATGTGGAGAGACGATGTTTTACGATGCATTTATATAGTTCTCGACCTTTCGGATTCGCTAATCTTGAACCCCACCATGGGTGTTTAGAGTTAAAATCTCCTGCTACTAAAAACCGATTACCAAATTGCCTAAATAAGTTTTCAAAATCCTGACATTTAATATTATGCCTTGGTGGAATATAGATCGAGTATATATAAATTATATTATTATTGCACTTTACTTTAACACCAGCAGCCTGAACATGTGGTTCTCTAATTTCTTCAGCTAACTCATATTTAATAGTCCTCTTGATAAGTACAGCCGACCCAGCGTGACATCTTTCATCAGGATGATTTGCTGTAATTAAGTCATACCCTCTTATTTTAAAATGTGATTTCTTATTCATGTGTGTTTCAGATATAAGAAAAATATCAATATGTTTTGTTTTGAGAAAATGTTCAATTTCATTATATTTTCGCGAAATACCATTGGCATTCCATACTGCAATTCTAAGGTTTATTTGCATAATTTGGTTATTAAAAGAGACAACATGCTCATAAGCTAGGAAAACATATTTTCAATGTTTTTTAAAGCACTTGTTTCATTTTGCTGGATTTTATTATTTTGCCTAAGTACTTCGCTGTATGTTGGATTTGCTGGATTTGTATTTAAATTGTTATTTTGATAATTCATATAATTATAGTTAGATTGTGAAAACTGTCCTGAGTTCGTTAGATTATTAATTTGACGATTATTTCTCTTAGTGTAATCAAATTTTTGTCTTAAAGAACGCATTTAGGTGGAGCATCTTTAGGTTTTTTGCATTCGGCAGTTGAGTGATCCATTCCGCATTTCACGCAAACAAATGGTTTTTTGCAATAGGATTTAGTATGCCCATATTCTTGACAACGATGGCATTGTACAATATCATTTGATTTATGTTGAGGTTCCATTGTAACTACAGCATTGTTAATATATTTTATTTCGTATATTTTGTTGTTGTCCGGAGAAGGATCCAAATCAACGAAGAACATAGGTAATGCTTGCTTCGTTATTTGACTTTTAACATTTGTTACGCTTCTCACCTTATGACCAAGCAGTAACAGTTCAGCTTTAATATCTTCAGTGGGAGTTGAATGGTGAAGACCTTTAAGAACTACTCTATAAGCACGCTCATTCTTAAGCTGATAAGTGTGGAAACAAATTTTCTTGCTTTCTAAGTATTTTATAATTTTTCTATAAGACTCTACTGTTTTAACTAAAAGTTTTATCTGACCATCATTTAAGGACTTATAATTAAAATCATTTTTAGAAATATCACTAGCAATACAAAGTAACATCTTACTTATATTATCTACACATGGTATAAATATTGGCGGTGGCTTTGGGGTTCCATCCTTTGATGTTTGCTTTTCTCCCTCTTCTCGTTGAGATTTGCTTACATCATCATCATCATCATCATCAAGTATCGAAAATTTGTTGGAATTAGAAGTGCTAGGTCCATCATATTTTGGCTTTTTATCAGTACTCTGTTTACTTGTTGTTATTTTCTTTTTACGTTTACTGTTAGTCATCACTTGCCAGTTCATAACACTGTCTTCACTGCTATCACTGCTATCAGTGATCATGCTAGAGAATTGTTATTGTTAGCAAATATTTTGTTAAAAACAAAACAAAATGTTGTTTGTGTTTTTGTAATTGTTTGTAAATTGTTCTTTTTTTTTTTTGTGTTTCTTTTTTTTTTTTTTTTATGTTTTAGAAATATTATATTATCTTAAACAGCGAAAAATATAAAGTGCACAGAATACGTCTATCCACTTGTGTTGATCAATCGCGACTCTCTTTTCCCATATGACAATTTTCATTCCAAAGATTCTGGTAACGCTGTATATAAATATAAAGTTGCAGCCAACTTCAGGTATAATCTACGAACGAAAAACAAAACGAATTTGTGAGTACAGCAAAGTATGTACTCCCCCGCTATGCTCTTTTCCCTTCTCTTCTATAAACTCAAGACTTTGCAAAGTAAACTTTGCTTGTCTGAAAGGGGTATAGGTACTAAATCTTGTAACTACTATAATATTTCGATTTTGTACACAAGTACTAGATTTCGTTGTAGTGTAAATGGGCTATAAAAGAAAATACAAACGCAAATTAGTAAACGGTTACTGAACAATTTTGTATGTTTTGTTAGTCATAGTCCAGACTTGCAATTTTTGTTGCAGTAATTCTTGAGCTTATTGGTGAGAAGGGTGAAAAGATTGGGAAGAGGTACTCAGTTTCATGTACTCTGCAATTCTGTTTTGTTTTGTAATTCTCACACTTTTTAAATTGAAGTTAGCTGTAGGTGTATTTGTATTATTCAATAAAATATAAAAAGGTGAAGAGGAAACATAATCTGGACACTAATGCAATTTCCAAGCAGAATTTTAAAAAAGGCAGCAACAACAATTGCAATTCTGGACATAGTGATTTATTAAAAAATGCCAAAAGAATCTGAAAAAGACTCTAATGATCGTATGGCAAGAGATAACCTAGAAATTTTAAAAGTTTATTGTTCCGTTCTGTTTTGTGTGCTTAACATGAATGTTAATCCGTCATAGAAGACGTAAACGAAATAGTTCAATATATTAAGAATAAAATATTTGTTGAAAAACAAAGTTTTTTAATCGAAATGTTGGTCTTAAACCGTTGACCAAGTTGAAAGACAACATATATATATTTTAATAAGAGCAAAACCGATGAATATATTGAGACACTATCTCTAAGTGAACTAACATTATTGAAGTATGCGCTTGTAACATAGAATTGATGTTGAACATATATTGAACGAATTCATATCCTACGGTTTCGTTTCACAATCGAACAACAGTTCAATTTGTAAACTTGAAAAAACATGGGATTATATTTTGTAATAAGCATTTGGTTTAATAAAACTAATTAAATATTATTTGTTTGGGTTTTTATGCGTGCATATTTTTAAGTTATTTTTTTGGGAATATTTGCATGCTTATTTTTAACATGTTTGTGCATTTTGAAACTTGCCTGAATCATAAGCAGTCACAACTCAAAATTCCAAAATGCTCAGGAGAGGCATAAAACATGGCTGTTGTTTCTTAATCAAATTATGTTCCACTTATGTTAAAGAAAAAAGTTAAAGAAGATAGTAAAGTGTCATTAGAGGTTTGGGGGCTACTCTTTGCAATTTCGATACGAAAGCTAAATGCGAGAACAGGCCAAGTTGGTATTCACTATCGCTATCGCAAATTTTTTTTTTGGAAATGAAGCAGCACTTGTAACAATTAGTAAAGATGGCGTAATTTAACAGAAATGATATTTCAAAATATGTAAAATAAACAAATAGAAAATACAATTAAGCCGCTTAACGTATTTTTGTTTGAAAATTTAAATAAAATAAATAGTGATGATTTCTGAAAATTTTGGCCTTGGAGGTGGAAAATTTATGTATTTTTGGTTAGTACACTTGGTTGGTTAGTGACCTGTTCACTCGGGACAATATCTGCGACAGGCATAATATTAACCAAAATTAAATATATTCAACAAATAAATATTGGGAATTATTTCCTTTTCATAAGCAACTTTATTATATTCAACATTTTTCATTTTTCGAATTTATTCTATGAGTTAAATTTCAGTTATGTATTTTATAAAGCTTTTTGTAATAGCTCTATTCCTTAAATTTTTTTTAGAAATGACTTTATACACTACCAGACTATTATATTGTATTTTCTTGTTACATTTTACCTTAGCTTTCCGTTGTATAGCAATGAGAGTATTCTAAATATTAAATATAATTTTATATAGAGGTTATCTCTATAGATTTTTCGAACGCGATTAAAAAGTCAATGTTAGGTGCTTGAAGTGCCCTAAACTTCCATGTCACGATTAATCACCTTTAATTAGTCTCATTGGTGAAATATTAACCCATTGTGTTGCCGAGGACATGCCCTTAAAGGCACTAAAAACTCTTAAGTAAGTAGTTCTAGCATCTCTTCATGCTGAAAACTACAACATTCCGGCGGAATTAACGATATGGGAAAAATTTCTACCAGTTTTATTTATTAAACACCAAAAACAAAATTGAAGAAATCAAATAATGTTATGGAAGGTTTTAAATTGTAATCGATGAATTGACAAATATTTCACACAAAAAGCATGATCATTTTACTATTCGTTTCTATAATGCTGAAACAAAATAATTTGCAATAGATAATCCGGGCTAAGAAGTTCTGTTTGTAACTTTTCAAAAATATGGTTGATTTATATAGACATGCTTAACCACCAACAAATTAAAACTCATTCAAATTAAATTTAGGAGAATATTTCAAATAATAACTTTATTAAATTCCTATAATTTATTTGCTTTTGCAAAACGTTTGTCTAGATCAAATATCGTTCAACAGTTTCTAAATTACATTATACAAATATCTTCTTACAAATAAATTTTTGTAAATCAATAAGAAATTGCTGGAAATTAAGCTAAAGTTTGATCAATTTACTGGTCCCACTTTTCTTGGATTTTATCGTCAAATATTTGTAAGGTCTGATCTAAGTCATATCTATGTATTTTGCTGGTTCCGTACCTTTGTAATTTGTTTTGTTTTTATTCAAATTAACGTTTTATTACAAAAACTTGTTTGATTTTTGTGTTTTTATGTATTCGAATTAAAACCGGTTAACCGGTTATTTAAAAAATGCTTAACCGAAAACCGCGTTTTTCAAAATAGCAACTATTCGTAATATTCGAAAACCGGTTATTGAAAAAAGTCGAATAATCGATCTCCCTAATATTCATTTAGGCCATTTCAGTGATATGTTACAAAGTGGCAAAATTATGCCAATTTACCCTCTCCTGGAACATCGCCACGTTAAAGTGATAAGTGTCCTGCTTATAAACCACTCGATTTTTCAAATAATTTGAAAATTTATTTATTTGTAGTATCAATGAGCGCAACAATTTGTTTTGCTAAAACATGTTAGAGCGTTTCAATTATGTTGTTTTTGTTTTCCAATTTTCGCAATCAAGTTGACATTTATGTTGTTAACACACAATGAATCAAAACAAATTTTGTGTTGAAAAAAAAAATTTTTTTTTCTTTGAGCATAAAATTTGCTCAATATCTCTAATATACGTACATACATATAAACATATTAGAGGTTTTCAAAAAAAAAAATTAAAGTGAATTCTAAAGTCAATGAATGAGCTTATTTCGTTCTTTTGTATACAAAAAAAAAAAATTAATATGAAGTTTGGTGGCGATTGAATAAAGAAAAGTCGAGGCGGAAATCGATTGAGAATTTGAAAAGTGAATGAATGCAAGGCGAAAAAATAATTTTTTTTTTAGCTTTTGCTAAATTTTTTAAATGTCGTAAAATTTTAACTCTTGATGATAAATTAATAAAAAATAAAGACACAATTATGTTTTTAAAAAGGTATAAAAACCCATAAGCGTTAACCTGTCCTAAAGTGACGTCAAAAACGGACAAAATTTTTGGGGTGTATAAGAAGCAAATTTAAAAACTTTATATTAAATTAGTCCAGAAAAAGTTTACCAAACACCTATAAAGTACATTTTAGACTTTTCTAAAGTGCCCACAGTGAAGTTAAATAACTAAACCCGTCAGGATGAATACTTTAAATTTAGTTTTTTTTTAATATTTTTAATTTTGCAAAATCAAACTTTTTTTGTCAGATTTTCAATAAATAGTCGACACGACATTCTTAGAAAATGCCAAATTAACGTATAAGTGATGTAGTCCTCCACTGTGACAATAACTTAAAGTTTACATCGCAAACGACTTATATAATAGGGGGGATTACTCGAAATTTAAAACACATTTTGTAAAACCAAAATGAAAAAAAATATCTTTTTTCCCACATTCATGTAAATGTATCTGCGTTCATATGGAAGAGAAGCTTAAGTCGATATAAGATAAAATTGAGTTGCTATAAGTAGAAAAGGTGTAAAATCTGTTATATACACAAATTTTTTAAGCATTTATTTTTAGCCTCTATAGAAGTTATTACTAATACGATAATATACAGGCTTAAAGCAAAAAACTACTCGAATAAAACTACAATAAAACTGAGGATATCTCGAAACTACAATATTCGATATAAGCTACCTTTCCATATTGGCACGGATATTTGTATATATAAATAAAACAATGCAAAAGAAAATATTTGTGCATATGTAACAATATAAAAATATGTTCACTACTTAATAAGAAATATGCCAGCAATTATCAAGAATAATCCAAAAAATGAGCCAGATGTTATATAGCGCCAATCCAATTTCTTCATGCGACAAAGTTCGCCATGAAAACCACACAAGGGTTCAGCTAAAGGTGGTCTGCCCTTCAACCATTGAATAGGACGATCGGTTTTAGTGTAGCGAAATTCCTGTAAATAAAACAAAAAAATAATATATCGCACTTGTTCAACAATAGTGTATTAACTCTAAATATTTATTTTTTCAATAATTAGTATTGCGGTTAATTTATTGAACAGTTTATGGGTTTTAATCCAAATTTTCATATCTTTAATCAGGCTAAAGTTCATTAAATTTAATTTCCATTAAATTATTTTTATGAAGAAATGAATTTTACAACATGAAATTAATTAAAATTTATTAATAATTTTTCATTCTTGACTGACCGGGGAATTAAACCCACGTTCACGGACAGGTTGATTTGACATGTTTTAATAGTAACCACACTCTCTCCTCTCAGAAATCTTTGCCGTTTAACACTCACCGCCATTGAAGGCGTCTGGCAGTCAATAGCCAAACATCAATCTTAAACCCAAATTGGTAGATCGAAATTTGTTTTTGAATGATTATCTATTTTAACTAATTTACACGTTTATCTTTACTTCTGTTTTTCATACTTTTTGTCAAGAATTCTTCTTAAAGTCCAGGGTAAATTTTTCTGTTTTTGTCTTTATTTTTCCTCGTTGACATTTTACAGTACAACTGGAAGCACAAATGTAAACATAAAGCACTACCCGCTGTAAAAATATCGTGCTATTATGTCTACTTTTTGGTAATGAAAAGGTTGGTTTAAAAGGTCTTATTCATATGCCTTTAATGTAAAATAAAGAATTATTTTGCTTCCACATAAATTTTTTTCAATTTTGAGTTAATGCAGTATTGTTTAACAAGTGCGATATGGCAAAACTTGTTTGTATTTTTTTATACTTTTAATATATTTCAAATTTAAGCCAAAAGAAAAGAAAGAAAAACGCACGTACCGGTATTGTAGATTGTTTATTATAGACGAAATAACCCACAGGTTGCATAGACATTTTGGCCAAAGAAATTGCAGCATTTACACTATTTATGTCATGCTGTAAAGTAATGACTGTATAGTTGCCCTCAGCATCTCCATTACTATCAATGTGTACCTGTTTGAAAAGTTAAGAGAAAATAAATTAATATTAAATATGAATACGACCACATGTGTGTAAACAGAATTTAATTTTATGACTGCATCTTAAATTACAGAATATAAATACGTACATACGTGTGTATATCAAAATTATAGAAAAATTAAATAAATAGGAAAGTCTTTAATATTAAACATTTATTGCGCTAAGAAGTAAGCGAGAAATGTAAATGATTATTTATATATTATCATATTATATCTTCTCTCTTGCATCAATTAAAATCCTCTCCTTTGTGCTGGTTCACAGTTTTCAAGTTTTGGCCGTCAAGTCTTTAGTTTTTAGGGGAGAGGGGGAAATTAATGGCATTCTATTTTCCCTTTTCTCCTAACTGCTCCAAACTTGACGTCTTAAACTTGAGAGCACTTTCATAAGGAAAGTTTAAAAAATATAGTTTTTTTAAAAAAGGCACTAAAAGGGTAATAATTTTTTTTGAAGAAAGGTACTCGTATGCAGTTTGAAAAAAGTATAAATTTATGTATTTTGAAAATCTATAAAAAAGAGTCCGTCATAATTTTTAAGATTTACTTTTTCTCCCCAAAATAACTGTTTCAAAATGTACTTCTTTAGAAGAGGAGGTTAGTTTGGTTAGGTAAAGAAGGGCTATGTGCCCAAGAGCGCATCTACACTCGGAGACCAAAGCGGTCCATTATGAGTCCCTTCAGTATAGAAGAAGAAGGAAGAGAGAAGTAAAGAAGAAAATAATTGACAGGTTGAAGACAGTAAGTAAACAGATAAGAAATATACTACGTAGAAATATACTACTTAGAAATATACTACGTAGGACAAGATTCCCCCTACAGTCCCCCCATCCGAAACAAACGTCCTACTTCCCTGGCAAGCCGTAGTAGATCGGCTGGATTGCATCCAGCGATACACCACAGTTCATAGTGAAATCTAGCCCCTAGCCATTTCAGCCTGAGACCCTGCATTCTAGGAAAGTGGCACAGTACATGCTCAATCATCTCTAGCTCCTCGGCATTCCGGCACAGTCCTATCCAATCCCAATATAACCCTGGTTGCCCCTGCGCCCAATCTGGGTCATAACGCCCCCGACACCCTGCAATCCGTTCTATCTAATGGCATTACGGAATCTTTTCCGTTCCTGAAAAGAGGAACTTTCATTAAAATAAAAATATACTTGCCGAAAGGTGATTTAAAAAATCTGTGTTGACATTTCTGTTCAGTAGGGTTTGGCAAACCATCTTAAATCGTTTAACGCTTCAAAGTTGTGGAAATTTACTATGAAAAAAATAAATATGTTCGCGAAGTTCGCAGAGCACTTTTTCTATTTATCGAAATATCGGAAACAAATAAAGAAAAAGTTTACATTCAACAGACCTTGAGCTTGAGTATTTTCATTTAATATTGAATTTAAAGTGATTGAGTATTTTCATTTAATATTGAATTTAAAATGTCGAATAAAAATATAACTTAAGGAAAACATAAAAAAATTCCACATCCACAATATTTTTGTCTTGTATGATCCTTTTTAGTTTTCCTGCAATTAAAAAACACCGTACACAGAAAAAATGTTTGCCTCAATTAAAGCATTAATCAAAAATAAAATCAGTTTAAATTAAAAATTTTATCAATTAATCCACTTGATTAAACTTTTAATTCACTTGATTAAATTTTTAATTTAAACTGATTTTATTTTTGATTAACGCGTTAATTGGGTCAAAATTTTTTTCTTTGCATAACGTTATCTAAAACGTAAACGGCTCTATCTAACATTTTAAATATTTTACAGGAGAATTGCCTTAAACTGTTTATAACTTATTTTTCTTGTAAAACTACCAGTTTTTTTGACAATAGACACTGTTGCATATTATGCCCACTGTTAGCTATGTCTCTTAGCGTTTATTATATAATCTTTTGTAGATAGGACCGTTGGTTTTTTGTTAATAAAATCACTAATTTTGGTTGAAAGATTCCAAAACTTTTGTGGACATTTGTGTTGATGCAATACAGCAGAATCAATGAAAAAGTCGACTTTTAATTTTTGGTTTGTTAGTGTCTTTTGCGTTTGAGGTAACGTTATGTTTTTAAAGCCACTTTCTCAAATGTTATTTCCTTTAATAAAATATAATTAAAAAAAGTTTTGATAGGTTCACTTTTGCAAAATTATTTAAGTTATCGTGAAATAGTGAATGGGTTGTTAAGAAAGATGGAGTACATAATGTGTCTTCCAAGCAGTGATGCAAATAGAAATTTCAAAAAAATCCCTACGTGTCTGAAAAACATTCCCTTTTTTCCCAACAACCAAAAAAATTATCCTTACGTTAAAAATGAATTGTTTTTAGCTTCAGGCAAACAAATACATACTCTGCTAACTTTTGTAAATATTATAATTAAAGCATTTATTAATAACAAGAAAAAAAACCAAAATAAATATGTACAATGCAATACTCACACAGAAAAATTCAATTTAAACAAAACATTGTGACAAATTGAAATTTGTTCTTTTTGGCAGAAATGCAACTATATATCCTTCAATTTAGAGTCAAAACTAAGTCAAGCTGCGTGTTTGATTTTCATTTCTTAATTTTTTGTCCTTTTTTAACCTTTTCAGGAGTACTTTTTTTTTTTTTAATATAAGTGTCTAATGTTTTTTTAGCAAACTCAGTTCCAAATAAAAGGGAAGGCTCTGTAGAATTTTAAAAAAATATTTACTTCAGTTCCCCTAAACAAAAATTCCTTTTAAAAATATATCCTTCCACATCCTTTAAAATTTTTTTAAAAATTCACAAATTGTAATATTTTATTTCTATTAGTTTAGAAGGTGTCATTAAATATTCTCTTTTAATATTTGAATCTGAATAATCCGCGCCTCCTAATATATACGAACATGGTTCTGGCACTTGTTGAGGATTGCTGGGCTGGTAGAGCTCATAGTAAAATACCAAATTTGTACTTAAATGCTATGGTATATGAAAAATTTAAATTTTGAAATGAAAATAATACGAATATTTACGTAATTTTACACAATATATTGAAAATTATATAATATTTTGAAAATTCCTTACATTTGCCTTAAAATTAAATATCTGCCATTTTTTCCCTAGGCTTTAAATTATCCGAAAAATCCCTACAAATAGGGAAAATTCCCTACTATTGGTATCACTTCCATCGCTTCCAAGTCACACGTCACCAGAGGAGCTGATGGGCATTTTTCTTTATTCTAATTAAAAAAAATATCACTAACATCCTGCTTTTTACTAGAGACAGATCACGGAACCTCTTTGTAGCATCTGTCTCGGCAATAGAGCCTTTCGGCAAGCCCATTATATCATCTATTTCGCTCCATTGAATAAGTATTGTGCCTTCTGTAAAAGGTCAGAATCAATGGCTAACCCATTATTGCATTAATTGCCTTCTCCTTTGACTAACCCCAGATTGACTATATTAATTACGTCCTGATTCAAATTAGTTTCAAAATTGTTTTATTTATTTATTGTTGAAAAATGCACCCATAGAAAAACATTTTTCAATATGGTCACCTCCAACAAAACTATGTTTACCGAAAAATTATGGTAATTATGGCTCCATCAAAAAGCCTCAATCATATTATGTTGCTTTTAAACAGGTTATGGTTAATAATAACAAAAATATGTTTAACACTTGCAGTAGTATTGTTGTTTTACGACCATAAAATGTTGCTCTCGGAAAAGAGGAAAATACTATTGTTAATTTAAAACCAAACAATTAAAGTGGTAAACGAATTATTGTAATAATTAAATAATGTGGATTCCTGATAGAGAACTAATTGGACCAAATTATGGTTGCCAGTGACAATAATATTTTTAAAATAACTATAATATGTTTAAAAATGTTCGTTAAAAATAGTTTGGCTAAAACTGACCATATTGAACTTTTTTTTTTTGCAAGTGAGAAATTATCAAAAAAAATATATTTCTTATTTCGTTGGGGTTCTATGGTTTTTTTGTTTTTAAAAGTACTCAAAAAAAGTACAATACATAAATTGTACTAAATGCCTGGCCGATGAAAACTGCAAGAGAGCGCCTAAGCGTGTAATTTTATTTATGAATATTTGTTTGGTATTGGTACAAATTATTCATTAAAGTTAAACTGACAATCGCTTTTGAATACGGGGGTTAATATTTAATGTGACCAAAGATATGTAACCATATATTTATATATAGATACATATCTATATATCGCACACTTAATCATAAACATGTCCAACTTAAAGTTCAAAAATTTTCCTCAAATGTTAAAGACAGTGACGCAAACGAAATTTTCGTGGTCGCTATAGATTTGATTTTTAACGGGTTTATGAAAAACAGCGATTTTGATAAATTTTGAGTTGTGCCTGTTTATGATTGAGTGTGCGATATGTACATAAGAATTCATGTGTAACAAAAATAATATGGAATAATGTATTAAATTTTTATAATATGTATGTTAACAACTTACATCAAATCCCTGTATTGAATGATATGATCTATTAAAAATCCGACTCATTACAAGACGACCATCGTAGATATCACCACCAATTTGTAAAATTTCAGTTAGAGCCTGAGCGTAGATGGTCACACTGTCATACAAATGTAAACCATAAATGGGCACCTGTTTGGGAGAAAAACAGGAAGGAAAAATAATAAATAAATTCATGTAATACACCCAGAGAAAAACTATGTTTAAATATGGTCACCTCCAACAAAACTATTTTTAAAGAAAATGGTAAACAAATTATGGTTAAATTTAACCATATAATTGTCACCGACAACCATATTATGGTTAAATGAGGCCTCCATCAAGATGGCACAACCATATTATGGTTGCCTCCGAACATGTTTTGGTCAATAATAACTAAAATATGTTTAACACTTATAATAGCATGGTTGATTTTCAACCATAGCATGGTGCTCTTGGAGAAGAGGAATATGCTATTGTTAATTTAAAAACAAATTATTGTTATATTTAACCATAACATGTTTAGAGGCAATAATATGGTTGTGGCTTCTTGATGGAGGACTAATTAGACAATAATATCGTTGTCAGTGGCAATAATATGGTTAAATTTAAACATAATATGTTTAATATTTTGTCTTAAAATAGTTTTGTTAGAGGTGACCATATTTAAACATGTTTTTTCTCTGCGTGTACATTAAAATAACGCATGTCAAATTAAATAAAATCAACCATTATTTGGTATGAAGGGTACCAATTATGATCGCCAGTAACCATAATGTCTTCAAAATGATCTATTAAATGGTCAAAATTAATGATAATTTGGCCAAAAAATACGCACGATTTGGTCAAAATTAGCAATAATATGGTCAGTATTAACCATATTCTGATTATTTATTTAAGAATTTTTTTAATGTGCTTTTTGAGCCAACTACTATTTGTATTGTAATATTATTAAGTTAGTCTTATCCCTGTTAGGCCCAGAACAGACGGTGAAATGCAACTGCAACAAAACTGCACTTTCTAGTTATTTTCGAGTTTCATTTGAGTTAAGACCATAGAATTCTTTGAAGGACCACACATGACGCGACCATTTTTAGACCGGTTTAAAACGCATTGAAAATTAGTTGCATTGAAGCCGGCGAGCAGGAAACTCGTGTTTACAGTCATCTGTTTTCAAAGAAATCCGAAGGGGCTGTGATAATTTCATTAAGACTAGTTTACACGGTAATACAATGTGTTACGACATGTCAAAAAATGATTTAGAATGAGAAAAATGTTATCATGTAAAAGCAAAATGCATTGAGTAAGAGAGAATACGGATAAAAATATGACAATCGGTCGGTAAATGTTCATATTCTAAACCATTTTAGAAACTTATGTATTCTACTCACACCAGAGTCGCATTTTAACAGTGTATATTGAAGGTGGTAACATTTTTATAAAATTACAAAAACAAGCAGAATCAACTCAGGAAATGTTCATGTTGTTTTTTTAAATATTGTAAACTGCAACCATCTGCTTTTTTGTTATGAACTCACTTTGCTTTTATTTTACTTAAACCATCCGTGTAAACATGAAAAATACTTACCAACAGATTTTTATTTTTTTATTTTAAACACGGAGAGAATTTCATAATATTTTGATTCCACAAAGTCGTAATACATTGTATTACTGTGTAAACTAGGCTTTACCATTATGGTACAATTAAGGTTGCAGATTTCATTGAAGTTTCGTTTCTATGTCTCTTCTGGGCCTTACAAAAATCAATTTATAAATTTCATTTCATAAATTATTTAGTTTAATTTCTCGACCTTTTTTAATATTAGTTCTTTGAAATAACTTTTCAAGCTCAAGGTAAATTTTATAAAAAAGATTTATTATTATTTATCCAATATCTCAATGAATAGCTTCTTCAGGGTTATTTGCTTTTTTTAATTTCACTTTAGATTTAAAATAATTCGAACATAATTTTCTAGAAACTACTAGACGGTTCTTGAACCAGCTAGGAATAGTTTTGAACTATAAATACAGGCTAACTCATAAAAGTTTAGTTTAGTTTGATTGGAAACATTAAACGGTTCAGATCGTTACTTACAATAGTGGTTAAATTTTGTGAACATTATAATTAATTTCAATAAAGTTTGTTAAGTTGAATTCGTGTGTGCATCAATTTTTTATTTGCAATTAAAAGAACTCAAAGGTTTATTATAAAGGGAATAAACCTTAACGCGTTTTATAAAGTAAAAACGTAACAATATTTTTAAAAACAATAATAGAAAAAACAACACGTATATTGTTTGTGTAATTAATGTTAAAGATGTCAAAACCCAACGCATTTGTCTGTGAAAAAATGGACAAGATGTCAAAAATAATTGCTACAAAAACAGTTACACGATAAAAACACAACTCTACAAAAAATTAGCAGGCGTTTCGAGCAGACCTACTAATTGGGCCATGACAAGAAACAAGAATTATGCTATTACATTTTTAAAAGCAAAAATCAGCCTTATTACGGTTTTCGATGCCGGTAACAACGTAAGTTTAATTTTGTAGAAGATTAAAGAACACAGGTTGTGTGTTACTTTAACCTACTAGAGAGTTGTTCTCGACATCGAGAATTGTAATAAGGCTGAATAATAAATATTTTTTATAAAATTGACATTGAGCTTGAAGATTAATTACGAACAGCTCAATTTTATTTCGTTTTTAATATATCTTGTACATGTTACCCGGCGTTTACATATGCAAGTGCAAGTTCGAAAAACACAATACACTCACACATTTTTACTAACACCATCACATTTTTCGCACTTGCAGCCCAACTTGCAAGAGAATTTGCTTGCAAGTAAATTTTTGACACTTGCAGCAAGTAAAATGACAAATAAAGAAACAGTGTTACCGTGGACGCCTTTGGTATCAATTTACTAGTACTTAGTAATATAAAAATTATGTTTATTGTAGATTTTCTGTGTGTTTTTAAGAATAAAAAACAAAATAAAAACACTACTACAAAGCAACACATCTTCATTGTATTTTAAAACATAAATTGCAAGCATTTAAAAAAAAATTTTAATCAAAATATTTTCTCAGAAATTTTATAATATCGGTAACTACGGCAATACTGGATTCACATATTTTAAAAATAAACATAATTTTTTCATCAAGATAGACCAAAAATAAAATAAAGAAATAATTAAATTATTTATATAAAATATTATTAAATAAATTACGTGATAACATTAACATGATAATGTTTTTTTTAACCCAAAAATGAGGCTTTTTTCATAAGATGTTTTCGCTTCGGGGAAATTTGAAAAATGAACTTACAACTGACTGTGTAAACACTCAAGTTACTTGCAAGACTTTCGGCTATTTCTTCGACATTTTCGTTGATAATACATACACTACTTGCAAGTAATTACTTGCATGTGTAAAGGCAGGGTTACGCTCCATTGTTATGAGAGTGATGTTATCCATTTCCAACCCGCGACGACTAACATCAGAATTCTTTCGGTTTTACAGATAAGTGTTTCTTTGTATTTTATGTATTTAACTCAACAATAAAAGAAAAAATAGTTGAGAATTTTATGTAACCAAGAAAGTAGTTGAAAAGCATTGAACTATTGTTTTTAAATTTAATATGCATTCCTATTAGGAATGCCCTTATATTTTGATTGTTTCTTGTTAACAAATTTTAAAAGTTTCTTAAAACAATATTTGAAAAAATTGTAGTGTAAAACGATCTTTGGTCATGATAAAATAAACAGGTGTCATTACTAAACCAGATGACGATATTTTGCTCTTGTATTGTTTGTCTAGTCTTATGTCAAAGTTTTGTTTATGTTTACAAAAAGTCCACGTTTTGTGCTGTGATTATTGTATTGTATTAAAGTTTTTGATTATTTAAATTTAAATTAAATAAGATAGTAACCATAGTGAAATAAAAATTGGCTAAAAATTAATTTATTTCATTGCGTTAGGCAGGAAAATTTGATTTTAGTTTAATATAATTTTTGACGTATACGGAGACTTATTTCCCTTTTTTGTTGTAATGTTGTATTTGTTGCCGTAGCGCTGCCACCTACTTATTCCACCATGGTATTGGTGGATCGAAATTTGTTGTAATTGATTATATATTTTCAATTTATTTACATGTTTATTCCTCACTTCTGTTTTTTCGTACATTTTTTCAAGAATTCTTCTTGTGTAATAAAGTACATTTTTGTTTGCATGTTTTTGTGTTTGTCTTTCTTTTCTCTTTGACCTAGAATATCAATTACATCAAATATAATTGGTGAGAATATGTTTGACTACAGAGTGCCAGCCGTCGCAGTGGCGGAAAGGGTAAAACTGCAAAGAATTCTTAAGATGAGAATTTAGTTGTTCTCAAAATATGAAAATAGAGAGAAAATATGAGTTCAAGCCCTGATTCAGTTAAGAATGATATATGATCAATTAATTTTAATTAATTTCATGTTGATAAATTCATTTCTTCATTAAAATAATTTAATGAAATTAAATTTAATAATCTTAAGCATGATTTGAAAATATTCAAAAATTTCAATTAAACCATAAACAGTTCAATAAACCACAGACTAATTGTTATATTTATCTTTATTTAAATTATGCAAAAACTTTTGGGCTATCCTAATATTCATGTTTATCTTAGTATCTGTTAAATAGGTAGAAAGCACATTTGCAGAACAGTTAACCGAAATAAATTAAGCCCTTAAAAAAATAACAAAAAAAAAAAAAAAAAAGTTATGCAATGTAACTTACAATGATTTATTATAAAGTATTTAGTTAAGTTCAAGATACGTTTAAAAAAAAATAAAAATATGTAGACAAAATTCTTGGTAAAATTTAGTTGAAGTGTTTACACTTAAAATAATCCAGATTTTGTCTTGAGGAATTAATTTTTCTTAGAATTAAAAAAATAACAAAGCATATTTACAAAATGCCAAATATTCACATTGTTTGTATGAAATTAACAGTATCGAATCTTTTGAACTCAATTCTAAAAAAGTTGATTTAACTATCGATCAGATATTATTTACATACATAAATAAATCGCGAACTTTTGACAACAAGGTTCTATCTGACATTTTTCTCAAAAATTAATTATATATCACATCGCTATAAATCGGCTACGGTCTTTCGATTGGCGTTCTCAGTTTTGGTCTATCTCTTACAGCTTCTGAGATATTTTTTATTACTGGGTTCTAGCCACACGTTTTCAGTTTGAGATTCAGTTAACAAGGTTCTATCAGCCAGTAAGAAATCCTATATGTGGAAATTTTAATTGCAAATAGAACCTTAGATTCCAAATTTTAATCAAAATTTTTTAATATTTTATTCATTCTAAAGTTCATTAAATTTAATTTTCTTTAAATAATTTTTATGAAGAATGGAATTTTTACCACATGAAATGAATTAAAATCTAATTGATAATTTTCCATTCTTGATTAAGCTGGGAATTGAACCCAGGTTTTTACGGACAGGTTGCCCTGACATATTTCAATTGTAACCACACAATATTCCCAAAGGGGTTTGCCGTCTTAACACTCACCGCCACCGAAGGCGGCTGGCAGTCAATAGCCAAACATCAATCTTTAAACCAAACTGGTAGATCGAAATATGTTTTAGAATGATTATCTATTTTAACTAATTTACACGTTTATCTTTACTTCTGTTTTTCATAATTTTTGTCAAGAATTCTTCTTGAAGTCCAAAGTACATTTTTCTGTTTTTCATGTTTTGTCTTTCTTTTTCACGTTGACCTTTTTATCAGCACAACTTGAAGGACAAATGTAAACATAGAGCTTGTGCCTTAGCTATTTAACAATTAGTAAAGTGGTTATTTTATTGAACTGTTAAAGGCTTTAATCCAAATTGTTAATATTTTATTCAGGCTAAAGTTCATTAAATTTAATTCTCATTAAATTATTTTCATGAAGAAAGGAATCGTAGTGAGTGTTAAGACGGCAAACCCCTTTGAGAAGATTGCATGGTTACAATTGAAACATGTCAGGGCAACCTGTCCGTGAAAACCTGGGTTCAATTCCCAGCTCAGTCAAGAATGAAAAATTATCAACAAATTTTAATTCATTTCATGTTGTGAAAATTCCTTTCTTCATAAAAATAATTTAATGAAAATTAAATTTAATGAACTTTAGCATGAATTGTATATTAAGCCCCATATTCATAAAAAATATTTTATGTTTATAGCAGGTTTATGAAATGAATTTTCTGTTTAATAAACCTTTTATTAATCAAAAATATTTTTAATGAATATGGGGGTAAAAATTTGGATTTAAAACCTACAGTTCAATAAAATAACCATAATATTAATTGTCAAAATTTTATATTACACAAATATATCCATTTGTCTTGAAAGTTTTTCAAAAAACGGTTTCCTTACCAAGTGGTATTTTCAGTAATGGTCAATATTGTACGTTCTTTTGAAGATTTACATAAGTATCTAATTATTCAACTATAACTTGAAGGTAATCTACTCTGAATTTACAAAATAGATTTAATAAACTTATCAACTTTTATATTGTTAAACAGTTTTACCACGATGTTAATTGCCAAAAAAAAAACAATCCCAATAAAAATGGAGCTTCAAACGTAGCAGGTTTGTAAGGGAGAAATGTAAAAGTTTCGCTTACCCTCTCGCTCAAGGAATACATACATTTTATATGGCGAGCATCACCCAAAAACAGATTTATTCAAAGCATATAAAAACTTTATATTCTTAACTTAAATATTCTCCCTTACAAACCTGCTTTGTAGTAAGAGAATGCTGTGGCCCTTTAAAAGTTTTATATATATTTTTTTTTATAAAATTTGTTAAGTATTCGTTCACTTAACTTCCTTTGTCTTTTTGCGTGGCATATAAATGTACGCTTACATTTTAAATGGTACCGTGAGCGCTTCGCGAAATAAGAAAATTGTTTGTAATCATCGAGGAAATACATGTAAGTAATTTGGTAACAAATGTAAACTATAGGGTATAGGATGAACTAAATGTTGCATTAACCTCTGAAAGAACGCAAAATCGGGCCATAAACCAAAAATGTTTAAACCGAAACGTGCGCCAAAGAAAATAGCCGGCAGGGGAAAGTTATACAAGCTCAATAGGAAAAGACATAGGACGAAAAGAAATTTCGAATTGGCAAAATTGTTTTACTAGCGGTAAATATGATTATCAACTCTCCACTCTTCCTTGTTTGGAAAAAGTGGATATGGTTTTCAGTCGTAACAGGACTACGTCAGTAACAGCTCTGCGTACCGATTCTTGTTTCATAACGGAACCAAAACAAATAGCAAATTACTTTGGAATGAAACGTTTAGAAAGCTCTTTGGATTGCAACTTCCCACCAAACTTTACAGTAGCCAAAAGAACACTAAAACTAGATGGAACAGCCTTCTGGCTATGGTGGAACGGTTCAATCAATTAAAATCGTGAACCAAAAAGAGCCTGTTAAAACTTCGTTTTTAGAAGATGAAATTAATTAAATTAGCAAGATAACACCTGCATCGCTTCGTGTTAAATTGGCTGTAGAAGCTTTGGAAGCAGTTACATTGCTGGCAAGCGATGTCACTCTTAAGTTCATGCTTAATAAATTATCTGTCAATTTATTTCACGCTTCCAAGAGTGACGCACATAATCCGTTAGAATTCAAAAATATTCATCTAGAGGATAATTATGATTTATTCAAACTACATAAACCTTCATTAAAATAACTATTGTGGCGCTTTTAGAACGATTAAACATGACAGATTAAAGTCACTGGGCAAATGATTCAAATGAGTCATCTGATGATGTAGAAGAAATCTCTGAATTAACCCAGTTAGACATGACAGACAGGTTACAATTGTCCATTAAAAACCAAAATAAAATTGAATAAAATTTACAACGCTGCAGTACCCAACACCACAATGTTTACTAAATTTATAAAAAAAGAAATCGCACTGCTTGAAAAGGAACAAAAGTGTTGAAAGTATCTGACGTTAGCTTTCAACCATCTCTTGACAGTAGAGCCGACGAGCGTGGAATCAGAAAGAGCTTTTTCTGCAGCAGAATTAATTTGCTCAAAACAAACCTTAATGGCAATACAATTGACACAATTTGCCTATTACGAGCATAGTTTAATACACAGGCAGATCTATTAAACAATTACTTTCTTATTTATTTTGTTTTATTAATGAATTAAATTTTATTTTAAATTACTTTGTTTAATAATGTATTAAACTCTTCATTACTTTACTTTATAACAATATGTATTTATCAATTTTATATTGTATTTTATTCGACCTTTATAATATATAAATAAAAGAACTTTTTTTTGAGCTCGAGGTCGTTTTTAAACATGTGAGTTCACAATTAGACGATGTTAACACAACATAATAATAGTTAAGTTTTTATTTCTGTTTAATATTTTTTTCAATATTATAGCCCAGAAGAGAAATTTAATAAATTATTATAAAATAAAAATAATTAAAAAATACCTCGAGCTCAAAAAAAAGTTCTTTTATTTATATGTATGTATTTATCTTTAAAAAATTTTAAGCATTTATTTTACTGGTTACTGATAAGCTTAAAATTAATCAAAACTGCCGGTTAATTACCGATAAGCCGGTTTTTAAGTAATTGATTTACCGTTTACCGGTAAAAGCAAATTTCGCTAATTTAGTATGCCCTAAATATAAGTATGTAATTTGTAGACCATTTTGAATTTTTTTTACTAAACATTTTTATTATGTACTTCCAAGCAAAACATATTGCTGAAAAATGATTTTGAAGTCAGTGAATGTTTTTGAAAATTAAAGTTTAAATTTTTGAAATTTTAAAGTTTACATTGATAACAATTAACTTACATTGAAAACAAAGTCAAATTTGTTTGTTTTTGTTATTTCAATATTAATGTATGCTTCTACTCTTCTAGTAACATTTGTTTTTTATCTTTCCTTAATGTTTGTTTTTCCTTCAACTGACAATATTGACTTTTAAATAAATGTGTTTTCCATGGGCTTTTTCGACATTTATTCAGTGGTTGTTTTGTTTAATGTATAAGTAAAAGTGAAAAAACTAACTTCATCTTACTCTTCTCTTAAATATCTAGTGTTTGTTGCTTTCATGTCATAGTTAATCATGTTACTGAATACAAACGAAGCGAATACAAAATTATAATGAAGGTTTCATGAACGTCATTATTAAGTTTCATGCAGATGTTTAAGAGCTAATTAACTATTTTTGAATTTAAGAAATTATAAAAAAATGCGAAACTTTTAATAAAAACTTACCTAATTTCTTGGAGTATACATCTTATGAAAGTTTTGTTTTTTACCTTTCCAAAACTTTTTAAAAGTTTTCAATCAGTCTAAAAATGTGTGAGTTAAAGAAACTAAAGTACTACGACCCATCCTAAAACCGTTTTTTCAAAATAGCTCAAAATTTTGAGGGAGTTTCAAAATCTTTGAAAACGGTTTCTGTATGTCCTAACTTCGCTTTTCAAGTTCTCACAAAAAGTGTTTTCTTTTCTGTAGCAGTTTGAAATTTATTTATTCATTGAATATAAAAAAAATTATATATTTTTATATTTTTTGTGATTTTGTTTCGACGCTTTTCAACTAATTTATCGTTTGGTATTACCACAGGTTGTCTACAACAGTGCTATTGAGCGTAAAATAGTACTTTGGCACTTAGCACTTAAAAATACTTTGTGAATTGGCTATTAATGTAAAGTCAAACAAATGTTTGATATGATTACTGGTTACGTGTTGGGCTAAAAATTTGTTAAGTGTAAGATAACAAGAAACAATTTGATAGCAAAATTGTTCTTTTCTGTTGAGTCCTTCGAAAGTGAAAGTGTTTTCAACAGATAGAAGGACATGGCTAAATCGACTTAGTATTACTAAAGTACCCAGAATATAAATATTTTATTGGCTTTTAAGCGACATGACCGCACATCATACTGGCTCCCAAAACTCTCATTTTTTTAATTGTATTAGAAATAAAAAACTCAAACGTATAGTTTGATGGGAATTTGACGAAAATCAAATTATTTGATTTTCATAAAAATTTGACGGCAGTTTGATGTGGTGTGTACACGTCATTTCTCTTAATTGTTCTGTATTCATAGTTGACCTATGTTGATTACACAAGGGAACAAAGTTTTTGTTGATTAAGAATTGAATGTTGTTTTTGATGTTATTTGGAATACTGAATTCAAATCTGCACTCAGTTTTCTATCAGCTCGACTTTTCGGATTATACCGTTCCAAAATTAAGACACTTCCACTAAATATATTGCAATAACTTGAAAACGGTGCACCATATTCACTTAAACAAAACCAAAATTCGCTAACAATATTATCTTTAAGCCGTGCTTACATTGTTCTTAAATTTGCCCAGTAGTTTCAGAGATATCGTTGAAGTTTTTTTTTAAAAAAAAGAACCATTAAAAAGAAATTTTTTTTATATAAAAATTTATAAAAACTTAAATTTCGGCAAATATCACAGATTGGTATAAAAATAGTTAGCTTAACATATTTCGAATGAAATGAGCTTTATTTCATTGTAATCAGTGCAAAACTTTTGGTCTTATTAACAATTTACTGAGACAATTAAATTGATGAAAATCGCGATTTCCATAAAAAAGAATTTTTTTTTAATGTGTGTGTGTTTGCACTTAAAAATGAGGTACCTTTACTTAATTGTGATTTTTATGATCTTTGTCTCATTTTATTCATCGGTTATGTGACTTTACGCGAAAGTAATAAGACTTCGTCGTTCGTCGACCTTTTTATGTTTTGGACTTTGGAAAAAATTGTATTTTTTTGTTTTACGTAAACAACCATTACTCAGCCATTTTTTGTGATTTTTGTGAATTCTGAAAATGACTTCTTACTTCATGAAGAGTGAAGTTATGATATTTTGAACTTTTAATTTTTGGAAAAAGTCAAAAATTCGATTATTACTTGTAACTTAAAAATGCAAGCGGATAGAGAAAAACGGAGCTTAAATTTGAAATCATCGACCTCAAATTAGTAAAAAATTGCATCAAACTTCCAATCAACACACAAAAAGTTCAATTTTGTTCCGTTGTGTTATCTATGTTGATGTTTTTTTTTTGTTTGGCTTAAGGTCATATAAAAATTATAAATAAAAAAATCCGCAAATTTTCGTATTTTTAATTTTGTTTTTTATTTTTCATCCGATATTTCGATCATATATCGATGGTCATTTTCAGGGGACTTCAGACACTGTAAAATTATAAACTACAAATTTTATTTAGGTTTTGTTTAAAAATGTATGAAAAAAATTATATTTTGAATTTTTTTTATTGGAAATTTATTAGTTGACAAATCACACAGTTCAACTCGAAAAAAATTACGGGGTTCTGACAGCAGATTTTGGTAGAGGAGACCAAAGAAAATATACGTGTGTCAGCGTTTTGAAAGATCACATCGGAATTTTATCTTAGAGGCGGTTAAAGTTTCCCAGCTTTGGCCTGTTCTTGCAGCATATCGGTATATAAAACTATGTTTTCTTTACATCTGAGGTGTAGGATATGTTTGCAACATTATAGAAAATGTTATGGAAACTATTTTTGTTGAACATATTAAACCTCTTACTCCCCCTCATAAAGGCATTGTTTGGCTTTATTTTAAGAAATCAATGAAATACAAAAATGTTGGCCATACAATTTTACTATATATGTATGTCTGAACTAGGGAGATCGAACGGTTATTATTCGAACGGTTATTTTAGCTTTGCCCAAGTCGGTTATTTTAAAATGCCCATTTTTCGAATATCGAATAAACCGGTTATTTTGGTAAAATAAACCGGTTATTTTAGTAATGTGTAATTTATATACATTTTCCTTACTCTTGTTGTAGATGTACCCGTAATTTAAGTATTTCCTAATGAAATATTGGCCAAACTTAAACTTTTTATGAAGAATGTCAAAACAAAATGTAACAAAGGTAAAAAAACATTATGAAGACTGAAAATACAAATCGCTTATAAAAGCGTATGTTCTCGTAGAAAAAAAAAACGAAAAACTATTCAAAATACTACAAAATCGTGCGCAGTTAAAAAGTAAATAGTCATTTGTGCAAGAGTATTCTAAATATTAAATATATTTTAAAATAAAAGTTATCTCTAGATATTTTTCGAATGCGATTAAAAAGACAAAGTGAGGTGCTTAAAGTGCCCTAAAAGGATAAGAACCTTTGTTCTTCCATGTCACGACTTATTAATCACCTTTAATTAGTATACATGCTTGACATTAATGTGAACCAAATGAAACTTAACTCCGTTCGAAGTAGTTCTAAGGAGATGACAAATAATACTTTACTAAAATACGCTGCAAAAAATGAATCATTCGGTGAAATATTAGCCCGTTGTGTTGCCGAGGACGAAATGCCCGTTAAGGCACTAAAAACTCTTAAGTAGTTCTAGCATCTCTTCATGCTGAAAACTACAACATTACGGCGGAATCAACGATATGGGAAAAATTTCTACCAGTTTTATTTATTAAAACATCAAGAACTAAAAAACAAAATTGAAGAAATGAAACAATGTCATGGAATGTTTTAAATTGTAGTCGACGAATTGACAAATATTTTACGCAAAAAGAATGTTCAGTTCACTACACTATTCGTTTCTATAATGCTGAAACAAAATAATTTGAAATAGATAAACCTGGCTAAGAGGTTTTGTTTGCAACTTTTGAAAAATATGGTGGATTTATATAGATAGCTTAACCACCAACAAATGAAAACTCATTCAAAATAAATTTGAAAGAATATTTCAAATAATAACTTTAAAAAATTCCTATATTTTATTTTCTTTTGCAAAAAATTTGACTACACTCATAGAAAAATACGTCTTCATATTGATGATGCTCTAACATCAGAATTGTGACATTTATGCTGTTACAAATGTCATCAATGTGGCAAAAAGTGACATTAATCCAATGACGAACTTCATCCTAAGATGTTGTCATATTTTATGCGTCATCTAATGAATCATGTCATCAGTGTGATGACAAACTGTCATCAGTGCGATGACATAAGATATCATGTCATAATATATTATTAACATTATTGACATGTTTAAAAAGTAAAATTAGAACAAAAATTCTCATATTCTATTTTTATAAATTATTTATTTATACATCAAATTTTTCAAGTAGAATTACTACGAAAACCATATTACAATGACTCAATTTGATGACAGTTTGTCATCGCACTAATGACATGATTTATAAAAATGACTCCGATTCGTAATTTCTGTGATGCCAATGTGTCATACCATTGATGACATAATTTAAATTTTTGACCCTAATGACAATTTGGCCAAGTGATGTTAAGGCTGACATCACAGTATGTAAAGTGTCATGGGATTAAAAACGAAGACAGTTGTCATAGTACTGATGTTAAAATTCATCAGCGTTATTACGCCTTTTCTATCAGTGTAGATCAAATATCATTCAACAGTTTCTAAATTACATTATACAAATATCTTCTTACAAATAAAGTTTAGTAAATCAATAAAAAATTGTTAAAAAATTTAGCTAAAGTTTGATCAATTTACTGGTCCCTTTTTCTTCGATTTTATCGTAAAATATATGTATTTTGTTGGTTCCTTACCTTTGCAAATTGTTTTGTTTCTATTCAAATTAACGTTTTATTTAAAAACTTATTTGATTTTTGTGTTTTTAAGTATTCGAATTAAAACCGGTTAACCGGTTATTTAAAAATTGCTTAACCGAAAACCGGGTTTTTTAAAATATCAACTATTCGTAATATTCGAAAACCGGTTATTGAAAAAAGTCGAATAATCGATCTCCCTAGTCTGAACACACCAAAGCCCCCCAAAAAAAAACATATATAAACTAGTCAAAAAGTTTTAAATTGTTCCACAGTGTAATTTAATATTTTCCCACAAAAAATCCAATTTTATTTATTATTACAATTTTTTAATTAAGTATGCTGCAATGAATTTTAAGTGGGGCTGTGGTAGGCAACACAAAATATGTTCAAAACATACGTAAATTTGACGCACCAGTTTGATGTGTTGTCATCCCGCATTAGAGGAATATTAAAAAAGTATCACAGGGCTTGGCAAACTTAGCAATACCCTCATTCATCAATAGTGGTTAAGGGTTTAATTAATAGGGGTTTAATTAAGATTTGAAATTTGTTTCGAAAATAGTCATCATTCAATACTTAAATCTATTTTTTAGCACATTTTATTTTTCTTTTCAAATCAAAAAATTTTATTCTAAAACCTTTAAGTTAAAAATACAATGATTAATAACTGCTAAAAATACGCGATAATATTGTTCATATTTAGCAAAATATTTTAATAATGATTGGCTGTCAAACCTCAAGGGAGAGGATAATAATGTGACAACTTAATACACGTGTAACAGCGTACAAAAAGAAATCAATAAAATGATGGATAACTACCAAAACAAATTATATGAATTTAACGGAGGTATTATGGAGAAAATAATGAATAATAAATGCTACAGTGAAATGGCAAAAAAATATAACAAACACGATTACTGGCTATCAAAAGAAACAGAAGCACATTTGTTTTATATACAAACATAAACTACATATAATGTTGAAAAATTATAACACGTGTTGGTTTCTTGTTGCATTTTTAAAACGAAATTTTAGTGTTTGTAAACGAATTGCAATAATTAATGAATTGAATATGGAATTTTAATTTAATTAATTATGTATATTACAATTATTAGTTGGTTTTTTTTTATTAAACTGTTCATCGTTTTTAATAGACATTTTGGATATTTTTAAAATCAGGCTTAAGTTCATCAAATTTAATTTTATTTAATTACCCAATAAAAAATTTTCCTATTTTGCGAAGCACTAATGGTACATTTCAAAAAGTAAGCTCACATTTAAGCGCTACGCAATAAGACATACAGAGATGCAGTAAGGTAAGCGAACGAATTCTTAATAAATTAAAAAATATTTGAAGAGCCACGACATTCCCTTACTACGAAGCAGGTTCGTAAGGGAGCATATAAAATACTAACGGTAACAAAAAATTCAGTGTGCAAAGCTGATCGTTACATTCAACAATTTTTATATGCGCTGAAGAAAGCGCTTTCTGTGTCAAAAATGTATTGCTTCAAAGTGGGAACTCGCCATATAAAATTCATGTCTTCCGTAAGCGATATGGTAAGCGAAACTTTTACGTTTCTCCCTTACAAAGCTGCTTCGTTGGAAGCTCCATTTTTTATTGGGTATTCATTAAATTATTTTAAATGAAGGAAGAAATTTTACAACAGAAATCAATTAAAATTTATTCATAATTTCGTTGTTTAACTCGGGTCGAGTTTACATATTACGAGGAAAACTACATTTTAATCATCAAAATTCTTTGCGATCCTTAGTCAAACATTAAATATCAATCTTTTAACCAATAGCAATCTCTTGGTGGATTGAAATTTGCTGTCATTGATTACACTGCGGAGCAAAATTGATTCAATTCGGTAAATTGTGAACACAATCAAAAGTTGTGCACCGATTGCAATGAAATAAAGCTCATTTTATTCGAAATATGTTGAACTAAATGCTTTTAGACCCAAACTGTGATTTTTGTTGCACATTTATTTTTTATGAATTTTTAAAGAACAAAAAATTTTTTTTTTCTTAAATTTTTATTTGTTTTTTTAAAAACTTCAACGATATCTCTGAAATTACTGGCCAAATTTAAAACAATGTTAGTACGTCTTAAAGATAATATTGTTAGCGAATTTCGGTTTTGTTTCTTAAGGGAATATGATGCACCATTTTCATGTTATTTCAATATATGTGCTGAAAGTGCCTTAATTTTGGACATAACGGTATATCTCTAAAACTGGAGCTGATAGAGAAAAAATGAAGGTTAGATTTATAATCAGCGACCTCAAATTAGTAAAAAAATTACACAAAGTTCCAGGCCGCAAAATGGCTGTTCCGCAGTGTTATCTATTTTCAATATATGTAGTTAGATGTTTCTTCCTCAAAAAGTATATATTTTTGTTTTTTATATTTCCTTTTTTATCTTTCTTTTTTCGTTGACTTGCTTCTGCACAACTTAAAGGACAAATGCAAACATACAGGAAAAGAAATCGTGATATTAATTAAAAAATTAATTAAATTTGCACCAGTTGTTCGGCAGTAGGTCATGAGTTTTAAATAAATTTTAATGAAAATATAAATAAATTTTGTTTTAAATTTTTCCTTTTATTTCCGCAATATTTCGGTCAACATTGTTGACCATCTTCAGGGGGTCTATATAAAAATACAAAAATATTTTACAAATTATTGTAAAAATAAACAAAGCATTTAGAAATATGAAAATTGCAATTAAAAATTCCCTAAAAGATTTTGTTTGTTGTGCTTAATTCCCTATTTTTATAACTGTTCTTGTTCAAGGGGTATTATGTGCAAATATTTTGAAAAATAGTCACCTATAACTAAGTACTCCTTTCCTTGTATCTCCATTATTTCCATTGCTATTCTCTTATATGGACCGCTAGGCATAATATGACTTAGTAGAGTTTCCCAAACATTTGCTGAACGGAATCTTTGACAAATTTTACACTTCGTTATCATTGACTCTATATCCCGATACATGTTTGGCCAAAAAAGAAGTTTCCTTGCTTCTATTCTCGTCCTCTCTGTGCCCAGATGTGACCTGTGAATTTGATGCATAACCACATTTTGCAAACTTTTCGACACATAGAGCAATTAGAGCCTATCTTCAAAACACACTAAGCCATTTTCTACAAATAAATTGTTTCTCATTTTCCATAAATATTTAAAATCTGTCTCTAATGTTTTCTTTACCTTAGGCCAGCTATTCATGCAATATTTTAAAACTGATTTTAAAACCTCATCGTTTTCCGTTTCCTTCTGAAACAAACTTTCTTCTTCTCACTAACATTAATAGTGCGCACCACCTCATTTAATCCTTCTAACTCATTCTATTTATCTATTTTCCTTGAAAAGCTTCTAGGTAACCAGTCTGCCAAATAAAGATACTTTCCTGGTAAGTATGCAAATGTCAATATGTACTTCTCTAGTCGCAGCTTCATTCTTTGTAACTTTGACGATGAAATTTTATTCTAATCCTTTTTCATAATACCTAACAAATGTTTGTGGTCCGTAATAATTGCGACCTTCCTACCATAATGTATGAGTGAAATTTTTTACAAGCGAATACGACTGCTAATATTTACTTTTCAATTTGTGCGTACCAAGTTTCAGTATCCGTCAAACTACGAGAAGCAAACACACCTTGTTTTGCAACAAGGTGCATCCTAATCCATTTTTCGAAGCGTCAGTTTGCAGCGAAATAACATTAAATGGTTTCAAATACGGTGTTTTTAAAATTAAATTCTTAACGTCACTTAAACATTTCTCATGCAGTGGCAACCAATTAAAAACCACTGAGTTTTTCATTAGCTCCCGCAATGGGCTAAGCACGTTTTCTAGATTTGGAATGTATTCTCTTAATCAATTAACAAATCTAATAAGCTTCTGCAGATCTTTTTTACATTTTGGCGCTCCCAAATCTTCTATTCCTTTTATCATAGTCAATACCCTTTTTCGGATATTAAATGTCCTAAAAACTAAACTTCCTGTGTCTTAAACTGAAGCTTATCCCAATTTAATTTCGCATTTCTTTCAATAGCCCACTTCAATACTAGCTCAATAGTTTTATCATGAACATCTTCATTCTCAACCGCAATCTAAATATCGTCTATGTAAACTGTGACATTTGCAATATCACCAAAATTTTCTTCGTTTAATATTTGTAAAACTTCCGATGCAATTTTTATTCTAAACGGCAATCTTTTAAATCTAAAACAACCAAAAGGAGTACTTAATGTACACAAGTCCTTACTTTTTTTATCTAACGCGACTTGGCAAAACCCTTCTTTCAAATCGAAAACTGAAAATATTTTCTTAGTTACTAGGTTGGCCTTAATTTACTCAAACGTTGATATTTCATAAAAGAAATATTCGGCTATTCAGAATCTTTGATACCCTCTAAAATTTCAAAACACAGTGTAATTAGTTTTAGCGTTAACAGTAAATTTCACAAAATTGCACGATATATTTTCTGGCCATATGAATCTAAGTTGGAAGAAATTTTACCGCAATATCTATATCTGTTATGGTTTAAGGCGAATTAAATTTTTTTTTCACAAAGTGAGCTTTATTTGGTTTTAGGCGCAATAAACTGTCTGCCGAGAGTAGGGTTTATATGGAGCCTTGTGTAAAATATGGACCGATCTTTACAAAATTTGAGACTCCGATTTCTTGTCTTCTAAAACTGTGATATACCAAATTTTATTATGATAGCGTTATTAAATACGATTTTAGGCGTACTAAAATGTTTTCCGGGAGTAGGGTTTATATGGGGCCTAGCGTAAATTATGGACCAATCTTCAAAAAATTTTACAGTGTGATTTCCTGTCGTAAAAAACTGTGACGTACCGAATTTAATTATGATAGCTTAATTTATTACGGTTTTAGGCCTACTAAACCGTTTTTCGGGAGTAGGGTTTATATGGGACCCAGTGTAAATTATGGACCGATCTTCAAAAAATTTTACAGTATTATTTCTGGTTGTATAAAATTTTGACGTACCAAATTTTAGTATGATAGCGTTATTTATTACGGTTTTAGGCGTACTAAACTGTTTTCCGGGAGCAGGGTTTATATGGGGCATATGGTCAATTATGGACCGAACTTCACGAAATTTAACAGTATGATTTGCAGTTATATAAAGCAAATTCGCGCAAAATTTTTTTCCGTGCATTATTCCACTATTTATGTTAGTTTTTGTATCAAAATTATTAATTTTTTTAGGGTGGTGGTTCTACATTTTGATTCCTAGTTCTGATCCTACTGAACCGATGTTGCTGGACTTCAATCCCAAACTGCTAAGGATAACTACAAGCAATTTGAGACCAAGTTTTTTCTTTTCTTTTGCGTTTTTCGAAAGTGAGCGTGTTTTCAACAGACGGACGTGGCTAAATCGACTTAGAATTACTCAAGGAGCCAGAATATATATATTTTTTATGGGGTCTAAGATGTTTCACACGGAACGACAAACTAAGTATACCCTCATTCACCACTAGTTGTGGAGGGTATAAAAAGGTTTAATACAGATTCTAAGCGATTTGTATCAACTATGACAATGTTTGATATCCACATACCTGTTTCACCCACTTTCTCAATATTATCTTTTTTACACAAAATTTCTAGCTTATCTTTTAATCTAACCCGAAGAGATAAAAGAATTCTTTTATCCTGGTTTGCCATTGTCATTATACGCAATTAATTTTTCAGAACTCTGACCAATATTAATATTTTTAAAAGTAATAGAACATTCACCATGGCTTCTGTGTCTGGCTTGAATGAAATTAATCTTGTTTGAATTTCGACATTCTCAAACCACGTGTGATTATTACCTTTGTTAACTATTGAGTATGTATATGGGGAACGATGTTTGGCATTAAGCAGATTACTTACCGAAATATTGTCAAATACACGTTCATGATACGGTACTAAAAACGGATGTTTACGAGCGTATTCTTTTATTTTACTACATCTTTCGCTGTAAAAGGTTGAATATGAAAATAAATAAAAACAAGACCATAAAAAAAGTTTTAAATACAATTTAATTATAGTAAAAAAAAAAAAGTAAATTTTAACACTGTTTATATCCAATGTTAAAATTTAAAAAAAGAAAATCTAAAAAGGCTATATGATACCTGGGAGCTAATTCTGGCAGTCGACATCGAATACGGTTTCGATTCGGAACCAATTTTATTTCTAATTCCTTCAGTCGATACTGAATAAGTCGAAATCATTTTTTTAGTGTTGTCAAAACCTAAATAAATGCGATACAACACTGAAAAAATAATTTCGATTCGTTCAGTATCGGCAGTTGAAATAAAACTGCTTTCGAATCGAAAAACTATTCGATTACGACTGCTAGAGTTAGTCCCGTAATTCAGACTATGCGCCACGTAGCCCAGAAATATTTTATGAAACAGAAAATTGGTGGGTGACAAATGCTTTAGAGACGTTTGCAAAGTAAAGAATGTCGCACGAAATGTAAAATCAAGCAACAATTTGCTGTTCCTTTTTAAAATGATTCGTAAAAATTTTCTAAATTGTATAGGTAACTTTGAATTTAAGGCTTAAACGTCAAATTGTGGATTGTAGCTTGCAACTTGCAACAAAAACCATCTGAACATATACGAGTTTTCAAGAGCACACCAAATAAAATTAGGAATATTTAAATATTAAAAGCCAAATTTTTACTACCAAAAATTTTATAGCAAAAATATGTTTTGTTTTTAAAATTTTAGAATCGGATTAATCAAAACTACATATTTTAAAAACTTTGTTTAGAAATAAAAAAATACATAAATTTTTAATTTTATAATAAAATTTAAATTTTATTTATGTTTTAGTTTTTTTTTTTAAATTTTTTTAAGTGTAGTCTGTGTGATGTTCAAAACATGTTTTTCCTATATCTATTTCTTCTATTCATCAATTCACTTACCGTATATTTGGATTTTGTGGATAAGACATGCTGATTTTAATGACAGAACGAAATGAGTTTTTGTCCAATGATTTGTTCTTCTCCTTTCGTATATAAGGATCTAAATAGTCTGTCAACAGATAAAAAGAAATCAGAAAAAAATAAATAAAATATCAAAATCCATTTGTAATCATTAAACAGTGATTGAGAGCAAACAAAATAAACTACAAGGTATACAGGAGGGTTGTTCTATAAATTCTGATATAATACTGTATTTTACCACTTTTTACATATGATCATAACAAATAATCTTTCCCTTATACTTACTTCTCTCCATTATATTTACACGTCTTTTAGAATCATAAATTTCATCATCCACCGATATAATAATATAGTCACCAGCTTGCAACAGCTTACGATTTTGCATGCAGCGCACAAAGTCCACCATGGCAATGTGTTCACCAATAAAAACATAAACTTTACATCACATTTCCATAAGCCCATAATTAAAGTTCATCCGAGACACATGGACACACACACACATACATGAACATATATTTTTGGAGGCACATGTAAAAAAAGGGATGAAAATAAAGGAAATAAAAGAGAGCGTATGTAAAACTTTGTAAAATGGAAATATTTAATTTGTTGTAAATTTGTACAAAATCAAAGATGTAGTTGTATGCATAAATATTACGGAAATTTCGATGTTATCTCGTTTTTCCGTAAAATTGGTACCAGCGATGGGCAAATTGAAAAAATATATCGATATTTATCGTATCGATATTTTTTAAGAGTATCGATATTTATTAATTAAAAATATCGATATATCGATGTATCGAACGTATTAAGCTGAAATGATTACCAAATTTAAAAAACTTAATATACATATATCAATACATATTTACATATGTACAAACATATTACATGTA
Source organism: Pollenia amentaria (assembly GCA_943735925.1). Classification (NCBI taxonomy): domain Eukaryota; kingdom Metazoa; phylum Arthropoda; class Insecta; order Diptera; family Polleniidae; genus Pollenia; species Pollenia amentaria. Next base: position 195,488,645 of record OX031007.1, on the reverse strand, counting down.
ATTCATTCTAACTGTTTATTGTTTCTTTTAATTTCAAATAAATTCACTTAAACAAAAACCAATTTTAAAATTTAGTTTTTTATGTAAGTTATGCGAACGAAGTTTTCGTTTGAAATCGAGGGACCGGCAGTTAATTCTACAATAAAAAAAAAATTCAGAAAAAAAGTTTATTCGCCATATAAATTTCTAAAAAAAATGTATTTGGATTATATAAGGCCGGATTATACACTGCCGGTAAACGAAACTTGTGTCACATACTATACATGTCAACTGTGCAATATTTTATTTTTAATATATAAGAACATGCTCAAATAAAAAAAAATTCAATACATATTTTTTTTTATTATTAATATTCCCATGAGTCTATTGTTGCTATTTCGCCATAATTAAGGCGGTTCTTTGCACAAACAGTAGTGTTAACGTTCGTGCTTACTAAAACCCTCATAAAAGAAATAATAAATGGCATTAAAACCGCTAGTTTGACGTAAAAATAGCTAATTTGGCATTATTTACGATAAAAACAGGGCTGTCAAAACAACAAATATAGCTACCCTGCTTATTTAAACGCGCTGTCAAAATCGGATTTTTCAATTGCAAAGCGTTGACCCTGCGCTATTTAGGGATGCTTCATACAAATTGTATCGGCATGAGGATTTTTGACAGTTAGAAAACGCGTTCCGCTCTTGTTTAGGTATGGCTGTTAGTTAAAAAACATATGATACAATTCTTAAAAAAACAACAATATTGTAAACATTTGAGCAACGGTTAAATTGTTGAATTTTATTATAAAGAGATCTTAAAAATATCGAATTCGATAGTCGTAGATAAATATCTTTTTGTAATATCGGCGATATATATCTATTATAATTTGTTTAAATATCGATATTTTGATATATCGATATTAATTGCCCATCCCTAATTGGTACTGTTCTTATGCTATTCTATGGTTCATTGAAGATCTGCGACCCCAGAATTATGTGCCGGGATTAAGGCATGCATTAAAGCTGCATATTTGTTTCAAGTTTTGTATCCATAACGATATTTCAAGCTTTCTAGCGATAAAGGTAATTTTGGATTTAAATATTTTTTTAAATTGCGACCTATAGTTAGATAATAAGGGGGACACGCGGATATCAGACGGACAAACATGGTAAGATCGTTTTAAAACTTAAACAGAAAAAATGAATTAACATATTAGTTAGAAAATTGTACCGTTAATAAACTTCCGTACTGATTTTCCGCCTGCGAAAAATTGATCATATCAATCAACATATTTGTAAGTTTGAGCTTTTCTTGCTTTGAGTTTCAATCAATAGGCTTAATTGAAATGTGACCACTAGCAAAAAAGGCTACATGAAACGTTAATTGAACACAGTTAATTGAAACAATTAAAAAAATTGTTTGAAACTTTAATTCAACATAAGATATTTTGAATTTTGTGTGTATGTGTTCATATTTTCAAATATACACACAAACACTCACTGAAAAATAAATAAATTTCTCCAATCAACAAATTTATACCAAATTCATAATATGAAGCAAACAATTTGTTGATTTTGCACCTATTACCAAACTGATTATATTGATTACTAAAAATTCTAAAATTATGAATATTTTTTTTCAATAAATGATATTTTGAATTTTTATTAAAAAAATAATCAAAAAACTTTGCCATTTCAAGCAATGTGTTAATTTATTTAATAAAATATTGACGATTGCCAACAACAGTTCTACATATTGAAACTATTTTTTTTTTTTAACGAAAAAAGTCAATTAAGATATTTTGTTATATAATAAATATTTTAATTGAAAATTTATTTCAAAACAACTAAAATGTTAATTATATCAAAATTAAATTTTTAATTTTCTTTCAACTAAAAAAATAATTGATTCAATTATCTCATTAATAACATTTAAATACTTTTTAAAACATTTTTAAATTGATAAAACACTTTAAAAATTAAATTAAAATATCTTTAAAAAAGGACTCTAAACTTAAAAAAAAAATTGTATTGACAATAAACAAACAAAATTATTCAACATAAAACGGCTGTTTATCACAAATTGGCAACGTTTGGCAGCTTGTTGACAAGAGTTTAGCAAATCGTTAGCCAGAGTTTGGTAGGTGTATTATGAATAAACTTTGTGCTAACTTCATGCCAAATTTTCGTTATGAATACGGTTGCAACTCTTCGGAGTTTCTATGCAACTTACTGCCACAGTTTGAATACACACAACAATTTCGCCAATCTTTTTTTTTTCAATTAAACCATTAATCAAAAATAAAACCAGTTTTAATGTAAAATTTAATCAAGTGAATTAAACGTTTATTAATTTCAACAACATTACTGCAGCAAGCATTGTTAATATCAAAAAATATTTAATTGATACTAATTATTTGTTTACTGCACAGAAAAAAAATAAAAGTTGATTTCAATAAAAAAAATTGTGATAGAATTTAAAAAATTAATTAAATTTGCACCAGTTAACAAAAAAATAGTATCAATTAAACCTTTAATTCACTTGATTGAATTTTTTATTAAAACTTTGGCGAATTTTTTCTGTGTGGTGCAAACTTAATTAATTTTTTAATTAACATCCCAAATTTTTCAATTGAAATCAATTTCTGTGTACGATTGGCTGAAAAAACTTAAAATAATCGGTTCACAAATTGCTGACTTACTCGTATGTATAAAATATTCATTTAAAAAACACGAATCATTGGAAACTAAAAAAATTCAAAGAATTTAAAAGAATGGAAAATTGTCCCTTCAAAATGGTGAAGAGTATAAGATTCGGCAAAAACGAATATATCACTCTTACTTATATTAATTTATAGGCGGCATGAAATAACCCCCAAAGAATTAACTCCCCAAAAACAAAATGAAATAACCCCCCAAAGCCTGTGCCTTATTTTATATGAAATGAACCCCCAGTTTTGGAAACAAAACCAAACAAAAATAAATTAATACCCTAATTTTTGGGGTCCTGATTCATATGAAATAAGACCCCAATTTCTGAAATTAAATAATACCCGAAAAAGTGCAATAAAATTAAATGTATAGGTTTGGTTTTAGGCGATTTCACGCGATATATAGCATGGTTGAGACTTCGGTCGGACGCAAGGATTTTCTCCTCTATGGTATAACAAATACCGGCTTCGCTTACTAGAGCTTCGCTGCGTAGCCGGCCATCGGTCAGCGATAAGGCCGATTTTAGGAGCTTCAATAAGCGACGCCGATGTTTGATATACCATAGAGGAGAAAATCCTTGCGTTCGGCCGAAGGCCATCTATGCAGAGAAATTTTAGTTAGCGAAGCCAGACGAGAAAATCCTTGCTTCCGAAAACGTTTTCGCTATAAATTTAAAAACGAAATAAGCTCACAAAAAATATATTGGAGCTTTATTTCATAATGATTTTTGGGGGTTAATTCCATATGAAATAATTCCCCAATTAAACGAATGAAATAACACCCCAAACAAAATGACATAATCCCAAAAATCGTTGTTGTTGCTTTCTGTACAAAGTTTTGGAGGGTTATCTCATTTATTTTGGGAGTTAATTCTTGGGGGGTTATTTCATGCCGCCACATTTATATGTACATATATTAAGGTTGGGCAGCTTTTAGGTTAGAAAGTAAATTAACTTAACCCATAAGCGACCAATGATCCCATTTGGGAACATGAACAAATAATTGAATAAATAATAATTGAATAAATAAAATTATATTTTTTCGAAAATAGCTATGTAACAATCTTTAAAATAAAAATCTTTTTTGGGAATTTTCTAATGAAATATGATGTCGGGCAAATGTCCACATCTAGCAAGTCGGCAAGCGTTCACTAATTTCGCAAAATCTTTCAAATGGCCCCAGAGAAAACAGTGCACCGGGGTCAAATCACAAGAAGCAGAAAGTTCTCACGCAATAACGGAATTATTTGGCCGGATGTGTGGCTCGTCGCGCGGTCTTGCTGAAACCACAGGTCTCTGATCTTAACATTAGCCAATTGCTACCACAAAAAATCGTTCTCAAAAGGAACCTGATTAAGAGCAAAAGCTGCTCGAATTTTACAATGTGACACAGTAAAATTTTTACAATTTTGATGGTAAATTTTCACAATTAAAAATCGTTGTTCAAGATTGCAGCGTTCCATGTTAAAAATTTCACTAATTTAATGCTAAATGATGACATACTTCCTAACCAAAAGTCTGCCCACCCTTCACTTATTTAATATTTGGCATTTTCAGTTATGTTTTTAGTTATTATATTACCAATAAATTATTTATTAATTAAACTCTTTTTTAAATTTTAGATAACAAACAGCTTCCGGTTCAATATTTTTTCATTAAAATTATTTTAATTTCATAATTAGCGGAGTAAATGTCAAAATAATGTATAGCACAATAATACTAATAAGCTCTTATTTTCTAGATAGCAGCCAAATGAATGTAAAAATTTCGATATTAAATTATGGGTTAGAGAAAAGTTTAAAAACTGCTTTTGAACTTTCAAATTCAGACGTTGTTGCCCAAAATGAATATTTTTCAATGCAAATGGAATTCAGCGATTTAATGACAATTTTTATTTGTAAAAAATAAACAAAATAAAAAAAGTTTTATCAAATGTTTTCCCTTCTTCTTTTAACTTAAACATAATTAAATTTCTTAAACAATTCGTTTTAAATAAATCCTGCAACAATTGTCTATCAAATTAAAATGAACATTGTCAACTTACTGCGTGTCGTTGTATAAGTTTCATCGATAATCTTTTGCATTTTGATTAAAGTTTTTTCGGTGGGTATGTAATCGGAAATTTCCTTGAAATGTGTAATTGTAAAATTTTCAGCCTCTGCTAATTCCTGTTATATAAAAGAGAAGGAAAACAAAGAAAAAAAATTATACAGATATTTAATAAGCAAATGAAAACCAGTAAGAATTTTATAAAGAAATTTAATAAGCAAATGAAAACCACTACGAGTCTAACACAAATACTATTTGTTATTGACGAATCATTAATACCCTCCACTAAGATTTCGAATTTTTCGGAAGTGGAATTTGAGTGGATCTAAGATAAATAATGAATAAATTTTTATAAAATCTGACATCACAATTTCTAGTTACATAAAACTATTGTGTGGTAAACTTCATGACAGTACACGTATTATTAGCTCTGTTCCACATGCATAAACAAACAGTCCGAACTTCTAGATAACAAATTTTGTGCAATTAAGAGAGTAATTAAGGGGACAATTTTTTTAATTACCTGTACAAACTTGTACGAACTTTTTCTGGGGAAGTTCGGGCAAGAATTAAACGAAACGATGTTTTTTGTTTACATATGAAACTGATAAATTTATCGAGAAATTTGCAAGTAAAAAAGGTTAGCTTTTATTAAAAAATATATTAAAAAGCAAAATGGCAGGTTTTAATGAAAAGGTTAAGGTGGTAAATACATGAGTGCATACATATTTTAATTTTACTCCGATTAGTCCGAACTTGCCCGAGATCTTGTGGAACACACCTATTGTATTGTGTTAGTATTCGTGATGATTGTGGATAAAGAAATCGTGGCAATTGAATCTGCCGCCTTTCTCGCCTGGACTAGCCCTCATCAGGCTGCCAACTTTAAAGAGTCGTAGAACTGTGCTAAATATTTCGTTTATTTTCAAAATAATAATTGGCGACGTATGCTCTGGAATCTTAATCAACAATATAATATTAAGTGTTCCTAAACGCCCATCACGTCATTTGTTTCCATAATAAGTTACATTTTTTAGAGCTTTTTATGCTGATCCGTTTAGAAGGATGTGTAGCGAGTTCATTTAAAAATTTATTAACTATTCTTCTAGTCCCACAGATATTTAATCTTATTTATTAATCTATTTAAACAACATTATGCATATAAATGCATTTGTCAATTTATGCAATGTCGATTATACGTATTTGACAACGACATATGAAGACACTGTCGGATAAATTTAAAATTAATCTGTGACTAGCTTTAATAGCGATATTGCATGAACATAGAAAATTAACATGTCAACACATGCGACACGTGCATACAACCCAGGGTGCTTAGCGCCGTTATCGCTCCAAAATAAATTGGTTCCATCAACTATAAAACAGCTTACACGTCAAATTTGACGTTGGATGCTGCCGTAAGGACATCACATGACAGAACCAGATGGAAATTTTTAATTGAAGCCGTTTTGCGCCAAGATGAAGAAAAGCGAATCATTATCATTCGTTGCGGTTTTAGGCGTATCAGAGTGTATACCAAAATTGAGATTTGCTATATGGGACCTGCCGAAAGTTACGCTATTGTTGATAAATAATGGCAATTTAACTGTTTTGAGGCGAACCTAGCGGTTTTATCTCCTTTTTTTTATTTATATTATGTGAGTTTTATTAAACAGGAAAGTTAATACTACTGCTCTTGACTCAACGTTGACGCTTTTATTTAGGTATGGTATTGCAGCGTAACAGCTAAGCGGAAGAAAACGTTCCGCCTTCCGCTCTTATCTTATATTAGGTATGGCTGTTAGGAGTACTTAAGTTGCATGTACACGACATGTTTTTTATATCTGACTTGTCAAATTTCCCGCTGCAAAATACATACATGTCGTGTGTTACCTTTAAAACATTGCATCTGTAAAAGTCAGACACAAAGTCATCTGACAAAATTTCAATTAGAGCGTGCTCTATTTTCTTCTGACAAACCATCTGACATCAGCTGTGTCGGCAATATATGCCGGGAAGAAACCCGCAGCGGCGGTGCATTGTTGACGGAATCATTAGCCGGCTTAAGTTAATATTTAACAATACCGATATATGTTTTATCATTTCACCATTGAATAGAAATTATGTACATATATAAATAAAAAACGCATGAATATAATATCCTAAATTGGTATCTTCGATTTTTGTGGCGGCAGCACGCTATTTTGAAACCAAGAACTACTTTGGTTTATTCCATAACTACCGAGAAAGAACATAGACAATGTCATAAGCAAATTACATGTACGTTTGTGTTGTTAATGTTATTAACCTTCTGTAAAACAGCAATTTTGACAGACATTCACAATTACATATGACGTCTACGGGCACCTTTAGGAGTATAAATTGACATTAAAACTACGTTTTTCTATAAAGTTATTGGGAAGTGAATTGTTCCACGGATTGGCCTACCTAATTTTCCCTGATTCACCACTAGTTGTAGGGGTATGTAGAGGTATTAAACTTTTTATTATTTCCGTATTTTTTAAACGGTATTTAAGCGGTATCGGTATTAATAACCGTATCGGCTTCCAACCTTGGTTTTACTACAACGGACTGTATGTCTAAGTCACTCATGTTTGGTAAATTAAGTAAGAATATAATTTTTAATTTTATTTGTAACAAATAATAAAATATACTTTTACGTCTTACGTCCAATTTCACCAAGTTCAGTTAAAACTAACTATTACTTTAACTTTCAGTTAACAATATGTTTTTGACATCTATAACTGATAGTTAATGATAACTGAACTTGGTGAAATTGTCCGTAAGTATATTTCAAAACACAATTGAGAGCCGTTCCTTTAAATAAATAGTTTTTTACAATGCTAAGGAATATTTTTGCAACAATCAGTATACGATTTTGAAGGACTTTGAGCGTTTTTTTGGAAGTGGGTTTATATAGCAGCTCTGACTAATTGTAAAAATATTTCAGGCCTCCATTCCTTTTCCAATAATTTATCATAAAAGCAATTGGTATGTCTTACATCTTTTGGGAGTGAGAACAACAGACGTTCGGATGTAAATAAAGAATTTCGTAAGCACCCAGAGACAAAAGATTAAATGTGTATTTATGTAGTATGTATATACCTTAGAGTACACACTCAATTAATCGTTGTTCGATTAATCGAAGAAATTATTCGTCATTATTTGATCGAATAATTAAAATAGTCAATTTCAAATATTGAATATCACGAACAATTTATGTCAATTAATCGATTAAAATTCATTTCTTAGAAGATTCTACTTGTTTCATATGAAAATATTTTTTTTTTTAGATTTCTAACTAATAAAATACATAACAATTAACCGCAATAACATGTTGTTATATTTTGTATCTATTCTGAACATATTTAAGTCCCTTTTTAGATGTAGGTGTGTGTGAGAATATTATGTAATATACGATTAACTACTAATTCGATATGTATGAATTTTCGTACTAAAATAGCGCTTTTTCATAATGAGTTTGACGTTCATTGTGAAAAATTCATCAGCTTTTATAAATATGTAAACCAAGTACATACTTTCAGATTATGAGTTACCTGTTGTTACCCGACCTTCAATTTCCAAACGGCTTAACGAATTTTGACATTTTAGGTATTGTTAGATTTGACTTAGAAACCGAAGTCACATTAGAAAGGAATCACGGATTGTTGGCGCAAAATAGTAATACCCCAGGAAAAACTTTTTGAATTTTGGTAATAGGTCGTAGTTATTTCATACGTTACCTGGTAAGTAGTTGTCATTACAATTGTCATTATTCTGAAAACCTCAATAGTACTTGCTAGTAATGACCTCAGTAAGTACTTTTCACTACTATTATTTTCAGTTATGAATATTTGCTTACTAATAATCAGCTAAATAACTACTTATTAGTTGTTTTGTTTTCAGTACTGAATATTTACTTACTGGTAACTAGCTCCATAACTACTTATTAGGTCTATTACCTAGCGCTCATTAAATAAAAACTGGTTTTTTTTTGGCTTCTAGTAAGTATATTGTAAGTATTTACAATTCAACTTAATGGTAGTTAAATAATAACTAGATATTTTGTGACTTCTAGTAAGCATATTGTAACTACTGAATTCTGTGGACAACTCGAACAAAAATAAGTAGTTATTCAGCCGAAAAATAAGTGGTGTTTACATTTCTCCAACATTACTTGCTGACTTACCAGGTAAGTAAGGTTTTTGCTGGGACGTTAAAGAAATAAATTACCCAAACATATAGAGTAGAACTTTAAAATGAAGAAAAATAAAGTTATCAGCCATGTTCGCTAAATCGATTACATATGAATAAAATTGAAATCGAACAATCTTTGAAAACGATTGATTTAAAAAAAAGTAACTAAGAATCTCAATTAATTTCAGTTTTACTTTATTTTCAGGAATAATATATTAGTGAAATTGAATTGTGAACAAAAAATTTGTTTAAATAGGCTGGACCTCTCATAAAAATACCGCGAAAAAAACGTCTAAAATAAAATAAATAATTAAAAATAATTTATAAATGTATGAGATGAAAGCCTACGTTGAATTCCCGTATTAAGTTCATAATCTTGTTTCGGTCTCTTTAGCCCCTCGTTTTGTTGTTAGCTGTATGTTTTGCAGCATGGTTTTTGATTTTTTCATTATTTATTTTATTTAAAAGTTTTAAAACTGTAAACGTGGTATAAATGAATTGTTATTTTTTTTGTTTATTGTTAAACTATATTTTTATTTTATTGTTTTTTTCTGTTAATTAATATAATCAAAGTATCAAATCAAATAGACATGTATGTTTTTCCTATTGGAAAAACTTATTTAAATTATTCGAGTTATTCGAACATACTAAAACACTTATTTGATGAATCGAGCAAAATTAAAATTTAAAAATCGATTAATTCCTTACTCGAAAAAAACCAAAATTCAAATAATTGGATACTCTAATATACATACATATGTTCATGCATATGTACATACCTTCATTTTATAAAGTCTAGATAAATATTATTCAGTGCTTCATACGAAATAACAAACTTAACTTTACTTGTGTTGATTTAGGGTATAAAAAATTCTACAATAAATAAACAAGTAAGAAAACAAATCTAAGAAAAGTCTGTCAGACATTTATTTTTGCACAAATCATTTTGGGTTTTTGTTTTCATTTTCCTTTTGCCAGACACGCAAAATTAATTAATTGCACTTGAAGTTCAAGCAACATTTGTTGCCATAAACATCCAATGAAAGGTTTGTCATTTGATGCCAAAAGAAAAACAAGAAAAAAAACTTATTAAAATTAAAAAGAATTTTTGTAACTGCAACCATCTGGAAATCAGGGATGGGAACATTAATACCAAATACTAGTTATAGTTAAAGCATGAACAATGGAAAATTTAGTCATTACTTTAAGTTAAAACAATTTAAGGTTCATCGGAGAATTTTCATTATGATTTTATTTTTTTGGAAACCTATTTCTATTAAATATGCATATTAAAGCGGGATTCGGACTTATTTATTTATTTATTTTATTTGGAACTTCTACAACAAAAAATTTGTTTTAGTGAGTAGAAATCTAATGACGTTATGATCAAATATATTTATCAATAACATTACAGTAATTTTGTCTTAGCTGCACAATCTCCTTTGCACGATTTTTTGTGCAGCTAAATCAAAAGTGCAGGTATCTTAAATGTATTTATCTGCCTTAATGTGCAGGTTCACAATTGTGGTTAACTGCATAAAAGTGCAGCTAAAGTAAAGTGCTTAAAGAAGAATAAAAAAATATGTATTTACGACTCAACTTATGACAACTAAAAACCGCAGAATATGAAATAGAACTCCCAACAATGACGTTCAAACATCCTGTAGTCATTTGTTATGCATTTTTAGAATGAAAGAGGTAGCCAAATTGGTAACAATAAGATTTGCTATTCCTTTCATATAATCGTGGTAATGTAACCTGTATGTAGATACATGCAAACAAAATAACTGAATTATAATCATGCCAATTTGGCTTGTTTGCAATTTTTGTTTTTATGAACTACTTAAATTGGATATTTATGTAAAAAAGGAGCCACCATATTTTTATATACTCGTATGTGCAGCTAACTTTGATGTTTTATATGCAAATATTTTAAAGCTGTCCAAAAATATGATAAATATGCAGGTGTAAAAATTGCACGTAAACAAGGATTTTGAAGAATTATTACAGAAAATTTGTATTTTGGGCAGTTAAGTCAAAGTGCAATTTAATTTTTTATATGAAGATAATTTTGAAATGCCAAAAATGTTGGGCATTTATTTTAAATGTGCATGTATAGAAAGGAACTTGTATGGGATTTTAAAGAATAATGCCAAAATTATTAATTTTGTGCAGTTAAGTCAAAAGTGCACGTAAACAAAAGGCAGTTAAGTCAAAACTATGTATAGTATATAAGGGAGAAAAAAATGTGTGCCAGTCATCCCTTATAATAAAAGGGATATCAATCAAGTTTCGAAACTTAAAAAAAATTGTTTGCCACGCCCCATAATAAAGCGCTGTCTATACATATCCCACATCTCATCATTTTCTATTATCTCATCGTATCACATTTTATTACTAATGTCTTGAACGTTGCTTTATAATGATATACTGTATGTATGGTGAGATCGTACTTTTAATGGCGGCGCTTTATATAAAAAGCAAATAGCGCCTTTTTTTGGGACGTGCCAAAAAAAGGAAATTTTTTCCTGTCGTAGAAACTTCATTGACACACATATTTTTCATTCTAGGAGGTGACTGGCACAACTTTTTTTCGACCCCCTTAATGCACATGTAGTTTTACGTAGTTTTCGATTATAGTTACAGTAGTACAAATGTATGTGTTACATTTGAAATTTTTTGTTGGTCTTTCTTACCTGTATGGCTCGTGCAACTTCAGAACCCCATACTGGCTTGGAACTCACAACAATGGCAAACTTTTGCCAGTGAAAAGCACTCAAAAGGCTTATGACACTTTTTGAAACCTGCAGGTAAAAAGAAATTAAGAAAATAGAGAAAATAAATAACGTGTTTTCACAATTCTATTGTTTACTAAAAAAAATAAAATTCTGTTAAACTTTAAATTCCTCTTTAAAAGAACAAAAAATAATTTTTAAAAGCGAGAAAATTTATTTTGTTATTTATGTAATTTTATAAACATATGTATGCACAAATATGCTACACAATTTTGAATTACAGCAAATTTTTGATGCCAATAAATAAGGGAGATTTATATTAGTAGGTGTGTTCTACAGGAATTGGACTTATTAGAGGTATACAAGTTTTTTTTTTCGGTTTAGACCAGCACTCAGAGGATGGCCTCTATTAATGGCATTGGATTGTTTTAGAACTAGGAAAAAAGGTTATGGGAAGAAGGAAAGAGGTTTTTTTAAATCTATTGAAACAAATTTGAATTTTCAGATATTTATATCGGATGAGCAACATGTAGAATAAAGTAATACCGTACTTTTCGTTTATAGTCACTACCGGTTTTAGTCGCATTCGCGATATAATCCATTTTATCTGTATTTTCGTTATAGTCTTTTTTACCAATATAAGCACATTTGCCATATGCCATCTATCAGCGGAGCAAAAGTAAAGCAAATTATTAGCGTTATAGTCATTTAAGCAAAATGTACTAATTTCTTCTTAGTTTTCTGAACCCCAAACCGTCTAAAGAACTAACAATTAAATTAATTTTTGTCAACAACTCTTTTCTCGAAAAAATTGGTTTTTGCTGTTGCCGAGTAAAATTGATATAAAAAGAAAAAAGTTTTTTGGTTAAATTTTTTGAAAAATTACCGTCGTATTTCGTGATTTTTAGAGTAATTCTAATAAATATAAGTAGGACTCAAAGTATGACGTACATAAAACGGAATATTTTTTACGAACCTTTAAAACATGATCGTTTTGAAAACATGGCTGATTATTTTTTTATACAGTATGCAACTCTGTCGCAAAACCATTTTTATTTTCTATATTCACATAACTTGATTATATCTGAATTGCTTTATATGTCCCATAGTGGCATATATGTGAATTAGGCTCATAGTCACCATAGGGATATAGTCCATCATTTGTTTGCCACTTAAGGTTGTGACTATAAGCGAAAAGTACTTTATACAGTAGAAGTTGCAAAAAGTCGTGTAAAATCGATATAAATTGTAAAGATATGAAAAAAGCAAAATGGCAAAAATGTTGTAAGCCAATCCATTAATTACTATAGCTTTTGTATAATACACTTCCTAAAATACACTAGGGCTTTCAAACTTTTGTTAGAAACCCCCACATTTGGTAAAAACTCAATTGATTTTTTTACTTTCTCTTGGCAATACACCACTGGATTAAAATATCGTAAGGCCTTAATTACGATCAGACCAGCAATTCATACCACAGTAAAACTTGAGGTACATAAAAGGGCGCCAATATTGTAAATCATTGTGACTTAAACAATTTATAGTATTTTGCAGAATTTTGCATTTAGGGCCACTTAAAATACAGTACTTAAAAGAACTATTTACCAGAATCGGGTTAACACGCTACACTTCGTTAGAATAAAAGTAAATTAGATAGCCTAGTTAGCTAAGCCTATCCATACGATAGTCTAAACTACTTGTTAGTAATAAAAATATAATTTTCGACAATGGACCGTTTTTAAGACTAAAACAAAATTATGTGTGATAAATTTATTAGCTTAATAAAAATGTACGTTTTTGCAAAAGAAAAATTATGCTCACGCAGAGAAAAATCAGATTTTAATATGGTCACCTCAAACAAAACTATTTTTAAGAGTATTTTAAGCTTATTATGTTTAATGTAATCATACTATTGTCACCTTAAACCATATAATAGTTAAACTAGTACTCTATTAATAAGCTACAATCATATTATGGTTGCCTCTGAGCATCTTATATTTTAATATGACAATAGTTTGTTTTTAAATTAACAATAGTCGTGTTCTCCTCTCCAAAAGCCACAAGCTTTGGTTAAAAAACAATCAAGCTATTATAAGTTTTAAACATATTTTAGTTAATATTAACCCATGTTGTGGTTCGGAGGCAACCATAACATGTTCGGAGGCTTCTTGGCGGAAGACTAATTTAACCATAATGTGGTTGTTGGTGTCAACAAGATGGTTAAATTAAACATTTTATGTTTAAAATTTTCTTTAAAAATAGTTTAATTGAAGGTGACCACATCGAAACATGTTTTTCCTCTGGGTGCTAATGTAAATTTCTTCTATGCAGCTTAAGCCCTTATGACACTACATTTTTTATTCATTGAATTGATATAGAATTGATGGAAAGAAACAGTAAATGTTGGAAAGAGCAAACTATAAAAAATGTAAACAGAATTTTTTTTTTATTTTTTCTTTTGTTTTGATTTTATTCATTTTACTAAATGTTGTCAACTTTTCGTTTATAGGAAACATAAAAACAAAACAAACAAAAAGCTGTTAATCGCTGAATTTCCACATTAACCTCTGATTATGCAACACTTTTAATATTTCAAGCTTGAAATGTCAATTTTAGGTTGAACAATTTTACATTATTTTTGACATAACTTCATTTTTTATCGATAACTTTAGTAAAATTTTTGACAGTTTGCTATTAATCTTAATACAGCTGAACTCTTTGCACTTGGTAAATTTTTCTATTACATTATATTTGCACTGTTCACCAAAACTAGAACAATGCATTAAAAATGTAGTGTCATAAGGCCTTTAGGATTAAAATCCATTAAAATCCAAAACAAATTTTAGATCCTTTAGAAGCAAGAAAAGTACATGAGCGCTCATATATGCGCTGGCTATTACATACTATTTAGAAGCAGCAGAGAAGCGAAAACCATTGAAATGAATTTTAATTTAGGTAAAACCAATGATTTAATAACTCACGAACAATGTTCTAAGTGCTTCTGTTAAATCATTGTATTGCAATAATTTTAAAATGTTTTTACGAAATATGAACGAACATAGAAATTAAATTTTTTTTGTAACGCAATCAGTCATCAAATGGTTTTTTAGCAGAGAGCAAAAAATAGTGCTTTCAAGTGGGAATTCGCCACATAAAAGTCATTGCTCTTGTAGGCAGGTTTGTAAGGGGATATTGTGCTTCTCTCACTTACCAGGAAGCTTCTTTTTTACTGGGTTGGTTAAGCAGACAAAGAGTTAGGGCAAACATGAAGGCCAACCTTCTTAAAAATTTTATATTTTTGTTTAGATTACACAGTCCATATTTACAATTAAGAGCCAATACAAATTAATTTAATTAATCTAGAAAATAGAAGTCAATCATCTAGTAACTAGAAATCACAGAACATCATTTTTGGCAGTAGAAAATTCAAGAGACTTATGAACTCACTTAAACAAATTTATTTTTAAGGGTTTTGTAAGAGTTATTTGAACAGAATTTTATCCGGATATAAAATTCTATATGTAGTCCTAATCTGACTTTTGGTGGGGAGCCTTTAGAGCAGTGATGTTATACGTAGGGGAAAAAATCCCTATTCGTAGGGATTTTCCTTCAAAAAAAAAATGACTTTTTGAAATGTAGGAACTTTTGCGTAATGTGGTAAAACTGCATACATTTGGCAACCTTTTTAGATTTTTGATAGCGTACTAATAAAATTGTGGATGCGGCAACATAACTAATCGTTAAACTTCTCTGAGTCATCGCTTGCCGACATTTCAGCTTTAAATTTGACTTTAATTTTATAAGAATCTCTTTTACAAGAATGGAGGTCTTTTGAACTTAATTTTCCAGAGCAAGAAATATATAATTTTTAAAATAAAGAACACCGCTCCTTTTTACAAGACGAATGTAAAAATTGTTATACCAGCCAGTGTACCGCAACTTATTAAAAAAAGACATTTAGCCCTATACATGTGTACGATTGTAAGGATATCAAGATTCAAAATTAATACGGGAAAACAATTAATTTTACTAATATCCAGACAAAATTTAAAAATACATAGATGTGATTTGAAGCTATCATTTTGTTTCATAATCAAATATTTTAGGAATCAGCTTCTCGAGCAATAACCTCATTTTTTGATTATAAGTGATACTCTCGTTGTGATACTCTACTAGGGTGTTCATTTAATCGGGCTTTTGCTTTAATCGTTTAATCGCTCAATTAATTAACCGAGGTTTTAGTTTAATCGGCTAATAATCGGTTAAATTTGTAATTGAGCGGTTAACCGATTAATAATGTTTTTTTTTTTATAAATTAAGTAATTTCAATAATTAAAAAGCATAAATTATTTATTATTTGGAGTTTATAAGTAAAAAGAAAACAATAACATAACAAATATAACAATTCTTGAACTAAAACGAGCAAAAAGCAATTCATAAATATATAATAGTTTTTTTTTTTTAATTAATACATAAATATTATGTATTCATTAAAAAATAAATTGTAAGATAATTGTATGAGTTATTTCAATAGAAGAGATCTTATAAAATAATCTAATATAATAATTTTTCTTTAGTTTTGATAAAACTTGACTTGAAAATTTTTTTTTCACTTATCGTATATTTTCGAGAAATCGAAAGCAACGCATAATACAGAATATCTAATTGCTCAGTATTTTTCCTGGAATTATCTAAACGAATAAAATCTTCCATTATGCATTTGAGTCCTGTTTTAATTTTTTAAAATTTTTAACTCTTCTAATTGTTTCGGTTAATTCTGTTAAAAGATTGATATAAGAAGATATGAGAAGAAACAAATAACTAAACACATACATATAAAATGTACGTGCAGCAAACACTTATTTAAAATGTAGATCACTGAACACATTCTTTGTTGGTATGAAAAAATATTTTCTAAGCACATACCTTTTGTATTTGGGACTAAACAAATAATTAAAACACAAAAAAATATGTTTTAATAGTACAACAAATTAAAAATTTTGTTACATCGGTTAATCGGTTTGTTATATTAATTTACCGGCTTACTCGTTAATCGAAAATAGGCAATTTTAAATTAAGCGATCGGGTAGTAATTAATCGGTTAACCGATTAACGATTAACCTAATGAATACCCTAGTGGAAACACACATAAACAAAATTGTCTCTTACAAAAATACACATGAATTGATGGAACTTTATAACGCCGTACTGAACAAAACTTGTGTTATTAAGCGCATGGTAGTGAATTAATATGACTTGTAAGTGCTATAGTTGCAGGCCTCTGACTTACACATTTGCTTAAACCAGCGCATGTACTTTATGGTTGGGGTTTGGTCTTTAAACGTTACATAAGTTAAAAAGCAACATAAAAATTATTAGTATGTGTTTTATCACATGCATATTTTTCAGTTTTTTTTTAGGTTAATTTGCATGCATCTATTAACCTTATTTTGTGCACATTTAAGCTTGCCCCGATATTAAGAGATTTATAGCAGCAAAAGTGATGTTTGAAAGTGGTTTTATCCGGAGCTATTGTTGAATATTGACCGATTGCAAAATAATTTGAAACACAACATTTATGGTTATTTTCACACGACACTGATATCGCACAAATATTTCCTAGCAATTTTGTCTTGGTAGTTTTCTACCAAGACACTTCTACTTCTACTGGATTCAAACTTCGATCACATACTGGTCTATTTAAATCTACGGCGAACAGAAAAACGTGCTGAAGACGACTAAAAAACATTTGAATTTATGACACCTTTGTAATCTCCATGTTTAAAAGTACCCATGTACAAAGATGCAATAAATTTGTACGACTTTTTAGAAAATTATAGCCAAATTTCTTTTTGCTCATTTATTTTTCAATTTGCAACAACGTATGGCATAAAAACTTAAGTCTACTACCGATCTTTGACATTAGGAATACTTAGGAAGAAAAACTTGAAAAAACTAAACCACCTGAGAGGTAACGACTATATGGAGGGTTTAGAGCTAAACCGAACCAAGTCATAAAATACATACTTGTATTTCAGAACTGGCTGGATACTTGTATTTCAGAAAATGGCAGTTCACTTACTCAAGCTCCAAATATTTTCGTATTTTCTTTATTAACTTGCTTCGCTTCAGCTGTGACCCCTCCATATTAATAAAAGTTCATTTCAAAAGTAACCTTTCAAGCCTAAATTGCTCTCCTACAAAACTATTAAAGTAGTCTCAAGGCCGAGTTACATGGAATACTTTGCACTTTTTTTTCACTGACAACTAAGTATACTGGTTTTCTAATAAGCTGTAAGGAACCTCCGATTACTCCGGGTTTGAAGCTGGAGTGCTACTCAGTCGCGTACATGGTCTTTTAAATACATAAATTTATTTACAACAAGAACACGCTTGCTGAAGTTCGGTTTTATTCTATTTTCCTCTCTGTTTCATTTATTTCTTTAACACATTTTACACAATTTTTGATTCACACCGGTTTTCTAGAGAGCTTCTGCTGCCTCGTGAAGCCTAAGTTAAACCCATAGCCAGTGCCCTACCACTCCTGCCCTTTAACTCCTACTCTTAGGTTACCATGGATGTTAATCCAAGAATGCACTAGGACCCTCTAATTTCTGGGTATATACCTCAGAAAGGGCGACAGACTAACCCTTACTAAGTGCTCTACGCTCCTCCCAGACTGGATGTTAATCTCAGTCAGGATAAATCGGATGTAAATTCTCCTCGCTATGCTGGTTGTAAAACCAGCGCCCTATTCTTCATTATCAGAGCATTGGTGTTACCAATCCACTATTTAGTTAATAGCACTGTTCATTGCTTTTCTTTGTTATATTTTTCTTTTTTCTTGCTGCCGCTGTTACAACGTCTCACTTTTAGTTCAAAACCTCAGAGCGACTTATTTTATTTCACCTCCTTATATACTAGTGTATAACTACATCAATTTTGTTTTGTATATGCTACATTTCTACTCTTCCATGTTTGTACTGCATAGGGTTTTATACCCTCCACCTCCACTAGTGGTGAATGAGGGTATACTAAGTTTGTCATTCCGTGTGCAAATTTTTTATTTTGAGTAATTCTAAGTCATTTTAGTCTGTCCATCTGTCCGTCTGTTGAAAATACGCTCACTTTCGAAAGACTCAAAAGAAAAGAACAAACTTGATGTCAAATTGTCTGTAGTAACTCTACGCAGTTTGGGATTTAAATCCAGTAAAATCCGTTCAGTAGGATCAGAGCTATAAATCAAAATGTAGAGCCGCCACCCTTAAAAATTGATAATTTTGTTCCAAAAACTAAAATAATTTTGGAATAGTGCACAGAATGACATAACATTTTGTGTAGGACTTTATGGAGATCGGTTTGTAGTTTACCATAGGCCCATATAAGCCCTGCTCCCGGAAAACAGTTTAGTACGCCTAAAACCTAAATAAATCATAATAAATTTTGATATGTAGCAATTTTATAAGACTATAAATCACACTGGTACATTTCGTGAAGATCGGGCCATAAATTACCATTAGCCCCAAGTTAAAACTACACTCGGAAAACAGTTTATTACGTCTAAACCCGTAAAAACTAATGCAATCATAATAAAACTTAATACTCCATAGTTTTATAGGACTTAAAATTACACTATCGAATTTCATGAAGATCGGTCCATAATCTACCCTAGGCCTCATATAAACCATACTCCCGGAAAACAGTTTTGTACACCTTAAACCGTAATAAATAATACAATTGTAATAAAATCTGGTATATAACAGTTTCATAAAACTAGAAATCACACTGTCAAATTTCATGAAGATCAGTCCATAATATTATATAGACCCCATATAAACCCTACTCTCGGGAAAGAGTTTATTACGCCTAAAACCGTAATTAATAATGCTATCATAATAAAATTTTATACTTCACAGTTTTATAGGACTAGAAACACTACTAATAAACTTCGTGCTGATCGGTCCATAATTCAGTGTATGCCCCATATAAAGCACACTCTAGGAAATTAAATAAATACGCCTAAAGCCAATGCAGATATAGATATTGCGGTAAAATTTTCCCCAACTTAGCTTCATATGGGTATACAAAATTTAATGCAATTTTGTGATATACGGTCCATCATTTACTTAAGATCCCATATTAGGCAGCCTTCTGAAATTCACTGTAAAAGCTAAAACTAATCTCACTGCTGTATTGAAATTTATTCTAATTTATATTTTTTAATAGCAGAAATAACTCTACAGAATTTTTGGATGATTGATCCATAATTTACTATGGGTACAATATCAATTCCCGTTTCGAAAATTATTTTAGTTCGGCTAAAACGGTTACGAATTTATATGACTAGAAATAAAAGCAAACAACTTTCTGATTGTAGGTCTATAATGTAACATATGGGCATTTCCATGTCATCGTACGTGCCATTTGTACGCCTTCAGAGCGATAGAGTTTTTGCACAAATAGTAGTAACCGAAATTTTTTTTTATCATTATGATTCATTTAGAGGGTACTATATATGAAAAAATAATTATTACATTCGGAACCTTGTTGTCCAAATTATCTAGCAAAATAGGTGCATATCGTTTCTTTTTTTTAATTTTTTACATTAAACCACAAATTTTTCCTTTATAATCAGTAATACTGCTAATTGATCGAAAAAATCTTATGGATGGTTTTGTAATGAAAAAAATGTAATATCGTTCTTGACATACCGTACATGACAGATTTTTCTCTTATAGTATTTACAAGGTATTAAATATATTTTTGATAAATATATGTATACAAAAACTTAAAACAAACAAGTAAAAAAGTATACCATATGATACCCTACCATAATATTTTACAAACAAATTTTTAAGAGTGCACCCTCTTTTTCACCCTTCGCCAATCATGGTCACCAGAACAGAATTATGCTATGAGGTTAATATTTATTTAAAAATTTTTTTGTGCAAAATATTATTCAGATATCTTCATCTATATGAGATTTGTTTTTCTTTCACCGATTTAAGGAAGGGGGTTTATATAGGACCAATGGATGACTTGGCCTTACCAGCGCAACATAGTACCTATCGTAAAAGTTATTGTCGCCAATTTTTATGTCAGTATCAATATTTATAAGGAAGTTATGCCATTAAAAGCTATTTCCGGGAGCAGAATTTTGTATGGGTGCTATGGTCAAATATTGACCTATTCTAATAATAATTGTTTAGATGATTTAGACTGAAATAAAATAATTTTGGAACAAATTTTAACTTAATAGCATCATAATAAGATGACACATTTAGTTGCATTTATATAATTTACAATATCGTACGTGATGACCCTTAAAAGTTTATAAAATTTTTATTATACCAATTTAAAAAAAAATTCGATCAATATTTGTTTGTATGAAATATCTTGCTTTAAATTTTTTTTTTTTGAAACACCTACGACTTATAAAATACAAATGACATAGACAAATTATGTTTTTGCACCACGTACGTGACATTAGAATAGCATCAAAAAAAAAAAAAAAAAAATGTAATGCTAATCTAATACATATTTGGTCTTTCCTCGTAGATATTGCTTATTGTTGTTGTAAGATTAATTTTAAGGTATAATTCCAATGTTACCAGTAGCTGTATTTATTCGGCAGAAAAGTGAAAATTGTTAATTGCAGTTACTAAGAATGTATCAAAGAGATAGTCAGTTTTAACTTTTATTTTTTGCCCTTTTAAAATTGCAATAAGCTATAAAAACATTTGCATGGTAAAGTTTGAGTGTCCGTTACTTTCTACTATATTTGGAAAAACGTTTGAAGGGTTTTTATTTCTTGAGTCATGGTTGACAATGTCATGGAAATGCTCATATGTAGGATTAAACAGCAACCAATTTTAATACCGACGTTCGTTTTTATAAAGATTAATTAATAACACTGTGCTCGAATTTGATAATTTTTTTTTGAGACAAGCCGGCATCTGGCGTTTTAACTCGGGTACCTCCTCCATTTTCGAAATAATGGTATAACTCGAAAGCAAGAGCTGACTTAACAAAATAGTAAGCACCACTGGATTCTGCGTACCCGAATTAGGTTAAAGCTCGCTTTGGCTGTTTTTTCAACTAGCACAGTGTAATTTATAGACCAATATAGTGGGTACGATCGAAAAATTCTAACGGTCGGTGGATGGTATCAAAGATTCGGCACAGCGGAATATAGCACTCTTACTAGTTTAGCTTAAACAAAGTAATAACAAAAGTTCTTTCTGTTTTTTTTAAATAAAATATAAAAAATATATAAAATAAAGATACATAAGTCTTTTAATTAAAAACAAACATCAGCATAAAATGGAAGTTCTAGCATTATTGGTGGTACATATTAAAATGACTAGTGTAGCTACGTCTTCTTCTTTCAGAAAAAAGGAAGTTAAATGGAAGTGCTCACATAAAAACTTAAATATCTGTGGCAATAAGAATAAAATGCTTAAGTCTATATTTTTTAGTTTTGTAGAAAAGCAAAAAACTTTAAAGGCGATTTGTGAATATATCGCACTGGTTCCTTTAAAGGGTGTTAACTCAAAATTTATAAATTTTCAGTAGAGACAAAAATTGTTTTTATTTTTGTATGTACTCTTATACAACAAAGAGGGATACACTTGTATTTTCTTGACAAAATACTAGAGAAAATAATGTAAGATTTAAACAATGGGTAGATAAGATCACTGTACATTGATTTCTTGCATAAAGTTAATATTGAAAAATTTTGAGTTGTCTCTCTTTAGAGGAAGCGCGATATATATTTTTATTCTAATAAAATCATGCCTGCTCTGCGGTTATAGTTTTTTTTTTAATTTTTAATCTCAAAATGTTCCTAATGTCACAGATTGGAATTAAACTTAAGTTTTTATTCCAAATGTTATTGCACAAAAAAAAGTAATTTTGCAATTTCCTACAAAATCGTTAAAAATAATTGAAGTTTTGTATTAATTATATTTCTATTATTTCGACCTTTTTTCAATTAAAGATTAGAAAACTCAAATATATATGACAGAGGGAAATACAGAATGGCACATAAGGTGAATAATAATGTTGGGAGATTATTCACGAAAACTAAGGATAGATTACAAAAGTCGGATATGTCTAATTTAGTTTATAAAATTCATTGGGGTGGGAATGATAATGAACAATGTAGGAAAATATATGTAGGAAGAACTGGGACAAAATTGAAAACTAGATTAGCAGGACATAAACATGACCAAAAATATAGAAATTATAATTCAGCCCATGGAACGGCATTGTCGAAACATTGCAGAGATTTTAATCATTATCCTGATTTTGAAAACGCATCTATTTTGAACATAGAAAATTTTAAGAAACGTAGATATATGCTAGAAATGTTACAGATTAATAAGGTTCCATTTGAGAAAAGGATTAATTTTAAAAAAGATACTGAGGGATTGAATTAAAATAAATAGGTTGATGGAAGGGAAAATTATAAATAGGTATTTGTCTTTGATTATTTTTAAAATTTAGTTCAGATGGCACAGCACAGACTGAAAATATATATTAGATAAAAATAAATATATTGACGGAAAGGAAATTAAAATAGGTTTTAGGTTTTGAATATTTTTAAAAATTTTGTTTGGTTTCCTCTTTTTATTTTAAATTTGTAATTGAAATTTAAAATTTATTTTTCCATTTATTGTCAAAAACAATTTTTAAATTTTATATTATTTTAAAAATTTCCTGAAGAAGATTTCCAACGGAAATCGAAATATCGAAAAAGAAATAATATTTAAATTGTTTTTATAAAAGAGTGACCCAAAGCTTAATAACAATGGCGCATATTCAGAAATCATAACTAAAATCGGAACTAACAAAACAGAAACTAAAAAATAGTTTATAGATAGTTATAGATCTTATTCACAATTCATAACTAACATAGCAACTGCTCTCAGCTAATAGAAGAAATGCAACAGAGTATATTGGCATTTAGAAAAAATTAAATGTCGATAATATTTTGAACGATATATTTTGTAATTAATTAAAAAGCTTACCAAGCTCTTAAAAAACATTTCTGTTCTTATAAATTATAAAATTAAATCAATCAGCTGTTCTTTGAATGTATTAGTTAGTTAGCATTTAGTTACAGCTTTACCCATAATTAAGTCTAAACTTTTTATGCTGAAAGTAACCAACTGTGAATAACTTAAATAGGTACTTAAAAAAGTTAACAATTGGTGATCATTTATGAATATGCGCCAATATATTGAAATATAATATTGAAACTTTGTATTGAAAAAGTATCAATTTTTTTTTTAAAAATAAATAAGTTTCTACTTACAGTAAGTAAATTAAAAAAAAAAAATACAAAAAATGTTCTATTATTATTGATTTTGTAACGTTTTTTTTCTTCTCCTGTAAAACAAATAGAAGTGTAGATACGTCCATTTGCATTTAAGGTCACGATATGTACTTTTAAGTATTCTTGATAAATAACATACCGAAGTTTTTATGTGCAATTAAATAAGCAATTTTTCTCTTTGTAAAATATTTTCTGTGACTTTTTAAATTCATATTGTATTTTCATTTTTCTATTTTTACTTACTTTAGAGGCTGGTGCCAATGTTCTGGCAAATGTATGAAATGTCTCCTTATTTGAAACAATTGAATCTGAACATTTCTGTGAAATATAAGAATAAATAAAGAAATATTTTAGTATTTTTACTAACTGCGTCAGTTATGTAGAGAGACCATGTTAAATAAAAAAGTATGAAAAGTTCTTTGAAACATAATAAGATTTTTCTGAATTTAAGGTTAATTAAATATTATTTCCTAGAGGTAAAAGCATCAACTGGTGAACATATTTTGTTGATAAATATTGTGTAAGTTAGTTAACATAATGAAGTACTCGTATTACTGAGATGTGATTGTATAAGTAGTTTGCTATTTTCGTAGGCGTAAAATAATTTTTGGGGTCAATTTAGAGAAAAACATTTTTTAATAATAACTCCTGATTTTATAAGTTACAGATTGAAGTATGTAGATAATCGTTTTTGTGCTAAGAACTTTATAATCATTTGTAATCATCTGTATGCCATGGTGCTGTAGGGTATCCCATGGTCGGGCTTAACCGACTAAACTGCCATAACTAGTTATACTTAATAGGTAGTTTGTACAATTTGCAAAAGGCACCATTTGCGAGGTAGAGAAAAGTGGGTGGTTGTCAACGTTGCCGATTTCTGTGTAATGGGAGAAAACATGTTTTCGTTCACTATTTTTGGATCATAAAATTAGGATGCCCCGGTACGCTAGTTGCTAGTGACCTAGTCTGTTAGCGCCGGGGTGGAGGGGTCGATTCCCGTCAGAGACTGTGGTTTTTCCTGCAGACAATCGTAGAGCTTCGCGGGATTAGCATACGATAAAATTTTTTGTGTAATTTTGCCTCAAAATAATTTCCTATACAAATGAATTTCTCAATCACACATTTTTATCAGGGTTTCAAAAGCTGCAGTCGAAACCCAAAACGGTCGAACAAAAAACGAAAATTTGTGTACAACTTTTTGCTTTTTGAGTTGGTTTGACAGCGACTGTTTACATTTAATGAATCAGAAGTAAAAGCAACAGATTTTGCCAATGACAATTGAAAAAATAGAAGAAATGGCAGTTTTTCAACTTTGACTGCATTTTTTTAAACGCTGATTTTTATAGCCTTGAAAAAGTATTATACTTCGTAAATTAACAACGAAAGTTGTAATTTCTCTCTACATTTTGAAAATTTGAAGAACTTTTTTTTCGAGATAAAAAATTGTCTTCGTGAGCCTCTATTTTCTTATTTAAAACTGTTTTGTGTTTCTTTATTATTCTGTCGCTTTCGAACTGTTTATATGAAAAAATACAAATTGATTTCAATTAAAAAAATTGTTATATTAATTAAAAAATTAATTCAATTTGGCACCACTAAACCAATTTATATTATCAATTAAATATTTTTTGATATTTATTACATTTTCTTCAGTAATGTTGTTGCTATAAGTAAACGTTTAATTCCCTTGATTAAATTTTTAATTAAAATTGATTTTATTTTTGATTAATGGTTTAGTTAACAAAAAATTGAGGAGATATTTCTGTGTAAGCGGACATACCAATAAAAAAAATTTTGTCAAAACTTCTTCATATTTGACATAATTATAGTTGTTGTAGATATAAATGTTTTATTTTTTTATGATGTTTATTTGTCGAGTTATAGGGTGCTAAAGGGTTGCCGTTTTTTTGAAAAATTGTTTTTTTAAATTCATTATTTCGAACTAGAAACAAATGAAACAAAAAAATTAAGTAATTGATTCTTATCGGAAATCGCTTGACTTTTTTTGTATGTCCCCTCCACAAATAATGCCTCATATGTTCATTAGGGGGCTTTACAAAAATTTTTTTGCTATTATCCTAAAAGTTTCTAGTAGGCATTACAAAAATTCTTCCACTAGATTAGCTCAATATTTTGATTTTACGCTACGCTCAACGACTTTCAGTAACGACTTTCCATAAAAATTACACGTGAAAAATGATGTTTTACCGTAAAACTTTTACGTATTGTGCAAAAATTCTCCTAAAAACTTTCTTTTTACAATTTTTAAGGACACATTTTTATAGAAAATTAAATTTTCTACAAAAAAAATCTTAAATGATTTTTTTGTAAACTTAACGGGTGAAAAGTTATCAGACTTTAACTACTATCAAAAATGAGGAACAAATACTCTTATTGTAGGTACAAATAGATTCCGATTACATAAAAAATACTTTGTATTCAAACCCTTATAACTTTTTACCCGATAAGTTTACAAAAAATTATACAATGAATGTACCAAATTGAGAAACTGGTCTCAAAACTGCTGCCTGTATTTTGCGCACAAGATTAACATTGGCAACCAACCAGACGGACGGTCCTGCATCATGAAATAATCGATTGCTTGTTAAAAAAATCAAGCTATTTTTATACATGCTTGAAACTGTTGAGCTGATAGCCCTTTAAAAAAAAAGTGTTTTTA
Source organism: Pollenia amentaria (assembly GCA_943735925.1). Taxonomy (NCBI): domain Eukaryota; kingdom Metazoa; phylum Arthropoda; class Insecta; order Diptera; family Polleniidae; genus Pollenia; species Pollenia amentaria. The sequence continues at coordinate 195,461,931 of OX031007.1, read as the reverse complement.
AACCCCGTTATGACCATAAGAGGATGGGTACGTTCGTAAATGCATCACTGCGCTGCATCAGAGAAGCAAACTTTTTTAAATGCCGATAAAAAATTATTTTTAATTTTTTTTATTTAATGGCTATTATTTTTGTGGAGTATTTGACGATTTTTTAGACCGCATATACCCTACTGATAGAAATATAAACATTTGAAATCACTGATGCAGCGCAGTGATGCATTTACGAACGTACCCGATATGTACAAAATTTTTTAAGTAACAAAATTACATATATTAAAAATTTATTAAGAGTTTGTATTATATCGCTTAAAATTGCCATTTCTGCAAATGGGCAAACTTGCGAGACTCTTTTCATAAAAACCCTTTTTAATTTTTTTTGTAATTTCAAACACTTATAGCCTATTTCCAATGCGCGAAGGATTTCTTTCGTCTAAAAATTTGTTTTTGCACATAGGTAATAAATAGGCTATTAATGACAGTGTGTAAGAAAAGTCAATACAAAAAAAAAAAAAAAAAAAATAAATAAAAAAATAATAATTAAAAAAAAATTTTAATTAATTCTTTTATTTAAGCTTGAGGTCTAAACCATTATCCTGCTTTTGAAAATATATAAATTTTAAGCACGGAAAATAATTATAAGCGTAGATTTATGTTAGAAATGTTGCAAATTATAAAGATACCAACAAAATCCAGAATTAATTTTAAGTCAGATACTGAAAATGTAGCCCAAAATTATAGATATTTAATTTATAAAAATAGAAACGGAAATTAAAAATTATTAAAACTGTAATAGATTAGGTTTGAATTGAAAAACCTTTTTGTATTTAATTGAATATATGACATTTTGTTATATATGTGAAATTTATTAAAAGTTGTTAATTTTTGTCAAATATTCAAGAAAAAAATCCCTGAAGAAGGCACACAACGGGTTGCCGAAATATTGCATTCAATAAATTTAATATTTTTTATATAAAAAAAAAAAGAAAAAGACCTCAAGCTTAAATAAAAGGATTAATTAAAAATTTAAAAGATCGAATAAGAGTCAATTCATATAAAATGAGAAGCACATCTACAATCAATTACAATTTGTTTAAAAGGAATCAAGATGTAAGAAGAAAAATTAATAGATACAAAACTCAATAGATAAACTAGATAGATAAACTAGATAGACAAACTAGATAGATAAACTAGATAGATAAACTCATCAAAATTAAAGCAAAAATAACTTTCTTAATTCGGTGTCGTAATGTAGGTATAATTCCTAAATTTATAAAGAATTCTACTAAATATTTTTCATGAGAATGAACGTTTACAATCATGTTGTCAAACTATAACAAATTATCTACATGATCTACGTAATAAAATTCTTAATTTGAGGATAATTCACCAGCATCACTTAATGAGGGAAGTTCAAAAGGAATATAGAATGACAACAGAGAATTTACAAAGATATATTCATAAGGAGGAATACTTAACAAAAATTATTTTTGGGAATGAAATATTTTATTAATTAATTCATTTATTAATGATGTGCTAATAATCCCAATTTTTTTAAATGAAAACACTGAAATTTATTGTTGTGGGAAAGCTAGTTCCTATGCGCATTTCGCTGGTTGCTTAGGCCAGCTCGTCAGGAAACTTTTTCCAAATACTTTAGAAAAGCTAAAAATATTATACAAGTAAGACCATAAAGTGAATAAGAATTTTAAAACACTCTGGTCTTAAATGTAACAATATCAAAGCTTCAACAAAGTCACAACAATAAACCGTCAATTTTTTCTTTCTTACATTCCCCTACAATTGGCTGGGTTTTTTCCAACACAAATTGTAGTTGTAAGAGGATAGAAAGAAAAAAACAAAATTAAAAAAAACAAGATGCTTAAATAAAGCAGCTTGCCATTTCAGTTTTTTATTTGCCGGGCACATGCAAATTTATTATCAAAAATTATTTTTGGGAATGAAATATTTTATTAATTAATTCATTTATTAATGATGTGCTAATAATCCCAATTTTTTTAAATGAAAACACTGAAATTTATTGTTGTGGGAAAGCTAGTTCCTATTTGCTTTTTGAATGATTATCCATTTTTAATTGATCTCGCATGTTTTCCTTACTTCTGTTTTTTCGTACTTTTGTCAAGAATTCTTCTTGAAGTCCAAAGTACATTTTTTGTTTATCATGTTTTTGTCTTTCTTTTTTCCTTGTTGACATTTTTCAGCACAACTTGAAGGACAAATGAACACATAGAGCTTGTGCCTTAGCTTTAACAATAATTAGTATTGTGGTTATTTTTGTTGAACTATTCATAAAAAATGTACTTTGGACTTCAAGAAGAATTCTTGACAAAAGTACGAAAAAAAGAAGTAAGGAAAACATGTGAGATCAATTAAAAATGGATAATCATTCAAAAAGCAAATTTCTATCTACCAAAGGTTAAAATACAATTTGTATTTCAAAATTATCGAAGTGTATTTAAAAATGTTCCAAATTTATTTGTTGAAGTTGTCCAATTGTATTTGAAAATTGTACAAATCTTTTCTTGTACACAATTTTTTAGCAAAAATTTGGAAAAATTAAACATACAATTGAACAAGTAAACAAGTTAGAGTGCTGAATCTTTGATACCCTCCACCGACAGGAGTGGGCTCCATATGATAAATACATATATATTATTAACTAAGCTTTTCAAAAACGAACGTCAGCATTAAAATTGGTTGCGGTTTAGACCTGAATTAAATTATTCACCGACAATAAGAAAGTTTTTATATATTTGGTATAAATAAAAAATAATTAAAAAAAATCCCGAAAGTTTTTTTATAATCCCGTAAATACCGGGATTTAAAGTATCCCGAAAATCCCGGGATCCCCAAATATTTTATTCAATTCCGAATCCCGGGATTCAGAAAAACCAATCCCGAATAAGAATATCTATTTTCTACAGATTTAGACGTTACGGTCTTACTGCTAACTATATTCGTTCTAATTGCTTTACATACAACAAAATAAAGCGGCTGATTTGCAACGTTACCGTAACTGTCAGCTAAATAGGGCTTAATAGCTTTCACATAAGGAAATTTTAAGAAAATGTGTGTCTGTAAAATTTTTGTGAGAAAGTTTCCGCTTTGAACTGTCAAATAATCTCACAAATAAAAATGCGGTGAGAAAAAATTTCAGCACTAAACAATAAATTAAAAATGCAAATTGCAATGAATATTAACACGGAATAGATAAGTGTTTTTTTCTTGGCAGCTTGTTTCATTGTTTAATTATTTTGATTTAAGCATTTTTGAAAAATATGCGAATGTGTTCAAAGCAATTTTGTAAACAACAAACATTTAAGTCGCACTTTACATTATTTGGTATATCCGGCGGTTGTATTTTTTCCGTCGTTGAAAATTTTTTAATTGTAATAAATTTTGGTCGCCGTCAACGATATGTGTGACTGGCCTTCTCAACGTCTGCAATTTCACATCGGCTTCGAGTGGAATATTATGACAGTTATTACGTAACGACGTAATCTCTTTGATAGTTTTCGATATGAGCAAAAATCATAAAGCCCATAGTTAAAGAGTCGGCAGTAACTTCAAATTCTCTCTCATTTTATTATTTAAATTTTTTATTTTATTTTGTTTTTCAATAAGAAACTATTTTATTTCACGACGGCTTTCTACGACAAATTGTATGGAAAATGTGTTCTCGACACTGTTCTGTTTGAGTACTGAGTTACAAACATACTTTTTTCTCCCTCAAAGTTCATTAAATTATTTTTATGAAGAAAAAAATTTTACAACATGTAATAAATTAAAATATATTGATAGTTTTTCATTCTTGACTGAGCTGGGAATTGAACCCAGGTTTTCATGGACATGTTGCCCTGACATGTTTCGATTGTAACCACACAATCTCATCAGGAGGTTTGCCGTTAAACTCACCGCCATTGAAGGCGGCTGGCAGTCAATAGGCAAACATCAATCTTTAAATGTCGTTAACTTTCATTAAAATTTTCGAGTTCATAAATTAATCTTCAAAGGGTTATCTTATCTTAAAATGCATATATATATATATATTTATATATATTTACACGTTTTAGTTTATCTGAATATTGGTGTCTTCCAATAAATTGCATAAACTGAAGATAGCATTTATCTACTAAAAACCACTGAAATTCAAAAAAAAAAAATTCGAAAAGGGCTCATCTCCGGACCCTTCCTCAAATATTACTTAAAAATTTTTGTACTAAGAAATTTGTTCTTTCTATTATAACAGTAACAGAGGCTTACAATTCTAGGAAAGAATGGCTTAACAGATATTAAGTTTTTTGTGTCACCTGAACACTTTGTATTTTTGTACCAGAGCGCTTTTCAAAAAAAATGATTTAATTAAATTATTACGAATTAATATTGCTAGTATAACCAACATTTTTACATTTATATTTTATTTACCAATTAATTAATTAATATAAAAAGCTTTAAAAAGTTACTGCTTTAAGGACGTTATTCATTTTCGTTCAGTTCACCTGCTGCAATTAGTTCCTAGAATCACATTGTTATTTGATTTTAATGTGATTTTAGGTTGACAAATTTACGAGCAAAATTTAAATTTAAGCTTTTCCAAAAGAAGGGAAATACAATCAACTTACTTTGAATTACTTGAAGCAGTGAATTAAATGTGAATTTCAATAAAAGTGTTAACAGAGGAAGTTTTAACAGTAATTAATTAGGGAAATTCAACTAGTTTAGCTTTTACATCAATTTTCTTGATGAATTATTTTTTGTCTAAGAAACTTTCATTAGACATATCATACGAATTATAATAAATGTAAAAACTAGGAATAATTATATTAGTTAAGGCCGTTATACACTATCCCACAAAGACTTAAGTATTTTTTTAAAAATGCTTCCCTGATCTAATTATGGTTTGAAAATGTTCAAAAAACAATAACAACTTATCATGACAGGTTTGCATTTTTTTTAAAATACGTAAGACTTGTGTGATAGTGTAAAGCAGCTATTAGTTACATAAAAAGTACAAACATTTTAAAAGTAAATGTGAAAATTTCACAAAAATTTTCGAAATAATGCAGTCCCATCAATATTCATTACTATCGCCAATATTTCTCTTTACTTATATTTTTTTTCAACTGGAATTGAGGGCTTTTTAAGTTTGCAAATTTCTAGTGCAACACCAAGAAATTTTCTTCTAAGACCCAATAATGTTTGTATATGTATTCTTGGTCCTTGAGTAGTTGTAGTTTGGTGGTAAAGCCATATCTATCCATTGAAATACACGCCAGCTTTCAAAAAAGATAATTCTTTTTTGGACATCCACTTTTCCTAGGCAGTTTGGAATTGAAATCCATGACAATCAGTTAAGTGGAAAAGCGTTAAGGACACAAATGTGGTCTAACCTCTGATCAGTTCATAATTAACCATAAGCCTCATATTAAGCGTACTCCCAAAAAGCACTATAAACTCAACAGCGTAACGAAAAATGATATAGTGGTGAAACATTTTTGGTTTAACGATCCATAATTTAATATAGATCCTTTTTTAAGCCCACTAGTTATTTAATTTGCTCTTTGATCTGCCTTAACCCGTAACATAATTACGACCTAATAACTAACCCCAGAAGACAAAATCAATGCGGGCGAAATTTCAAGTCCGGAACATTTACATATCAGGCGTGTGAAAATCGAGGAGGTACAGAAACGCACGTATCTAGGCAGCCAAATCACAACTGATGTTGGGGCAAACGCACGCATTTCTCTTACCGTTCCGTAATATACGTTAATCTGAAGGGTCCGCCAAATAACTTTTTTTTTTTGAAAATGCTATAAAAAAAAAACTACTGAATTTGTTCTCAAATTTCTTTTTTTATTTGAAAGTACAATCCTTCCGGTTAATAATGGAAAATAATTTCATTCAAATGGCTGCCTCGGCTGGCCATGCAGTAGCCCACACGATCGGTCCATCTTTAAAGCACATTATCGATTGTGTCCAGCTGTATTTCACCAATGGCTTCACGAATATTGTCCTTTAAAGCGTCAATTGTCTCTGGCTTGTCGGCGTCACACTTATCTTTGACGGCACCCCACAAATAGTAGTCCACCGGCGTCAAATCGCAGCTCCGAGGTGGCCAAACGACATAGGCTCTGCGGCTGATAATGCGATCTTCAAAAACAGGGCGCAAAACATCGAGTGTAGCTTCGGCTGAGTAGCACGTAGCTCCGTCTTGTTGAAATCAAATGTTGCCAATATCCTTCTCTTCAATTTTTGTGAACAAAAATTCGTTCAACATGGCCCGATAACGATTGCCATAGACTGCAACGGCCACTCCTTGCTCATTTTCGAAGAAAAATGGCCCAATTATGCCTCTGGACCAAAATCCGCACCAAAGAGTGACTCGTTTTGGGTGTATCGGCTTTTCAATGTATGCGTGCGGGTTTTCTGTGCCCGAAATGCGACAATTTTGCTTGTTTACATACCCGCCAAGATCAAAATGAGCTTTATCTGAAAAGATGATTTTTTTTGGCAAAATCGGCATCTTCTGTAAGTCGATCGCAGGCCCACTTAGCGAAGCAAAAACGCATTTGATGGTCAGTTGGATTCAACTCCTGAACCAATTGGACTTTGTATGGTGTCATATCAAGGTCTTTATGCAAAATTCGTCTCAATGATGTCTCCGAAATGTTCAATTGTTGAGAACGACGGTGGATTGATGTTGATGGCGCTTCACGCACACATTCTGCCACAGCAGCAATATTCTCGGGTGTACACACTGTTTTTGGCTTTTCACGCTTTGGTTTATCGATGAGGATGCCAGTTTCTTTAACTTTTTTCACAAGATAACGAACATACGGAGCTGACGGTGCTTCTCTTCTTCCAAAATCCGTACGCAATTTTCGCACACATTCTGCAACATTACCATGTCGCAATATTTCCCAACGTTGTTCAAGCGTATACACAACCATATTCGTTCAGCGGAAGGATTAAACTAATTATCTGTCAAATCAGACATGAGCTAAGTGTTACCATTCACGAAATAAGCCCTAGTGGAAAAAAAACCTTAGATGACGGACCCTTTATATTATGCCACACGCACTTCTCCAACCCTGCCCACATTTTGCCAGATGTTGTGTATTGATACCAAATTTGGAAATTTTGAAAGTTGTATAAAGATCTGCTTAGCGTTTAAGGCGGCTATAGGGTACAAGCATACAAATAAACATACATTAATTTTTATTAATATAAATATAGATATGTACATATCGTCAAATAATATGCAAAAGGGCCTATTATTATATTTTTTAAAAAAATTTCTGAAGTGATAAAAAACTTAACATAAAAAAAAAAATATTTCTAATTTTTAATTCATATTTTATTAACGACACTATTAGGCACCAAACCAATTTTTATGCATTTTTTCACGTATCAAATAACTCATTTCTAAAGAAGCTCGCACAGTTTTTCGAAAAAAAAAAAAATTATTTTGACACAATATCGATTGCTAAATCGACCCACCCTAATGTACATATACTTAAGTAAAAAAGTAAGTGAAATATTAAAGAAATAGGAATATTGCAAGAATGTTTTTCAAATTTAAATCTGACTCATAGAAGCACATTTGAAAAAATGTTTAATGTAATAAAATTTTCATTTTATTTATTTATTACCCTCTTTGAATTACTACACTCAAAATATTATGTAGCTAAATTCCACAGAAAATTCATTTTAAAAAACTAAAAATTTATTTAAAAAACGGACCATTTACATTTCATTTAAAACAAATAAATATTATATCAATTTTTTAATTTTTTTTAATTTAACATCACATTCCCTAAAATTTAACAGTTGTTTCTTTAAAAAAATATAATTTAAAAAAATTCAAACTACATAACAATATAAGTATTATTTTTTGGAAGTTTGTTTTTCAAATAACAAACATTAACGTTAAAATATAAAGTTATTTGTAAATTACCTATATTTTTATTAAATTTTAACCCACAATCAATTACTGTAATAATTTTATGAGTGTATCATATCTAAATAAAAAAAAACTTTAAGTAAGCCATTACGCACAAATCTAAACAATTTGCTAAGATTCCATAATAGTTTTTATTCGTTTACTTAACTTTCTGACTTAATTGCTGAACAAAATATTCAAGGACTGTAAGGACATTATAATGATTTGGAATCCTCTAGTTTTAATAAAAATGGTTTTAATTTTACAACTTCTTAGCCAATTAAGGTCAATTAGACTTGACTTGAGATAACTTGTATGTTTAGCCAAGTGATCACATTAGACAAATATTTGGCGAAGTGGATCCGAGCTTTGTTAAATGGCAACAGTGCACAGAGGGAGATCTGCTAGCCAGTCAAAATCTAAACTTAAGAAAATCTCCTTCTTTAATAATACATTTTTTAAGACAACAAAAACACCTTACAGAAAATTTAACTTTTAAGGCGTTGTCTCTATTGTTTTCTAATATATGGAACTTTAAATGTAGATTTGTTGATGTGCGAATTAATTGTGGTTAACGCTCGTCGAATACTTAGACGGAGGACTTTCAGTAAAAAGTGGTTAATTTAAAAAGTTTAGCTTGTATCACTCTGATTGTGTCAAATGTTTGCCAAAATGCCACCACATTTTTTTTAATATATTCACGAGTTAAGAAAAAGTTAGAAAAGTTCTCAAAACTTGTATTAGGGAAAACCAAACAAAAAAGAATTCTGTAACAGGCATCATGATAGGATATAGAAGATGCCACACAAGCAAATATTTACGAGTTGTTTGTGTATTTCATTCGACAGACTGAATTTAATTTACGAGTCATAAACTTAAAAGAGCAAAAAAAAAAAAAAATTATGTAGACAGACATGCAAATGAGCTGATGACAAACGATTAAAGAATTTACGAAATTCATGGTGATAATTATGACAAGAATACAAACAAAATACGACACATAGTTAAAAATTATGATGCCAAAATATAAAGAAATTAGTCCAGTTTCCAGTTCAATGCGTTTCCAATTAAAATGCTCCCACTAAACAAGCTCACTCTTAGACAACACTACATTTTTTTTTTTTTTTTTTTTTGGAATTATTCACATAAAACGCGAAAATCGCGATATATTTTATCTTTTTTCATATATAGGCAATATGGGTATCAAATTTTTTTATTTTTCAATTATAATAACCTGGTGATAAGCAAAAGATCCTTTTTCAAACCCTTGATGCTGGGTGGGGTTTTTGGACATCCAGAAAACATTTTACTCTCAATGGCAACAGACAAGGAAAAAAAAGTTCGCTCGGATGCATTAAAAATCATTCTCGAAGCACGCGATAGTAATATTGATGATATCGACAATTCAATATTCCAAAAATATTGTTCGATTGCGAGTATTTAAAAGATATGATAAATTGGAATGAAATTGGTCGCGTTACTGAATCACCTTGTATACAATTTTATTCCCATCAGTATGTAAAAGATCTTTGTGATTCTGAAGAAATTATTGAAATACCAGGTAAAGTCACAATTTTAAAACTGTTTATAGAGATAAACTAAACTGCTTCTTATACCAAAATCAATTTAGAATTCCTATGCCATTCGCAAAACACGGAACGATTTGTTAAGCTAGTAAGCCAATCATGTCTTTCTGTTATCGAAAGTAATCGAACAGGTCTTATAAGAAACAAAATGGAATCGTGCAAACTTTATACAAAGATAGAATCGCGAAAAGATTTTTTATAAATTTTATATTTTTTTTTTTTATTTGTATTTTTCACATTTTGATAAATTGAAAAATGAAAAAATTTGAAACCCATATTGCCTAAATATATGAAAAAAGATAAAATATATCGCGATTTTCGCGTTTTTTTGTGAAAAATTACAACAAAAAAATATATTAAAATTATATTAAAACAGATTAAATTTAAAAAGCAGAACATTATTTCCACATACGTAGAATTTGTATAAAAACCCGAAACGAAAATATGTATTTAGTTAAATTTTATATACCATTGGATGCGGCTTCAAAAATGCTGCTTTTCGGTGATGGGCGATTCCGCTATAGATGAATTCCGGCATGATTTTTTTTAATCACGCTATTAGTTGTTTTTTCTGTTACAAGTGCAAAGAAGAAAGTCTAAATATAATAAACAATTTAATTTTATTTCATTTTATACCACATCTTCTTTTTTGGCGACTTTGAAAATATTACCATCCGAAGAATTGGTATAACCTGTAAAATCATAACTAGCAACACTGGCGCGAAACAGTTGTTGAGAGTTTGAGGTTATGCTTTACCGGCTAAACGTGAAGTGACAATATTTATTTATCTTCGTGTTGCAAAAAATGTAAGTATATGTTGTTTTTTATTAAGAATTATTGACTGCTAGAATACACTGTTGACTTGTTGCACCCGCGATGCAAAAGATATAAAAAGTTTACTTTTTTAACAGAAATAAATAGCTAACGTTCTGAAACTTTGCAAAACTAAGAAGAAATCAAAAGCAAATTTAAATTATTTTTTTTAAGAGTGTAATGATTGTAAGGTGAGTATAAACGATAACATAAATTGGTTGCACCCAATCTCACATAGAGATCGCGGGTGCAACTTTTTTTCACGTAACCTTTTTGTGTGATTAATTATACATTTCGTTATTTTTATATACCTTGAGTTCTCAAGTTCTCGCACACTAGGGTAGGCTGTGGCAAAAAAAAAAAACGTAATCTATCAGCCAGTCCCACCAAATCAGTGGAAGTTGTAAACAAATAGCTTCTGAATTCAACATTGCTGCATTTGACAAAAATTGACAAAAATGACAAATATGTAATGGCAAGTATGAATTCCCTCAAAGCAGAATATGGATTCGATCACCTCGAATGGAACTTTTTCGCTGACTTACAAGGAAAAGGTGCCGTTGATGGAATTGGTGGAAGTGTCAAAAGATCAGTGTGGATCGCTGTTAAGTCTCGAAAAGCCATCGTTAACAGTGCCCTAGAATTCTATAATTTAACACGCAGTCTCTCTTAATTTATAGCAAAGGAAGAAGCTAAAGAAAAGATAGCCATGCTGGCTGATCAATGGGAAGGGCTGAAAAATATACTAGGTATTCAATCCAAACATTTCTTCCATTCTGGAGAGGTTCATAGAATTTATGTGGCGCGCACCTCACTGTCTCCTTCTAAATGCACATTGGTTTTGAAGTCGCCAAACCCCACCGGTAATACAGATAGTGATTATGCCGATGACGATTTGGAACCTCTTACAAATCACAAATTACGAAAAAGAATTCCGGGTCCTGATATATCCCTTCCTTCAGATTCGGATCAGAGCAAATCTTTATTGCTATTAAAAAAGAGATTGCGCGTGCCTGATGTTTACAGTGATTTAGACACTGATTCAGACAATGAATTTAGGAATGACGAAACTCCATCAACGCCTCTTAAATCTTCAAAATTATCACCAGAAGCATGTCCTGACGACGCACAGTGGCGCCCGTAGAGCAAGCGAGGTTGCAAAAATCAAAATTTTCATGAGTGCCGACGAAGTTTTGAATAAACCCATGTTATAGGAAACTTTTCAACGATTTCAAATATGCCACTCTTAATAATATCACATTTTTAGTTTAGAAGATATAACCGTTCAAAGTTGACCGACTTTCGGTTTTCAAAAAAACACACAATTTTTAGTCAATTTGTTGCGATTTCAGGTGTAATATCACGAAAAATAGGTAACGAATCGCCTTATTTTTTATTTGTATTGATTGATGTATTTATTAAATGTATAATGATAAAAAAAAATTAACTGTTTGCTTTGTGTTTCTCCTGGTAAATCACTATTTAAAAACTATCCGTTTTTTCACTATTTTTCAACTTTGACGGAAAATAAAAAAAAACTATATTTTTCTATATTTGCCATACGTGCAAAACCTGTTCTTTGATTATTTCTTTACATAATTCAAAAGGTTTTATCTGCCCGTACGTGCCCGTTTGGCTTCTAGAGGTAAAAAAGTTCAAAAAGACATGGTTGCAGAAATTGTATGGCGTCCATCCCTTATATGTTTTGACTGACAGTAGTTTGATCTAATAGTTATTATATTAGCAGGTACGTACCTCACATAAACAATACTTTGGCGTACAAATGGTCAGGAACAATATTGACTTATGGTCCCTACAGGTAGGCACAAATCTTATTTGGACACATGCATAATATCAAAATTGCATTATTTAGCCTAAATCCATATGTATGCAGGGAACAGGTAAATTTTTAGGCATGGTAGCATAAGCCTATATATTGCACAATAAGCATAATGCCTGGATTAGTCTACGCCTGAAAGTTGGCGCAACAATTACTGAAACCATTAAACAATTTAAGTACTGAAAACATGGCGTTGAACAATTTAAAATTATTTGAACTGTTTAGAAAGTCAACCACACCAAAGTTTTTCACGGAAGTGAAAATTCTTCCTGAGAAGTTGACATTGATCAGCAAATGGGGCTGCGATGGATCATCCGGACAAAGCGTTTATAAGCAAAGGATATCTTCCGATGACGCTACAATATCGGATGGAAATATGTTTATGGCATCTGTTGTTCCTTTGCGGCTAAAATCGGATGATTCCCTACACTGGAAAAATCCACGACCGTCATCAGTGCATTATTGCCGACCAATAATGTTTCAGTTTGCAAGGGAATCGACAGAACTCATAAGGACTACGGTGAAGGACATTGAAGAACAAATAAGCAAGATTAAGCCTACAAAGCTGCAAATTGGAGAAGGAAAATATATTGAATGCAATTACGAGTTCCACCTGACCATGGTTGACGAAAAAGTCGTAAACGAACTGACAGGAACAACCTCAACAATGTCATGCCCGATTTGCAAAAAGAGTCAGAAGAACTTTTTTCAATTCAATTCAATTTATTTCATATATAATATGTTACATCTCAATTTTATATAATTAGTTGTAAAGAATTTAAGATAAGTATCTTTTTCTGCTTAATTATAACATATTTCAATTAGTTATCATATACATATATATAGACAGAATTATATTGGAGGTAAAAATTTAGCAAAAACCTATTTAAACCCCTTTTTTCGTTTTATTTTTATATTTTTTTTTATCGATTTTTTACTATTATTTGTCAGAAGAACTTTGGTAATTTAAACGATTCTACAAATGAGGAGAATTACGAATATGGAATGTCACCAATGCACGCAAGGATAAGGTGTATGGAATTCTTGCTAAAACTGGCATATACCCTACCACAAGAGGAGGAAAACTTCGATGAAAATACATCAATAAAGGATAAGGAGAAGATCAGAAAGAAGCAAATACAGGAGGCTTTTTTTAAACAAGTTGGACTAAAAGTAGACTGTCCCAAGCACGGATACGGTAACTCAAACGATGGAAACACTTCTAGGAGATTTTTTGAAAATGATGAGGCAGTAACTAGAATCATTGGAATTGACAATCAAATCGTGAAAAGATTGGGAACGATCTTGGATGTTTTAAACTGCAAAGAAAATGTCAATTCTACAAAATATGGAGAATATGCGTCGAAAACTGCATCTCTTTTAGCAGAAATGTATCCACAGAAGAAGTTGACCCCGACCGTCCATAAAATATTGGCGCATGGCAAAGATATAATTGAGTACCAGTCTTTGCCAATTGGAGAGCTTTCTGAAGAAGCACAGGAGTCTCTTAACAAATTTTATAAAATATATATATTGCACAACACATTCAAAGCATCAAGGTTAAGGCAAAATAAGGACCTCTTCAACATGTTGGCAGCATCTTCCGATCCACTTATTTCTTCCCTGCGGCATGTGAAGTCACAAATAGAGTTACAAAATAATTATAGTTTAGAAATGGTTAGTCTTTTAGATATACCTTCTCTTACGAATTGTGATGAATATTTTACAGAAAATTTAAAAAATAAATTTAAAAAAAAAATAATTTTTTTTTTAATTTGTTGGGTAATAATTTAAAACATAAAACCCTTAAGAAAAAAAATAAAAACAATCTAAAAATGTAAAAATAATTTTTTTTAGTTACCATAAAATTGATTGTTCTACTAATTTTAACTTTGATAACCCATAAGTAGGCCCCTACAAAGCGTAGCACCCTTTCCAAACGCTCATTTCATAGGCTGAACAGTTATCTATCATATGCTGTTTAAACTGTTCAATTATCTTATTCTGTTCAAAAGATATGATTTTTGCAACGAAAAAACTCAAATGGCGCCACTGTGCGACGGTTGATGGCAAACGATTAAAAGAAATTCTTTATGCTATCGTGAATTTGGAAGCGCCAAAGAAAAAGGCAGATGGAAATAATATGTTCATAGAAATTTCGGCAATTATTGACGAATTTCAAAAGAAATAATTAATATATATAATTATTAAATTATTAAATATGGTTTGATCTTTTATTTTGTTCCTATATAAGTAAAATGTATGTTTATTTTCACTTAAGTTAGACTGGTTGCACCCGCGATAATTAAAAAAAATAATAATTCATTGTTTATTTTTATTTTGTTAAGGGTTTTTATTTATTGTTCTTTGTTACTTTAATACATGTCAAAATATTAAGCCATAAAATATTAAATGTATTAGAATTAACAGATTTATGTCTTTTTTGTTTGTGATCTGGAAAGGTTGGTCCAAATTTGTTGCACCCGCGATGGCAATTTGAACCTTCCTCATGGCTTTTAAAATATAATATGAAAGTTTTTGTTAATTAATATAAAGTAAACATATTAAAATGTAGTCTTTTAAGGACTAATTTATATAAAAATGTCTTTTATTTAATTAGGCTAAACTAAAACAGGTTTCTAAATGTGGCACCCGTGATAATGGAATGTCCCTGATACCAAATTTTATCTATGTCGTCTTGGAGCAAAGTATAAACAAATTAGAAAAACTGAAAAAACCTTTTTAAAAATGGTTGGTCAACGCTAGAACCAAAATATTTTGGGAATCATCATAAAACATAGCAAGCTTTATTTTCAGAGGGGCAACAAAAACACTTTTTTTTAGCTTCATACAAGTTGAGTCGGTCTATTGCACAATAATTAAAAAAATCACAATTTGTTATATATAAAAATAAAAATTTAAAGCACTTTGGAAATCTCTTTCGCTCAGGAAACTTTTTTCACCGAATCAACTTAAAAACTGTTTTTTTTATTAACAAAACAACATTCCCCACATGGTACTGGAGTGGTATTTCGGACTCCAAAAAAAGTTATATTCTTAATATATGTTCATGTATATGTAGGTAAGTATAATTAAGCTACTTCACACTTGGTATGTATTCAGGTAGGTAGGTGTAACGAAGGGTTTGTAAATTCCCAAATTTATGAACTGTGGCCCCATCGCATAATCGGACAAGAGTTTGCAAGACCGAACTGTGCTCTAAACTTTAAAAAAAATAATAACAATTTTTACTAATATTACTTATTAATCGACCTTCTTCTTGAATTTGTTATCATTTGTATTTAAATAAAAGATTATTTATTTATATATTCATCCTACGTTTTGTTGGTATTTTCCAACTTCATCTGGGATTTTTCAGTTTATTAAATATTCAATCTTTGTTAAATTTAAATTAAATTTAACTTTTTCTACACTTTATTTTTTCATCATCCCAAACAATAAAAACCAAATAACTTTTCCAACATTAGCTGTGTTCATTTATTAAAAATTGTAACGAGTTTGTTACATTTGTTACTGAAAAGTGTTCATTAACCCAAAAAATTTGCAAGTTGAGAGCTTCAAAAGAGAGAAAAAAATTGAGAGACAAATAAATTCTTGCACATTTTTACTGGTAAAATTTTTTCTTGCAAGAATTTTTGAAACAGCTGTTTCATGTTTTTGTTTACAAAACAAACTTTTCCAAAAGAAGTTTTAAATAGAGATATTTTGCAAAATTTATAAGCTAATGTTGGTTATTAAAACTATTAAAAATAATTATGCGATAAGAAATAATACTTTTGTTTAAATTAGAACAGATATTTCAATATTTTTATTGGTTTTCACCGATCAGATGTTGTTATTAGTATTGTGAGTATAATGGTTACCTTGATACCCGATACACTATTGCAGTATAATACCCCATTAGTTAAAAATTTTGTTTGCAAATTAAATTATTTACAAAATAAAAGTTTCTTATTAATTATAAAATAATTTGAGATATTCTCATTGTTTACTTTATGATAGTCGTGTTTATTATGAAACAAACACCAAAGAAATGCATTTAGACCAAATAAAACGGCCATAAAGTAGATAATAAGAATATCTAATATTATGTATTTTATAATTAACAATAATTTAACCCGCTACCTCTTTAAATTTCTTTCGTGGTCATATTTAAATGCCAAAGTTATGTTTCAAAGTTTAAAAAATAAATTACCAACGTTATATGTAGGTTCTCATTCACTCAGGACCCTGGACCTATAATTTTATGTTTCTAATATCTATTACAGCAAATTAAAAAGGCATTTCACCCCATTGAAATATAAAAAAATTCTTTATTGTAGTGGAAGCCCATAATTGAGAACGTATGTTGCAAAAAATGGAGAAAAATGTTTTGTTAAGAAAGAACAAAAAATAGGTTCAATACCCCTTAAATATTTTAATTTCGAAAGAGAACAAATTTGTATTTTTGGATAAGTTACGAATGTAAAACAGTTTTTATTTCTATGTTTATTGACTTAAATTGAAAAAACAAATTTAAATATTTTATTATTGTTTTCGATATAAAAATGCGAAAGAAATGTTCTTGTCGACATTGTGGGCCTGGCAGTAAATTTTGTTATTGAAGTTGGTACAAAATCCGAAAACCCATTTTCCATCCCTGATACGTATGTATTTGCAGCGTTACCAATAGAAAAAGTTCTCTGACAATGATGCCATTGTCAGACGCATAAACTTCGGACATCTGGCAATAAAAATTATGCTTTCAACGCGCAACAGTGATCTGCCAAAGGCAACGAAGAGTGTTCACACGATTGCCAGAGATCTAACAATATTAGCTGCGTTCGACAACACAAAAGTTTTTACTATTTTTTACTGAACTCTACTGCATTTTACGAAATTGCGTTCGAGTACACAAAATGCAATATGTGAGAACACAAATTGAGATTGTAAAGTGACTGTTCTTGACTGAGTACTTACAAATTTTTACTGCAGACATTAGGTGCGTTTTAGTACTTTTACAGTAAAATGCAGTAAATAAGTAAACTTAAAAATTTGCTCTCACAAAAAGCTGTTGTCCAAAAAAGTACGCGGACGCAAAATTTGTAAAAATTCGTAAAATAAAGGCAACAGCTGTTGGCAAATAATTGAAGTGTTGAAAAATGTTTACACTTTTGACTACTTAACTCGTTTTCTTATCGGTACTCGATTAAATACTTTTTATAACACGAATATTTTTGAATAATACAAACAAATTGTTTTATGTAATCTTTCATATTTGTTTGTTTTTTATTTTATTTGAATTTGCTAATTTGTGTCCGGCTAAATTTGATCAATAGTTCACGAATACTTTTGTTTACTATTGATAACTTGAAAAACAAGGGCTGTTCTAAGTACCCGAGTACTTGACACTTTTACACCTCCAAAAAATTAACATAACAAAACAAAGTTTCAAAAGTTGGTGTTTAGCCATATAAATTCTTTAAAAACAAGTCTAATGAATTAATATTTATTAATTTTTTCTTTTTATTTTAGTTTTATTTAAACTTTTCTTTTTTTAAACAATATTTTTACAATTTGTATGCCTTTTGTTTGTTTACCTTTTGAAACATATGTTTTTTTGTTTTACTAAATTTTACTGCGAAAATTTCTGCAGTAAAAATTTGTAAGTATTTAGTCAAGAACTGTCACTTTACGCTCCCAATTTGTGTTCTCATTTACTGTATTTTGTGTACGCGAACGCAATTTAGTAAAATGCAGTAAAGTTCAGTAAAAAATAGTAAAAACTTTTGTGTTCTAAAACGCAGCTATTTTTGCAGTAAAATTTAGTAAAACAAAAAACCATATGTTTCAAATGGTAAACAAACAAAACTAAAAAACAAAAAGCATACAAATTGTGAAAAAATTGTTTTAAAAAAGAAAAGTTGAAATAAAACTAAAATAAAACCAAAAGTAAATACATTTCAATTAATTAAATTTGTTTGTGAAGCATTTATATGGCTACATAGCACTTTTTTTGTTATGTTAATTTTTTGGTGTTGTAAAAGTGCGAAATACTCGGGTACTTAGAGCAGCACTTGTTTTTAAAGTAGTCAATAGTAAAAAATGTATTCATGTACTATTGATAAAATTTAGACGGACACAAATTAGCCAAATTAAATAAAATAACAAAACAAAAAAATATGAAAGATTACATAAAATAATTTGTTTGTATTTTCCAAATATGTTCGTGTTATAAAAGAGGATTTAATTGAGTACCGATAAGAAAACGATTTAGGTAGTCAAAAGTGTAAAAATTTTCAACATTTCAATTATTTGCCATCAGCTGTTGCCTTTATTTTATGAATTTTTACAAATTTTGCGTGCGGGTACTTTTTTGGACAACAGCTATTTGTGAGAGCAAATTTTTAAGCTTACTCATTTACTGCATTTTACTGTAAAAGTACTCAAACGCATCTATTGTTGCCTTTCAATGAACTGACTATTCTTTTTCTGACATTGTTGTCAAATAAGAATTGCTCGTTCACTCTGTTGTATAGAATTTTAAGCACATCTTGCTGACAAAATTGTTAGATCTGACCACCATCTGTACGAAGCTTTAGCCAAGAAATATATTGAAAATGGCCCTAAATGGAAAGCAATCATCTATTGAAATTAGGCAGTTAATAGTAATACTAAATTTGGAGGGTAAAACTGAAGAATTGTTTGAAAACTGGAAGCCTACGGTCCACGACATTATCAAAAGATTTTGCAGTGAGTTTAGGTTAGCCAGCAAAAACAGAAAAGGTCAAGGTAAGATATTAAACTAGAGAGAAATGCGTTCGATATTAAAAGAAATCAAGCAAGTTTCTTTTAATCCGGCAAAGTAATTTAAAAACTCGGACTGGAGAAGATGCTTACTTTAACACAATTCGCAATACATTTCATAAATACGATTATTACGGAAGGGTTACAAGACAGAAGCCATTTCTTAGCCTTAAAAATAATAACAATAGAATTAAATTCACGAAGAAATATTATGAATTAATTCCTCATCAAATTGCCCTTCTTCGCTTTAACAAATATTCCTTCACAAATTTAATTTTACTGCTTAATTTAATTTAATTTAATTCTTTTGCTAAAATGTACTATGATATTCAATTTACATTGCGCCATGTTAACTTTACATTGGAATGTTTATTTTTCCGTGTGTATTTCTTATACATCTATAAACTTTCTTTTCGTCTGTAACAAAAATAAAAAAAGTTATCGCAAATAGAATTTTAAATTTTTTAAAACAAAATCTTTTTTTAAGTTCTTAAATTAACTCGAATTTTAGTGATCCTTATCGACTGCAAAAAAGCGCAAGGGAAATAAGTATTTGACATTTAAAGTTTAAGAGCAAAATTTTAACTTTAAAGCACTATTTAAAGCAAAAAAAACAAGATTTTATTTTAAAATTGTTTTTCCTATGTGCTGGTTCACATTCTTCAAGTCTTAGCCGCCAAGGCTTGACTTTTTGGGAGAGAGAGGAAAATAAATGTCATTCTCTTTTCCCCTTTCTCCTTAAAGCTTTTCCCCTCCCTCCTAACAGTGTGAACCAACACTATGCTAATCCCACGAAACTTTACGGGAATCGAACCCGCAACCCTGGCGCTGATAGACCAGCTCATTACCAACCAACTAGCCTACCGGGGCACCAAAGTATTAACAAACAAATTTTCAGTAGTGTACCTCTTTTTGTCAATGGATTGGCAATAATGGGCCCTCCAAAACAAAGTTATGGTATGAGGTTAAGATTCTTACCACAGTTCTTTTAGATCTTTTCGCTTTAAAGTAATTTGAGGAAAGGGGTTTTATGGGCCATATGGTCCTTGATATATATCAGCACGAAATTTGCCATGCAATAGAAGCTATTTTAAAAGTTATCATAGGCCAACCCTGAAATATTATAACTCCTGGCGGAGGGTTTTTATTTTATTAATAAAAAAAAAAAAAAAAAAACAAATTGGCACCGCTAAATTAAATTAAGGATAAATCAGTTAAACGTGACTTTGATCAAAAATTATTTTCGGGAATGAAATATTATTAATGATGTGTTAATAATCCCAATTTTTGAATGAAAATACTGAAATTTATTGTTGTGGGAAAGCTAGTTTCTATGCGCATTTGATCTGTTTAAAACTTTATAGAATTTAATTTTTGTGCATTAAGTAAAATAAACATTTTTTTATTATACAAAATAAAAATTAAAGAATTATTTAGAACTTATTTAGGCTGAAAATAACAAGCAAACAGTTTATTAAATTTTCCAAGAGGATAATTAGAAAAGTTTTCTTTTTTCATAAGAAGCTGGATTTTAATAAAAATATTGATTATTACAGTTAACGAACACACTTCAGTGATCACATTTGATTGAGTAGAATGAACTTTTAGCAAATTTAAGCTAAAAAATCACTTACCAAGGTCAGAAAAAATATAAGTATTTTTTATTTTCCTATTAATATTTCTATGTCTAACAAAACAAAGCCAATAAAGAAACTTTAAATAAAGAGAGCCAAATACGTACATACATAAGAATGTATCAATGTGTGAGTAAAGAGAAGAAAAAATAAATAAATAAGTGAATAAATATTTTGTCATATTTAAGTATTTAATAGGGAGATCGAACGGTTTTTATTTAACCGGTTTTAACCGGATTTTTTTAGTTTTGCTCAAGCCGGTTATTTTAAAATGTCCATTTTTCGAATATCGGATAAACCGGCTATTTAAATAATGAGTAATTTATATTCGTTTTCTGTACACAAAAAAAATAAAAATTGATTTCAATTACAAAATTTGTGATATTAATAAAAACAAGTTAGAGTGCTATATTCGGCTGTGCCGAATCTTTGATACCCTCCACCGACAGGAGTGGGCTCTATATGATAAATACATATACATATATATATATATTATTAGCTAATATTCACAAAAACGAACGTCAGCATTAACATTAGTTGCGGTTTAGATTTGAATTAAATTATAGACCGACAATAAGAAAATTTAATGCGTTTCTTGTAAGAACTTTGAACTGCCTTGAATAAAATATCATTACTCGTAAGAGTTTTAGTCGAACTAAAATAATTTTTAGGAGCGTTATTTGTATTGGACCTATGGTAAATTATGGAGCAATCATCCCAAAATTCTGTAGACTGATTTCTGGTATTACAAAATATAAATTAAAATAAATTTAAATACAGCAGTGTAATTAGTTTTAGCGTTAACAGTAAATTTCATAAATTGGCATGATATTTTTTCTGGCCATGTTTAAGTAAGAAATTTTACCGCAATATCTATATCTGTGATAGTTTTAGGCGAATTTAATTATTTTCCCAAAGTGGGGAGAGTAGGATTTATATGGGGCCTAGGCTAAATTATGGACCCAATCTTCACGAAATTTGGCAGTGTGATTTTTTGACCTATAAAACTGTGACGTCAATTTGATAGCATTATTTATTACGATTTTAGGCGTACTAAATAGTTTTCCGGGAGTAGCGTTTTCAGTATCCTAGCGTTATTTATTGCGGTCTTAGGCGTACTAAACTGTTTTCCGCGAGAAGGGTTTATATGGGGCCTATGGTAAATTATGGACCGATCTTCACGAAATTTAATTGTATGATTTGCAGTCGTATAAAGCGAATTCGTGCAATTTTGTGTCATTCCTTGCATTATTCCATATTTATGTTAGTTTTTGTATCAAAATTATTAATTTTTTAGGGTGGTGGTTCCGCATTTTGATTCATAGTTCTGATCCTACCAAACCGATGTTGCTGGATTTCAATCCCAAACTGCTTAGGATAACTACAAGCAATTTGAGACCAAGTTTGGTCTTTTCTTTTGCGTTTTTCGAAAGTGAGCGTGTTTTCAACAGACGGACAGACATACGGACATGGCTAAATCGACTTAGAATTACTCAAGGAGCCAGAATATATATACTTGGGGTTTTAGATGTATTATAGAAAAGTTTCACAGGGAGTGACAAACTTAGTATACCCTCATTCACCACAATGGTGGTGGAGGGTATAAAAATTAATTAAACTTCCACCACTAAACAAATTAAAAGTATCAATTAAACGTTTTATTTACTTGATTAAACGTGAAATTCACTTGATGACACGTGTATTTCACTTGATAACATTTTTAAATTGATTTTATTTTTGATTAATGCTTTAATTGCTGAACAATTTTGGAGAATTTTTTCCGTGTACTTTTGTTGTTTTATAATTGTAATATTGGGTAAGCTTAAATATTTATGAAGAATATTAGCGGAATTCACCCTTGATAATAAAGTCCCTTGCAGACCTTGTTAATCTTATAACTTTAGTAAAAATACTAACATTTACAACACTGCAACAACAAAATGTATTAGACTAAAATATACTACGCTGTGGTTGAAAAATCCCACAAAAAGCAGTAGTAAACAAAGTCTGTGAATTTACCAGAATAAAACAGTTGAAGAAACTTTATCTGTCTCTTTCGCTCACTCAGCAAATACATTAATTTACAATGCATACGAAAAAGACACTCACGCTATGAAGTATAAAATCGTATTAAATATAACAGAGTTGTACACTTAGTACAAAGGGTGAATACCGCTATTAAAACAAAATGTAACTTACACAGTACAACATTTTTCAGTTAATTGATTGCCAACTCAATTCTGTGAACTGTATGTGAAATTAGACCCAAAAAGAAGAATTTCTGCATCATTCGTTTTGTCTTCTTACCTGCGATTTGAAGTTAGTATCGATTTGAAGTTAGTACTATCGTATAGGGGAATTTATCACGTTTTAGGCCCTGTTGTTTGACATAGCTCGACAACCACTAGCCCAATTTAGTTGAAATAAATTTTATTAAGAATTAAGAATTACAATTCCCTTAATCTGTTCATTTATTGTTTTCCTATACAAGTAACACTTTCGAAGTTAAAAATGAATGTATGAAGGGAAAAAATTATTTTTTGCCTAAAAATTTAAATTTTTTTTTTTAAAATACATAAAAAATGCAAAATGGAAAAAAGTTTCAAGTCTAGTTATTTTTTCGCAAAGTCACATAACCTATGAGCAAAATGAGACAAAGATCATAAAAATCGATGCACGCGTTTCGCTTTTATTCGCAATTGAGTAAAGGTATGAATTTCAAAAATCAGTTATAGCCACCACCCTTAAAATAAAAATATAAATTAAAAAATTATCATGCAAAAAAAAACTTTATTTATAAAAACTTAATGAAAATAAAATAATATGCAATTAATACGCAATTATAATATGCATAAAAACAAAATTTAGAACATTTTTTCAATTATTGGCAATATCCATCCTTGTAGAAGTTGACGCTTGTGGTTCTGATAATCTTGTTTTCTTCGTAGGTTGTTCATATTCATGGTCTGAGTCTGTATCGTCATCCGAGATACACATACTATTCAAGGGCGTATTTCTTTCACTGTGTCCACCAATTTCAATGTCTTCATCTTCGGTGCTTTCTACAAACTGCATAATTGTGGAACTCCACCAACAAACCTCCGCAAGCAATGCATCCAATTTTTTGCTTTTGAACCGCTTTTCAAATGGCATGGTCACCTGGTGGAACCTCTCTCCTTGTTCGTCTGATTCCTGAGGTGATTGTGCCAAAAAAGTATCGAGGTGGTGGTGCAAGAAATGCAATTTCAGCGTCATGGATGCACCGATTTTTTCGAAATAAAACAGCAACCTGTCCACTCGTTGCTGTATCTCTTCTCGCTGGACACGGTTCTTTCCTAGAACGCCTTCTATTACTTCTTTCAATGCGTTCCATGCATGTTGGTGGTCGTGATGCTCTGAAAGCAAATGTGTGAAAGAATCACTTTTGATCAATTTCCGAATATCAGGTCCATTGAGAATACCTGTTTTAAATACATAAGAAAAACGAAAAAATTATTGGTAATGCGAATGTATAGAAATTAACAAATTTAGATATGACAATATTGAAATACAGAGTACGATACGTACCGTTTTTAATTTTCTCATCACTGAGTTTCGGAAAGATGGATTTCAAACAGTCAAAGGCGCCGTTAACTTTTTTGACCACCACTTCAACGAATTTCCCAGCTATTCCCAGTTTCATGTGGAGCGGTGGCAACAAAATATCATCCAGGTCCTTTATCATAGGTTCATTGCGTAATTTTAATTGTTTGTTGAGCTCGGGAGTTCTTCCTTTCCAATCTTTACATTGATATTGATTTCCTTTGTATCGTGAATCCCAATTACAAAGGAAGCAGAAGTATTTTGGATATCCGCCCTTTTCTATAATCCCTTGTAGTATGTTGACCACCTTCAGATCGCAACAAATGTTCCATTTGTGTTCATCGTATTTGATTTTCTTCAAAATTTCGCCCAATGCTTCATACGTTTCCTTCATAGTTGTGCTGAATCCCAATGGAATGCATGGTTTTTTATTTTTTTTGTGCAGCAGCACAGCCTTCAAACTAGTAACTGAACCATCGATGAATAAACGCCAGTCGCCAGCGATATAATCCATTCCCAATTTTTTTACTAAACCTGGGATATCATGGCAGTACGTGAACGTATTTGCTTCGTCAACGGAATAAAATTTCTGAAAATCAGCTTGGCGTTGTCGGTATGATGTTGCGCTGACATTTTGCTGTGTGAGTTTTCTTCTCTTCAAAAATGATGTCAGCCATTCGGAGTCGTGTTGTGATAGTCCCAGCTTGGCCACAATGTAATCCATTTCGATTTGTGGTAGCGGTTGTGGTGCACTATTTTCAATATCGGGTATCCAATCAGCATCATCCAAATCGGTCGGATTGGTGAAAACGGTTTCGGCTAGCAGGGACACAGTATCCGCACTCGGAGGTTTAGGTGCATCGGTATCAGCAGGGCGTTGCACTGGAAGTGTGGCAGTAAATGCAGCAGTGTATACTTTTGTTTTCAATTGTTGTCTGTTTAATCCAGGACGAAAATTTATGCATGCATAGCACCTGAATTCATCATGTCCAGTTGTGTCTTCCACCCAAATTACTGGCTTCATAAAAGATAACTTTCTACTTTTTCCGTGAATCCATTTTAGAAGGGTAGTATAACAACTGTTGCACACTGTGTTCGGCGTAAAATTTGCACCACTTAAATCTGCTTCATCGAAATAATTACAATACGCGGTTTTGAATTGCTCAGTAAACAATTTTTTTCGATCTTTTTTCTGTATTTTTCGGACGATATGACCACAAACGTAACAATATTCATCCAAATATGGGCACTTGTTGTTTTCCATATTGATATATTTTATGTTTTGTTGTTATTCACTTTTAAAAAACTGGAGAAAAATCACTTTTACTGTTCGCGTTCGTCGGCACTGGCTGAATGCCAAAAATCGATCAATGCACACCTATAAATACTACGTTTTTTTTTGAATATTTTACTGCCAGGTACTTATAAATGGGCGCATATTTTAAGGGCGGCTGGCTATATACCTGATTCAGCACTTGTACGTTTCAAACTGTGCAAAACTTTCCAAATAATGACCACCCTTAAATGTGGGTGCAATTTCTGTAAAAAAATCATATAGGTAGCCACCGGAAAAACCCAAATAATAAAAAGGTCCACTTTCCGTTTAATTGTCCACGTACATTTATTACCGCAATCATAAAAATCAAATAACCTTTTGTTTATTCCTTTTTTTTTAATTCTCAGAATCATGAAAAAGGTGTCAATGTTTTCTCCAAATAATGTTGTGCATATCTCGAGCAAATTTTTGAAATTCATACATTTACTCAATTGCGAATAAAAGCGAAACGCGTGCATCGATTTTTATGATCTTTGTCTCATTTTGCTCATAGGTTATGTGACTTTGCGAAAAAATAACTAGACTTGAAACTTTTTTCCATTTTGGATTTTTTATGTATTTTAAAAAAAAAAATTTAAATTTTTAGGCAAAAAATAATTTTTTCCCTTCATACATTCATTTTTAACTTCGAAAGTGTTACTTGTATAGGAAAACAATATATGAACAGATTAAGGGAATTATAATTCTTAATTTTTTAAAATTTATTTCAACTAAATTGGGCTAGTGGTTGTCGAGCTATGTCAAACAACAGGGCCTAAAACGTGATAAATTCCCCTATACGATAGTACTAACTTCAAATCGATACTAACTTCAAATCGCAGGTAAGAAGACAAAACGAATGATGCAGAAATTCTTCTTTTTGGGTCTAATTTCACATACAGTTCACAGAATTGAGTTGGCAAATCATGTGTTGTACTGTGACATAATTATGTCAAAAAAACACAGTAAGTGATGTAAATACAAATCGCTTACAAAAGCTAAATAAAAAAATCATTTAAATAACTATAAGAAAAGTGTTCAGTTAAAATGGTGAATGGCGTTTTTCTTTATTCTAATAAAACCGGTTAACCGGTTATTTTTTAAATGCTTAACCGAAAACCTATTTTAAAAAACAAACTATTCGGAATATTCAAAAACCGGTTATTGCAAAAAGTTGAATAATCGATATCTCTACTATTCATATTTGTATTTTTTATTTTAAGTAGATGGAATTTATTTAATGCGAAAGTATGTCAAACTAAGAACCAACCAACGAAACATTTTTTTTCTTATACGTATATAAATCAGCAAAGGCAAAACTATTAAGAAATCTTTCCTCGTCTGTTTGTCAACCGATTTGCACAAAACATGCTCCTTTTGAAAGGTACCTACAGAAGTGCATAATATATATTTATTAAAATCTGGGGTTTTATTCAAAAAAAAAAAAAAAAAAAAAATACAAGAATAAATTTAATACTTATCGCTGTTCATTAGAAAAATAAATGGACAGCTGTCTGGTACTATTTTGAAATTCGGCCGTTTTAGGGAGTAAACGGGTATAACCAGTATTTTGGAACTTCTTTGCCACCTCATCTATCTTTTAAGCCAATAAACATAGAAATAATAATTATACCAAATTCGTAGCTTATCTAACAAAAACCAATACATATACATTTAGTACTTTTTCGAAATCCGAACGTTTAAGTAAAATCGTACCTATTGTTGGTACTTTTTTTACAAAACATTTTTCTCCATACATTGGCATATAGACTACAATATTGAAAATTTTGATGCTTCTCCCCATTGAAGAAAAAATATATCAAAGAGGGAAAATACGGGAAACTAAATTTCTTTGTTTTACTTTTCCGTGCTGCTGCATGTGGTAATATTTGAATTTTCTATAATATTAAACTTGGAAACATAAAATAAAACATGCAATGTCCTGAATTGATGAAAATTTAAAAGAGGGAACTCTTTGGTACCAAACATTCATTGACTTGAGTGGAAGATAACATATGGGCCGGAGATTGGTCCCTCGTCAAATCGATCCACTAAGATGGAAAAAGCCAATGCTCGAAACATGTAAGTTCATATATGTATACTTATATATATGTATGTTATATTAAGTATATTTGCATAAATAGAAATGATAGAATTTTGACTACTGGGCAAACACTAGTTTAACTTAAATACTTTCATTTTATTTATTTTACTATTTTATTTATTTTACTTGTTTTTTTCTTCTTTCTTTTATATACACATATTGAAATAGTTTTGAAGCTCCTGAAATTTAACTTTGAGTTAAGCTACTTATAAGTTTTTAAATTTATTTTATTTGTGGTTCTCGCATATAGTTGTTCCTGTCGGGAAAACGGGATTTATTTTTCAATTTCCCGGGAATTACCGCTTAATATAAAATGGTGTAAAATATTATTTAATTTAATTTATTTGAACAAAAAACCAATAATTCTTGAGATCTATTAAATAATTTTATCAATGAATTAAACGTTAGTAAAAAAAATTCAGTTCTTTATGTGCAAAGCCAACATCATTAATAAACCCAAAAAAGTTAAATTATTTAAGCAAAATATAACAAAATATTTTTTGAAAATGGGATTTTATCAGAGAAAAAGCATCGCTTGACAGTCTTTATAGTGATTATATCATTATATAACTTCTGGACACTTTCAGTTTTATCACCACTTTCTTCAAAAACTTATGATTCCTTTCAATTTTGACTTTTCACTCTTGTCATCCTCTCTAACAGAAATAGTATTTACTGCATTTTCAGAATTTAATCCAAAAAGTCTTTAATGCAGCTGCTCTGCATATAAAATCATTAACATTTTTAAAGCAAAGAGGTAGGAACCTTTTCTCATTTTAATAAAATAAGTCCTTAAAAAATTAAAAGATTTCTGCATTTTTACTCTTCTAATGCCAAATTTCCGAGCATCAAATATTTAACTTTCAAAGTTGAATTTACGTCTATTTCTTGCCGTAACTTATTTACAATTTAATATCAGCAGTAAAGTTGCCATAATTAAATAAAAAAAACCCGAAAAGTCGCACACATATTTCCCTTGATTTTTATTCCGCAAAACGTGCGGTATATAAAAAATAGTTTAATTAAATATATATATATAAAAGTCGTCGTGTACGTCAATAAAATGTTCGTTGTATCAAAAAACATGAACAAATGATAAAATGATATACATAAAAACGGAGAAATTTTTAATTTTATCATATTGATCCGCAATGCAGCATCACGTTAACTTCGTCTTACTCAATGCATTTTGAATGGGAAATCAAGACATGTGGAAGATAGAGGGTTAAGTTAAGGAAAACGGAACAGCTGATCCACAACGTATACGTTTATGTAAACAAGTTAAAATTTATATCATATACATATATACATTAGACCGACTCAAGTTGTATGAAGCCGAAAAAAGTGTTTTAGTTACCCCTCTGAAAATAAAGCTTGATATGTTTTATGATGATTCCCAAAATATTTTGGTTCCAGCGTTGACCATCCGTCAGCTGGACCATTTTTAAAAAAGGTCATTTTTTTAATTTCTCGAATTTTTCTACTTTGCTCCAAGACGACATAAATAAAATTTGGTATCATCGAAAAGAGTTTTTGAAGCAGCATCCAATGGAATATAAAACTTGACCACTTGCGACCTACTAATTGAGATATTAAGCTAAATACATATTTTCGTTTCGGGTTTTCACACAAATTCTACGTATGTGGAAGTAATGTTCTGCTTTTCAAATTTAATCTGTTTTAAAATAATGTTAATTTTATTTTTAATTTGTAATTATTCACATAAAAAGCGAAAATCGCGATATATTTTATCTTCTTTCATATATAGGCAATATGGGTATCAAAGATTTTCACTTTTCAATTTATCAAAATATGAAAAATACAAATAAAAAAAAATACAATAAAAAATATAAAATTTATAAAAAATCTTTTCGCGATTCTATCTTTGAATTAAGTTTGCACGATTCCATTTTGTTTGAAATATGACCTGGTCGATTACTTTCGATAACAGACATGAATGGCTTACTATGGCATGGGAATTATAAATTGAGGAAATACTAAATTGGGAATTATAAAAGAAGCAGTTAATTTTATCTCTATATACAGTTTTTAAATTGTGACTTCACCTGGTATTTCAATAATTTCTTCAGATTCACAACGATCTTTAAGATACTGATGGGAATAAAATTGGATACAAGGTGGTTCAGTAATGCGACCAATTTTATTCAAATTTATTATATCTTTTAAGGACTCGCACTCGAGAAATATTTTTGGAATATTGAATTGTCGAATATCAACAATATTACTTCATATGACTGGTTATTGCACTGCTGTCGCAAAAATAACAATAGCTGGATTATGTCACAGTTTGTCGAAAGCTTAGTTTTGTTCAGCTGAACAGGAGAAAAATCCATCTTTAGTGTTTTCGGATATTTATTTTTAAGTCTAATATTATAAATTTGTCTGTTATTAATGAATTAATAATTTTTTATTTAAAAAATTTTTATTTAAGAACTTAAGTTTAGCTCACAGCATCCAGGGTTTGAAAACGGATCTTTTGCTTATCACCAGGTTATTATAATTAAAAAATCAAACAATTTAATACCCATATTGCCTCTATTTGAAAAACATAAAATAGTTAAAAAATATCGCGATTTTCGCGTTTTATGTGAATTATTAAAAAAAAAAAATTAATTAACATTATTTTATTACTTTCACATACGTAGAATTTGCATGAAAATCCGAAATGAAAAATATGTATTTAGCTAAATATCTCAATTAGTAGGTCGCAAGTGGTCAAGTTTTATATGCCATTGGATGCTGCTTTAAAAACTCTTTTCGATGATACCAAATTTTATTTATGTCGTTTTGGAGCAAAGTACAAAAAAATTCGAAAAAGTGAAAAAAGACCTTTTTTAAAAATGGTCCAGCTCACGGATGGTCAACCCTGGAACCAAAATATTTTGGGAATCATCATAAAACATATCAAGCTTTATTTTCAGAGAGGGAACAAAATCACTTTTTTTTTTTTGAGTAGCTCTAATATACTTATGTATGTATGTAAGTTTATTCCAATTATCAGAAATCTTTTTCGGATCGCAAGAAACTTCTATATGTCAACAAAATTAAACGAATAAGAAAACAACAGTTTTATCCTTTGAATTCGCCTTGTAAAAAACTAATTCGCAATTTATACTATGGACATTTCTTGCCGGACAGACGAAGTTTGTTGGCGAGAGAGGAAAAAAGTAAGCATACATCGTCGACCCCTTACCAACAAACTTCATATGTCCGTTCTTTTATGAATACGACAGAGAAAGTTAACTTTTTTGACTTAACATTTGACTCAGAGCAAGGTGTTAAATGTGTTGTTGCGGAAGGTCGTGTGACTGTGATTCTATGAATGATATCACTCATGCACGTCTTTTGCATTAATATTATATGGAATCTGTCGTAATTGCGTGATATTTTTTTAAGTTAACGATTAATCGCTGTAACGAATAGAATTTTATATAATTGACTTGAAAACTCTAAAATGAAGACAAAATTTGGCATGCATAGTCATCTTTGTAGTTACATATGTGTAATTTGGTATACTATAAGAATCTTACCCTAAAAAGTATTTTCTTTTTCAAACTCTATGGTTGACATTCATACACACACATTAACCACTAATGATATAAAAATATTTTTATTTTATGTATTTATTTCTTACCCAAAAAACATAAAAATTTATTTAATTATTGAAATTATTTCAAAAGTTCTTAGATACATATTGTATATGGGTATTTCCATAGGAAGGTCTAGACTTTCAATGTTTTGGCGTGGGATATACATTAACTTAAGAGATACGTAAATAACTGTCAATAGTTTGTCGTACTGCAACACCAGAAGTTAACATATCAATAAACATTTTCTAGCCTAGACCCGATATTTCTGGCTTTACCGAAACGAGACTAAAGTGAAAGTGTGTGTTTGTATGTATGTGTGTTTGCTTGTTTCCTATATACTGCTAAACCGACTTTTCTAAAATATTAACAGTTACTTCCTGATTACCAGGCACTTAACATAGGTTAAAAATATTTGTAAATTTTGAAGTTGGCGTGGCATCTTCCATACAAAAACCACATAAATTACAGCATATCTGGAGAACGATTACAACAAAAATATTAAAATTTGGCATAAATAATTTTTGTCCGATTTCCACAGTACAAGTGATTGAACGTATGGAAAAATATATAGGAAATACACTCAAAAACTGAGTCCTTTTCATATACATTTTACTACACGTTTAATCACTTGTATTTTAAAAACCTTACGTTATTTATCAAAACAAAACATCAGTCAAAAAATAGGCTGCCTACATTGGAAAAGACAATATAAATTGCTATATATCTGGAAAACAGTAACAGTAATAGTATAACAATTTTGAACAAATAGCTTGGATATTAACATACAACATCTGTCAAATAGTAGACTCAATTTAAAAAGTGGGACTCCCGTACAATAGCACAATAAATTTCTGTATATATGTCTGGAAAATAGGAACAGTTTAATTATTAATTTTGGTTCAAACTGCTTCGTTATCTATACACGAGATCTGTTTTATTAAATTTTATTTTACCATAAATTTCTATTTGTGATTTAAACACCAAGAAGCACCAGGGATTGATAAGATCAGTAACAAAATGCTTTTTTAGCTACCTCGCATAGCAAAGAAAATTAGTCTTCGTATTTTTACTACCCTCAAAAATGGAAGATTTCCTTAGTAACCACGATACCAAAGCCAGGAAAGGATCATACAAAAGTTGAGTCATACAGGCCTATTAGCTTATTACATTATATTTCCAAGCAATTTGGGAATCTTCTAGTGTCAAAATTAACACCGATTTTAAATGAAAAAAGATGTATTGCAAGCCATCAATTAGGTTTTAGAAGAAAGCACAGCACAATTGAACAAACTCATCGAATGGTTAATGTCATAAGAAAGATCTTTGAAGAAAAAAATATTGCTCTGAACTCTTCATCGATGTCTCGCAAGCTTTTGATAAATTCTGGCATGAAGGCTTATTACAAAAATTTGCGGCAAAACTTACCAGCAAACACTCACAACCTGTTAGAAAGCTACTTAGTCGGTCGTCAATTTATTATTAAGGAAGGCAATTTTTTAGTTCTTATTAGCCAATTGACGCTTGAGTCCCACAAGCCAGCATCCTGGGTCCTCTATTATACTTAATTTATACATCGCAAATGCCAACAAACAAGAGCTCCCAAACTTCAACAATTGCGGATGATAGAGCTTTTCTTAGCATAAACGAAAACTGTCCTGAAGCATCTCATTGCTTACAGGTTAATATATATGAACAGGAAAAGTGTTTTAAATAAGGGACGATAAAGGTCAACGAACAAAAAAAAATGCCAAAATGAAACTAAAATCAATTCAAATTAATTGGCTTCTTGGAAGAAATTCTGTTCTTAGTCTCGTTTACAAACTGCTCCTTTACAACTTTATGTTAAAGTCAATCTGGTGCTACGGCATTCAGTTATTGGGCACTGCCTTATATCTTATATCGAAAAAAGTCAAGGGCCCTAAAAAAAACTTCTTTGGATAATCACAGTTGCTCCCTGGTATATTAAAAACTCAAATATTCACAAGGATCTCAATGTGCCATTAGTTAAAAGTATGATGACGAAATATGAAGTAAAATATTTAAAAAGGCACCTAAATCCACTACCTCGAAATATTTTAAATTATTGCGGCCACACTCGCTTAAGGAGAAGAGATACACCCAGTCAGAAGAGCGATAACACCTACATACATATGCACGCAAAGAATAAACATGGTTGTGGTAAACATATTCTAAGAGCAACATATTATGATAAGATTCATGATTGTAGTCAACATATTACGATTATTATTGAATCATATTATTTATGACCAAATATATTCGTAATATTACATCATAATATTTTTTCCTTAATTCTAATTTGTTTTTATTACATCTTATTATAATTTTATATAATCATATTATT
Organism: Pollenia amentaria; assembly: GCA_943735925.1. Taxonomy (NCBI): domain Eukaryota; kingdom Metazoa; phylum Arthropoda; class Insecta; order Diptera; family Polleniidae; genus Pollenia; species Pollenia amentaria. The sequence goes on along the minus strand of OX031007.1, from coordinate 195,428,313 downwards.
ATTATGTTAATAATAAGAAGTTATCATATTATTATCATGTTGATCATAATAAGTTTAGAAATAATCATATTATTATCATGCTAATCATAATAATATGTAGATGAAATATATATTTATGCTTATTTACTTACTGGCAACCTTAACGTATTTAAAACTGTTACAGATATTTCACATCATAATATGATGCAACTTTAAACATACTATTTTTAACCTATTTTGGTCGTAGGTGGAAACAAAACAATGGTCAATATTTTTGCACCACTTTCAATCAATATTAAAATTTTTTTAGCATTGATATTTTTTTTGTGACACTTTACAATTCTTTTTAATGTTAATACAATTTCTTTATTTTTTAATTTCTTTAAACTTGGGTTTTTAATGGGTATTTTTTTAAATTGTTTAACCACTGAATAACAAATAATTCGGTTGGCATATGTAAAAAAAACCACACAATTGATGCAAAATGATTTTACAAATGGCGATAACAAAATATTATTAGAGTAAAGATATTTTGCGTGCATCTTAAACATATTACAAGTGCACGTATAGAAAGTAATCATGTTATGGGTATTGAATATCATTAAATGGTTGTGAGGAATAAAATATGTTTTTAAGGTTATCATTATTTAGTTGTTATAAAAATGATTATTTTTCAGAGAATCATACTTAAATGTATAATTGCGATAAGCATTGACATGTTTACAGTAACTATAATATTGCTGATATTAAATAAAAATAACAATATTTTGTGTACGGCAACAATATATTGGTACAATAAACATAGTGTACTTGCCGCAACCATGCCCAACCATATTTTTTCTCTACGTGTGTGAACAGAAGCATGGATGACAAAAATTTTTGTCTGGCACTGGCAGGACATAAAATAAAGTATTTGGATAAGATTTGATTAATTATTGTTATGTAGTTCATATTTGCTATATGAAGATTCAAAAAATAAATACTGAGAAAAGAATTGTATGGGGGAAGCGAAGTGCACGGGTTAAGCTAGTTTTCCCATGACATAAAGCCTACAAGGTAGGTGCATTAGAAAATAAGTTCTCAATTTAAAAACCCATGTAATGTCGAACAAAAGAAAATAAAAATAAAATTAAAACATGCGTCAAAAATCAAATATTATTTTGCTTTTTTTTATTTCTTTCTGCTTTTTTTGAAAGTAAATAAAAATGTTCGCTTACCCTTAGTCTAGACCAGCAATTTATTTGGCAATTATTGCCGTGGCAACTGTCAAATTCTATTGCCAACACTAGATACATATTACCGTGTGGACCGCATAAGTATATATTAGAACAGATGTTCATTAATAAATATTATAACACATTGCTGAGCAATTATCATTTAACACACGCGTTCAAAATCAATTATAAGTTATAAAAAAAAAAAAATAAAACAAACGTGTAAAAATTTAATACATAATTTGCAAATTTATAATAAAAATAATAAATGTAAGTATTTATTCCTGTTTTGTGTTAAGACATACGTTTACTCCATTCTGAAAAAATATTAAACATAGAACATATTGTGACGTCATTCTGCCGACGCTAAGGCTGATGTCAACAAATACAAATTGCACGTACATAGGGTTAGGAATTTGTGTTGAAAACAAAAACCAATTTGAGTTTTTTTATTGTTGTTGCAATGTAAGTTCCTAAAAAAAGGTACTTCATTTAAAAATTTTGTGATACCAAATTTTAACCAAAAATCATTTTGTAATAAACAATATCACACTTGATCTTTAAGAGGGTAATTAACTAAAATAATTATTTGTTCACTTTTTGGAAAAAGATCGATACGTACCCGCTGTAAAAATATCGAGCTGTTTTGTCTGCTTTTTGGTAATCAAATGGTTGGTTTAAAAATTATTTTTCATATGCCTTTAATGTTAAATTAAAAATAGTTTTGCTTCCACTGAAAATTTTGAAATTTTGAGTTAATACCCTTTTTATGATCAGGTGCTATATATTGAATAACATTAATTTTTATATTAAAAAGTACGTAAGTAATCCTTAAATCCTTATATTTGCAATTGAGTAAGATTTTGTTGTTTGACATTATATGGGTAAATAATGACCAGTCTGCCTAATTACTATAAGTTGTTTATTATTCCATGAGTTTTTCCAGATAAAATAAAAATAAAATAGTAAAACAGTGAAGAGTGTAAAAAACAACATTTTTAAAATTATATTTATGTATTTCTTTTACTTACAAATGATATCATTGGAATATTCCATGCCGCCGCCAGCAGGGCTTCTGATATGCAACTTTCATCTGGTCCTATAAATGCAGCCACCATTTCACTTTTCATTTGTGTCATAAATCTGTTTAAAGAGATTATTGTAAATAAAGTTTAGAAAACACATGCAGACATAAATATTTTTATTTTGCATTTATAGAGAACTATTTTATCGAAAATTCATTATGATCTAAAAATCTAAAATTTTATAGTGTTTATATAATATATATATACATATTATGTATATAACACACTTAAGTAGTTAGTTTATAATTTATACTCATTTATTTACCCTTCACCATATGTGGAAGAGGTACATTTCATTTTGGCATTGTGTTAGTAAAAAAAATAAAAATAGATTTCAATTTCAAAAATTTGTGATAATAATTCAAAAATTATAGTATAATTAAATTATCGAGCTTAAGGTGTTTTTATATAAAAAACTCTAAATGTTTATTATATCCAATATTTCGGCACTTCGTTGAGTGCCTTCCTTCTTCACGTTTTTTTCTCTTTTTTACAAATTTCACAAATTTTTAAAAAATTAAACAATGTAACAATTAAAATGACAAAATTAAAATTTTTTTGTAATTGAATATAAAAAAATATTTTTCAATACAAACTTGATATATTACAATATAAATAAATTTGTAACTTCCGTTTCTATTTATATAAATTAAATGTCTATAATTTTGTGCTACTTATCCGTGTCCGACTGTAAATGAATTCTCGACATTGTTGGTACTTTTATAATTTTTAACATTTCTAACATAAATCTACGTTTATAATTATTTTCTGTGTTTAATACTATTGTATTATCAACATCTGGATAATGGTTTAGATTAGCACAATGAAATATTGGATATTATAAACATTTAAAGTTTTTTATATAAAAAGACCTTAAGCTCGATAATTTAATTACACTATAAATAATAAAGATCGAATAAAATATATATATTATATAATTTAAAAAATTAATAAAAGCACCAGTAAACAAGTTAATAGTATCAATTAAACGTTTTATTCATTTAATTAAATCTTTAATTGAAACTGATTTTATTTATTAATTATAATTGCTTTAATTGGTGAAATATTTTGGAGAATTTTTTCTGTGTATTACACTATTGATCTTACATCTTATTGAATTATACATATTCGGGAGGCTTATGGGTAGCGAAGTTGATTTAACGGTGTCCGTCTGACAGTCTGCCCGTGCGCAGCCATATGACTGCGATATGAGCAGAAACTTGCAACTGAGTCTAATTCTTGCTTATAAATTTCTAAGTTTTATTCCAGAAATAAATAAATCAAGTAAAACAAAGAATAAGGGCCTCAAATTTGACTTGAATATTTTCAATATACAAAGTGTTATAATATTAATAATAAGTTCTGTAAATCCATTATTTCACCTAGTCCTTGCATAAATGTCATTTCGAAATTAAGAATTTTATATGATTTTTAACTTAAGAAACTTTGTACCAAACTTTGAGTACCAATTACACAGGCCTGCAAAATTTTGAAAATCGAAACCCTGGAACCAGTGTATACTATTCTAAAATTGTAAGTTGCGCTACACCCGAAACATTTGTCAATATTTCTCTATCACATTTGGTTTGCGCGATATCTTCGCTTTGGCCTTTGTTATCTTTATAAGAACAACTTTTAAAATCAGAAAAAACTGCGGTCTTAATGTAGATAATTAAACTTGAAACATTGTTCGATTTCAATTTCACTTCATTTCGATTTCTCGAATATACCCGAAAGTGTAATTTTTGGAAATGCCGACGCACAGTAGACCAATTCTTGAGAAGGCGGTCCACAATCCATATCTTTTGATTGGATCGGAATTTTAATACGATTTTTTTAAATTTCTTAGTTCGAACTTTGGCTTTTAATTTTTGCTATTAAATGTAAAGATTGACAATTAAGAAACAAGTTATACAGGCCTTTAAATACATTTTAATTTTAAGTTGAAATCTGGTGTACAGGTAAAGTGCTAAAACATGTTAAACAAAAGGTTTTGTTTAATAAAATGTATTATTTTGTTAGTTACTTTAACAACTAATCGTTAGCTAAAATGCAAAACCACGTTACTAGCAAAAAATTCGAAATTGGTTTTTTGATTGCTTATGATGCATATTAACATCATCCATTTCCTCTCCAATTTTACTCTCAGATAATGAAAATTAGACATTTCATAGTAACAATTTTTTAATTTTACAACATGAAATTAATTAAAAATTTTATTGATAATTTTTCATTCTTGACTGCGCTGAGATTTGAACCCAGGCGTTCACGGACAGGTTGCCCAGACTAGTTTCGATTGTAACCACACAATCGCTTCAGTGGGGTTTGCCGTCTTTCTCACTCGGCTATTGCAGCCGGATGACGTCAATAGTCAAACATCAATCCTTAACCCAAATGGTATTTCACTTTGGTAGATCGAAATTTGCTTTTGAATGAATGATTATCTATTTTAACTTTTAAGCAAGAAATGGCAACACCTGCAGGACCTTTTAAACCATTTCTTCAACGGGATAATCATTCTTTTTATAATGAAATTCTATTTTAGAAGTAGTGCTTTGTCTTTTCATTGCTGTAAATGTAAAACTTAACAAATCTCTTTAAAGCTTAAAAAAAATTCATTGAGTTCAAAAGAACATAACTAACATAACTCTTTGAAACATTAAAAAATAATTATTTTTATTCCAGAAATGAATATATCAAGTTAATCTGCGATAGTTGAATACCAAAATTACATCTATTTCCATATATTACATATTTTTACCTACTATAAAATATTAAAAAATATTAGTTACGTGGTTTTGGATTTCATCTTACGTAATAATTATTAACAATTTACTAACTTAAATCTTATCCGAAACTATTTAGCCTGAGTTGAAATATATTGGTCAATTACGAATGGCAACTAAACTAAAGTTGCGTTGCCAGCAGCGCCGCTGATGGTAAAATATAAAAAGTTGTTATATTATTTTATATATTAACATTAACGTCGTTGCCTGATTTCGTTGCTGCAAACCCAACTAAAGTTCAGTTGAGCCGTAATCGACCCAATAGTTTATTTATGGTGTTTTCTTTTCTATAAAATAATGTAACATTTTATTCAAAAAATGCGATTTGGTGCTTGTTTCTTAAAAATGCTTAGCTCTCTAAAATTGTTACATGTCTTATTCTAAAAATATCACACTTACTAATAGTATATGACATTGCGCTCTTCACCTCGTATAAATGGACAATGTTTATAGCAAAGAGAACTGTACAGACATGTTACGAGACGGCAGATTTAACGTTTTGTATGCCTCTTTCTTCGAAAGCTGCCCTTTTTTGCATTTCTCTTTGCACCATCGCACCACCCAGTACAATGAATACAAATTTATTTAGTTGAGATTTATTTGCAAAACTGTTGTTAAAGTAGCTGTTAAGTTCACCACAACACGAGCAAATTAAATAACATTATAAAACCAAACAATGGGTGCGTTCGTAAATGCATCACTGCGCTGCATCAGAAAATTAAACTTTTTTTAATGCCAATAAAAAAGCAAATTTAATTTTTTTTATTGAGTGACTATTATTTTTGTAGAGTATTTGACAATTTTTTGGTCCACATCTACTTCATTCATATATATATATAAACATTTGAAATCACTGATGCAGCGCAGTGATGCTTTTACGAACGCACCCAATATTACTAAATACATATTTTTGCACAAAACAAAACGTTTGCTGAACTAATGCTTTTTTTTGTTTTGTTTTATCACCCCATTTGTGTTGATTGTTGCGGCGTGTTTGTACACATCGCCAGCTGACTACCAAAAAACGCTTTCTGTCTTTTTCTTCAAAAGCTGCCTTCGCAAATGATTTGAGCCTTTTTCACTCGCCACTTTTTACAGCTCTGTTTTGTACTCTGTTGTTTTTAGTGCCCTGTAAAATAGTAGACTTCGGTTTATTTCAACCAAGCTATAGCATTAATTAAAAGTCCCTAAATCTTTAAGGAATGTAAAAAAATTCGGTTTAAATGCAAATGCGGCATTATAGAAAAGTGTTATATTTATTAAAAATCTAAAGCTGTAGCGAATCAGAAAACTTACTAAAACCCTTAAAAAGCCTAAAATATATTTAAAATCGCTAAATCGGTTAAAAACCCTTCCTGCTGTAGTCTTCCCTCTCACTTTCAACATGAATAAGTTCAAGTCGAATGTTCACATACACTACTGCCTGTATTCTCCTTCCCATAACCTTTTTTCCTAGTTCCAACGCAATGCATTGCATTTGTAGGGGTCATCCTCTCAGTGCTGGTCCTAACAAAAAAAAAAAAAAAAATAAAAAAATATGTCGGTAAATAAAATAAAATAAATAAGCTATAATGATGAAGAAAAAACTTTTAGACAGGTACAAAAAACAGGGCATTCCACTTTTTTATAGCTTTTGTTTTGTTTTCGTCAAACAGCATTATTACAGGGTTGGAAACGTATTTTATTCAAGCGCCTTTTCAGAAGGTAATATTTTTTGTGTAGAAAAGTAAACAAAGTCTGAGTTCACACTATGAAAGTTTTCTTTCAGAAAGTCTGAGTTTAATGGTGTGAGGGGAAGAGAACATGCTATTATTCTCTCCTTTCTCTTCAATAAACTCCGACTTTCTGAAAGAAAACTTTCATAGTGTGAACCCAGACACATATACAAGTTTTTTACTTAATTCCCTCTCCGCTTATTGTGGTGTGCTTTAATGTAAGATTGAAAATATTTCATTTGCATATTTATGAATTAAAATTACAAAGAACCCAGCAAATAGTACAACATATTTTTAATTAAGTAAATTAAGTAAAGCAGAGCTTTTGTTGGTTTATATTTATGTACATATATTTGTCGTATTCCCAAACCCCTTGTATCGTTGTATCGATTGTATTTTGTATTAAACTACATAGTTCACTACTGGTTTTTTATACAACATACAATCGATACAACGATACAAGGGCGTTTGTAAATACGACTATTACTAATATGTATGTTAAAAGCTAATTACGGCGGTGCTTTCATCATTAATGCTCGTTAAGGATTTTTATTTATTGTGACCATCAAGCCCCGATTTTCAAACCAAAACATAAAGAAACTTAGGACGACCGCAGTTTCTTAAATAACGATTAATTCAAGAAAATAAACTTTGTGATGACCTTTATGGCATTTATTTTCCGTTAAGAATTATTTTTTTTTTGCAATAAAATTGTTTTTAGATGAGAAATTTTGCTAATCTCTTTGCATAGATATGGTCCATATATTATTCGTTGGGTTTATTCATGGTACGTATATTTTTCTTAACAGAGAAGAAAACATATGAATTATAATGTTTGTAAATAAATTACATTACGAATACGTCAACGCTAACAGACATTGTCAAGCAAAAAAATTTTAATGTTCACTAAAGAACTTGTCACAGAAGAATTGTGTATAAATGTATGATATATGATACTGAAAGTAAAAGAAAGAAAAAATAGAATCTTAAAATTCTTTAAGATTTAACACTTGAATTAAAATATGAAATTATCGGGAAATAATTCGAGAAAAACGGAAATTTTATAGATAATATCAAAGTATATTTTTGTGGTTTTCACGGACAACCGCTTATGTCAATTTTTTCCGACCTTAAGAAGTGTGGCATCCACTGCTTAATTTCAAACGCTCTTTATTACGTGGTTCTAAAAATTTCTGAAAATAATGGACTAATTCCGTTTTTTTAACGTAATAATAAAGTTTAAAAAGTGCAATACTTAGCCTATTGTTTGATTTAGAATGGTTTTTCGGTTCTCCTGAAAAATTTTATTTTAAGACACACGCGGTTGCCCATGAAAACGACAGATTTTTTATATGTTTCTAGCGAAAGAGCTGGCAAATCAACATATGCTTTATTCAGATCTACATTCACAAACTTTAACCATATACATTTCATTAGTATTTACAAAAATGTGTGTAATTAATTATATCGCACCAATATTTTTTTTTTTTTTGGAAATTTGTCTCTATGGACTTATATATATTTATATTGCTCTTAAATAGTAATAAAAAAGAGCCAACTATTATGTTAAATTTTAAATATATGAATGATCAAATTAAAAATATAATTAAATAATTATTACAGATTATTACAAGAAACTGATTTAGTTATGTATGTATATGTACTATGGTTGCAACAACAAAAAAAAAAAAATATTAATTAAAGGACGAAATATTTTGAAAGAGTCTGGAGCCATAATGTATGAGTTGTCTCATGGCGTGGAATATATCTACTCAAATGACTATAACAGTTAAGTCTCTCTTTTTCTATTACCATCAGTGTTGTCATCAGTGTGGCCATTTTGGTATTTTTGCAGCTAAATTTAGCATTAAAAATTTATATTTAGCTGCAAAATTTTCATTTAGCACTTGACATTTTATTAAGCATTTTTGGAAAATGTTTTACCTTTTTTAGCATTATTTTTTTTTAAAAAATTTGGATGAATCGTTTTATTGATTTTACTAAAAACTTTTTATAAATTATAATAAATTTTGACTAGAAATAGTTGTACCCAAAATGGATTACGTATGAAAATGGATAATTCTTATGTTAAGAAACCTGTCTTGTTAAAAAAATGGAATATTCAGGGAATATTAGAAATGCCCTTATCATGTCGATTGTAAATTTTATTTGCCCTTTGATATTACGATATAAAAGTACGAGGAAATTTCACTTTGTATTTAGCTTAAAATTCAATGATGTAAATGTTTGACAAAATTTGTTTGCTCTAAACTGCTGAAAAAATAATTATTTTAAAGATTCAACTTACACTATAAAAAATAAAATAATCTAAAAAATGTTGTAAATTATAGAAAAAAATCGCTTAAATTTTGCATATATCAGAGGTTTGCAGGCCACCTATATTTCAAATTTAATCTCAACTGCCTGTGCTACATATTTATATGTATGCTTTACTAAAAATACAGCCACTTTACCAAAATCTAGCCACTTGCTAAAATATAACAATTTATTTCAATTTCGTTACAAAATTAGTCACTGCTATGTATTTAGTCTCGAATAAAATTTTATACTGGTAATAAATGTTTAACAAAAATAATTTTTTAAAGAGTTAGCATTATTTTAGCATTTTTTTAAAATCATTTTTAGCATTTGTTGGCCACGTCTAATGCCAGATTTAGCTGTAAAAAATTTTTGACCTGGCCACACTGGTTGAAATATCTTTAGATTTTTAGGATGCAAAAAAGTTTTAGAGTTTTTTTTAAAAAAATGTCTTTTACCCAAAAAAAAAAAAAAAAAACTCAAGGTATGACCTAACAAATATTTGACGAAAAAATACAAAAAAAAAAAAGCATGACCCGCAAATTGATCTAACCTTAACTTTATTTTTAACCATTTTTATTGAGTTCCTCATCTTTAGTTGTAAAAAGATAATTGTATAATTCAATTAAGAAACTGTTAAATAATTGTTTTAATAAAACTGGTAATTAGGTGTGGGGTGTCAAATATTCAATAGGTTTTCAACTTATGTCAATGTTTTCATCTATAATAACAGAAATGCAATTTTATTGATTTTACTACGTTTCTACAATGATCTTAAGAAATTGCTTACAACATTTTATGTAAAACAATATTATGTATATTTTTTATGTCCTTCACCACAGGTGGAAAGCGTATGTCATTCCGTTTTTAATTTCTACTATTTATATTGATCTTAGACCCTATAAAGAATATATATTCCGGGTCTTAATAAGTAGCGAAGTTGACTTAAAGATTGGACTATTGTGTACTGTACGGGACGGGAATATTCAGCTGGTTACTGTGTAACACAGCAACCAGTAGGTAGTGTGGTCAGACTGTCGGCGGCGCTGGTATGCTGGCTGTTTGCGCGGCTTAAGCTCGCCGGATGGGGTGGTTCTTGCCGACCAGCTGACGTGAAACCCGTGTACAAAAAAAAAAAATATATTTCATACCAGCTACGAAATTGGTAAAATAAAAAAATAAATTGATCCGGGGCCCGAAGTAGCAAAAAAAACAAAACCAGAAAACACCTCTTTCAACGCTTCACACATCTCTGGCTGATGTTCTGCCAGGCTTAGCCCTCCCTCTAGAGACTAAATCTCTCCATGGCATCCTAAAAAAAAACGTTTGGATGCCCCAAACCTACCCTGCAAAATATTATCTTTCCTCTACTTACCCGCCTTTAAAAAAATTTACCAAATCATAATTAAATACCAGGTAATATTCATTTAAAAACGTTATAAATCATTTTTTTTTTTTATTAAAAATTTTAATTAAAAAAAGTAGAAAAAAAAAATGCAAATTTTCATAAAAAAAACAAACAAATCATTAAATATACAATTTATGAAAACCACAAAATAAATTAAATTTAATCTTGCAGATATAAAAAAAATAAATCTAATTGAGAATTAAAATAAAACAAACTAATTATAAAAAAATGGGTTTCCTCTTTTAGATTCTATTTGTAGCAAAACATAAAAATTTGGCTCTGTCGATCCTGCCTCCAGGATGAAGCTTGCAAGTCTGCCGTCCGTCCGTTATCTCGTCCGGCTGTCCAAATTATCTGTATGTCTAAAATCTTGTACCCATATATATTTCACCTGTCTTAAAAATTCTCCGCTACTATTTCTTTTAGGGAACTCTAATCTTGTGGGCAACTCTACCCTACCACGGACGAGTACCTAGGCTTGAGCTCAACCCTAACACCGCGCACTTTAAGCCCCTAATTGCCTAAAGGACTGGAAAATACGGTAAAATTCCCTTATAAAAAAATTTAGCTTAAATTCTACACAAGCGTAATATATATATTATTTTGTCCGTAGGTCGTCTGTCTTTTTCTTTTTTGTCCGATGTCAAGGCAGATACCTGTTCACCTCGAGGTTCGGTGTTGCTGGTTGATGCCTAATCCCACGCTGGTGTGACTCGGAAGTTTCGTGGCGCACCCGACTTTACTTGGCAATATTTATTTTTATTTTTGGTTTTAACACAAAAGTTGAAGTTTCTATAATTTTTGGCTTTTATTTATTGTACATAATGTTTATTCAAAAACTTCAATTACATTACACTTTTTATTAATTTAATTCTAATTTAATTCGGCTTAAAGATCATTTTTTTTTTTAATATTGTTTCAATCCTTTTATTCTTATTTTTTTTTTTTGCCTTTGGCTTTCCAGTTTATCTTTTTTTTTATAGATACTTATAATTTTATTAAAATTTCACTTGCTTAAATTCTTTATAATTTAGCTTTAAGGTTCACATAATCAAAAAAATAAGAACGTTTTTAATAAACTATAAACGGGAAAAACTGTTTTTTTATTGTATTTATTTAATATTGGGTTTCTAATAAAACTTTCACAAAATACTCCACCAGGCAAAATTTGTGTTTTTTCTATTTTTTTAATTCTTCCGATGCGGGGGCCACTTGTCACACTTCTTCCAAAATTTAAAAAGGGCCGACATATTATACTTTTCTCTCCATGAAACCTCGGAGACGCTGCCATCCACCATCTTCAAGACCCCAAAAAAAAAATTTTTTTCTTTTTCAGCAATATAAACACATAAAACCAATTATTCCATTTTTTTTTTTTTACCTCTACTGGTCTTTGTCTTTTTGTTTACCTTTCCCTTTCTCTGCCACTGCCAGCTGTTTTGTTCTAAAAAAACAAATGTTGCCAACCCTAAACTGCTTTACCATACTTAGGGTGACCATAACAATTGTAATGGGGTTTCCGAAGCTGCCAGATTTGATGGGGACTAGTTGTAATATGTTTTTGCCACTTATTATTCTTTAAATTTTGCAATTGAAACTCAGCCGGTCGGCTCATAAATGAATAATATATGGGCTAAAACCTACGATTGCTTCTAATTTTTGGCATAAAATGTTCTGTTGATGTTTTTATCTTTTTTTAATTTATACTTGTTTTTGCTTTTTTTACATATTACAAATTCATACATGATTTGCAGTTTTAAACGAAAAAATGTACACGAAATTTTTTTTAATTATGCTTGATAACACTGTGCAATATTTTCGAAGTCATCGAGTGCAAACTCTTTCTCGTGTGGAATTTCTCGAAGTACTTATCGAAGCCAATTTGGGTTTTGCTAGTTTAACTGCCGTTACAATTTTATTGCCTCATGAACATTTTGGCTCAAACATAATTTCTCCGAAGAACATGGAATATTTTTCATGTCTTTATCTCGGAAACCAATTCGAATTCTGTTTTTTTGTCTTTAAAGTGGGATAAAGAAGGCGTAAAAAAATGTCGAAAAATGTTCATTTTTTTTTATAGTTTTATAAATTTAGTAAAGTAATCTTCAAAAAAATATTCATTGCCATATAGTTCATATTTCCTCGGAACATTATAATACTGGAAAATGCCTTTTCCAATATTTTTGAGCTGTATTTTACATCGAAAATTCGGGAAATATATGAAATTTGTAGCAAAAATATATAATATGTGTAGCATTATAATGTTCTAAGGAATTTTAAATTACATATATTATACGGATTTTTTTTTTTTTTTAATATAACTTTACTAAATTTTCCACACAGTTTGGCAAATTTGGGCCAAAAATGGTAAAAAAAAAGGATACAAAACATTAAAATATTTCGACATATCAACAACTTTGGTACACACTTTTTTCTTTTGGTCTATAGCTACAATTGTGCCGAAGACCGGACAAAAAAATTTTAATTAGTTTCCGAGAAAAAATGCATGTTTTTCGAAAAAAAAACTGTTTAAGCAAAAATCTTCATAATACTCGTAAAATTTTGAATGGCAGCTAAACTAGCAAAACTCAAATAATAGTTCGTCCACACGAGAAGAAGTTGGCATTTTATGAGTTGCTTAGTGTAATGTGTGTTAGTTCGTATGTGGACTAGGGATGCCAAAGGGGAAATCCCGATTCGGGATTTATCAATCCCAAAAAATCCCGGGATTTATTTTTATGAGTCCCGGGATTTTTAACATATCAACTTTTCTGTACAAAACTGTTCGTTTTTATTGAATTTTTATACTATATACAAAAAAATTATTAAAAATTATACTTGAGTTATATTTTTTATGGCAAATAATTCTTATTTTTGAGTTTAATTTTTGTTTTTAGCACACAGCGAGTATTTAAAATTTTTAATTTTTGCTTGATATATGACGACTATTTCTGAATTTTTGTATTTTGCTTAATACGAATCAGCTCAAAAAACATGGAACGAAATTAAGCTACTTGCCAGAGATCGAAATAGATGGAGAGAATTTGTTGACGCCCTATGTTCTTCGTGAACATTTTATTTAAATATTTTATGTTATAATTTGTATTTATATTATATTTAATAAAATAAAGGACATATATATATATATAATAAAAAGCATTATTTCAAGTAGAAACGATATTTGAAGATTCACATCTCCAGCCTTTTTCACAATTACGTTTAGCAAATTCAGCTTTGGCTTAAGACATAATACCAAAATAAAAATAATTATTTTTATTCAAAATATAGAAATCAATAAATAATTGTTATATATCAAGCAAAAAATAAAAATTATTCACAATCCAATTAAAGTTTTATTCAGAAACTAAAGAATAAAAGTTCATATAATTATAACAAATAAGTCGTGATATTGATGAAATAGCTCATATTCCGTCCGGTCCAATAATAATAAAAAATTTGCTTAAAAAACATACGGTAAATAAAATAATTTTTTTTATAAATAAACACTATTTGACGTATTCATAAATAAATTATTTAAACTTGAAAACTGTTTTAAGAAACATTTGTATAAACATTTTGTCTTAAAATAAATTTCAAACGTACTTAAATTATTGATTATGAATCTCGCCCTCACCCTGGTGGTGTACTGCACTGCAGTCGACATAGTTTTACAGTTTTTAACTCAGCTATCGAGATCAATGAGGGACTACACTTTGCAGTGTATTAATGTCGTCACAACTTAATTCACATTAAAAATTGAATTGCTGTCAAAAAACCGAAATGAATTGATCTAGAAAAACTAAGAGATACGTATATTTTTTAAATAAATTGTTTTGTCGTTTTCATTTTTAAAAATTTATGTTACGTATATAAAACCTTTTGAATATTCAAAAAGTATGGTTTATTAAAAAAAAGTAGCATCTTAAAGAAACACATTAATCCCGAAATCCCGGAAAATCCCGGGATCCCGAAAATCCCGGGATTTCGGGATTGGGATTTCCAAAATCCCAAATCCCGGGATTTTTAAAAATCAGTCCCGATATGCATCCCTAATGTAAACTAAGACGCTGCATTACGTTAGGTAAAATGTATTAAAGATTTGGCATAGCCTATTGAATAGTAAATTTGGTATATTATATACTTTTGTACATGTATGCTTACTTCTTTGTAATGGAAATATTTTGTAATTGTAGGTCCAGTATTGACCTATATAAGCTAGGGTTATTAAGATGTGCCTTTTTGCCGAACGATACAGAAACTCAATAATAAATATCGGCCCAAATTGATTTTTTAATAAGATATTAATTTTGAACAACAAAGTATACTCCTTTGCGGAGATAGATGATTTCGCAAGTCCGTTTAAACCACACCAGCAGTCAGTGCTGTTAGGTGTAACAATTTAACGTGAAAATTCAGTAAATTGACGATTGACGTTCATTTTTGCAACAACCGTAACGATTTTTTGATACCAGTACCATTATTATATTATGTAGATACTTGGCAATACTATAAAAAGGGCAAAATTATACAGTTATATAATTATATTATATAATAAATTATATATGTATATATTTGTATATATATAATTTTATTTTTCAAATTAAATATCATTCACTTTATCAAACAATAAACAAGCCTTTCGAAACCAAAATTAGAAATTCCTTGGAGAAAAACACACTTGAAGGAATTTTGCTTGCTAAAGACTATATGAAATAATTCGTCTAATTGCTTTTTTGTAGGTATTACCAAAAATTTGATTGAAAAATACTGCGCAAATAATTTGTATGAATAATTAACAAAGTATGTAATAATTGTATTAACTTGTATTTATAAAATAATTTATATTATTTTAGAATGTCATTTAAACAAAATAAAAGTATTGTATTTTTCATGTATAATAAATGCTTCTTAACCCTGGATGGTTACTGTTCGTCGAAACGGAAAACATAGAATGAATTACATATACAAATAATTAATTAATATATAATATTCAATTTAATATATAATGCATTCCTTCGGAATCGAAAAAGTAATTTTTCGTGACAAACAAATATTGAAAAATTTGTCAAAAATGTTTTCGGAAGAATTGGTTTGGAATTATAATTACGAAGGAATAAAAGGGAAATCATCCGTTAAGTCGTAAAAATCTTAAAAAAATGCAATTATGGTACGTAAACTTTTTCGTCCTTGATATACATAGTTAATTTTTTTATGTGTGTATTATTTAATTGCAGAAGTATCAAAGCGTGAGGGATACAAATAAATAGAATATGTCACGGACACAAAAATTAAATTATTTTTCAAATTAACATAATTTATTATTTAAATTATACCAGGGAATTAACTTTATAACTAATATAAAGCTTTAAAAAGAATGAATGAAATTCGCTCTCCAACACAAAAAAATATTTCATTATTATCTTAGGACATCTCTTTGTTAAGAATAATGAATTCTGGAATTAGCATAAAATACAAGTATTACCTACTCGATTACTATTGATTACCTTTTCCTGCTGGGTAACTAATTTGAAAACACAAAAAAGAGTTGAAGCTCGTATAAAATTTTGAGGGAGGTGAAAAACTTTTATTTATTATAACAAAGAATGCAACTAGTATTCCGACTCGAGAGAGCGTTCTCAATTCTTTAGTTCACTCCTCACACATATATGTTCTGTGTGAGTTCAACACACATACATAAAAACAACAAAACAAAATTTTAAATTATAATATTTTATATTTTTCACAATATAACACTTTGTTGAATTTTATGACACAAACACATTATTAATAATTTTTTTCAACAAGTTTTGCTTAATTGCTTTTGCAAAATGTTTTTATTTTTCAAAAACTAAAAATTTTTAAATTAATTTTTTTGACACTAATTTTTTCAGTAGTTAATATTATTAAAGCCAGCAGAGTAGTATTTTGTGGAATAAAAAATATTTGACATCTTAAGTTATTTAAATATTTTCCGATATTGAAGAATAAAAATTAAACAAACATTGTTTTTAAAAGTTTATAAATGCAGACAGCATTAAATAAATTATAAATTTTTCAAATTAAGAATATTTAATTTATAAATTTTTTTTTTTTTTGCAACATTCTATACGATTTTATGCAACCATGTTTAGGGGTGAATCAGAAATTTCTTGCAAATGTCTAACTTCATTCTTAAGGACTTCGTTCAGATTGATTATTTCTATGGATATTCGTATGGATATATCATAGGGAATCTATATACCGATATGTCTAATAGATTTCTGATTGAATTCACATAGATGTGTCTAAGGTGTTATGTGTGTTTCTTTTTTTAAATAATAACAAATCTTATTAAGTTGAAAATATTTCTATTTTATATATTTTATTTTTTTAAAAAGAATACAAAATGGTACGTGTGTATGTATGTAAAATAAACTTTTATTTTCCAATAAAATAAAATACTTCTTACAGAAATTAGATTACAATTGTATTTCAAATTCCTTTAGCTATCAGTCAGAAAACAATAAGAATGTCGGCTAACACATCAGAATTTCCCATGCCTTTTTCATTAGATTTATGTTAGATTTCTATTAGAAATGTCGCCCAAAAAAATCAAAATTTCCCACGACTTGCCTGGTAGAATTCTTGTCAACCACTTCATATATATTTGGGTCAGAAATCTTTTTTGTCGGCGCTTCTCTCAGATATCTGGATGACGTCGGACAATTTTGCTGGCTGGGTTGTTTTAAACAACAATATATTTAAAAAACATCTTACTAATAGAAACATCTACTAGGTCCCAGCGGAAAAAATCAGAAGGCCTTCGTACTTCAGGTCTTATTGAAAGCCTGCTTAGAAATTTTTTTGATTCAATTACCATTCTTATCTAACTGATAAAAAGGCCTCGAATCTATTGTATAATAGATAAGAAACACCTTCCACACTCGCTTCTATGAGAAAGGAGAAGTGAAGAAGAAGTATTTTCTGTTTTGTTTTTTGCCCCCGCACAAAATCCAGTCCCATGAATAGTTTTGTGCCAATTACCTTTCCTCTGGACCAACTACACTATAAACATATTATCACCAGTTAAGTGATAGGTCTTGCTTTCACCTATAACAATTCGTTCCTTTTTATTATAAAATTTTGTTCACTGGTCACGGGATAAGTGCTTTAAGAGCAATTGACACAAATTTCTCGCAGCGTAATTTCATATTTAACAAGTAAAATGAGCATCAAAAATTCCCATATTCCATTTTTTTAAATTATTTAGTTAAATACATAAAATTTTCAGAGGTGAATGATTACGAAAACCATATCGGGCATGCTGCTGGTGTCTTATAATTGAGAGTTATTCTGTTAACAAAGGGCGGAATACAACAAAAGTGAAGCAAGCATATGCAACAGTAAGAAAATAATAATATTCTCTCACTTTGACTTAAGTCAATTCTAATGACTCAAATTAATAACAAACTGCCTAATGAGTCCTTTCTTCTATGTTACTGAGTCATCGCACTGATGAAATTTTTTATTAAAATGGCTCCGATTCGTCATTTTTTTAATGCCGATGTGTCATCCCATTAATGACATAGCTT
This sequence comes from Pollenia amentaria, assembly GCA_943735925.1. Lineage (NCBI taxonomy): Eukaryota > Metazoa > Arthropoda > Insecta > Diptera > Polleniidae > Pollenia > Pollenia amentaria. The sequence goes on along the minus strand of OX031007.1, from coordinate 195,410,236 downwards.
CACCTGATGGCAATTTGACCAAGACTGACACCACGATGATGAAAAGTGTCATGGGGCCAAAAATGAAGACACTTGTCATGTCAAAATACATTAGCGTTATGCACAACCGAATAAGCTCCTAAAATATAAAACGAAAATTTTTTTAAATAACAGTAATATTATAGTGCCTTTTTTGTAACATGCCTAATCTACTTCGTTCACATAAAACATGATAACGCAAGATGTTTTAAATTGTAAATATTCATACGCTTTTTATTGTATATCCACAATTATGGTTCATACAATATTATAGGGCATTATATTTTCGTTAAAGTCTATAAACAACAAAATGGCTTCGCAACATCTCAAAAACCATAAGAGATAGATTTATTTTGTGATATACGCTTTTTGTGATGTCCGCTTTTTTTTATGAACAACAATATGTATTTAATTTTTTTTTGTATCTCTTTTAGTTTAGGAATATGAAGTTAGCGAATTTACCCTTTTTGCTCCCAACACATTCGAATTTTCAAAAATCCCGTCTTATTGGATCGATTTGGGAAGAGACGAACCTCCGGTCCAAATTTGAACTTTAGGCTGTGTGGCAGGGATGTTAAATGGGGTTGTAAATTTTGTACCAACTTCCAAAAAAATGTACTTTTTGGACCTTCACGGTACCATTTTTTTAATTTATTAAAACAACAAAAAAGTACTTAATAATTCAATTGTACACAAAAAAAAAAAAAAACAAAACTGAACATTAACATACATTATATCTATGACTAAAATAGGGTACATAAAAGTAATATAATAAGTAATATAATAAGTAATATAATAATAATAATATATGAGATCAAAATCAGGCACTTATTTGATTAGTTAATAAGCTATTTACAATTTTTACATCATATCAGCATGAATTTGTCGATCTTAACCAATCCTTTGTTCGTATGAGACTTGATAATGTTGGCTACATGTGCCAACTGCTTCTGCTTCTTTCCTTAGTTTTTAGTATATTTTGAAAAGAAGAAACTCTTTCAACATTTGGATAACATTTTAGCAACGACTCAAGAAATGTCAGGAAACATATGGACATTCAGCTTATTTGGTAAATTATCTACTGCCGACCAAAAACTACAAATGTTTTCATTTTTTAACGACTGCAGTTGATTATGATTATGATATATGATTATTGATTGAATCAAAATTTGAAATTTCACTAGGGAAAATTTTTACTAGAAGAGGTACAATACTACTTGTTTTACCTGAAATAACATTTTCAGAAGTAAATTTATGAAGCCACATTAAAACTTCGTTATTTAAGTTGACTTTGGATCTCAAAACTTTTATATAAAATTATTTTGCATTTTCTTTCATTTCTTTAACCATATCAATATTGATATTATTTGTAGATATATATAAGTCCACTTCTGTGCTGCAATAAATTTCTTCAAAGGGCATGTGATTTTGTAAAGGTCTACGATAGAGATATCACATTCATCCAAAACATTTTTAAATATGAAATTAAGTGAACTTTTTAATCACGAAATAACGTGCTATTTGGCGGAATAAAAAAGTTAGCCTTTGTAAAAATACATGCATTCGAGAATCTTCTGATTGCATTTATAAATTAACAATGTTTAATAATTTAAGTGCATATTGAATAAATAAAAATTGCAATTTAAAAGAAGGATTTTTAAATACTGATGAAAGAAATAATAATTAAAAAAATAAATGAAATGAAAACTCCTCAATAATTTGTTTGCTCTACTAAAAATTTAAAAAGGGGGACAAATTTTTAAATTGTACCAAATGAGTCACGGTAGTACCACGGTATAACAAAAAAAGTACAATTGTACCAACTTTAACAATCCTGCTGTGTGATGATGGATTAGTCAGTCAGTCAGCAAAGTTATAATTTTATATTCATATATACAAAGATTATATTAAATTGTTGTAAAATTTAGTTAAAATTATTGACTTTTTATCATAAGAATAAATGATTTCACTGTTTCAATGAAGCACAAAAAAATGTGCTCTAAAAAACGAATAAGATTGTTTGTCTTATCTTACAGCAGAAGAGTAAGACATTAATTTAAGAAATAAATTTTAAGAGATGCAGCATACGTATTTATTACTTCCCAATCTTAAACATTTTTTGCTGGGATATGGTAGGGAGAAAACACTTATTCGTTTTATTTCCCTCCAGCTCTGGTTAATTACATATATAGCAAATCAATTCCGCCAATCAAATGTTTGGTTTTTGATGAATGAATAAATAAATGAATTTATTTGTACATTCATATGTATGTCAACAGAAAAAACAATAAAATCAATTGATAGTTAATTATGTTTTCTTTCCAAGTGAATCCAATGACTGAGAGTCTTGTTTTCTTCATATATTTGCATACAGTGACGGACTAAAATATTGCCACAGAAGCACTTTTAACTTTACGATTGTTTATATAGAGCCTTGTTAAAGTGATTTTTAATAAACAAATATCTTTAATAGAAAGAATAATAAATTTTCCCAAAAAGTTCACTTTCTTTCTTTTCAAAATTTTGAATTAATTACCTATTAAAAAAAGAAAACAAAAAAAAAGTTTTGCTGGATAAAATTGTTAATAACTTTTCTCTGATCAGTCGTGAAATATTAAAAATAATGGTACACATTAAATTTCGAAGTTTTGACATGCCAAAGTGCTAATGTCCGTGTGCCTTAAATTTTCCAAAAATTTATTGATTTTATTAAAAGTGGGTAACAAACAGGAGGAAACCACAGAATCTCAGCGTAAAATTATTTTATTTTTCTACACCCAGAGAAAAAATATATTTAAATATGGTCACCTCCAACAAAACTATTTTAAAATAAAATTGTAAACATACTATGGTTATTTTAACCATATTATTGTCATCGGCAACCTTATTATGGTTAAATTAGTCCTCCATCAAGAAGCCACAACCATATATGGTTTCGGAGGCATGTTTTGGTTAATAATAACTAAAATATGCTTAACATTTACAATAGCATGGTTGATTTTCAACCATAGAATGTTTCTCTTGGAAAAGGGGAAAATACTATTGTTAATTTAAAAACAAATTATTGTCATATTTAACCATAAAATGTTTAGATGCAACCATAATATGGTTGTGGCTTCTTGATGGAGGACTGATTTATCAATAATATGGTTGTCGTTGACAATAATATGGTTAAATTAAACACAATATGTTTAAAATTTTCTTTAAAAATAGTTTTGTTGGAGGTGACCATATTTAAACATATTTTTTCTCTTTGTGTACTATTAAGGCAAATATTATGCAGAGATAGGGGAAATGATCGACAGAAGTCGCTTCTTTATCGGAGCATCGTGCTGCGTCTCAACATTTGAAAGTTCCAAACATTCAGGCCGGCCGAAATCTTTAAACGGCCGTGTGTACAGCCGGATAATCATTAATGTCCAAAAATATTCTCAACACAGATTAAAGATTAAGCAGGAGTTTGAAAAAGATTGTCAGCCCATTACGGGCAGAGAGCACTACATGATCGAACTACAGACAGTTGTCATGTTGCTAGACTTCACATTTAATTTTGTAAATAAACTAAAAGAAGCATTTAGCATATGCCAATGAGTATTTGCGTAGGCCAAATGATTTTTGGGACTAAGAGCTGTTCTCGGATGAAAGCAAATTTAACAAATTTCGCTCTGATGGCCGCAATATATTGTGGAGAAAGCACAACACTGAACTAGAAAAACGAAACCTTGCTGCTAATGTAAAACATGGTGGAGGATGGGTAATTGTGTGAAGCTAAAGAGGAAGGGCTATGGACAAAATAAATATATGAATTTTTTAAAAAAAACTTGAAAAGTAGAATTTACCTTTATCGTTCACTTTCCAATACGATAATGACCCGAAGTATACGGCTCATGTTGTGTGCATGTGTCTTGCTTTTTTAAGAAAAGATGGTTAAGAGAGGGAAAAAGCGGGCAATAACGAAAAATAAGGAGCTGAGGTTGGCACTAGTCGAAGAATGGCAAAATATTGGAATATATGTCACGAAAAAGTTGATTAATTCTATGCCAAATCGACTGGAGGCAGTCATAAAACACATGGAATATTAATACTTGCAAATTACTAATATTTTATAGATTTAAATGAAGTGTGCCAATAATGTTGTACAGCAAAACTGGGTATTTTTTTTTTTGTTTTCTTTTTTTTATAGGACATAATACAATGTGAATTTTGGAGGAAGTTCACCATTCTATCTAGTAAAAATATTGGTTTATTAAAAATAACATTAACAAGGTTCTTAAATCAATCGTAAATTTGAAAGTGCCTTCTGTGCCAATAATTTAGCCCATCACTGTATGCATTGCTTCTGTAAGCTTATTACATTAAAGAAATTCCCTATGATTGGTGTTGTTTTGAACATATGTCTTATCATACGCTTAATTTTAACCAAACTTCATTATTTGCTTCTATTTGGAAACTAACGCATTGCTCATCCCGGCGTATGAATGAGGTTTTGGTTTGAGGTACAATGTTACTGCATGCTGTAAAATTACTTCAGCATGAAGTCATTTAAGAACAACATAAACAGAAACCATTAGATGGTTAAACTGTTCTAATACTGAAATAACATTTCAAAATTCCAACTTTTGATATTTTGCCTCACTCCCTTATGAATTTTAAGTTAAATTCTGTTTAAACATAATGCAAAAAATTAAAACACAAAGTACATGATTTTAAATATTTTCATGAGTGTAATTAATTGCAATTAAACATACTACCACAAACATTATTAAATACACACACATGGGTGTTTAATTATAATTCAAATACATACATAACTCTCTTACCTTATTGGTTGAACGCGATAAAGTCCTGTCGTTTGGCCAATATCGAATGCTTTAAATGACAAACGTTTTCCAGGCAGCAGTGAAGGATTCTTATTTATGTCCTCCACAGCCAAAGGTAGACCACCGAGTGTAACCTGAAATTATAGAGAATATTTTATTTAATAAAAGAGTCCACAAGAAAATGAAAACACACATACAAGTAAGAAGGTGTAGTCGTGGTGTACTTCATCACTTTGGAGTACAAAGATGATAAAGGAATGTATCTAACGTCAATTATCTGCGCTTATCTTTGCATTTAGATTTTGTTAAAATATTTAGGAAAAAGTTTTCCAGGAACAATTACTTTTCTGAAATGGGTCGTACATAGAGCTTTTAATCAATAGTAATCCAGTTCAAACGAAATTTAATGAATTGTAGTTAGATTCGTATACAAGTTACACGTGCTGAAGTGTATTACGGTATAACCATTTTGCAAGGGTTTAGGCGGGTAAAGGCTGTTTTTGAAAGGGTACGTATATAAAAGACATGCTCAGTTAAACTCATCCCTTTAAAATTCGGGGAAGTTGTTAAGTATGCTTAAATAATCAGCCCAATTATAAATAAAAATTCCCCGGGAGTTTTTTCCTTTTCCCATTTTTTATATTTAAATTCTGTTGTAAAAATGGGAAAAGGGAAAAAACTCCCGGGGAATTTTTATTCATAATTGGGCTGAATAGTTATTCCTACAAATGGTGTCTCCATGCTTCCATTTTCAAGGCGTTTTATTTCAGTTTTGTATTTTTAAACGATTTTTTAATTTAAAGCGATTACAGGGGCTTACAAAACAATAGTTCTTATGAACAATTTACCTTCTCAGCGTTTGTTAAGTTTAGTAATTATTTTTAAATACTTGTCTACGTGTGGCATAGTCTTAAGGCCGACGAGAACTTATTAATTGGGGGCCAGCTGAAAGCGTGGACTGTTTTCGTTTTTTGGAAAAATAAATTGATTATCGATCTTTGCATTAACACACTGATATATTAATTTTGTCCAATGAAGCTGATATGAGCCGATTAAAATGCTATTAGGTGAATTTGCGATAATTTTTTGTCATGCGTTTAACAATTAACTTTTTGTTTCTATTTCTGAATTTCTTTTTGAGTGATTAAAATACGCAAAATACTAAAATTAGCTCAAAGTTGAATTTTCTAGCACCTTTAAATAAAATTATTCTCTCTAGAGTTGAGTATATGAGATATTTATATGAAATTCTTACACAATATTTTGAAACGATATGACGATTAACTCCACATTATTAGCTAGTAGGCGACCCTATTTCCACTGGGAATAAAAGAATAAAAATAACATTAGCACATTAAATCAGGTTTTCTGAGTTATGACTCTATTGCAGCAAAGTCTTGAATTGTGTTCTCAAAATAATACCAAAATATTAAATTTTCCTTATTAAATAAATATTTATTATATGTCACACTCATGTAATAGATTTTAAATAGAAATCTTACAAATGTATTACCTAGCAAGTGAGAGAGTATAATCGGTCAAGCGTGACCACAAGATACCCTTATCAACAGTATTTATAGACACATCATCAAGAATGTAACTTATTTGGGACCAATGGGAAATTATGGACTCGCCAAAGGAAAATTCTGATGTAAGAATATTTATATTAGAATATTTTGTGCCGAATATTATGTATATAGAAATCTACATCTGTATTATATTTTTTTATTTTAATATGATTTTCGTGATGGTGTTTTTAAGGACGAATTATCACTTCTGAACCTACCAGCACAAAAGCATGACATACCAGCTGTAAAAGAAGTTATTATCGCAAAGTTTTGTTAGATAATTAAGATTGCAACAAAATATTTTCAGAACAAATTTAATCTTGATATATATACCAACATTATAAGATAGCTTATGGTCGCAAATACTCATTGCCGGAGAAAAAGTTGTTTGGGGCTATGGTAAAACCAGGTCCGATTCTCACCACTTTCCAATAGGGATGGTACTTTGTGCAAAAGGTTTACATTGGCTGCCAGCCAGACGGACGGATCGACATATTTAGATCGATTTAAAATGTGATTCTAATTGGTATACTAAAAGTTGGCTGTAAGGACAACATTTTTGTGTGTGGCATACATCAGCACGTAGCAAGCGCGGATCCAGCCATATCGTTTAAGAGGGGGGTGGCTCTTTTTAGAAATAAATTTATACCAAAAAATTTAATTTTAATATTAATATTAACAGCTTATTTAAATATTTTAAAAAATATATATATTAAGTGAATATATAATATAAGAGAGCAATATTATTCATATTAAGAATCAAGTAATTTTAAATTTTTATGTATAAACCTAAGAAGCAGGACAGATTTAAGAAATATTATTTCTCCAAATTCTGAAAGATCTATCAATCCTGGGATACAAAGCTATTTATTATATTTACTTATTTTAAGGAGCCGTAAATAATTATTATTTTGCAATTTTTAAAGCAAAAGGGCAAAATCAGTATTTTGATCATTTTCATAAAATCATAGGCTTTTTAAACTCTTGATTTTTATACCCAAACCGCTAAAATTACTTTCTGAGTCGATCTAACGATGTCCGTCAGGCAAGCTGGCTGCCCACGTAACTTTGTGCGCAAAGTACAGGCCGCAATTTTGAAGATAATTTGATGAAATTTGGTACATAGATTCTTATTGGCACAAGGAGCAAGCCTATTGAAAGTGGGGCGAATCGGTCCATAATTTCATATAGCGCCCATATAAGCTGCTTTCCGGAATATTGTCTTTGTGTTCACTATCAAATCAATTCTAATGAAATTTAAAACATAGATAGATCCATATTTATACGGACACATAAGCTATGGATTTTTTTAAAAAAGGACCACGAGGGGAAATAGGGGAACATTTCTGCCTCTCCGAAACTGTCTATCAGATCTTCATACTATTTAAAACATTGATAGATCCCTATTCATAAAGCCACACCAGTTATACATTTTTCAAAACTAGGTTCCAAATAGATACACTTGCAAACATTTGTTCTCAAATACTGTGGTAAAGGGTATCATATGGTCGGGCTTGACCGACTATACCTTCTTACTTGTTTTTGTTTATTTTTGCAGAAATAATTTTTATTTACGTATATGATGAAAATTTATCGATTTCCAAATGACCGCTTTAAAAAGTGGTGATACATTCTAAGCGATTTTTAAGTTCATTTCTGAATTATAGTCTTATATTTTTGTTCAAAGTACAATTAACTGACAAGGTCTATAACAAAAGCAACAATTTTATAGCTCTTTTTTACGGGTTTTCCAGTCAAATGTCAATAATTATATTCTTTTGCAATAACAAACTTAAGTTTTCGTGGCCGCTATATTTGTGAACTGGTTTATGAAAAAAATTATTTTGATAAACTTTGAGTTGCGCCTGTTTATTATTTAGTGTTTTTTTTTTTAGCGATATGTACATTAGAACGACTCAAGTTGTATGGAGCCGAAAAAAATGTTTTAGTTACCCCTCTGAAAATAAAGCTTGATATGTTTTATGATGATTCCCAAAATATTTTGCTTCTAGCGTTGACCATCCGTGAGCTGGACCATTTTTAAAAAAGGCCTTTTTTCAGTTTTTCGAATTTTTTTGTACTTTGCTCCAAGTCGACATAGATAAAATTTGGTATCATCGAAAAGAGTTTTTGAAGCAGCATTCAATGGTATATAAAACTTGACCGCTTGCGATCTACTAATTGAGATATTTAACTAAATACATATTTTCGTTTCGGGTTTTCATACAAGTTCTACGAATGTGGAAATAATGTTCTGCTTTTCAAATTGAATCTGTTTTAAAATAATGTTAATTTACTTTTTTTTGTAATTATTTAAGTTCTTAAATATTAATTTTTTAATTAAAAACATATTAATCTATTAATAACAGACAAATTTTTTAATATTAAAATAAATTTCCGAAAACACTAAAAATGGATTTTTCTACTGTTCAGCTGAACAAAACTAAGCTTTCGACAAACTGTGGTATAATCCAGCAATTGTTATTTTTGCGACAGCAGTGCAATAACCAGTCATATAGAGCAATATTACTAGATTAATATGTTTTTATTAAAAAAATTAATATTTAAGAACTTAAATTTAGCCCACAGCATCCAGGCAGAACAATACGTCCATATACGTAGAATTTGTATGAAAACCCGAAACGAAAATATGTATTTAGCTTAATATCTCAATTAGTAGGTCGCAAGTGGTCAAGTTTTATATACCATTGGATGCTGCTTCAAAAAGTCTTTTCGATGATACCAAATTTTATTTATGTCGTCTTGGAGCAAAGTACATACACGAAAATTCGAAAAACTGAAAAAAGACCTTTTTTAAAAATGGTCCAGCTCACGGAAGTTCAACGCTAGAACAAAAATATTTTGGAAAACATCATAAAACATATCAACCTTAATTTTCAGAGGGCTAACAAAATCACTTTTTTTGTTTTCGGTCGCTCTAGTGTACATATATTATGCTTATTAAACCAAAAGGTAAAATTACAATATTAATGAAATGAAAAAGTCATAACTCTGACCGTAGCTCATTTTAAAACTTAAAATTTTCATTAGGTTCGTATCATCAAAACGAATTTATTACTTTAAATCAAATCAAAACCCAACAATTCTAAAACTAGCTGGCAGACAAATCAAATTATTTATGATTTTTATTAACAGTAGAAAAATATTATACCACAGTAAGTGTTTTCAAAATAAATACATCTTTATGACTGTATAAATTCATAAAAATCCAGAAAATAGCAATTGAAGGGCTTATTGTAAAAACAATTTACTTAAGCCACCCGATTTAAGAAACTAGAATCTTTTTTCTTGTTGTATAAAAAAAAAGAAGTATATTTCCAACAATAACATCAACCGCTCGCACTTTCAGGTCAAACGTTTGCTTTTGTTTTTGGCATAAAAGTGCTACATATTTGGATTTGCAAAAATTTTTTTTTAAGAAAATAATTTTTATTATTGGCAAGTCGCTTATTAGCGAAATTAAATAAACCTAAGAGAAACTTCATTTACCCTCCCCTTCATCTATTGGGGTGTAGATATAAAAATTAATTCAGTTATAATCCCCAACACAAAAAAGTCTGCAAGTGATTTCAAGCTTTAAATATTCCAAAATTATTTTTGTCTGTCTTTTAAAATTCAATCACACACACACACACAAATACACACCAAAGAAAAACATCTAATATGATTTTTAAAGAGTCCTTGAAAACTGTCGACAAGTTTTCGCTTGGATTGCCAGTCATGGCAATTTATTGCCGAAAAATAAAAGCAAAAAATTTGTTTGACCACTTAATAAAGGCAGTTAAGTTGAACTAAAATGTTTAAATAAAAAGTATTGGTGAAAGGGGAGAGAATAAAAGCATATTGTCTTTGCTTCTTTACAATAAATACAGACTTTCCGCAAGAAAACATTTATAGTGTGAACCCAGACTGGGGAAAAAATAATTTCTTTATATTGTGAAAAAAATGTTATTACTTGTATATTTACATAGTTAGAATGAACTTTGTTAATGCGCACAAAGGAAAAATATGGTTCAATAAGGTCTTAGGCAACTCGATCAGTATGGATGCATAATACTTATTGTTACAAGCAACCATATTATGCTTAAATCAACCTGTTGCCTTTGTAAGGCAATTATATTATGGGTGCTCAGAGCCATCTACAATCAGTAAAGGGCCTATTAAGTCCTGAGTGCTCCTGCGGCTCGTGAGAGAGGAAGGAAATCCTCATTTGGGTGGCGGTAAAGAGCACTGAGGAAAGAAATCAACCTTATATTCCTTTTTCTCTTAAAATAACTTTTATTTTAGCACAAGACTCCTTTCCGTTTCCTTTATATAATACAGTTACAAAAACACGTTAAGTATATAAATATTAAAAACAGAAAAAAACAGAATTTAAAAAAAATATTATATTTTTTGTGCTGTGAAAGCTCTTCTAAGCATCTAAAGAAACTTAGCATGTATAAAAATATGCCTCAAAAAGGCAAAAATTATATATTATATTCTTTTAACTAAATTATGCAAAAAATTCTGTAAAGGGTAAAATATGCAAAAAAATATGCACTAACAAATTGATGCAAAAATTCATAAAAACCTCTAAAACGGATAAATATATTGTTTCTGCCTTCATTGGTCGCACAATGAAAAGCATGCAATTGCATATTTATGGTTTCCCTGGTCATCACACTCAATGCAAAATAGCGTGTAAAAATTGATAAATTGTGTTATGTCTCTGGACGATCAATCGTTACAACACAAATAAAATAGCGGCAACATTTTAATACTGCAACAGCTCTCAGTGTAAACATGGAAATTTTTTTGAAAACCTGGGTTCAGGGTAATGAACCACGAAGCACTGCTCGACGCGCATGCATCGGAGAAGCTGTGTATGCTGTACGAGAAAGTGTATACATGGATCCATCTGAGTTTACTGGCATCGTTGCGGCGCGTTCTAAAACTGTATCTGTTTCCCCATAAAATTCAATTGGATCAAGAATTATTGCCATGGGATGCATTACAACGGCTACAATATTCCAATTAGTCCGTCGAAGTTTTCCCACCCTGTATATCAGTGTCTACATTCTTTGGCAATTGTAACTATTTTCTCTTCAACTCACAATCAAAACAAAATTATTCAAATTATTGACAATAGAAGTCAAAACAATAAGCAAATTATGTAATTTTGCATCTAACAGCGATTGTTTAACTATTAAACTAATGTTTTGGAATTATTTACAATTTTAGTTATTGTGTTCAACATGACTGTGAGAAGCCAACAAATATTTACAAATATGTTTACAAATGTACGCTATTATGAGCAAAACAATAAATTTAGCAAATATCATAAGGTAAATAAATTGTTGAAATAAATTCTATTTTATTTGAAAGAGAATCTTATGGAATTATGTAGTATTTGAAATAATTATACGCAGGGTTTGCACTTATGAAATCGGGCACTTTTGCTGCTCTGATGGAGAAGTAATAGAAATTATCGGATTTAGCGGAATTGTGACTAGATTTTGACGAAATTTACTCATGCAGCATAGCCCTCGATGTAGTCCGCTATCGTTCGCTATCATTTTCAACGTCAAACAGCTGATTTGCGGCCCAATCGACCGATAATGAACAGTTTTCATACAAATTTGAGGCCTACTAAGAAAGATTATGCGACCACAAATGTCATAATCAGTCACTTGTGTTGTAGTTGTCGACATAGGCATTTTGTTCAAATATTTAACAAAATTTTCTTTATAAAAGTGTATAGGCTTTTAAAATATTTTTTATAAAATTCTATTCTATATTTTTTTTGTTTACTGCTTTGTTTGTTTTTTGTTTGCTCTTTTGTTTTCTATTCTGATTTGGTTGTAGCCAATGTTCTATTTTTTTTTTGGCTTAATTTAAATGTCTTGTCGACTTTTAATTCCAAACTAGCGTTTTATTTATGGAATTAATGATGCGGCAATACAGTCATTTGATAATAAATAATTGAATTACGTTAGATACGTAAAACCTGTCGACCAACAAGTCCATAGTTAGTAAGCCGATTAAGAGAACGATACTAGCTCTGTTCCACATGCTTAACGAAACAGTCCGAACTTGCACAAAGTTACCCAAAAGCGTTCCACATAACAATTTTTGTGCAACTAAGAGAGTAATTGAGAGAGTAATTTTTTTTCATTTCCTCTACAAATTTGCACGAACTTTTTCTTTGGGTAAGTTTGGACAAGAATAAACAATCAGCTGTTTTTGTTTACATATGAATCTGGAAAATTTATCAGAAAATTTACAAGCAAGAGAAAAAGTTTAGTTTTTATTTAAAAATATATAAGAAAGCAAAATGTAAAATTTTAATGAAACAATTAAAGTGGCAAATACATTACTGCATACATATTTCACTTAATATTTAATATAAAAGAAAACAAAATATAAAAATTGACAATGATGCAAATGTTTTGGTTTTATAATGTTATGACTTTTAAGCATCTAAGATCACTTAAATAGATCTTAATTTGAAAAGTAAGCATCATTAGTATTTGTAGAAGTGCAAAAATGGTTTTTTGCGTTCCGGCAATTTTGAGTAGTTTTCATTGTACTCTCATTAGTCCGAACTTGCCTGAGATCTTATGGAACCCACCTAATGAGTGACTATTTGTCGCCTGCATATAATCGAGTAGTACTTACATTTACAGAAAAGGCGTCAAAATGCAGACGTATTTTGACATCAGTTATAGGAAAAGTTTCTTCGTTTTTGACCTCATGACACTTAACATCACTGTGATGTCAGCCTTAACATCACTTGGTCAAATTGTCATCAGGGTAAAACCTTTAAATTATGACACATTGGCATCACAGAACTGATGAATCGGAGTCGGTTTTATAAAGCATGTCATCAGTGCGATTACAAACTGTCATCAAATTGAGTCATTATAATTGGCCTTAATTCAAATTAAAAGAATATTATTATTTACTTACGAGTTGCACATGTTTGTTTCACTTTTGTTGTATTTCGCCCTTTGTTAACAGTAAACTCTCAATTATATGACACCAGCAGCATGCACGATATGGTTTTCGTAATAATTCTACTTAAAAATTTGATGTATTTAAATAAACAATTTAAAAAAAATAGAATATGGTAATTTTTGCTTCTAATTTTACTTTTTAAACATGAAAATAATGTTAATAATATACTATGACATGATATATTATGTCAGCGCACTGATGACAGTTTGTGATCGCATTGATTGCAGTTTGTCATTGCACTGATGACTGTTTGTCATCACACTGATGACATGGTATATTATGTCATCGCACTGATAACAGTTTGTCATTGCACTAATGACAGTTTGTCATTGCACTGATGACAGTTTGTCATTAAACTGATGAATTGATATACTATATCCTAACCATAACTAATATAAATACGCGTTGCTCTTATTAAAGGTTAAGATCAGTGCTGTCATATTGAGATGCAAAACAGATTTTAATTTATCAAAAATTATTTTCGGGAACGAAATATTTATTAATTAATTCATTTATTAATGATGTGCTAATAATCCCAATTTATGATAAAAAACACTGAAACACTTATTTTTCTAAAAAAAATGTTTTCGTGAAATTTAAGTAGTTTTCATAAATTTGGTTGTACTTTGTAAAAAAAATAACCTTCACTCAGCTTTGTTCATTTTAAAATATAAAAATTTAATACGTGCTATTATACAAATAGATGAATTAAATTTTTATTTATGTATATATTTTTATATTGTGTTTTTTAATAAGTAGAATCAAAACACGTTCTGTGATTCTTTATAACGATTTGAACAAAAAGTTTGTTTGATCGAAAAAAAGTTTTTTTAGAAAGGAAAAGACTTAAAAAAAATTTTTACAACACTGGTTAAGATTATCATGAAAAAATATGTTCTCTCGTTATGGCGACGTTATCTTATCTATCTATCTATATATATAAAAATGAAATTATGTGTGTTTGTATGTTTGTATGTTTGTATGTTTGTATGTTTGTATGTTTGTATGTTTGTATGTTTGTCGCTTTATAGACTCCGAAACTACTGAACCGATTTTCCTGAAACATCACGTGAGCCCTAAAAATAAAATAGGCTACTTATTTTTTCGATAGGGGCAGGGGAATTGGTACCCCCCATAGGATGCCAATATTATACTGAACCAATTTTCCTGAAATTTTTACAGTAACATCACGTGAGCCCTAAAAATAAAATAGGCTACTTATTTTTTCGATAGGGGCAGGGGAATTGGTACCCCCCATAGGATGCCAATATTCGATTTTCCTGAAATTTTTACAGTAACATCACGTGAGCCCTAAAAATAAAATAGGCTACTTATTTTTTCGATAGGGGCAGGGGAATTGGTACCCCCCATAGGATGCCAATATTAATTATCGCATATCTTAAGAGCCGCTGCACGCATTTTGCTGAACTTTTTGTAGTAGGATCTTCTGAGCCCCGGAATTGAAATAAAATAGCAGCGGGGGTATAGGAATACCCCATAGGACGCCAATGTTTAACATCGCATATCTTAAGAACTGTAATAGTGAGAATGTTCAAACTTTCTAAAAGTCACTCTTATGGTATACTACACTTTTGAAAATAAAAATAAAGCGGGTAGGCGCAGGGGGGGAAATACCTCCCATAGGATGCCAGTGTAGCGAAGCGCACCGGGTTAAGCTAGTATACTATATAATTTATTGTCTCAGTTATAGGCCAAGTGTTAGCCATACAAAATATTTATAAAAAATAAGTCACGCACAGACAACCAGAATCGCAAGGTCTTCTAAGAATAATCATTCGATTTTCGAATGTTTATTCAATGTTTTATCAAAATTAATATGTGTTTCTTAAAATCCTTTTTATTTTCAAAACAGCATTTTCGATGTGAAAATCGACATTCAACGAACACTGTTTCTCAATAATTTTAAGCCAAGGCAAATTCCTTATTTCGTTATTCTCAATAATTTTGCGAGATATTTTTTTTCCTCTATTCTTCATCCTTTTCTTCCTAAACATTCATGTCGTCAGCATAAAAAATCGACATCTTTGTAGAATCGAAAAAAATTACTTTTCAATTTAATTTAATTTTTTAAAAGACACCATGCTCCCCACCAATTTTACCATGAATTGGTTGCATTTCTTCTACTTTCTACTTTCCATAGCAGAATTATATGTATTTGAATGGTTCGATGAGGAATATGAACTGGCAGTAAAAAAGAAAAAGGAAGAAAAAATTAAATTTCTGTCTTATAATACCCTCCAATCCTTGGCAGAATATAAACGTTGTAGAGTGGAAGCAAATAAAAAAATAGTTTAAAAAAAAGACAAAATGTGAGTATAGACAACATATAAAGAATATGTACATTAGGCATATAACTTTAAACAATTCTTGCAAATAAAGGGTGATTCAAGTAGAGATACTTTTTTCAATATCCGTTTTTTGACAGATCACGTGTGAGTTGTGTCATGCTGTCATGTTAATTTTGTTTGGCATTTCATAATGGAAAGACTTACGCCTGAACAACATTTACAAATCGTTCAACTTTATTACGAAAATTCACGTTCTGTGAGGAATGTGTTTCGTGCACTTCGCACAACTTATGGTCAACATAATCGGCCAACTGAGCGTACTATTCGCAACATCATCATCCATTTTGAGACCCAGCATTCATTATTGGATAATATTCGACCGAACAGACCACGTCCAGCACCAGCACGCTGTGAAGAACATATAGCGGCCGTAGCTGAGAGTGTACACGAAGACCGTTGAGAGTCGATCCGGCGCAGTTCGCAGCAACTTGGACCGTTATCGTGCCATGATAACTGACTATTTGATGCCTGAAATTAAAGCTCGTGATCTCGGCGACATTTGGTTTCATCAAGACGGCGCCACTTCCCACACATCGCATCAATCAAAGGATTTATTGAAAGAACACTTCGGTGAGCACATAATTTTAGTGATATCACACCGTTAGACTTTTTTCTGTGGGGATATGTAAAGTCTAAAGTTTATGCGGACAAACCCGCTTCGATTCAGGCCTTAGAGGAAAACATTACGTGTGTCATTCGCCAGTTACCAGTCGAAATGCTCGAACGAGTCATCAAAAATTGGACTCAATGGATGGACCATCTGCGACGTAGCAACGGCCAACATTTGATAGACATAACCTTCAAAAAATAAATGCCAAATAATGTTCTTTCAAATGATAATAAACATTCCCAATTAAATTTTAATTTTCTGTGTTTTTTTTTTTTTTCTTTAAAAAGGAGGGAAACTCGAAATGGATCACGCTTTAGAGGTGCGAACATATTCTCAAGGTCCACAAAACGTGGATGATGTTTCTTATGGATGATATTGCTTATTGAAGAAGGAAACAAGACTTGCTAATTCTGTAAGGTCTTAAGTCCAAAAAATGCATTTGGAGTATCTGAATGGGGATGACTTCATTTTTCTCTCTTTTGTTTGGTATCAATAACGTGTGCTAAAGAACTGCTTCCATCGTAATAAATTGTTTGACGTTATAAAATTTTTAAAATTGAAAACAACATTTCTAATGACTAAACCTTGTACTTATTCTACCATGTTAAAAACTTATTTCTCACACTTATGTCTTACAAAAAAACCTTCCTCGTAATATTGGAAACAATAAACAGAAAAAACTGCTCCTGCCGTTCTCCGATGATGCGATTAATAACGTACATGATATCATTTTTATTTATTTATTTAACAGTAGAATAAAAGAAATAAATACACAATAGATTAATCGTTTGCCATATTATGTTGCAGCATATTTTCTTTTTAATGTTACTTTTAAACAATTTGGATACAATTTTCTATGAGGTTGCACTCTATGCAATACGTATAGCTTTTGTTCTTCATGCACTGTAAGAAGTTCATGAAATGGCTCTTTCAGCGCTGTCATTAACTACATGCAAGTAAATTAGGTTTAATTATGCTCTCGAAGAAAGTGAATTGTTTTTCCAAGTTGACCGATCATTCGGTGAGAAAATCAATGATTGTTTAAAATCGACTGAACATATTTTTGCATTTTATTGAAACAAAGTCATGCAGTTTTTTATCTGTACGAAACGAAATTTTGAGATAACGTTAACGTTTTATTCAAGGAGTTTTCTGATTTAAGTCAGTATTATCGTATTAGTAACAACTTTAATAGACGCTAATAGAAAATGTTAAAAAAAAACTAATATTAGTAAATAGAAAAGCTTTTACACTCTTTCTACTTTGAATAACTTAATTTTGACTTATATCGACACTCATTTTTTGAGTGCTTGGAAGAAATCGCTTTTAATTTTCTATTTTGCTTTCTTTTGTAAATCTAGCCATAATAAACTTTTTTGTTTAATTATAAACCATATTATCAAAAAGGCATACAGCTACGTCTTCTTCAGATTAATAATAAAAAGCCTGACAAAATTTGTTTAAATCAGCTTTTAATATCATTTGGTCCACAAATTCATACCTCTTAAAAGCTTTTATAAAACACATATCCTGATAGGGTAATTTTATGGCCAAGTATCCATAGTTTAACATATACTGTTGAAATGAAAAGAGAAACTTTTTGCAAACCTTCGCTCTCTTTTCCTGTTAACTTTAGCTGTTCCCGAAGTAAAAACATTTTTATAACATAAATAGATCTTCCCATTCAGTGTGCTTGATATATCGTCGGTTGATAATTTAAAAGTCGTATGTGGATTTTTTGCGGTTTTGAGTTAAGATCAATTCCTTACGTTTTCCGACCTGATCTTTCATTTTGCGTAATCCGTTTTTCGATAGCTCATACGGTTTTCAAGATATGGAGTGTTCAGTTTGTCGTATGTGGTATTTGCTGAATCAATTTTCAAATTAAATGTGTCAAACTCAATTTACTCGAAACTATCAGAATCCACATACAACAATTAAATTATCAGCCGACGATATGTCCCCAGGAGGCGTTATATCAATTTTTTCTATTATCGTTTCAGCTTAAAACTAATACCGAATGCTCAAACAATTGATTTTTCTAGTTCAGCTGATAAAATTATCCACAGGGACCCGTAAATACAGCAAGGAAAAAATATGGTATATGTTATGTTTGGATTTTTACAATGTGTATGCTTGCAGGTAACGATATTATGGTTGAAAATTACCATAACACGGTTAAAATAAACAATAATTTGCCCGAAATCAACCATAATATGGTCAAAATCAACCATATTTTTGTCAATACCAACATTTACCATAATTTAGTCAAAAGTAACCATATTGTAATTAGATTTAACATTAATATGTTCAATGTTAACCATATATTGGTTATTTATTTCAGCCATTTTCCAATTTTCTTTTTAAGTCATGTTGGTTTTTTATTTCGTTTTTTACTCCTGTGACATGTCATGTTCCAACTTTGTATGCTACGAGTATTCTTTAATTAACTTTTCAGCCCCCGACAACCTTCAGCTGCATTCTTTCCATTTGACTGGTTTGTACGACTACGTAAATTTATGTATTTAAATTAATAATTAATAGAAAAAGAATGTGAGAGTTTTAAACAAACCAAGCAAATAATTGAAAAATATTCAACTATTGCAGTAAACAAAAGAACCATAATTTTGTTACTTTTAAACAAATTATTTTTAATTTAAAACTAAACATACGTTGTCTTAAAATATTTAAGTTACAAAATATTTTATTGTATATTGTTAACCATAACATGTTTTGAGACAGCCATAATATGGATGAAGGAATTTAACCATAATATGGTTGTCTGTAACAACAAATATTTTTTAACCATTACTTCCACCGATATACGTGTATGCAATTGCGTATGTGTCCTTGTGCGACCAATGAAAACATAAACAATATATTTATCCCTTTAGATTTTTTAAGGCATCTTTTTGCATATTTTACCCTTTGCAGCATTTTTTTGTATAATATAATTAAATAGTATTTTTTGTAGTTTACAGCGCATATTTCATTGTTGAAGCATATTTTGATACTTGTTAATTGGTTGTGGTAAACATATTCTAAGAGCAATATATAATGATAAGGTTCATGATTGTAGTATTATAATTACGATTATTATTGAATTATATTATGGCCAAATATATTTGTAATATTACATCATAATATTTTTCTTTTAATAATAATTTGTTTTTCTTACATCATTTATTAAGTTAAGAAGTAACCATATTATTATCATGTAAATCATAACATATTATTATTATGTGAATCATAATAATATTTAGATTAAATCCAAAACCGAAAAATATTTTGAATATGTATTTATGCCAATTTACTTACTGG
The DNA here is from genome assembly GCA_943735925.1 of Pollenia amentaria. Taxonomy (NCBI): domain Eukaryota; kingdom Metazoa; phylum Arthropoda; class Insecta; order Diptera; family Polleniidae; genus Pollenia; species Pollenia amentaria. The sequence goes on along the minus strand of OX031007.1, from coordinate 195,390,510 downwards.
CATGGCAACCTTAACGTTAAACTGTTACAGATATTTCACAGCATAATATGATGCAACTTTAAACATAATATGTATTTTTGTCTTAGGTCGCAATTATTTATAAATTATTTTATAGAATTTGAATTTGTTTTTCTCTAAAATAACACAAAACAATGGTCAATATTTTTGCACCATTTTCAAACAATATTACAATTTTTTTAGCATCGATATATTATTTTGTGACACTTTATAATTATTTTTTTAATTTACCTACAATTTCTTTATTTCTTTAAACTTGGTTTTTTAATGGTTAATTTTTTTAAATTGTTTAACCACTGAATAACAAATAATTCGGTTGGCATATGTAAAACAAACGACACAACTGATGCAAAATTATTTTACAAATGGCGATGAAAAAATATTATTAGAGTAACGATATTTTGTTTGCATCTTAATACTCGTATAGAAAGTTATCATGTTATGGCTATTAAATATCATTAAATGTTTGTGAGGAAAATAATATGTTTTCAAAGTTATCATTAATTGGTTATAATAAAAATGATTATTTTTCAGTGAATCATACTTAAATTCATAATTGCGATAAACATTGACATGTTTACACTAACTATAATATTGTTGATATTAAATAAAAATAACAATATTTGGTGCTCGCCTTAGTGTAGTTGCCGTAAACATGCCAAACCATATTTTTTTTCTGCGTGTACAAGTGCATGTACAAAAAAAATTGTTGTAAATTCTGGTGGAGTATTTTTTGATGCTTTTCATATAAATTTGACTACACTATCAATCGCCTGTTATGTGGAAACCGCACATTAGTTTTAAATCTAATAGACAATTGTTTAACGCGACACTTTTAATTTTGACTTTTTTTAGATATTTTATAGATTTCATCTTTTTGTGCTAAATAAATAGAAAGCGTCATATCCTCAAACTCTTTTAACATCTTGTTGATTATTTAACTAATATTTTATGTATTGTTTATGTCTTGTCTATGGCTTGTCTTTTAACATAATTTTCTTCAATTAATTTTATTTTATCTCTTTGATTCTAGTTGAATTAACTAATTATGTTAGGTCTGTTCCCTAAAAATTGTATTTATTGCTAACCTGCAATAATTGTTACTTGCCAGTGTTCACGTACTGGAACGTACAGTGGTAACATACTGCGACGAAAGAGTGATTAAGAACGTATGAAAGAATCTTGGAGACATAAATGTTTTTTTTTTAAATTGCTACTAGTAAAATTTTTAAAAGAAAAAATGTTTAAAAAAACTGTTTTATGTTGTTGTTTACAAATTAAACTTTTAAAAGTGTGTAAGAAAAAAAAAGTAATTTTTATAATTTTGAAAAATTTAAGTTTTTAAGAAATAAAAACCACAATGTTTTTATTGCGGTTCTCGATATCGGTAACAACGTAAGTCGAATTTTGTGGTAGATTAAAGAACACAGGTTGTGTGTATGTTACTTTAATCTACTATAGAGTCATTTTCGACATCGAGAACCTTAATAAAGCTGAATCTTAAAAAAATTAACTTCTTTTCTCGATTAAGCACCAATAGCAATGTGGAAAAACTAAGACAGAATATCCTATCTTACAGCTAGATATCGTCGTTGTGACTTAAAAATTTTTTAAAAGATTTTGTTTGTTGTGCTTAATTCCCTTTTTAAATAATTGATAATAAAATACTGCTTAAACATTTTATGTATTCAAGCAGAATAATTAATTTTTTTAGAAATTGGTATAAAAGGTATGTTCGTTTTATTTATCATCTCTCGCTGCAAGTTTCTGCTAGTAAAGCCAATGAACAAACCTATTATAAAATAATAAAACACTCTACTTGAACTTACAATAACTTAATAACAAAGGCATTTATTAGAAACAACAACAATGAAGTTTACATTAGGAACCTGCATTATAAAAGCCTTTATTACTATCTTTTATATACATAAATTGTAAATGGACCAAACGACTACGAGCAATACTGAATTGAATTCAACAGGGAAACGTACTGAAATTGTATTCTCTTCATTAATAAAACACTTGAGAGTTTTTTGTTTGTTTTTTATTTGCTTTTGACCTAAATAAAACTAATTAATCGATATTTATACATTTCAAATGCATTAAAAATTATAATATTAAGGCATAATTGTTATTCAAAGTTGTGCAGCGTAATAGCCCGTTCATATAAGAACGAAATATAGTAGAATTCAGTTAAAATCCTTCTCAAAATCTAATGCGCTTACATTGTATCGGGTGATTTATCATGAGGTTTGATTTAAAATGTAAAAAAGACACATAAATCTGAAAGTGAACTTAACATTTTACTATCGGTTAAAAGAATAATTCGTGGCATTTACTGTTTGAAATTTATATCATGTAAATGTTGGCCATGACTACATCTGAGGTGATCCATTCGGAAGGTCCAATCTTGGGCGACTTGTTCGAGCATAACGACTGGTATCTCGCGAATAACAAGAGTAATGTTGGCTTCCACAGCGTTAATCGTAGCTGGGTTATTCCTGAAGAGCTCAGACTTTACATATCCCCAAAATAAATTACGGAATTGTCCAAACGTGTGATATCGCAATTCACCGTAGCAAAACGTGAAATTAGGAACTCACCGAAATGTTGAAACCAGAGCTCACCGATACCATGAGCTTAAATTCCAGGAAGCCATAGTCCGCTAACATGGTGCGCTAACGGTTACCACTGACGGTAACATTCTGATTTTTCTAATAAACAACTCCATGCGGTTGATGTTGTAACTGCTCGACCTGATGCATGACAAGCATGTATAAAATTTATTTTCTATTCTTCTTATTCTTTTTCTCTCTGTCTATCCAACTCAGCTAAGTCAAGGCCCAGTAGCTGTTCTACGTCACGTGGGCGGGTCTATAAGGACAGTGTTCTAACTGGGTTGGGTTTACACTGCAGTTGAATAGTTGTCGTGCGTCGTGTGGGGTTATTCCATATGAGCAGAGCTCTGGGATGGTATTAATTATTCTGGACCAGTACGAGTTTTGACATGTGCACCATCCTGACCTCAATTTTACCAGTATCATTCTGGTCCGACGTGGTTAGTCCCACTCTTCGTTTGCAACCGGTGGGGGAAGATCTCGTAAAATAACATTTTCTCGGTGGCTATTGATTGCACTCGCCACCGACTCCCTATGAATTTCATTCAGAGCTGCCCTGTATGAGGTGTGGTCTGCCATAGAGTCCAGGTGTTGTTGGACGTCACGTTCATACCAGCGAAGATCTTTCCTGACATGTCTCGGAGGGAGTCTAACTCCGTTAAATGGTAATTCGGATGCCCCCTCGGATGACATCCCAGAAGGAACTGTTTTGTAAGCATTATGCTGTTTTCCTTGACCGCCATCATCTTCGCTTCATCATGCAAGTGTTGAACACAGCCAGTTACGATCCTTAGGGCAGCATTCTGACAGCTCTGAATCTTCTTCCTTATATGTAGCTAACAAGGTTTCGTTTTCCATGCCCCAAGTGCTACCGGCTAGCGACTTGAGGACCTTGTTTCTACTCCGCATTCTATCGCATATTGCAGTGGCATGCGCCGATGACATGAACAGGGTGTCAAATGTGAGTCCCAATATCTTTGGGTAATTCTTCGGCGGAATTATGGGGCCATCGACAGCCACATTCAACTGTAACCCCGCTTTCCTTGTCCATGTCGTGAATAGAGTCGCCGAGGATTTTGCGGGAGAGATGTTCATATTCCTCACGTGGAAAAAGTTCGCCAGATCATAGAGGTAACTGTTTACCATACTACATAGATCATCGACGTTATGGTCCGTCGCCATTATAGTACAGTCATCTGCGTACGATAATATCTGGACACCCTGGGGAGGTGTCGCGAGTTTAGAAATGTAGAAATTAAACAGGATCGGGAACAACACTCCACCATAGGAAACTCCCTGTTTAATTCTACAGCACTTCGACATCTTGTTTCTAAACTCCACAAACGACTGTCCACACAAATAATTCACAAGCCATCTCTGTGTGTTTTCCGAGATACTAGAAGTCCCTATGTCTCTAAAGGGGATGGCATGGTTGACCCCATCAAAGAACTTTGATAGGGCAAAAGATTAGAACAAACACAAATTGCTTGTAGATAACCTAAGCAGCTTGGGATTGAAATCCAGCAACATCGGTTCAGTTGGATCAGAACTATGAATCAAAATGTGGAACCACCAACCTAAAAAAATGTATAATTTTAATACAAAAACTAACATAAATGGTGGAATAATGCACGAAATGATATAAAATTTTGTTAAATTTCGAGAATATCGGTCCATTATTGACCATAGGCCCCATATAAACCCCACTGTCGGAAAACACTTTATTGCGCCTAAAACCAAATTAAGCCAACTTTGGGAAAATAATTAAATTCGCCATAGCAGATATAGATATTGCGGTTAAATTTCTTCCAACTTAAATTCATATGGCCATAAAAAATATCATGCAATCTTTTGAAATTAACAGTTAACGCTAAAACTAATTACACTGTGTTTTGAAATTTATTCCAATTTATTTTTTGTAATACCAGAAATCAGTCTTCAGAATTTAGGGATGATTGGTCAATAATTTACCAAAGGTCCAATACAAATTACCCTCCTAAAAATCATTTTAGTTCGGCTAAAACTGTTATGAATCATGATATTTTACTCAAGTTCAAAGTTCTAACAAGAAATGCATAAAACTTTGTTATTGTCGGTCAATAATCTAATATATATAGGTCTAAGCCGCAACCAATTTTAATGCTGACGTTCGTTTTTGTGAAGCTTAGTTAATAATATATATGTATTTGCAATATAGAGCCCACTTCTGTCAGTGGAGGATATCCAAGATTCGGCACAGTCTAATATAGCAGTCCAACTTGTTTTACTATTTTTTTAAAATTTTGGTATTATTAAACAGTTTTAACAAGCCACCATTTAAGTTATTTATAAACATGAAATTGTTTATCGTGTACAGGGAAGTATTTTTTAGTACTGTATGTAATAAGCCATAGTTGCACAACTAAGTGCAACTAGATTATGAGTAGTTTTCAGGGACCGTAACGGTTATAAGTGATACCAAAAAAGTTATTTTATAACAGGTATTTTATGAACTTAAAAAAACTCCATATTTACAGTTATTTTCCAACGTAAAAATAAAGGTCGAAACAAACTCTTAAAAATAGAGTTCTATTTTGCCTTCATAAAATAAAACTCATTTGAGGAGTTTTATTTTTTCCGTCTAAAGTAAAACTCATTTTAGGAGTTTTATTTTTTCCGTCAGAAAATAAAACTCGTTTGTACGAATCTATTGATACACAGAAAAAAGTGTTTTATCAATTAAAAAAATGGTTTAAAATGTATTTCAATTTAATTAATGTGATAATTGAATCAATAATTTTTTTAGCTGAAAAAATTTTAAAATTTAATTTTGATTTCATTAACATTTTAGTTGTTTTGAAATAAATTTTCAATTAAAATTTTAATTAAATAACAAAAAATCTTAATTGACTTTGTTTGTTTAAAATAAAATATTTTAAACATGTAGAATTGTTGTTGGGAATTGTCAATATTTATTTAAATAATTTAACACATTGTTTAAAATTTCAAAGTTTTTTGATCACTTTTTTAATTAAAATTAAAAATATCATTTATTGAAAATATTTTTTCAAAATTTTAAAATTTTTAGTAATCAATATAATCATTTTGGTAATAGGTGCAAAATCAACAACTTGTTTGCTTGATATTATGAATTTAGAACAAATTTGGTAATAGGAGAAATTTAATAATTTTTTCTGTGTATATGACACTATAGGTCTCCGTTGGCTCTAACATGAAGAGTTTTTATGTTTAAATTTTCCGGATAACTGTTATTTACGGCCCCTGGTAGTTTTCGTCAAAATCTAGTCACGAAGTAGATTTGTTTTTGGAGAAAAACGCGCCATTTAATGAAAAACGCACCAAGTTAAAATTTTTTTTTTTATTTAAAGTGTTATTAAATTAATTTTGCATTAAGAGAATAATATTTTTGGATTTAAACTATAGCAATAAAATAGTCTTTTTACAGTTCAGATTTTTAAGAAATATAAAAATAAGCTAAACAAAAAAAAACAAAACAAATTTGTTTGTGTTCATTTGCACTAGATAATGATTTTTTTTTTTAATTACCTAAAAATCGAATACAAAACTTTTTAAAAAGAGATAAACGATTAATATTATGGATTCAAAATTAATAAAACAGCAAATTTCATAAAATGAAATGCTTCTGTTTCTTTCAAATTATCTACAAGAACAAGACCGTTTTACTTTGTGCTTATGATTTGGAACGCCTTAAAGTAATTTATTTATGGATCTTATTGCCGTCTGTAAAACTGATTGTAAAAATGTTGTGCTGTTGAAGGAAATGGTATTGAAACAGGTGTATTTTATTGTTGAATTTGTTTTGGTGCCACCAAATCTTAAAAGATGCACCGATATTTTTAAAAAACGCACCGTGCACCAACTAAGAAATTTTTCGCACAAAAAATTTAAAAAACCACCAAAAATGGTGCGAAACGCACCGAGTTCACAACGCTGCCCGTTTCCTATTACATGGCTACATGAATACAAAACGAATTCATCAGCATCAATTACATCCACTTAAATGAACTCTTTGGTGCGGTGTTACATCCGATGGACAATACTAACAATTTTATTAGACCAGCTATGGAAAACCATCCAACATTGTGCCTTCAACAATATGAAGCTGCAGCACATACTACAGGTGCATAAATGGCACTATTAAAGGACATATTAAACAAAAGCATTATTTAGTACATAAGCAATTTTAGCTGACCTTCATGTTTGCTGGATTTAACAGCTCCTGGCAGTTTTCTTTGGGGATACTTAAAAAAAAGGAGTGTTCACAAGCCAAAAACCCTCTCCCAACTAAAAACATTATTCAAAATCAAATCATTGCCATTACATCAAAAATTTTGCGAAAACTTATGGAAAATTTGATGAAAAAAGCATGCATGTATGTATGTGCGAAGCAGAAAATGGCAACTACTAACAGGATATCATTTTCGAAACTACTCATTTAATAAAAAAGTTATAAACAATTCAAAACACATTGTAGCTCATTCTGCGGTACATTGTGCATATAAACAGTAAATTTCTAAGTTTTGATAAACCTTCATTTAAAATTGTTTCAATATTCAGATTATTTAACCTTTTTTAAAGTGACATTTTTTTTTTTGTATTAAATATCAATTGTTATCTATTTCATTGACAGGTGTAAATGGAATTCATAACAATTAAAACCAAAAATGATTGCGACAATAAATCAACACAATAATTAAATCATTTAAAATTGTATTTATTGTGAAAACATTAGAATATGTTTAATGTTTTCCACCAGCGGCAAAAGTAATTATATATACATATATGGTATTCAGTTTCACTTACATACATACATACCCCACTTGACCATAAAGAGGATATTTACAAAAAATTTAAGAAGAAAAAAAAATTCTAATGTAGTATTAAATAAGGCATATGAAAAATAATTTTTAAACCAACCGTTTCATTAACAAAATGTAGACAAAATAGCACGATACTTTTACAGCGGGTAAAATTTTTTACATGTACATATTTTCCAAAAAGTGAAAATTAAAAATTTCGATTTAATGCCCTTTTTTATGACCAAGTGCGATACATATTTATCTTAATTAATATTTACATATTTATTTAACATTTAATATATTATTATAACGACATTAGATTTCTACTCACTAAAACCAAAGTTTTGTTGTATAATAAAATAAAATATATAAAATAAATAATATATTTTACATTAACAAAAAAAAAGAAACATTATAAACATCCCTGTAGGAAATATCAATGGTTGAACTGAAATAATCCACTACTGTCTTTGTCACCATTGCTACTTACCCAATTCAGACCAGACAATGATTTAAGCTATAGACATTTAGCATGTGTTGATTATTGAAAATCCACTTCTGATCTGTGAACTATTGACTAGGCACACATTTCTTGTGGGACCATATGAAGACATTAGAACTGGGATTCATTAGTATATTTTAATAGTTCCACTTTGAATTTATATAACATTTTACTTGATTTAAGCATATATAATACATGTAGATAAGACAATTAATTAAATCGAAATATGTGCACATATGTATTTATGTTGTTTAATTTTGATGTTTTAATTACACTGTACAACAAAATGAATTTTTTTCCAAAATTACAAGGTCCGGCCTATAAATTGTGAGAGAGGAGACAAAAAAAAAAAAGACACGTGTATCGGCGTATTGAAAGTTTACATCTGAATTTTATTTGAGGGGAGGTAAAAGTTTCCCAGCTCCATACCTTGAGGCGTTAGTGGGCTAACGTTTTCTAAAAAAATGTTCTTCGTAACATTTTACATAAATTTGCTGAACACATTTTATAACTAAGATGTAAGGGTCACATGGTTTCTTATGCCGATTAACAATAAGAATGTGACAGAGATGGGAAATTTTAACCCCCCCTCAAATGAAATTTAGATGTAAGCTTTCACAACGCCGATACACGTGTCTGTTTTGTTTGTCTCCTCTATCAAAATTTATAGGCCAGACCATGTAATTTTTTTTTTGTGTTGTACAGTGTTATAAAAAGAACTTATATTGTTTCAAAAAAAAAAATAGTCCGAAATTTAAAAGCTGTCCAAAATAATTTTTTTTAAAGGCAGACAAAAAGTCACCGACAAAAGTGGTGAATTAGAGGCACTCGGTTCCAGGTTTCCTACAGGGATGCTTCGGTTATGAATTAAAGCCTATCGCACTTGTTCAACAATACTGTATTAACTCAAAATTAGAAAATTTTCACTATAAGCAATACAATTTTTAATTTTACATTTAAGTATATGAAAAATAATTTTTAAACCAACGGTTTCATTACCAAAAAGTAGACAAACTAGCACGATATTTTTACAGTGGTTTTATATTTAAGGTCTGCATGAACAACTTCATTCATAAACATACAAAAATGTTTATCCACCGAATATCGTGTTCAAATAAAATTCAGATTACTGAACAAACTGTTGCTTTATTCATGCCACTAGCAAACACATTTTGTTTCACGACGTAAGTACAGAGACTTTGTTCAATGAAACGACTTTTGTTTCACAATTTTCACTATACATATCTCATATTTTTTTTTTTATAAATACTCAAAGCACTGTTGCCACATTAGTAAATTTATGTAATTTGTTCTTTTATGTTAACTTTACAATAATATATATTTGAATTTTATTGCTAACTACTTTCTTTATGTAATTCCAAGCAGAACATATTGCTGAAAAATTTTTTTGAAGTTAGTGAATGTTTTTGAGAATAAATTTTTTTTTTAAATTTAAACATTTACATTGAAAACAAAGTAATTTTTTTTTTGTTATTTTAATATTAATGTACTTCCTAAACTCGTTGTTTTTAGTCTTCATGGTTATTTTTGTTTTTGTTTTTTTTATTTTTCCTAATGTTTTTGATTTCCTTCAACTGGCATTACTGACTTTTAAATCAATGTGCTTTTCCATGAACTTCGACATTTATTCTGTGGTTGTTTTGTTCCAGAGTTGTTAGTGTTCATATTCTCTTGTATAAGTGAAAAAACTAACTTCATCTCTAAAATTTCGTATATTTGTTGCTTTGATGTCATAGTTATTCATCTTACTGAACACATCATTATAAAGTTTCATGCAGATGTTTATTATATATGAATATCAAGTGCTGATTTTTTCCAAAAAGTGAAAAATGAAAAATCTTGAGTTAATAGACTATTGATGAACAAGTGCGATATATTAATATCTGTAAGATCAGTAATTTTAAATAATGTATTACATAACTGTTTTTATAAAATTAAAGATAAATGAAAATATGATTTACGGTTTTTAAATTGGCTTATTTAAAGCATTGTTTAAGAATAATTTATTCAAAGATTTTATTTGCATAACTGCAATTCCAATTAAATAATTAAATTTGTTTATTTAATTTAAGTGAAAAAAAATAATTCTTAGAACTATTTCTTATACATTTTTTTTATTTAGTTGGCATTAAGTTAAATAAATAATTGTTACAAACTTTAATTTAGAAATGGTTAAAACAACCTTTTATTTATAATAGCGGAATTCACCCTTGTATTGGTGTAGTGGTCATCTGTTTGTTAAACAAACAGAAACAAACAAACAAAAACACGGAGTGGCCAGATTGCCAGCGGCGCTGGTATGCCCGCGTTTAGCTCGGCTGAAGCTCGCCGGATGGGGTGGTTCTTGCCGGCAATCTGTACCTTACACACACACTAACACAAAAAAATCATACCAGCTATTGGTTACTACTATATTTTCCGGGGCTCAAAGTAGTCCTGCATCTCCCTACCAGTCATACCTATACACAAACTATCTGCCCTCCCACTCGAGATCTTCGTCTCGCCATGACGTCATCGCCTCGACGTCCCAAATCTAACCTGCAAACATTATTTCCCCTACTTACCGCCGCTTATTATTGAAATTTAGCCAATCATGTTAAATGATAAAACTGTTAAATTTTCAATGATACATTATAAAAAAAGATTTGATTTATTAATTAAAAAACAAATTTTAAATAAACTTTCTTGCATTTGAACAATAAAAAAGACTTAATTCATTAATTGAAAAACAAATTTTAAATAAACTTTTCTTTTTACAAACAAATGCAACTTTGTAAAATAAGCATTGAATTATAATAAAAAACAATTTTTAATTTACTTTTAAAATAATAACAAAATTTAACTGGGGTACAAAATTTACTTCGTGTGAAACAAAATTTTAATTTAAGTTTTACGTCGTTCTAATGGATTTTTTTCTATTTTTGCTTTGCTTTTAAGGATGATCTTTTTATTTTTACTCCCAGGTAGATAAAGATGTTTTCACTGCCTGCACCCGAGAAGAACGAACTTCATCTACAGGTAGTTGTTGGTTTTCTGTCCGTCCGTATTTTTGTCCTTTGGGTCCCCGCGATTTCGGTACGTTTGTAAAATAATTTTCACACCGCCTTTTAATTAATTTTTATATTTTTCCTTTTGTTTCTTTTGTGTTTTTATATTTTTTTTATATATATATAAGCTTTGGGATGCCCTGGATTTTTAATAACATAAACAACCGATTCTATCTCTTCTAAATTAGGCCTGAGCTCATCCCTAACTTTACGCGCACGTTCGGCTTAATGTCCCCAAACGGAATGGCTTCGATTCAACACGACGGGTATGCCTACCTACTTATATATATTTAAATATATTTAATTTAAAATATTTTGTTTTTATTTTTTCTTGAAATTAACTAAAAGGGAAAGTCGGGTCCGTATAGCCGTACGAGTGAGTATAACTTACGGGTGTCGAAAACCAAAAATCATACCAGGAGCACCTCAGGAGTGATGGTGCAAAAAAGCTTATCCCTCGATGGATGGAGTACGGGATGTTGTGGCTTTGGCGGTCTGGTTCTAGCTTTAGGCTTGTATTTATTTTTATTTATTTTTCAAGTTTGAAAAGAAAAATTGTCACTTATGTATTTATTTGAGTTTTTTTGTGTAATTTACTTGAACTTTTAAACTTTGTAATTTTCGTTCTTTTAATTTTTACACTTTTAGTTTTTAATCTTCTAGTTTTAAAATGTTTTTTTTTTTGTTTTTCAATAAATTGACATCACACAAACTTTGTTGGAAAAAACTTGTTTTTTTTATGGATTTATTTTACTAAAACTCTGCTGCAACGTTGGCCACTTATTCCATCTACTTCTTTACGCCGCCACAAGAAAAGGTAAAAAGGACCGGCATTTTAGTTTTTATCGCCCACGAAATCTAACCCAAGCCAATATGGTTCCTTCTTTTTCAGCCATTTACTCCTGAACAAAATTTTTTTATGCCTGCCCTTTGTTATTGTTTACATTCGCTTACATTTTTTTTCATTCCAGCTGTCACAATATTTTTACTCTGTTTCGCGTTGCCTACTACTTTTTAATTTATGCAAACCTACAGGGTGCACACGACACCCTTGATAGTAAAGTCCCTTGTAGACCTTGTTAATCTTTTTAGTAAAAATACTAACATTTACAACACTGCAACAACAAAATGTATTAGACTAAAATATACTACGCTGTGGTTGAAAAATCCCACAAAAAGCAGTAGTAAACAATGTGTGTGAATTTACCAGAATAAAACAGTTGAAGAAACTTTATCTGTCTCTTTCTCTCACTCAGCAAATTCATTAATTTACAATGCATACGAAAAAGACACTCACGCTATGAAGTATAAAATCGTATTAAATATAACAGAGTTGTACTCTTAATACAAAGGGTGAAAACCGCTAATATTAATGATACATAAATGAAGTTACATACATTTATCTGCACATACATACACGTTTATAAGTAAACTAGCATTTTACCCGCTACTTCATTAGCGTCTCCCTGTCTTTCGTGGACATATTTATATGTCAAAGCTTATGTTTTATAGGTTTTAACAAAAAAAGCAACAACATTTTTGATCTTATAGGATCTTATTCATTCAGGGCCCTGCACCTATAATTTTGTGTTTCTAAGTTCATAATATTATAGAAATTTCAAAGATTACCACATGTAGAACGGAAAAGTAAACGAAAGTAATTTAATTTTCCGTATTTTTCCTTATTCCTTAAATGTGTATATGTAAGAGAATTCAGAAGAATGCTTTGTAAAAAAATACCAAAAATAGGTACGAATTTTGCCCCTTAAACGTACGAATTTCAAAAAAGTACCGAATTCGTATTTTTTTTTATTTACGAATATGATATAATGTTTTTTCTATGCTTATTGATTTGATTTTGTAAGTTCAATAATGTAAAGAAATCAGATTGCAGAACAAAAAAGTACCAAAGAGTCTCCTATCATAATTTTTCATTTACTTTGGACCCTGCAGACTAAATATTAAGTTTCTAGCTTAAATATTATAGTAAATTCAAAAATTACCAGCTAAAGAACAAAAAAGTACCAAAAAATTCCCTCTTATTGATTCTCATCTACTAAGGATATTTCACGTTAAATTTTAAATCCAATATTAACGAAAATGCAAGAAGTCCCAGATGAAAAAAAAGTACTCAAATTTTTTTTAAGCCCCTGCACCCTGCATAATTCTATGTTTCCACCTGTCATACCTGTCCGCAAATTTTTCTAATGGACAACGAGAGGTTTTACATTTTTTTATATCTTTTTTTAGTTTTAGAGATATGGGGTTGCCGAATTTACCTGTTATTACCCTTAAGCAATCGAATTAAAAAAAATTCCTTTTTAGCGGACCTGTTTTGCCTCGTATTTATATTTGAGCCATAATCATGTAAAACGCAACGCAATGCCAAAGAATTACATTGAAAGCAAACACAATGTCATAAATAGGGCCCAGACTTTTATGCAGTTAAAATCGCGTTTTATCGCATAAAAAATGCACTGAAAATAGAAATATATGCCTTAAAAATTTAAAAAATATGCACTTGAAATTGTTTAACACAATAATTAATGATAAAATAAACATAAAAATATAAAGAAAAACAATCATGTCATGTCATTATGTCTCTTGTTAGATAAATATTTTAACCTACATATAAAATGAATTAAGAACATAATTTTTTTTTCTTATATTTTCAAAAGTAGTATGGCGTTCAGATATACATTTTTTATTAAGTTAATATTCGGTTTATTGAAAAAATTATCTTTCTGTTCACACATACACAATTTAGCTAAGGCAATTAGCGTTTGACAGTGTGAAAAATGAAAAACGAGTTCTGTATGCATTAGGGATGCCAATCGGGACTGATTTTTGAAAATCCCGAGATTTCGGGATTTTTCGGAATTTTTTTTTAATAAACAACACTTTTTAAATATTCAAAAGGTTTTATAAACGTAACAGAAATTTTTAAAAATGAAAATAACAAAACAATTTAATTTATACATATGTTTATAACACTGTCCTCACCCATGATCAAACTGATCAGATTCTGAAAAAAGCTTAAAAAAACATACGTATCTCTTAGTTTTTCTAGATCAATTCGTTTCGGTTTTTTGACAGCAATTCAATTTTTAATGTGGATTAACTTGTGACGACATTAATACACGGCAAAGTGTAGTCCCTCATCGATCTCGATAGCTGAGATAAAAACTGTAAAATTATGTCGACTGCAGTGGAGTACACCTCCAGGGTGAGGGCGAAATTCATCATCAATAATTTAAGTACGTTTGAAATTTATTTTAAAACAAAATGTTTATAAAATGTTTCTTAAAACAGATTTCAAGTTTAAATTATTTATTTATGAATATTGTATGTTTTTTAAGCAAATTTGTTATTATTATTGGAGCGGAAGGAATATGAGCTATTTCATCAATATTACGACTTAATTTTTATAATTATATCAACTTTTATTCTTTAGTTTCTGAATAAAACTTTAATTGGATCGTGAATAATTTTTATTTTTCGCTTGATATATAACAATTATTTCTTGATTTCTATATTTTGCATAAAAATAATCATTTTTAATTTGGAATTATGTCTTAAGCCAAAGCTGAACTTGCTAAACGTAATTGTAATAAAGGCTTGAGATGTAAATCTGTAAATTTCGTTTCTACTTAAAATAATGGTTTTTATTAAGCAAAATACAAAAATCCAGAAATAGTCGTCATATATCAAGCAAAAATTTCAAATTTTAAATACTCGCTGTGTTCCAAAAACAAAAATTAAACTCAAAAATAAGAATTATTTGCAATAGAAAATATAACCCAAATATAATTTTTAATAATTTTTTTGTATATAGTATAAAAATTCAATAAAAACGAACAGTTTTGTACATAAAAGTTGATATGTTAAAAATCCCGGGACTCATAAAAATAAATCCCGGGATTCGGGATTTCCCGTTTGGCATCCCTAGTATGCATATATGTGTGGCAAAAAACCAAAACCGCAAACAAAAATTTACATGTATAAGCAAAATGTAAACAACTTTTGACATCCTTAGGTAATAATAATCTGGCCTCTTACGCAGACTTAATATATGGACCTTTGTTTTGTTGGCATTTCAGTTGCCAAATGTCAAGACCCCTTATTTAGTGAGTTGTGCTTTGCTCACTAAACACACTTGTAACAGTGTTGCATTTTAATTTTACTCAATAATATAACAATTTCGTATAAATTAAACAATAACTAAATTAAAATTGTATATGGATAATTTTTTTTTTCTTCATATACTAGCTCTGTTCCACATGCATAACGAAACAGTCGAACGTACACAAAGTTACCCAAAAGCATTCCACATAACAATTTTTGTGCAATTAAGAGAGCAATTAAGAGAGTAATTTTTTTCATTTCCTGTACAAATTTTGCACGAACTTTTTCTTTGGGTAAGTTCGGACAAGAATAAACAATCAGCTGTTTTTTTACATATGAAACTGATAAATTAATCAGAAACTTACAATCAAAAGAAAAAGTTTAGTTTTTATTAAATAATATATTAAAAAAATTTAAGGTTTTAATGAAAAAATTAAAGTGGTAAATACATTATTGCATTAATCTGTAATATAAAAAAAAACAAAATATACAAAATTACAATGACGCAAATGTTTTGGTTTTATAATGTTGTGTCTTTTAAGCGTCTAAGATCACTTAAATAGATCTTAATTTGAAAAGTAAGCAGCATTAGTATTTGAAGAAGTTCAAAAATGGTTTTTTGCATTCCAGCAATTTTGGGTAGTTTTTGTAAATTTAGAGAGTAATTTTTATTTAATCTCATTAGTCCGAACTTGCCCGAGATTTTGTGGAACACACTTACTAGTTCAATAATGACATTTATTGCGCAAAACTCAATTAAGGTACATATCTAAACACGGTTTAAAGTTTACAGCTTGTTTTTCTAAAAAAAAAAAAAAAAAAAATAAAAAAAGCGGAAGTGATGGGTGCATGATTGTTCCTTTGTGGTATTATTCATTTTAAATACGCCATTTTCGAAAATTTTTAATTAAATTTGCCAGCAGTTTGTTTTATTGTTTTAAATCCTTAATTTTTTTTCAACTTAATCAAGCTTGTTACGAATTTGTTTGCGATAGTTACCATCCACAGCATGCGTCATATTTATGGCAACATCAATTAACTTTATTTGCTTTTATTTTTGGTAAATTTAATATTTTCCACCTCGTTTCTCACCTGGTTGTTAAAGACTGTGGGGCAGACATAAATCGGTATACACGTGAAGGTGCTTTACAAAATATTTCTTTCCATTATAAATCAATAAATAAGTGTAATCGAAGTTGTCTCATATCTATTCTGCAACATGTTGCAACATTTAAAATATACAATATCAGCAATATATGCAAAAATATGCATTCAAAGCAAAATATGCAAAAATATGCACTAACAAATCGATGCCATTTTACTGAAAATTTCTTGATTCGCAAAGATATTTAGTATATGGTAATCTCAGACTAACGACAACAAATATGCATTTGCATAAAAATGTGGTCCTTCGTCATAAATATTTTCTAATTTTGTTGTTACTTTCTACAGAAGTTAAAATTTTCAATGCCACAAGCTATGCAGGGCTTGAAATTTTAAAACGCAATGTGAATTTCTATGGAAAGCAACAACAAAATTACAAAATATTTATGACATTGTTTGTTCTTTCAATGTTGGTTGTTCTTTGGCGTTGCGTTGCGTTGCGTTTTACATGATTATTCGAGTTATTTCTATTAATTGTAAAGTAAGAGTTCTTCGGCTTTAAAAAATCGGGTGAGGTGAAATAATGGATATATAAAAAAATGTAGACTATATCAGAATCAATTAACATGTTGTTCACCGCAGGTCCGGCCCTGCAGTTTTTAGTTTGAATTGCATTTATTTTCGTTCTTGCTTTACTTATGTAGATGTATTTAAGTTGGTAGCTAAATAAGTGTGTATATACCTTTTAAAGCTCACTAAATTGACATATTTTTTGACAACAACAAACTTATGTGCAAAAATATTAAATATTAATAACTGTACCCGTAACTGATGAAGTTATTTTGTTGCTTTGTATTTTAATCTTTTAATGAGAATGCCATTTTGATTTTTAATAATTTTAGCTGAGTCGTTTTGAATTCTTTTAATAAAGCAGTTTGTTTGCTCACTAGAAAATAGAAAAGTCGTTTTATTTTTCAAGTAACAATTCAATTCTGTCAAAAGGCTTAAAGAATCTAACACATGTATTTATGTGACTGAATATCATTAACTTTCTGTAAAATAATAATTCAGATGTAAAAAACATGTCGTGTATGGCAGGCTTTACAAACGCAATGGCAAACTTATATGTATATACCTTTTCTACCTGTGGTGACTACCAATCAGTAAAATCAACGCCAAAGCTGAATATGCAAGGCGCTAATCTAACGTTTTGTATTTGGTAGGGTCATTATAAATGAGAAAATATTTTGAACCGATAAAATCGGAACTATACCAAATAAAGTGGACCCAAACCGAATACAGTTGATTCGTTTGAAGCGGACTGGGCAAAAATGTGCTTAGAATATGTGACCAAACACGAACCCGTAATATTCAAACATTACATACCTCGACCAGATGTGGCATAGAAGCAGTGCTTTACTAGCTTTTTTATTCCAGACCTTGCCACGATTAACTACCATTTCTTTCGATCGATGCAGAACTCTCTCACTAAAGCCAGTTATGCCCAAGGTATGATATTTTTCCTTTTTGTAGGGGTTTTTTTTTTTTTTGAAAAATTTTAAAGGTAGGGGAAAAAGGACATTTTTTTATCAAAATATTATCTCTTTTTCAATATATTTTGTAAAAATATGTAAATAAACGTATGTATTTTCCTTTAAAAATTTTAAATTTTTCTTTAAAAAATAATAAAATAAAATATAATAAAATATGCATGCATACATTTGTATGTACGTATATATTTGTATGATGCAGCTCGTTGTTACTCCAAGTTTTCAAACTCCATATAAAAACGGACGAACATAGTTTTTTTTTAAGTATGAGCTTGCTTGCGATTCTTATTTAATTTGCATATTGTATGTATGTAAGTCGATACGCAACTCATCAAATTTTTATTTCAAAGGTCTTTAAATTTTTTAAGAATGCTTATTTCAAATATTTTTTTTTTTTAATTATTATTTGAAATTTTTAACAAGGCTCTGCAGAATATTACAAAAATATTAACTTTAGTGCTCCTGAATAAAAATAAAAATAATATTTTCATCAAAGTTTTTATTTGAACTTTTTACAAAAATATAAAAATGTTTGTACATTAAACAACTGCATAAAACATAAAAATTATGTTCATAAACCTTCGATATAATACTGTATTTGCTGCATTTGTATTCAGTAAGATGAATAACTTTGAAATGAAAGTAGCAAACACTCGAAATTATCGGACGAGTAAGATGTAGTTAGTTTGTTTACTTAAACAAGAGAATATGAACACTAACAACTCTGAAACAAATAAACCACTGAATAAATGTCGAATAAGTTCATGAAAAAAACACATTGATTTAAAAGTCAGTATTGAAGGAAATGAAAAACATTAGGAAAGATAAAAAAAAAAACAAAAATTGCCATGAAAGGTAAAAGCAACAAGGTTAGGAAGTACATTTATATTAAAATAACAACAAAAAAAAAAACAAATTTGATTGTGTTTTTCAATGAAAATTTTAAAATTTCAAAATAAAAGTACATAAAAAAAAGTAGTTACCAAAAAAAATCAAAATGCTTTACAAATTAGATATACTATATTTGTGAAGGTAACAAAAAAGAAAAAAATTACATAAATTTACTAAAGTGGTAACATTCTAAATGAGTATTTATAAAAAAAATGAGAGAGAGTGAAAACTGTAAAACAGAAGTGTTTGCTAGTGGCATGAAGAAAACAACATTTTGTTCAGTAATCTGAATTTTATTTGAACATGAACTTCAATGGATAAACATTTCAGTATGTTTTTGAATGAAGTGGTTCATGCAGCCCTTTAATGTACATAAACACCAGTGATGTTATCCATAGGGAAAAATCCCTATTAAATATAAATAAGTACATACATATTATACATATTTTTTTAAATTCATTAAAATGTAGGGACTTTTCAAAAATGTATATATTTGTGCAATTTTTTACGATTTGTGACAATACAGTAATGCAATTGTTGATACGGCAACATTACAAATTGTTAAATTTCTTGGAGTGATCGCTTGCCGTCATTTCAATTTTAAGTTAAAGGGAAATTTATCTCTTTTACAAGAATTATATTTTTCAGAGCAATCAATAGATAACTTGTTAAAGATGGGCCTCAAAAACTTTTGGAGTAAAGTCACGAAAACGAAAAATTTTAATGAAAATTGCTTTTTATAAATACATTTTCTACACAGAAATTTAATTTGGTTCGCGAAAAAAATAATCACACCTTTTGAACTAAGAGAAATAAAATTATAAAATTTGAAAGTCTTAAAAAGTGATTTACATACATAATTGTTAAAAAAAATGTATGAAAACTTTTAGGGATATTGATGGATGTATTTTTAAAAGAACATTTTTTTATATTTTTGTTAATTTTGTTTTGTAAAAATCTACAGACCGTTCACTTTTATTTGGAACCGATTTTGCTAAAAAAAAGTATTAGATACTAAAATTAAAAAAATTATTTACAATAAGTATTATTCATAAATGTTAAGTCCTTTCAAAGGGACAAAAGATGAGGAAATGAAAGAGAAAGTTTGCAGTTTGAATTCGTTTTGTCTTTAGATTAATGGATGTAAAGTGGCGTTTCTGCCAAAAAAAAAAATAAAATATGTCACACAGTGTTATTTTCGATATTAAATTTTTATATATTTGTGTATAGCATCTACGCAGCAAATAAATAAATACACCCTATGTATTGCCAAACGTATTATTAATATTATAAAAATAATCGATTTCGTATTGCGGAAGATACTTCATTCCGTAAGAAACCTGTCCCGATGTTCATACTTTTTAACAATCCGAAAGTGATTCAGCTAGATGGTAAACTAGCAATAACGAAAGATAATCATATGTAAAAAAAAATAGGAAGAAATCGCCAAAATATCATTGGCATGATAAACAGAAGATTTAGCATTTGGAAAAATATTCAATTATGTATTTGCGCACAGATGGGGGATTCACAAGGTGTCATAAAGTCATATGTCTTAAAATAATAACATGAAAAAATACGACTGTTGTGAGCAACCCCTCATAATTTAATGTGCTATTAATTACGACAGCACAATAAACATAGAAAGCAACGTTCTATTTATTTAAGACACTTTTTGTTTACAAACCAACCACAATATTTTTAAACCATTGTAAAATGTTAGAACATTATGACAATAAACCATGATAGCACACCTTGTGAATACCCCAAGATTATTATTTAAAGTAAAATTGTTAATTATGCACATATAAATTATACTCACAAATTCATCATTAAAATAATATGATCTTATATAAATATGTAGTTTCCACTATATTTTTTACAAAAACATTAAACTCCTTTAAAATTGCATTCATTCTGAAGGCTGAGTAATATCTTAATTAAATTGAAAAGGAAACAGATTAATATTTAACAGATTAATTGTATTTTAGTATTTACCTTTTGCAGAATATTTTAGATTTTATTATTTGACTAATTTTTATTTTTATATTTATGACGTACATATGCTCGAGAAGCTGACTCCTGAAATATTTTATTAGGATACAAAATGCTATCTGG
Source organism: Pollenia amentaria (assembly GCA_943735925.1). Classification (NCBI taxonomy): domain Eukaryota; kingdom Metazoa; phylum Arthropoda; class Insecta; order Diptera; family Polleniidae; genus Pollenia; species Pollenia amentaria. Next base: position 195,369,696 of record OX031007.1, on the reverse strand, counting down.
GTTATATATGCATACATACAAATTTAAATATAAATTTTAATGCTTATGACACAGTATAATAAGTACCAGGTAGGTTCATTATTTACCCAAGTAATGTCAAACAACAAAACATTACTCAATTGCAAATATTTAAATTTCAATATATTTTGCACTTTTTAGATATTGCAAACTTATTCTTTTATATAAAACTATATTTTATTCAATATATTTGGGGGATTCACAAGGTGTCATAAAGTCATATGTCTTAAAATAATAACATGAAAAAATACGACTGTTGTGAACAACCCCTCATAATTTAATGTGCTAAATTTAATGTGCTAAATTTAAATCAGCTGATTAAAAAAAAATATATAAATTTTCCACAATGCCAAAAATAAGTGAAAAAACTAAAATAATAGCCAGTTTGTGTTAAAAATACATGGATGGCAAACTCAAGTATTTTCTATTTTTCGGTTTTGTTGCAAGCTACAAATAAATTTTATTTTGTTTGTTTACCAAACAGCAGAGTACTAAGCTGATCTAATTTGACGCCGCAAATAATTTGTCGCAAAAATTGCTAGCCGCAGGTTAAATACAGATGTTACCCGGATAAAACTATACCATCAACGGCAACGGCTACAAAAAATAACGCGGCACGGCTCAGCCGCTCAGCGCTGGACTTTTCTGATTAATTACGACAGCACAATAAACATAGCAAGCAACGTTCTATTTATTTAAGACACTTTTTGTTTACAAACCAACAACAATATTTTTAAACCATTGTAAAATGTTAGAACATTATGACAATAAACCATGATAGCACACCTTGTGAATACCCCAATTGTCTATCTGAAATTGATTTATCTTTAATATAGGTTTCACAAAAATTTTATATTAAGAATTTTTCCAAAAAATAATATTAAATTATTTGATTTTTGACGCTTGTTTTGATTTTATTCATTATTTTCTTTTGTTTGACATCACATGGATTTTAACATTGAGAAAAAACCTTCTAATGAATATACATTGTACTTATTCTGCCATGCTTATGAACTATTAAATCAGTTCTCTTAATAAACTAGAAACTAAATAGACAAAAATAAAATATAAAAAGTGATATAAATTCACTTTAGTAGATATTCGTTTTTCCAGAAAAACTAGAACTATTGGCTTCTATTTTATTGGTGACTACAAATTGGAAGTTGTTAATGTTTTCTTTGACCTCGGTGTATTATTTGACACTAAGCTATCATTTACTGAACATATAAATATGTGTGCTAATAAAGCTCGTGGTGTACTTGGATTTATTAAGCGATGGTCAAAGGAATTCTCACACTCATCTCACTTACCCAACTCCATCTATAATCTTCTTTCATATAGAACCAGGTTATTGGAGATTCATTTACCAACTGTAAAAAGCCGCCGAACAATGCTGAATGTGATATTTGTTATCAATCTGATTAAAGGCAATATTTACTCGGAGTTCCTGCTAAATAGTTTAATTTTTAATGTTCCCCAACGCCCTACACGATATTACGAGCCGTTATCAATTGAATGCTTGCAAATTTTAATGATCTGTACAGTATTATTGATATAACTTTGGATATTAACACTATCAAACACATTTTAATTTTGTATTTATATTAACTTTATTTGAAAAATATTGTAATATATTGTAATTTTTGTCTGAAAGGAGTTAATCCATAGACAAATTAATAAATAAATAAAAAAAAAAATATAAATATACTTTTGGATATTGTTTGGAGACTAGAGAACTTAATTGTTTGCCCGTATCAATTTTAAATGGTGGGTTCCTAACAGTCGTACTCAGGTAAAAGGATAACTTTTGTTAATAAGTTTCGGTACACTGGAAGGTATAACAATTTTTCCATTCGTCTTGTAAAAAAGGGCGGGCCCACCTCTTTAAAATTATCTATTTCTTGCTCCGAAAAATTAATTGCAAAAGAGATTTTCATTTCTTGCTCTGGAAAATTAATTGCAAAAGAGATTTTCACAAATTTACATTCTTACCAATAAACTCAGACATTCTGAAAGAAAACTTTTATAGTGTGAACCCAGATTTTAATTGCCATCAGTTGCTACATCCAGATAAGTATGCTACAGTTTTACAATTCTGTGGTGCGTATGTGTTATTTATACTAAAATTAAATGCAGCACTCATACGTACTGGTGAACATTGATTGATGGAATTTTCGTTATTTGGTACGTATAAACTAAATTTTGCTTAAAAAAAATATTAATATTTGAGTTATATTTTTTGCTTAGAAAATGGCATAGAAAATTTGCTTACAATAAATAAATAATTTTCTGAGATAAAATAAATACTAACCAACTTAAGAGCGAATGTATCCATAGAGTCAGAGCAAAAACTCTTATTTGTTTAATTAAATTGATTTTTTTATATTTCGTTCAATAAATTCCAAAAATAAGTTTTATATTTTGGGAGCGAATAAAAAGCAAAAAATAACGGGTTTCTCTGAGGAATAAATGCAACTCATAAATAATATTTATTTTCTAAACAAAAAATAAAACTTCAACAATAAATTTATTTCTTAGGAATAAATAAAACTCAATAAATTTTATTTTCTAGGCAAAAAATTCAACTGAAAAATAATTTTTATTTCCTTCACAGAAAAAATTTTCAGTAGTTTTTTTTTACCAATTAAATACATTCAGCCATGTCACAGAGTACAATTTCGTTCGGAAACGGAATTCATTCCGTATTTTAGTGCTTCAGAAAATTACGAAAATACTTTGCGGAATGAAACCATTTTTATTTTCATAAACGAAATGGGAGTTTTCTGTATTTTAAAGACCAAAAAACTATCAAAATATACTTTCTATCAATAAACAAATATGTTTTCCTCGATTCCGAACGGAATCATTCCGAACGGAATTGTACTCTGTGACATGGCTGATTGTTTGATAATTATTTTAATTTAATTCATGTATTAATTGAATCAATTATATTTTTCATTAAACAAACACTAAAAAAAAACTTTTGATTTAATTAATTTTTTAATTGTTTTCAAAATAAAATGCAATTAAAATTTATTATTAAGGTAAAATTTATTATAAATTTTTGCAAGTGCACATGTATAAAAAACTGAACTGGCAAATTGTTTTATTTTGATTTCTTGCGAATACAGTAAAAGCAATTGGTTTTTAATTTGTTTTTTCTTTACCCACTTACAACTACAATTAATGTTAGGAGAATTCCAACTAATTGTAGTGCGAAATGTAAGAAAAGGTAAACTCACTGTTTTATTGTTGGTATTTTGTTTAAGCTTTGATATCGTTGCAAATAACCCTTTTTGAGTGTTTGTAGGTAATTCTCATTCCCTCTGTAGTCTTGTTTGCTGATAGCTTTGGCCTTTCTAAAATTATTTAGGAGAACGTTTCCTTACCATTATATAACCTATAAATTGGATCTAAATTAAATTGCAACAACATTTACTAAATTAACTCCTAAATCATGAAAACTTAATATCTTGTTAAAAAGTGTAACTAATTTATTAAATATAATTAGTGAAATGTCCTAACAATTTGCAAATATTATAAATTATTTCAAACTTCATTTATTGCACGTAATCTTATTGAAATCCTAGTTTTAAGCTATGAATAAGCCCCATTACTAAATTTTTCCAAAGTTTAACAGTGTTACTGCTAACCCTAAATAAATTTTACTAACACAAATAACAACAAAACCAACATATCAATCAACGATTGTCATCAATGAATTGGCAGAAGGTATTCATTAGGGTGGGTCACTGATGTATGGGAAAAAATAAGACTTCTCGAATCATATTCTAATAGCAATATTTTGTTGCCTTACGTTAAAACAAATAAAAAATGCTAAAAAGAGGTTAGAAAAAGTCACATCTTGAGCCCGCGCCGGAGCTCCTAAGAATTAAGTATTTAAAAAAAAAGCCATTTTTTAAATTTTAATATTTTATTTACTATCAATTATTATTAATTAAAACTGAACACATTTTTAATTACAAGAAATAAAACTTTGGTTCCTATACAACATAAAACAATAAAAACACGAAATTTTATCAGTTATTTTTTGGTCACAAAAGCTTGTATACTCGTCGGTTGATAATTTAAATGTCGTATGTGGATTTTTTGCTGTTTTGAGTTAAGATCGATTCCTTAGGTTTTCCGGCCTGATCTTTCATTTGGCGTAATCAGTTTTTCGATACCTCATACGAGTTTCAAGATATGGAGTGTTGAGTTTGTCGTATGTGGTATTTGCTGAAGCAATTTTCAAATTAAATGTCGCACATAGGGGCTTTTTGCCAATCTAGCCGGACATTAGGCGAAAAATTAAATTTAAGAAATGTAAAAATGTAAGTACGCAGCTCGACAGACAACAAAATTCTGCATCGTATAGTGAATTTTCAAGTCATTTGCTTGAGACTTGGGTTTTGGGACACTGTTAAAGTCGAGAAAGTTGAGTAAATTGGATGCGTGTTTATTGACTTTTTACGGTTTTGGGAGGTTTACAATATATTTTTTTGTGGGTAAACGAATAAAGATTTTACATTGATTTTTTTTTTCTCTGAAAGACTATATTAACAGCTACTTATAAAAATTTTTAGAAAAATTTTATTAGCAATTTTTATGGTAAAAAAATTCGTTCGAAATTAAAAAAACGATTTTTTTGTTTACTTTTTTGTAAAAAAAAAAAACATTTAAAGGTTTTTGAAGGTGCAACCCTTAGAGTCAATAAAAATGTTAAACATCACGTTAAAATTTGAGATCTCTACTTTTAAATTCAAGAAAAAAACCTTGCGCGTTGTTGCGCCATTTTTTTTAATGATTTTTTGAAAATTTCACCTTTTTTCTGTTTTTGCTCATCTTGCATAGGTACATATGATATAAACCCTTTCGTCAGTCATAAAATGTTTTGGTTGTACGTAGATGTTTTTTATTTAAATTATTACATCTAAGAATAATATTACCTGTGTAAAAAAAGGAATGTGCGAACAGTACGTAACGGTTTTTAACCACCTGTGCGGCAGCTAAATGACGTTATTTTATGGAGCTACTTCAAAAGAATTGAGCAATTTGAACATCAAAAGAGATGAAGACGTAGATGCACTTTCTTTCGGATTATCTACTTTGCATGCCAGAATTCGACTTTTTGAAAGCATATTACACCTGTCGTATAAACTCACAGTGAAAAAGTGGCAATTAAGATCGGATGAGGACAAAACTATTGTAAAAGAGAGGAAAAAACTATCCAAGAAAAATTTAGAAGTGAATTAGGGCTAATAGTGGATGTACCGAAGACTGGCTTTGGAAACAGCAACGATGGCAACACCAGCAGAAGATTTTTTTCCAATCCTGAATTAGCTGCAGAAATAACTGGAATTGCATTGGATTTCATCTACCGAATCAAAGTTATTATTGAAGTAATTACAAGTGGTCACAAAATCTATTTGCATGAGTTTGCCGATTATTGCTTAGACACTGCAAAACTTTACGTTACTCTATATCCCTGGCATCCTATGACACCTACAATGCACAAGATTTTAATACATGGTACAACTGTAATGAGCGAGGCATTGTTGCCTATCGGGCTATTATCAGAAGAAGCGTCTGAGGCACGAAATAAGCATTTTCGGCTTTACAGGCAGAATTTTGCTAGAAAGTTTTCGAGGGTTCAGTGTAACAAAGATATTATAAATAGACTTTTGCTCAGTTCTGACCCACTGATTACTAGCATAAGACCAACTCCAAAAAAAAGTCATTACCCTTTACGAAAGAAGCAATTTCTTTTATGCTTCCACCTGTACTTGGCTCTGAAGAGAATTCCGATTCGGAAGAGGATTTTGAAGAAAGAGACGAAGAAATTAGCAAAAAAAAATTTTTTTTTGACAGGGTCGTTCCGGGGGGGTGGGTTAGGAGGGATACCTCCCCCTGCCCATAAAAGTTCAAAAATTTAATTTTTATAGAATTAAGGCGTTAGTAACCTTTTTCTTTTAATATTTACATTTTTTTTTTAAATATTATTTTATGTAACCGCCCACAAAAAGGGCGGGGCGAAAAGTGAAATTTTACGATCTCATGGGTCCAATTTTAGGGTTTTTAATTTTTGCCGATGTTAAAAGTTGTATTTGCCAAACAAAAGTATAGGAAAACTTTAAAAAAATTGAATTTTTCAGAGGTAGGACTAGTTTTTCTATGGGGAACTTTTTCCCCCTTGGTCCGATTTTAAGTATTTTTGATCTTTACCTGCCTACGACAATAACACATATTTCTGCCAAGTTTCATCAATCTAGGGTCACTCAATAACTTTTAAGAAGCAATATAAGCTAGAAAAAAAAGTAATGTCCGGCTAGATTGGCAAAAAGCCCCTATGTGTGTCGTATGTAACTGCCACATACGACAAATTTCCATATAAAACGACCAAAAAATTAATTAATTATTTAAATGTCGTATGTGGATTTTATAAGAGTTCAAACTTCAAACTCAATTTACTCGAAACTATCGGAATCCACATACGACAATTAAATTATCAGCCGACGTACTGTCAACTCTGGGCATTTCAAAAAATTAGATTGTCACTTCTTGACACTCAACTGCCGCATTTATTTCTTCAGTAGTGATGTTTCGAAGAATTGGTGGATCGAAAAACTTTTGATTCCAATTTGTAACTTAAAAGAAGTTACTTGCGTCAATATTGATAGAAGGGGCCTCAAAGACGCGAGGTTGCTTTCGGGTATGAGGTGAGATTCGTGCTTCATGAACACGTCTGGCTGCCAGTTTTCTAATAAGTTGCCAATAGGACCAGCATGCGAATGTGGTCCCTTGGTAACTTGTTAAAAAGATGTTGTAATGGTAATTCGTTCAAATGTAAATAATCCGTTGCAGTGGGCGCTGAAGTCTTTTTGCCAATACTCTTATTACTCCGTTAAATTTCCCATTGTTAGTGACTGTACTATCACAACTAATTGCCATCAAAATTTCTTTATTAATTTTTTTAGACGAAGGAAGGAATTGACATTTCAATATTTTTAGAAGTACTTCGATCTGGTGTTGCATAGCCAACATAAACTGAATCTGGCTCCTTATCATATACATGTTCCTCAATCAATATTTGTCTATGATTCCTAGCTCCTTATTAAATAATATTAGGCGTCTTATCTTTTCGGCCGTCAAAGTATAAATCTAGTAGGTCTAGCTGCTTCTGGTCTTGAATACATTCATTACGTTCTTTTTTTCTTTCCCGTCTTATTTTTGATATATCAATTGGTTCACTGCTAGGGGAGATATCTTGCAATACAAATGAGCCATAGTAGCCGCTGCGCTATCGGAAACACTGTAACGGTTACAAGTTTTTGAAAATATAAGCAAACTAAAATTTTTTTTCTTTCTGTCTTTGACGTGGAAGGTAAATTAAAAGAATCATCACAAGAAGCAATGGAATTACTTAGAGATAACTCCAAGTCCTCCTGTTTTAAGTTAATTTTGTCGTGACTTTTATTTACGTATTTTTTCTGTCTTTGGTGCTCGGGCTGCTCTTTTTTGCGATTTAGTTGGAAGATCTCGACATACTTCTCCAGTACGCATCTTTCTCGCCCCCCTTTGGTCACTCAAAAACTCATGTTCTTCTTTGGGTACCTTATATTGCCTTGTACATAAAAAAGATCAATTTGTTTACATTTTCAGGAACAAATATGAAACAAAACTCTGCTACGTCGGAGAAAATTTTCTTTCTAATAAACGGACATTTTTTCAACGACTTTCTGAGATTTTTGTAATTTATATGATAATCGTTTATTACTTGTATGACTATTGTATTTGACACTGTAGGAAGAGACGATTTTCTCCAAATGCATTCTATCCTTTGATCTACAAGTTTTGCAATATCTAAAAACGATGGCTGTTTAGTAGTATTCCTTGTTATTTTTAGTTGCTCCCCATTCCAGTCATAGTTTTTCGTAACATTTTCGTAAGTTGGTAAAACATTATCATTAATATCTTCTACATTTTCGAATCTCGTGCAGAAATAATCTTGGCTTCTGGCTTCCATAAGAACGGTAAGAAGTTAAAACAGTTCAAATAAAAAAATAAACACACAAGTTCACTGTCCGCGTAGTAAACCCTAAACTGATTTTTTTATTGTGCATTATTTAATATGTATTCTACCAAAAATATTTCCTGGAGTAATATATACTTTTCAATTAATGAATTGCTTGTGTATAAATCCTCGAGAACTTAAGAATCGTTATTATACAGTAATATGCTTTTTTGCAATACGATGCTATTGCTGTTATATAGCAAATTTAACCAAATGAAGATCAAAGCACGGGCTCTTAGGGCTCTTACACTAAAAATAAATTAATAATATTTTTCAGGGGTCTAATGCAGACAAATATACAACATATTTACGCTATTAGAAGTCGTTACGAGAAAAAATTTTTTTTTGACCCACCCTAGTATTTATGCAGCGTTTGACATAAATGAGATTGCTGTTAGTTTGTTTTGTTATTTTCATTCATAAGTTAAATTTTATTTCGATATTACTTTAAACTAATTTAATTATCATCAGAGATTTAAGTGCGCTGTAGAATTAAAACTCTTACACTATTTTGCTCTCCCTTTCAAAAATGTAAAACAAAAATTAAACAAAAATCTTTACTGATAGAATTGCACTTGTGATTTTAATTATTATTTTTATACTTTAAATTACATTCTAACAAACATATATTTTTTTATTCCCTTATTATAGTTAAGTGTGAATATTGAATTAACCCTTTATGAACTGAAAAGATGGTAAAATTTTTAAAGATACTTCATGAATAAATTAGTAATTACTTAAACATAAAGAAGCTATTTTTTTAAGTAAACCTTTTAAGGTCTTTAGGGTATTTTGAAATTGTGTAAGGGGTTTTCTATATAGTATTTTTTTAGATGTTCTCACTATGGTAATGCGGCCATAGTGAGAACATCTATTCTATTAGTTATAATGATCTAAAATTATTGTGAAGGTATATTAGGCTAGAATAAACAGGGCAATTTAAGCGGACGTTGTTTTTTTTAATCTGGTACATGGTCGAACGAGAAAACAAGATTCCTGCCCCCCACTATCGAACTAGCTAGTCTGCCAGAACGTTCGTACCGTTCCCGGCGCGATCAGCTTGTTTGTTTGCTTGATTGTATTTATTGTGCCGAAATTGGTGTTGTTATATTTACCTGTAGTTAGTGTAGTGTAACGCTTGAGTTAAACCCTTAATAGCTCAATTCAGATCGTGAAAACGGTAAAAGAACAAAGAGGGACAAATTTTGCATAATTGTAATATTCTGTTAGAACCGAATATAATTCGGTTTTTTCACAAAACGTGAAATTTTTTTTTACTAAAAGTGACTATTTCCTAAAAAAAGTAACTTTTTTCAAAAGTCCGTAAACTTTCACCACATTTTTTGAAGAAAGTTAGAGTAATAATAAAAATCTATTTTTTTTACAAAAAGTCACTCTATTCTACAACCAGCCAAGAATTTTAGAAAAAAGCCTAATTTTACATGACTTTCTTCAGAAAAAGGCCGTACTTTTACAAAAAGTCTTATTTTTTCGCTTATTGCGTTTTAAAAAGTTTGATTTATTAGTTGTACCACATGGTGTATGCATTTTAATTAATTGGAATTAAATAATACTCATACGCAACCAAGTAAATTAACAGTAAATATATAACAAATATGTATACTAGGACCGGTCGATTTAAAAATCGCCCAAGTGACAAGGGTGGGTCGGCCCTCCAAAGTTAGTGGGGGTCGGTCAAACATTTAGACTCGAATTGGGTTCATTCAATGGGTGAAAGTGGAATTTTTCAAACTTTTACCTTTGGGTCAAAATAAGGATCATCAGAATTCATTTTAGAGGATAGTTCCTTGGTCAAAGTTTCTTATTTTGATCCCTAGAATACGATTTTCCTTGTCAATTGGGCGATTTTTAAATCGACACGCCCTAGTGTACATATTTGTTATTAATTTTTTTTTTTTTTTTTTTTTTTTTGTTAAGGAAAATCCGCAAGGAAACCATCTGTCAATTTACTTTGTTACGTAAGCAGAATGTAATGCATTTTCTGGCCCGCTACGGCCTTCGTAGCATTCTTTAAATTCAAAAAAAAAAAAAATGTTGAAAATAATAAAGTAGCTTATGAAAAGAAATAATTGCCAGATTCTATTTGTTAAAATAGTTGAGTTAAATACATACAATTTATAAAGTATCACTATCCAGTGTGACACAAAGAATGCTGGCGAAGGCCGTAGCTGGCCAGAAAATGCATTACATTCTGCTGGTGTCTAATAACTGTAAATTTTTCTGTACATACAATATACTTCATTGCTATCCTAAGGATAGCTTAGGTAAGATGTAACAGGAAGATACAAGATAATAGTCTGGTAGTGTATAAAGTCATTTAAAATTTAAGGAATAGAACTATTACAAAAAAGCTTTATAAAATACATAACTGAAATTTAGCTCATATAATAAATTCGAAAAATAAAAAAATGTTGAATATAATAAAGTAGCTTTTGAAAAGAAATAATTTCCAGATTCTATTTATATATAGGGAGATATATTATTCGCCTTTTTCAAAAACCGGATTTCGAATATTCCGAATAGTTGCTATTTTAAAAAACCGGTTTTCGGTTAAGCATTTTTAAATTAAACGGTTAACCAGTTTTAATTCGAGTACATAAAAACACAAAAAGCAAATAAGTTTTTGTAATAAAACGTTAATTTGAATAAAAGCAAAACAAAAGTAAGGAACCAACAAAATACATAGATCTGACTTAAGGTTTGTTTAGACCTAACAAATATTTGACGATAAAATCAAAAAAAAAAAAAAAAAAAACGAGACCAGTAAATTGATCGGACTCTAACCTTATTTTTAACAATTTCTATTTATTTACTAAACTTTTTTTGCAAGAAGATAATTGTATACTATAATTTAGAAACTGTTAAATGATGTTTGATCTAGCCAAACGTTTTGCAAAAGCAAATAATAAATTTTAGGAATTTTATAAATTTATTATTTGAGATATTTTCCTAAATTTATTATAAATGAGCTTTAATTTGTTGGTGGTCTATATGTCTATATGAATCAGTAGACGTCAACCATATTTTTGAAAAGTTGCAAACAAAACCTCTTAGCCAGGATTATGTATTTCAGATTATTTTGTTTCAGCATTAGAGAAACGAATAGTAATATGAACATGCTTTTTGTATGAAATATTTGTCAACTCGTGGGTGTTTTAATAAATAAAATTGATTATTTTTTTTCTATATCGTTGATTCCGCCGAAATGTTGTAGCTTTAAGCATGACGAAATGCTAGCACTTCTTAAGAGTATTTAGTGCCTCAACGAGCATTCCGTCTTCGGCAACACAACGGGCTAATATTTTACCCAATGATTTATTTTTGGCAGCGTATTATTTGTTGTCTCTTAAGAGGTACTTCCAAAGGCGCTAAGTTTTATTTGTAGCACATTAATGTCAAGCATGTGGACTAATTAAAGGTGATTGTTAAGTCATGACGTGAAAAAAGTTAATCATTTTAGGACACTTCAGGCACCTAACTTTTCTTTTTTACCCCGTTCGAAATATCTCCAGAGATAACATCTATATAAAAATATATTTAATATTTGGAATACTCTAGCACAAAATTACTTAGCTTTTACCTGAACCCCTTTTGGTAGTATTTTGAATTGTTTTTGTTTTTTAACGAGAACACACGTTTTTATAAGTGATTTGTATTTACATGTTAATGTTTTTTTTTTTACTTCTGTTACACTTTGTTTTGACATTCTTCATAAAAAGTTTAAGTTTGCCCAATATTCAATAAGAAAAATATTTTAATTGCGGGTACATTTACAGCAAGAGTAAGGAAAATATATATAAGTTACACATTATTAAAATAACCGGTTTATTATATAAAAATAACCAGTTTCTTCGATATCCGAAAAATGGACATTTTAAAATAACCGGCTTGGGCAAAACTAAAATAACCGGCTTAAACCGGTCGAATAATAACCGTTCGATCTCCCTAATATGTATGGGGGATTTCATGTCAAAAGTGACCCAACTTTTGAAATCGATGTCTTCCGATTTGGATGAAATTTGCTCTAAGATTAGTTCTATTGGATAGTAAAAAAAAGGACCCGCTTAAAAAAATAAAAACAAAGTTTTAAACTTAAGAAAAATAAATTTTAAAATAAACAAAAAAAATTTTTTCGAAAGATTGAAGAAATAGATATCTAATTTGTTTGGGACAAATTTTGCTAACATCAATAGATTATAAGTTACATGGATGAGAAAGAACACCTGTTTGGCCAATATTTCAAATTTTGACCCCCTCTAACTCAGAAACTTTTTGACCGATCTTGTTGAAAATTTGTTTCTGAACTACTATCTATCTAAGGACTAGCCTTGGTGCAAATTTCATCTAAATCGGAAGACATCGATTTTAAAAGTTGGGTCACTTTTGACATGAAATCCCCCATATATATATGTATATATATATACATATTTTGGGTCTTTCAGCCATTTAAGGTCGACTTAGACATGTCCGTATGTCTGTCCGTCTGATCATCTGTTAAGTTCAATATTGGTGTCAAATTGATTCTAGTTATCCTAAGCAGTTTGAAATTCAAATCCAGTAAATTCAGTTCAGTAAGAAAAGAGTTATGAATCAAAATGTGGAACAACCACCCTAAAAAATGTATAACTTTATTGCAAAAACTAACAAATATAAAGATTTTGCAAACATTCACTCTTTTGGAACATTAATCATATCACAAATTATCGGAAAGTTCCGTCTATTATTTACCATATAAAGCTCACTCTTGAACTATTCTTACTCTAGGTAGAGGGTATCAAAAATTCGTTACCGCTGAATGTAGCACTCTAACTGTTTGTTTTTTAATTTATGGTCTCGAAAATGTTTTGTTAAATTTATAAATAGATTTGTTACTAACAGAGAAAAACATTCCAGTATCATCAATATTCCTTTAAACATATTCTGTAAGTGAGTATTCAATTTGCCTCAAGTTTGTGTGACTCTGACTTTTCATGCGTAGATATTAAAAAACTAACAGTCAATCAACAAAACCCAAAAAGGAGAAGTTTCTATTGAACATGTTTGGTGAGGAATGCTATTTTGTGCTTGAATTACATGCAAAGGGGTGAGCCACGATTGAATCAAGCAACAAAATTTACAAATGACCTTGACAATAAATAGCCTGAAAAAAGTTAAAACCGTTTGAATACCTCGCACAGAAAGTAAATGACAAAGTGTGGTAACGTTTTGTTGTTTTCATAATACCCATTAGCAATAAACATTTTTAATATCCATATGAAGTTCAGTTGGTGTAGCAACGCTAGATTTAGGCCCTAACAGCATAATAAGTTTGCACGTTATTTCCTGTTATGAATCAGATGTTTTGTTTCTGTTTAACTGAAATGCTTTATGACTGGTTTGTTTTCCCTTTTTCGTTATGTTCTGTTGCTGACAAATCTATTGAAAATAGAATCCAATGCTTTTTTTCACCATTTAAAAGTTCTTCTTTTGTTATATTTTACTTTAAAAAAAAGCTGACTACTTTCAGAGAAAAAGTAATTACAAAATATTTTTTTCAGAAAAGGACGATACAGAATGGCAACTTAAAGCGGAAACTAATGAGACCTTTATCCACAAATAATTTCTATGAAAACAAAAACACAGAAAAAACTAAAAAAATTTTCTAATCGCCAAACTCATAGAATCAAGCAAACAATTTGTTGATTTTTCAACTTTTACCTAAATAAATATATTTATTACTAAAAATTTAAAATTGTGAAGCTTCTTTTCATAAATGATATTTTTAATTTTAATTAAAAAGATGATCAAAAAACTTTGCCATTTCCGACAATGAGTTAATTGGCTTAATTAAATATAGCTCAGGTTTTGACAATTCCCAACAACAATTCAACAAGTTAAAATTATTTTATTTTAAGCGAAAAAATATATAAAGATTTTTTGTTATTTAATTAATATATTAATTAAAAATTTATTTTAAAGCAACTAAAATGTTAATTAAATCACAATTACATTTTTAATTTCTTTTTAACTAAAAAACGAAATGATTCAATTATCACATTAATTAAGTTGAAATACTTTTTAACCAATTTTTTTTAATTGATAAAAGAACAACTGAACATTTGTTCAGTGAACCTAAAACGAACATTTTTGAGAATTCGGTTAATATTTTGGCATAGCCCCGAAAAAACTTTCGACTTAATTGCTCATAAATATCTTCTAAAAGCGTATAACAATTTAAATCTCAACAACCCAAAAACCATATCGCACTTGTTCCTTTTAAGGGGTCAACTCGAATTTTACAAATTATCTCTTTTTGCCAGAAAGCGATTTACATACGATATACGAAGCGGTAAATATTAAAATTATTAAAGAAAAACCAGTCTTTTAATAAAAGAAAATAATGTTTTGGTAACCACTTTAAAAGGCGTGTAAACTGTCAAAATTTAGTCAACATTTTACAAAAAAAATTTGTGATCAATTAATAATCCTACTAAATTCTTGGAGTATAGTTCTATAACACAGTACAACATTTTTCAGTTAATTGATTGCCAACTCAATTCTGTGAACTGTATGTGAAATTAGACCCAAAAAGAAGAATTTCTGCATCATTCGTTTTGTCTTCTTACCTGCGATTTGAAGTTAGTATCGATTTGAAGTTAGTACTATCGTATAGGGGAATTTATCACGTTTTAGGCCCTGTTGTTTGACATAGCTCGACAACCACTAGCCCAATTTAGTTGAAATAAATTTTAAAAAATTAAGAATTATAATTCCCTTAATCTGTTCATATATTGTTTTCCTATACAAGTAACACTTTCGAAGTTAAAAATGAATGTATGAAGGGAAAAAATTATTTTTTGCCTAAAAATTAAAATTTTTTTTTTAAAAATACATAAAAAATCCAAAATGGAAAAAAGTTTCAAGTCTAGTTATTTTTTCGCAAAGTCACATAACCTATGAGCAAAATGAGACAAAGATCATAAAAATCGATGCACGCGTTTCGCTTTTATTCGCAATTGAGTAAAGGTATGAATTTCAAAAATCAGTTATAGCCACCACCCTTAAAATAAAAATAAAAATATAAATTAAAAAATTATCATGCAAAAAAAAACTTTATTTATAAAAACTTAATGAAAATAAAATAATATGCAATTAATACGCAATTATAATATGCATAAAAACAAAATTTAGAACATTTTTTCAATTATTGGCAATATCCATCCTTGTAGAAGTTGACGCTTGTGGTTCTGATGATCTTGTTTTCTTCGTAGGTTGTTCATATTCATGGTCTGAGTCTGTATCGTCATCCGAGATACACATACTATTCAAGGGCGTGTTTCTTTCACTGTGTCCACTGTGTTCGGAATAAAATTTCTGAAAATCAGCTTGGCGTTGCCGGTGATGTTGCGCTGACATTTTGCTGTGTGAGTTTTCTTCTCTTCAAAAATGATGTCAGCCATTCGGAGTCGTGTTGTGATAGTCCCAGCTTGGCCACAATGTAATCCATTTCGATTTGTGGTAGCGGTTGTGGTGCACTATTTTCAATATCGGGTATCCAATCAGCATCATCCAAATCGGTCGGATTGGTGAAAACGGTTTCGGCTAGCAGGGACACAGTATCCGCACTCGGAGGTTTAGGTGCATCGGTATCAGCAGGGCGTTGCACTGGAAGTGTGGCAGTAAATGCAGCAGTGTATACTTTTGTTTTCAATTGTTGTCTGTTTAATCCAGGACGAAAATTTATGCATGCATAGCACCTGGATTCATCATGTCCAGTTGTGTCTTCCACCCAAATTACTGGCTTCATAAAAGATAACTTTCTACTTTTTCCGTGAATCCATTTTAGAAGGGTAGTATAACAACTGTTGCACACTGTGTTCGGCGTAAAATTTGCACCACTTAAATCTGCTTCATCGAAATAATTACAATACGCGGTTTTGAATTGCTCAGTAAACAAATTTTTTCGATCTTTTTTCTGTATTTTTCGGACGATATGACCACAAACGTAACAATATTCATCCAAATATGGGCACTTGTTGTTTTCCATATTGATATATTTTATGTTTTGTTGTTATTCACTTTTAAAAAACTGGAGAAAAATCACTTTTACTGTTCGCGTTCGTCGGCACTGGCTGAATGCCAAAAATCGATCAATGCACACCTATAAATACTACGTATTTTTGAATATTTTACTGCCAGGTACTTATAAATGGGCGCATATTTTAAGGGCGGCTGGCTATATACCTGATTCAGCACTTGTACGTTTCAAACTGTGCAAAACTTTCCAAATAATGACCACCCTTAAATGTGGGTGCAATTTCTGTAAAAAAATCATATAGGTAGCCACCGGAAAAACCCAAATAATAAAAAGGTCCACTTTCCGTTTAATTGTCCACGTACATTTATTACCGCAATCATAAAAATCAAATAACCTTTTGTTTATTCCTTTTTTTTTTAATTCTCAGAATAATGAAAAAGGTGTCAATGTTTTCTCCAAATAATGTTGTGCATATCTCGAGCAAATTTTTGAAATTCATACATTTACTCAATTGCGAATAAAAGCGAAACGCGTGCATCGATTTTTATAATCTTTGTCTCATTTTGCTCATAGGTTATGTGACTTTGCGAAAAAATAACTAGACTTGAAACTTTTTTCCATTTTGCATTTTTTATGTATTTAAAAAAAAAAAAATTTAAATTTTTAGGCAAAAAATAATTTTTTCCCTTCATACATTCATTTTTAACTTCGAAAGTGTTACTTGTATAGGAAAACAATATATGAACAGATTAAGGGAATTGTAATTCTTAATTTTTCAAATCGCAGGTAAGAAGACAAAACGAATGATGCAGAAATTCTTCTTTTTGGGTCTAATTTCACATACAGTTCACAGAATTGAGTTGGCAAATCATGTGTTTTACTGTGTAATTTATACTTCGCCCCATATGAACTCCATCCCGAGAAAAACTCCTTAACGGCTATTAAAAAGTAACAATTTTCAAAATTTGTAATTTTTATATTTTGTGATTAAGAGGTACAAAAACGTAACAAAATTAAATTTGGCAAAGAGACAGGTTTCTTATAACTTTATTCTAATTTCATTAAACTTTTTTTCTTCGGTTTTTCAAAGAAAAAAAAAACTCTTTTTCAGGATTTTCTTTATTGTTTCTTAATACAAAATTGTTACATTTGATATAAGACATTTTTTGATAATTGATAGAAAATAAAAACAGGTTTTTTTTTTGCATCCTTTACCAGAATCCATTTTCAGAACGCCTTTATATTTTCCCCTTTTATTTATAGTGTTATTGATTTATAAGACCCAAATGAAAATATTGGGAACGTTCTTAAGCAGCGCTACCGCTGTGATACTAAAGTATCAATTAAACCACGTTTTCGACGCTCCTGACACCTTTTATGGCCCTTTTTAGTAGAGGGTTATACTGCATGAACATGTTTTGAGTTCAGAAAAAAAATTAAAGACTGTAAATATATGTTAATTTGGGATAAATTAATATATATTTAACAAAAAATACAAAATTCACTTGTTATTTTGGAAGAAAAAAAATCGAGCGAATTATAGCCTTATATATATATTATTTCCTTTTGTTCCTATAAGGAGCATAGGGCCTTAACGATTGTGTTCCATTCTTGTTTATTTGTTGCTACGATCTTCAGCTCGTTCCACGTTTTGTTGGCTTTTGCTACTCCGGTGTCTAATTGTCTGGTGATGGCGGCTTAAGATCTTCGCAGGGCATTTCCAATCCACCGCTATTTCCGTTTTCTGATTTTATACTCAATTAGTTTTTGTCCACACGCGGCCCATAAGCTTCCTTTGTGATGGTGTTTGGCCAGAAAATTTTTAATATGCGACGGAGGCAACGGTTGATGAATACTTGTATGGCATTGGTATCGCATTGATTTGAGTTCCAGGACTCGCAGCCGTAGAGCGCAACTGATTTCACGCAGCTGTTAAAGATATTGATTTTGGTGCGCTTAGAGATATGGGGGGAATTCCACACATGGTGAAGTTGGACATAAGCGAGCCTGACCTTGTTTATGCGGTTCCCAATATCCTCTCTTGAGCCTCCGCTTGTTGATATTATGCTACCCAGGTAGCAGGAGGATTGGACGTATTCTATCTGTTGTTCTTGTAGTGCGAACTGTTGTTGTGTTGATTCTCATGGCTTTGGTTTTGGAGATATTAATGCTGAGAACACACATTGCTGCTTTGTCTTCGATGTTGTTAAGTTTTGACTGCATATCGTCAAATCTATGTGAGAGCAAACAGATGTCGTCTGCATTCCCTTTTTGCGGTATTCCCTTGAAGCGAAGTGCATTTCATATTTCAGCGAGATGTATTGTGTCGAACGCCTTCTCGAAGTCGATGAATGTTAGATATAGCGGAGATCGCCATTCGACTGATTGTTCCGTTATTATTCTAAGGCTATTAATATAGACAATGCTAGATTTGCTGGATCGGAAACCGGCTTGCTCGTTGCGAATATCGTTGGACAGTGCGTTTGATAAACGTTGGTTTATTATATTAGCAATGACCTTGTTTACCATGCTAAGAAGAGTTATGCCCCTCCAGTTCTTGCATTGTCTAATTTCTCCTTTCTTTGGGACTTTAATTAGCATACCCTCTCTTAGGTCGTCGCTTAGTACTAGTCCTGTTTTCGATGTGATTATCTCTCCATGGCTGTTTTTTAAGGCGTTATATGCATTAATAATAATAAATTTATTCAGTGTGAGAACTTGTAAAACAGCTTTTTTGTCATTATAACATAAGAAGACATTGCATTTTTCGCAAAAGGTATATGAACGAAAGTAGCAATTATTTTGACAAAGATGTCGGTTTTTCATCCATTTAGAGAAATGTCCTATTCCGTCAGTCCGTACAAAATTTAAAGGGAAATCCTGTCGCATTATTTTTTTACTGCTAGTGGGTGTATTTGCTATACTTGTTGATGGAGAGTTTGACGGTGTGAAGATAGGTCGATCTTATTTTTCTAATTTGCCAACCATGCAAAAATGTTCAGCTATTGCAGCTTGAAGTCAAACAACGGCATATATTGTTTGGATATCCTACGACACAGAATCCAAGCATTGACAATGCACATATCAATCATGTGAACAAAATCTTATAAAGACCTAGCAAAGAACCTAGTAATTCTACTCCACCCATAAAAAAAATTAAAAACGTCAATTGCCCTAGGGGAACTGATTTCAATATGCCTTTTCTCTTTTTTACTGAAGCGATGCTTTGTTGATATAGGGTGACATCCGACGTATGCTGAAAGAATATTAACCACTTTATTGTCAAACCAAGTGATGAAACCCAGTTCGACAACATCAATGTAAGCAACTTTTTCGACCAAGCTTCCTCGACCCAACTTTTTCATTTCCTTTTCAGTTGGCATCTTGCAGTTTGTTACGCGATTTAGCCTTACAGTACCTAAAGGCAATACACCATTTTTCATACGATATTCTTGAAGCTTTGGACGGTTTAATAGTTAATTATCAAAAAAAATTTGTCCTTTTTGTATCGTAGTTGCTAGTCTTGTCACAACGTTTCCACTTACACCAACATTAGGTGCTCCTTCCGGAAATGTGTCACTTTGAGTTTCGGCAAATATATCCAAATTATTACTGAAGCCTGAAACACCGCTCTAAACAAAATCATTAAATCCCTATTTGTGAGGTTTAGCTGGATTGTACTGCACTTTGCAGAAATGATTGGCTCATCGAAAATTTTCGTTTGTTTTTATAAAAATAAATAAGCCGCACATATGTATTTATGTATGAAATATAATTCTTATATTATATATTATATTATTATATTATATTATGATACCTTTTATGACCCTTATTTATTACCCTTTTGTATCATTTTAAACTACATAGTTCGTGGCACTTTTATCCGTTTTTAGAAAAAGCGCTTATAGTTTGTTTTTTGGCAGCGGTGCTGTAACAGCTTTTGTAAGCGGCATGCCGCAAGCAGGTTTTATATGCACAGCGTTGCCGTTATGCCCCTAAAGAGCCAAATTTAACCCTTTTTAAGCCCTTGCCACTTTTATGCCCATTTTAAAAAGTACCCTTTTGCATAATTTTAAATCAAAAATTATTAATTATGTCATGAAATTGTATCAAGAACAAATAAAAATTAATGCATATTTTTAAGATATTTAAAATGCGTTTTATAAAAAAAAGCATGATATATATATTATTCTGAAATTTTTCCGAATTCAAGACTTCATTTTTAAAGCAGACGCTTTTGTCAACAAATTAAATTTATAAGAAAGTAAGACAAATAACAAAACGTAGTTTCAGTTTGAGGTCGGATATTTAAAAAAAAATAGACAACGAAAATATTTATCCAAATTTAAATAAATTCGTTTTCGAAATTATCTTTGCTTAAAAATAAACTTTGGAACAGACTCAAAGTGGAAACTTGCGACTCCATGCTTTCGTCTCCTAATTTGTTCGAAACGGAGCTGGAAGAATGAACTTCAATTGAAACCCTTTGCTAAAACATTTTTTGCGATTTCTTAATTAATTTTACAATAGTTAAGTGCAAATTAAAAGTATATTATTTTTATTCATTGAATAGCTTAAATTAATAAATAAATAAAGTTAAGTTTTTTGAGCACTACCTGTCCCAAAAGAACAGAGGTTGTGTTTTACTTTAATCTATTACAAAAAACGACACAGTCGTATACAACAACGATTTTTTAACCATCCACTTTGCTGATATCTAAGAAGAATATTGCAGAATTTTTCATTCAGTTTTTCTAAGCCGGAGTTCAGTAAAGAAATAATTATTTGATTTTAAAAAGCTGAACAAAACGTTAAATTTTTTATTAAAAACCCGTATTTTTACAATATTTCGTTCAGTCAATCGATAGCTTGGAGTTCTTCGAGCAAACGTCACGTAGTAAATAACAACACACGCGTTCAGAGATTAGATTTCTGAATGCAATAGCCTTCAGTTCAACTTTTTCTGGATGTTGCATTCAGCCAATTTAATTTTTTTCTGTGACGTAAAAAATTGAACAGACAAATAATATTGATAAAATAAATGAAGTTGATTATAAACAAATGGGAATGCAAATTTTTAAATTTCTTTTTATGTATATACGTGTGTATGTTCAAATGTGTTATACAAAAATCTTTCAGTTAGCTGTTTTTGTTATGAAAACAAAATCGCCCTAGTGCTGGTTCACACTCTTCAAGTTTTAGCCTTCAAGTCTTGAACTTTTAGGAGAGAAGGGAAAATGGAATTTTATTTATATTCCTCTCTCTCCTGAAAACGCAAGACTTGACGCCTAACACTTGAAGTGTGTGAACCAGCACCTAGTGCCAAAAAAGGCAACCAGAGAGATACGAGCCTTATAAACAAATAGGAAATTTGATAAAGAGTTATTTTTTCTTAATAGAGAGTTCCTGTTTTCTTGTTTTTGATAAAGTATAAAATACTTCTGTCCATTCTAAACAAATAGTACGAAAAACGTCCATGAACGTTATGACAAACCACAAAGTCTTATAAAGTCCATTGACGCTATGACACTTTTCAAATTGTTCTGATGTCCATGAACGGAGTGTCATATGGTCCATGAATATTATGACACTTTTTGGTGTGTTATAAGCAATTAGCTGTTGGTTCAATTATTGTCCAGCTCTGGAACGAAAAATTTAACAAAATAAATTATTAATAATTTGGGATAGTATCAAAATCCCGAATTTTTTAAATCATAAATTTCAGAATTTTGAATCGCAAAATTACGAATTTTATAATTCCGAACTTTGAAATTCTAAATTTTTAAAGTCCCAACATCAAATCCGAATTTACAAGCTTTAGTTTGTAAAGCCGGGGCTCGTTTTACCATAGAGGGGAAATCCTTTGGCATGGCCGAAGCCTGGCTAAGCAGAGAAGCTTAAGTTAGCGAATCAGGTGTTTGTTATACCATAGCAGAGAAATTCCTAGTATAAGAAACAAGGGCTTCGCTAACCAATGCTTCTCCGCAAAGCCGGTGCATGTCCATGGGCATTATGACATTGGCCATTATGACATGCCATCATGATTGCAGCATAAAACTATAATCAAATTAAATTGTTTAAATATGTGCTTTATTACACAGAACACAGCAGATAAAAAACAATACAAATTTGTTTAAAATAAAATAATCAAATTATTAAGATAACCATGGAATTATTATCATGTTCCTTTCCAAGGGACTTCTTTTTCCAACTGTTCTTATAAAAAGAAATTTCTTAATGAAATCTTTCTATGGTAATATTTTTGTCTTTTTTCTAGATTTTTAAGTTTTTCTTTTCAGTTAATTTCAAAACTTAAAATATAAGTTTTTTTTTCTCAATAAATTTCAAATTTAAATATTATCTCGTTAAATATTTACTAAATCAAAATTAAACAATCATTTAATTGACTTTATGAAATAAAAACAAATTTATTCCAACAATACTAACAATTCCAATTATTCTTTATAAAGTGTGTGTGTGTGTGTTTTGTTGTCCGTCTTTTTGAAAATTTGTTTAAACTTAATACGATTATGATGTGTTTGAGTAAAATGTTGTCAGGATGCTAGAAATATTCATTTTAAAAAATAACCACTCACACACATACGAAACAAAAAAGCATTTGCAACCCAGTGGGCATTTGAAGGCATTCAATAAGTCCTTGAAGAAGTGTTTAAACTTGTTTGTAATTTTTTCTTCTTATTTTTTTTGTTTGTATGTTGTATGCTCTTCAAGGTCTAAAACTAAGATGCTGGCAGGATGTTGGCGATAGAAATATTGTTTTAAAACAAACAGCCACCCACACACATACGGGAAAAAGGAATTTGCAACCCATTTGAAGACATTCAATAAGTTCTTTTAAAAGTTTAAATAATTTTTCTCTTTTTTGTTTGTCTGCTGTAGCTCATAATATAATATAAAGAAAAAACATGTAAGTATGATGAGCAAATCGCCTACGATTTGCGATCTGACTTGAAATCGCATAATAGGTGTTCTGTAGATCACAATCGCAAGAAATTTGGCGACTTTAAATCGCAAGAGTATTCTCAACTAGAATATTTTTAAGAAAATAAACTTAAAAAAACCATAAAATTAAAAGCATACAAACTTATATACGTTCACAATGTTTTAGTTAATAATTCTGCATTAAAAAATTTCTGGTTTTTGCAAATGCCTTTCTAAGTTGTGTATTTTTATTCTAGAAATTTTTTAAACAGCTTAAAAATTCCTTATGACACGATTTTTAATTACGTCTTCAGGATTTTTTTTTAACGCAACTATACTTAATAAGCTGATGGAATATTTTAGTCCAATTTCATTGTTGATTTTTGTTCCTTTTTTTTGTGTTATTACTCGAATTTTTATGCGGTTAAAATCGAGTTTTATGCGCATAAAACATGCACTGAAAAAAATATGTGCTATAAATTTGGAGAAATATGCACTTAAAAAAAAATTTTTTTTACACATTTATTAATGATAAAAAAAAACATTAATATAACAAGAAAAAAAAAACAAAAATGACATAATAACGTAAAAAATATTCAGTCTCATAAACGAAAATAATGTACAATAAACACAAAAGTAGAAGTTAAAATAAAGTGAACACAAAAATATAAAGAAACCCCAATATCAAGATAATCATGTAAATTAAGTCGATTGTTGGATAGATATTTGAACCAACATATAAAATGAATTATGAGCAATA
The DNA here is from genome assembly GCA_943735925.1 of Pollenia amentaria. Taxonomy (NCBI): domain Eukaryota; kingdom Metazoa; phylum Arthropoda; class Insecta; order Diptera; family Polleniidae; genus Pollenia; species Pollenia amentaria. Next base: position 195,345,864 of record OX031007.1, on the reverse strand, counting down.
AGAAAAAATTTTGGTTATATAAATACTAGGGCTGTAACGAAAAGGCTTTTTGCCGATACGATAACGATATTTAAACAAAAATATCGCCGATAGCGATACCGATACCCACATTGAATCTGACTTCAATTTCATCGCCCTATTTTATATTAGTTCTTCGTAATTAATTTTCTAGCCCAAGGTCAATTTTATAAAAAATATTAATTATTATTAATCCAATGTTGACTGCTTTTATGAATAAATTGCGACAAATGAAAACTGATGCAATGAAAATTGGAATGTTTCTTACCTAGAGAAGATCATAACACTAGAACTGATTTTTTTAATAAAACCGAATTAAAGAAAAATTGCATCAATCTTGACTTTTTATTCCATTGCACAGTAGCAGATTTCGGCCAAAATCCTATAACTTTGTTATTTCTTTTCGTAAAGCAATAAAACTTATTACCTGGGTGAAGAAGCAAAACGCCGTTTTGTTTAAAATTTTTGCCCCGCCCATATATGTTGTCCATATAGTGTAGTGCCCATTACGCCGCCAATATTAAAGATATATATCATTGTAAATGGTCTGAAAAACATTCATTTGCGCTTGTAAAGCCGGACAATTATTTTTGTAGTGGTACGAAACTATAACACAGTGTGCTTCGCTTCCCCCATTAAAATAAAATATGTAATTTTTTTTTAATACAGATCCCGTGCAATTTTACACTTCCCGTTCTTTTAATATACGTGGTTATATTTCTTGCCATGCCCACTTTTTGACTGATGTTGCGTATTGATCACCAAGCTATTTGCCCCAACTTTGGAAACTTTAGCTATTACCTTTCTCTAGATATACAGAAATTTCTTTTGCCTTTGTATGTGCAGTACCATGCCCACTTATCCGCTCCCATCTTCTTTTTTATAGATATGACGTGTCGATAACCCAGCAATGTGAACCAATTTTGGACAACTTTTATCTTACCATTCTGAAGATATAAATAAACCTATTTTATGCTACGCCCACTTCTCCAATCCCGCAAAGATTTTGTCAGATGTTGTGTATTACTAACCCAGATGCTTGTACCGAATTTGGAAACTTTGGCTCTTGCCTTTCTCCAGATATTGAGATATCTACAATATCTTCGTATTAGAGGTTTTCCAATCCCGCCCACACTTTGTCAGATGTTGTGTATTGATAACAAAGATGTGTTTACCTACACTTGGGCTCTTGTCGTTCTCCAGATATACAAAAATCTATTATGTCTTTGCATGGATGATGACACGCCCACCATTCCAATCCCACCCATTTTTTAGAGATGTTTTGTATTGATAACCCAGTTATATGTACCAAATTTGGACAATTTTTCTCTTACCGTTCTGTAGATATAAATAGAGTCTTTACTTCACTTTAGGCCTTTGCGTTCTCCAGATATACAGAAATTTATATTGTCTCTGTATGAGAGACCCACTCAAAATTTAAAAAAAAAATCGCCTATAGATCCTTCCAGACCATCAGTAATATACTGCGAAAGTTTCATGAAGATCGGTTCAGCGGCGTAGGCGGCTATAAAGTACACACAAACAAGCAAACATACATACATGCATTTTTATATATATAGATGATCGGAAAACCCGACTTCGCTTTAAGTATCCCATATAAATTTACAAATAGAAAATAATTACAATCGATATTCCGGAATAAGTATAAAATACAAAAGTGCCAGAATATCTCTAGAATTCCAACGAGCATAACTAAGTGCTGGCAGTGCTCTTAATTTATTTTAGGAAAAATCAGGGACCGAAAATAGCAGTTATTTTGAAATTTTAAAACAAAAACAGCATATAGAAATAAATGCTGGCAAACTGATTTAAGTATACCATATTGATCCTTATGAACTTTTCTATGATAAAATATTACGATTTTTAAAGTTTTCATTTTTATTTTTTTCGATCAAAAATTACAGTTATGTTTTGATTTATATTGTTTTGGACAAAAGTAACAGTTATTTTTTTAATTTTATTTTTTAGAACAAAAAATAACATTTATTTTTTTATTATTATTTTTTCGATCAAAAATAACAGTTACTTTATGATTTTTATTTTTTGAACAAAATAACAATTATTTTTTGATTTTTCCTTTTTCGAGCAGAAATAAAAGTTATTCTTTAAAGAAATATACGTGTTATAATTATTGAGTTGTCTTTAAATATTTATTTAAATGTGTAATCATCATTGGGATATCTTATGCACTTTAAAATAAATATTTAAAGTCAACTAAATAATTATAACACGTACACTTCTTTAAAGAATAACTGTTATTTTTGATCGAAAAAATAAAAATTAAAAAATAACGGTTATTTTTGTTCAAAAAAATAAAAATCAAAAAATAACTGTTAACATCTGACTTTTATGAAAAAAGGAATAACTATTACGGTCCCTGGGAAAAATATTTATTTTTTAAAATGATTTAATAGCTTGGACCACTTATATGAAGTATTGTATGTCCCACTTAAATATATCACTTTTTTTAAAAATGATGGAAAAATAATATTTATTAAAATTTTTAAATTTAATGATAAAGCAAGTGGCCATATGATCTCATAAAAAAAAGTAATTACGTTTGGTGCGGAAACTTTTATGCGTTGTTAAAAAACATATAATAATAAAAAACATATATTTTTTTATGCTCTTTTCGAATATGCTTTATCATTTTTCCTATTTGCAAAGAATGTTAAGAGTTTTATGCCTAACATACATATGTATATATGCATGTATATAAATTATTTTCTTTTAATTAACCATTTATCCGCTCGCAAAAGCAGATATATTTTCATGCGCTTAAAACTGCGAAATAGGAATAACCTAAAAAATATAATCAAAATGTTTTTGACACAACTTTAAAATGTGTTCGTGCAGAGATTATTTATTTTTATCGCTTTTAATAATTTGTTATTTGTTGCGGTATTGTGTGGCCATTTTTAATTGCAAAACAAAATTAACTTTTATATTTATGCAATACCATAACTTTTTATATTTTTTTTAAAAATGAATTAAAAACAAGTTAGAGTGCTATATTCGGCTGTGCCGAATCTTTGATACCCTCCGCCGACAGGAATGGGGTCTATATGATAAATACATATATATTATTAACTAAGCTTCACAAAAACGAACGTCAGCGTTAAAGTTGGTTGCGGCTTAGACCTATGTATATTAAATTATTGACAGACAATAACAAAGTTTTATGCGTTTCTTGTTAGAACTTTGAACTCGCTTGAGTAAAATATCAGTCTTAGACGAACTAAAATGATTTTTAGGAGCGTAATTTGTATTGGACCTATGGTAAATTATTGACGAATCATCCCAAAGTTCTGAAGACTGATTTCTGGTATTACAAAAAATAAAGTAGAATAAATTTCAATACAGCAGTGTAATTAGTTTAAGCGTGAACAGTGAATTTCTCAAAATGGCATGATATTTTTTCTGGCCATATGAATCTTAGTGGGAAGAAATTTTACCGCAATATCTATATCTGTTATGGTTTTAGGCGAATTTAATTATTTTCTCAGAGAGGGCTTTATTTGGTTTTAGGCGCAATAAACTGTTTTCCGAGAATAGGGTCAATATGGGGCCTAGGGTAACAAATGACGAACCTTCACGACATTTGGCAGTGTGATTTCTCGTCCTATAAAACTGTGACGTACCGAAAGCTCTTTGCCGGGAGTAGGGTTTATATGGGTCGTAGTGTAAATTATGGACTGATCTTCAAAAAATTTCACATTGTGATTTCCGGTCCTATAAAACTGTGACGCACAACAAAACAGATAAAAATTAAATTCAAAATCGATTCTAAAACAATTTGCATTAAATCTGATATTCTATTGAATGAGAATGTCAAAATATATTGACATTTCTGTTCAGTAGGTACACTCATACAATTATTACAGTAACTGATTGTACGTTATTAAATTCGTTTTACGTACTTTTATTATTGAATAAAAAATATAGGTGCCCATTATGAACTTAATTCGATTTTCGACGCAGTCGAATTAGTTGATCGAACGAATTTTCATTTGGTATTATGGCACACATTCTATAAAAAAGCACTATTGTGATTTAGTTTATTCACAGAAGTACATTTTCTATCAGCTGTCACTTTAAATAAAAAAAATTTTTGTTAACAAATTTAAAAAATAAAACTAATATAAAACATGACTACGAAGGCATTATGGTACTGGTGAGATTTCATCCCACTTTTTTGTAGCCTGAACTTTTGTAAAATTTCCTTTTGCCAACAAAGGATTTTGTTCCATAAGGGAAACAAGCTTTTCCAACTGCTGCTTACTACTGACGACTTAAGACCTGCACAAAGTAAACAAACATAATTAAGAATGTGGAATACCAGAACTAATAAATTAACAAAAACTTACATTTTCTACAATTTTTTTTAAATTATTTACACCGTCGAAAGCAAATTTGTTTTCGTTGAAAAATTCGATTCACAACGAAATTTTCGACAGTGCTGCCAACTCATAATACCAAATTAACATTCGATAGTCGAAGTTCGATAGCCAGCGAAAATCATTTATCGAATGTAACTCATAATAGGGGCTATAGTTATTTTACGAATAACTTTATGTTTTTAACATTTATGTTTATTATTCAAAAACAAACTGCCAAAATATAATGTTTTTCCATACTTATATTGGTTTGTAGTTGGATTTTTTGTCGGTTTTTTTTAAAGCAACAACTGTTAAATTTTGCGGAATATGCTGTTAAATAAATATAAATTCTAAAATATATGTAAATTTCATTTATTTTAAATGATATGTAAATGATCCGTTTTTTTAAATAAATTTTTAGTTATTTAAAATGAATTAAGCTACATAATATTTTTAATGCTTAGGACCTCATGAATCAGTTACGCCTATAACAACGTTTCTAAATTTTGGAAATTTACTTTGAAAAGATTAATCTGTTCGCGAAGTTCATAGAGCACTTCATCCATTTTACGTAGCCTATTTCTGGTTAAATGGCTACGTCAATAAGCAAAATTGTCATATTTGGAGGGAAAATAATCATCAAGCCGTTAACAAATCGCCATTGCATTGAAAAATTGACTGTTTAGTTTCGAAATGAGCAAGGAGCTGCCGGTATGGTGAATGGGAAAAGCTATCAGGCCATGCTGACTTAATTTTTGTTTCCAAAAATCAACTACATTTGGTTGTAACAAAACGGCACAACTTGACATACTGTAAGATTAATGCAAAACCAATTCGGTGACAACTTTATTTCCAGAAGAGGTCCTGTTCACTGGCCTCCTGTTCGTTCAATTTAACGCCTTTGGATTACTTTTTATTGGACTATGTTAAGTCATTGGTTTATGCCGACAAGCCGGCAACTCTTTAAATATTGAGAGCCAATATTCAAGCCACCACTGACGCCATACGGCCAGATTTATTGGAAGTAGAAGTCAAAAATTGGACTGAGCGAATGGACTATGTAACTCGTATCCGCAGAGCACATATGCCGGAATCATATTTAAAAAATAAATGCCATGAAATTATCTACAAGATTATAATAAAAAAAACTTTCATTCCAACAATATTTCTGTCTTGTTTTACAATTTTAAGTTCACATGTATCTAAAAAAAATACCCTATAATTTTAAGTCAGACAAAATAAATTTTTTCAAAATTTCCAGTCACTATCCTTATTTTACACCCTTATTCTGGTTTTCGATTCGGATCCAAATTTTCTCCGTTTGCAGCTTTGGTATTATACGTTCCGTTTAAATTTATTTCTTTCGATTGTATTTCGATTGTATGTACTCGTATTCTGCATTACGATCTTATCTACGTTTTATCAAGTTGTTGATTTACTGAAAGAAAAAAAAGTTCTTCGATTTTTTGCTTATTTCGTTAAACAAACTGTGTAATTCAAAAAATGTAAGTAAAATGAAAGAAAATAAATATTATTTAAATTTTATTTTTCGTTCTTAAATTAAATAGTTTTATTTAATTTATTGCAGGACAAAAACAAAGACACCTGAACAGTACCAAAAGCCAGAAAATTAATTCAATTAATTTTTTCACTTGAAATATTTAATTTGTGTCTATTTTATTTATTTAATTAGTTTATCACCTTTTTCTGCACTAAGTTTATTTTTTTGATGAAAGTGTTTACAAAATTACTTATTTTTTCTGTTCCGATTTCATACGTTTCATAGCAAAACTGTAAATCTTGTCTTCTTCTTGTTCTTTCGATTCAGTTTTTTGTTGGAATACCTCTTGTCGATTGATGCGTAACTGAATGCGGGAAGGTAATCGAAATGCAGAATAAGGGTTTTAATGATTTTTAGCGTATTAAAGTAGTGGACTTTACATAGTACCGACATTAACTAAATACCGATTCTTAAAAAAAATGTTGTATATAATTTTTGGTTGTAGTCCATTACGACCGCAAGCGCATTATAGAGTTTTTTCAGTGGGCTTTATATAAGGCCTATCGTAAATTATACGCCGATCCCAATAAAATTTGGCAGTGTGGATTCAAGACATATTAACTGGGTGAGCGTGTTTTCCTTTATGGGCCTACGGGTGTATGTAGGGAGATATCATGAGAATATCTCAACTTTTGGTGTTACAACTATCGGGGAAAACAGATGCAGTCAATACCTGGAATCCGACAAAGTTCTAAATTGCCAGATTTCATAAGATCGCGGCTGACCCAATGAGATGCTATCTGGTACCACGGGAGCTAAGAGCCAGCTATCGGATCTCCCTAGGTGGTCTTGCCATTTCAACAAATACTGCTTGTTATTTCTTGGGACATCTTTAAAAGTCAGCATCACAGGCTGATTTTCCACCTTAAGGGGAATTTTGACAGCTATTGGATCTCCCTGGGTGGTCTTGCCATTTCAACAAATGTTGCTTGCTTGCTTCAAAAATACAGTGAATGTTAGATATCTCCGACTCTTAACTAATGGGGGCAAGTGTATAATTCTGCCGAATTTAATTCTGCCGAATTTAATACTGCCGAATTTAATACTGAAATTGCTACCTGTATGTTTTGATAGCGTTCACAAGCGGGTGCGGTTGATAAACGCTTTGTTTGTTAACCGATACTAAGACCACCGTGAGGTTAGGCCAACTAACATTAAACTTTCGCATCAGGGATTTCCTTTCTATGGATATTTCTTAGTTTTATACACAGAGTGACAAATCGCTTTTATTTAAAAAGGGGTATATTAAAAAAAAATATGTGAAAAACTAAATGTTCTTATCGAGTTTGATATACAATTCGGCTTATTTTTTTGGAGACATCACCAAAAGATTCGGGAATATTGATTTTGTCATTCCGTTTGTAACAAATCGCAATAATTGTTGGGGTATTTATGTATGTAAATTTAAATGTGGACTCTGGTGAAATTCAGATTAATTTGAAAATGAAATACACAAATGTCCTTTTGAAATTAAGTTTTTTATACGATAGCGGCCTTACGAAATAAGCTAAAGCAACAAAATATGTCTTAAATAATTTCTATATACAAGAAAAATTTGGTACATGTATTTGGTTTTGAAAATTATTTTCTTAGGGCTAATAAATTAGAGCAAGTTTAAGCCAGAGTTCGAAAATAAACATTAAATATTGTTCCTTAGTGTTCGGTTCCGTAGATTTGTGGAAAACACAAACGCTAAATCATTAAAAAAATACGAGTTTGACTTTTTTATGTCAAACGATTGATATTTTTGTGTTCTATTACTGCAACAACTTATTAGTTCAATACTTTGTCTCAATTCTGTAAATATTAATAAATTATTGAAAAATTAAGTTGTTGCAGTAATAGAACACAAAAATATCAATCGTTTGACATGAAAAAGTCAAAACCGTATATTTTTAAGATACGAGGTTGAGAAACTAAGGCATCGATATACGAAAAAAACTAAAGGCCAGCGTGAAAATTGTACACAAGCAAAACACGTGCACAATACACACATAAGCTATTCGTGCTGTAATCGTTGCTAAAATTTTTTGTTTGCTCATTTCTTTATCAATGTAAAAAAAAGAAACACTAAAGAACATTACAATATAATGTATGTCTACAGAACCACTACAATTGTTCTGTTTTATAACGACGAACAGAATACTATATAATGTTCGTTACTTTCTTGAAAATAGTTACGCACAGGATTAAGGGTTGTGTTCGTCTACACAAACACTAAAAAAATAGATATCATTTCTAGGGGTGTGAGCCGAACGCTTAATAATGTTCTGGTTATAAATGCTTTTCACTAACATTTTTATAAATTATAGATACCCAACGTTTTTGTACTTTTATTTTCATATACATATTAAAATCAAGGCACATTAACCCAAAATTTTGTTTGTTACCGTTTTTCAAATACTTTTGTTATATAGTATACTGAAATGTATACTATATAACTACATACATATCGTCTGATGATAATTGGTTTGCCGCTTGGCATAAATCATTTCGATATAATCATTAAATTGTTTATTTCTCGCTTTCTGATTGGGCACTGCGCTTTTTGGTTAGAAATAGTTCGCAATCCTGCCAACAAATCTACAAATCAGTAACCAAATAAACCATCTTTAAACGCATAAAATTAGGCGCTTAAACTACCCATACAGACCATATGAATTTGACAACATTTATCGTAGTGCTGCCACATGTTACCTTTTAAACTTCATATAATACATGGGACACTGATTAGCAACGGTTGAGTTTAAACTACATATAAATTTAAATCAAGTTTACCAAAACCACCGTTTAAACACTCACTGATTTACTAGCCATTAATAGATCTTTTAGAGTTTTTGGCCACAAACAATAAGAAATTTAAAATTTTAAAATCATTTTGACCACTCAAGATAAGATAAATCTTATTGAATTAAAGTTTCATTGCAAAAAAATAAATTTTCTAATTCAATTTACATAATTTATGCTAGTTTAACAATGTTTAAATTTAAATGTTAATAGATAAAATTTAATAACACAAATTTAAAAACAAACACTTTAGGCTATTTTCATTTAAATTTATATATTTGAAAAACAAACGAATATAAGATTTTTTATTGTAAATGTTGCAAAAAGAAAAGCAATAAATTCTTATAATTGATTTTAATTTCAAACTAAAATAATATTATACGAGTTATTTTAAGAAGAACTTGGTTTTTCAATAGGGGCATATTGGACATTTTCTTCTTGACATGATAATAGTAGAAGCTTTGGCAATTTTCCAATGAATTACTCAAATATTATAAATTTGCTCTGAAAATCGTGGATCTGTAAAATATACATTTCATAAAATTTATCATGTTTCCGGCGGTGGCGTGGTGTAGTGGTAGTGCTAGCCCACTTAGGTTCGATCCCTGGCAAAGGACGAAAAAAGTTTCATCATGGCTTTCGAATTTTAGAAATTAAGTGGCTTCAACCCCCTCCAAACAGTCCACCCAAGAAACCCCTGACCTCCCCTCTCCACGAAAACAGGATAACAGAATAACAAAAATTAAGCAATCGCCACCACCTGGGAAAAAAGTAGAAATCAAATTTTAGCAAGGTTCCCCGCCACAGCACGAAACTAGACGGAAGGTCACGGTGGCCATGAAGACATTTATTATTCCATAAAAATTGCGACAAAAACCAAAAGCGGGGATTTGTTTATGATGAAAAATGTATTCACAAGCCCTTTGAATTGAAATCCTAGCTGCTCCTTTTCTTGATATATTCACTTATTTCGATTTTAAGATATTCACTTTTTTCGATATAATATATAGTATAAATAAACAACTGGCTTGTCCCAGCTTCGCTAGGCTGATATTCATTCAGAACATGAAATAAGATTTCAGCCGATTTTACACGTTTCCAAGGTGCACCGGGTCGAGGTATCTTACATTACACCTCATTTGTCCTTTATCCTAGGATGCTACAAAATACTAATCATCTACTTAACTGGAACAACAACCGATTAACAAAACTGTTAGAAGGCAAAATAATAATAGTCTGATCAATACTCCAAGAACTAGGACAGTGCAATCTTACCTGATACAGCAGACCAATCATCAACCTACGAGTAGCTAGAACAACAACCGATTAACAAAACGGATACAAGGCAAAATACCAATACTGAATGGATATACTCCAAGAACAAGGACAGTTAAATCTTTCATGGGAAGATGCGAAAATAACTGCAACAGATCGTGTAAGGTGGAGATGCTTTGCGAAAACTCCCAAAGGCGGTAATAGAGGAAAAACTTTACTTATCAGACCGCTTTCTATAGCAGGTCATTTAACTTAAGACAAAAAGCCAACATTAGCGCGTGTTCGACCAGGTAATTCAAGTGAAAAGCCGAACTTTTGTAAAATGCCCAACTTGTCAATTCTTTCTTTTATACAACTGGGGCTATCTAAGACGATGCAAAATTATTTATTATGCTAAAATGTGATTAAAAAATTTTTAAAAGATTTAGCATCTGCCCTATATCATTTCTCATTATACCCACTTAACAATAGTGGAGAGGGTATTATGTGTTTGTATTTTTGTAGAGGGTATTATGTGTTTGAATATTTGTATATATAAAACACACAATTAGTGGTTTATTGGTCTGTACATGTAACTTTTAGCGCAAAGTACAGTGCGCAATTTCAGAGATAATTTGATTAAATTTGGCGCATAAGTAATATCTTATTATGTTGGTATTTAGTTTCAATTCGGTTCAAAAATATCTTATTGCAACATAAACTGACTTAAAAACTTTTTTTTTAATCGGCCCATATTTGGCCATAGTTTTCATATAAATATCACTTCAAAAATCAGCTTTAAATGCCATAACTTCCTTATTAATGTGACATATAAAAGTCATGTACCGGTAGGTCCCAAATTGACCATATGTCACATACAAACCCGGTGTCAAAATTATTTTTAAGACGAACAAATCTCATATAGATGTTCATATTTAAATAATATTGGACACAAAGAACTCTATATGAATCATAATCTTCTACTCAAATTTTGTTTTGCCCGGTCCATGGTTGATCATAGTTCTCAAATAGGGAACACTCTGTAGAGTGTAGGGTGTCAAATGATCGGTTTTCACAGATTATACTTTCTTATTTGTTTAATTTTATTTTGAAAATCAAAGTTCTTGTTGAAACGCCTTTTACTTATTAAACAATTATTTTTTGTATTAAATTTTCACTCAATTTTATGTGAAATATTTATGAGGTTAAAAAACCATTTTTTTACAAACCGCAGGCAGTGTGCATGAATAATTATTTTTAGCCTTCATTTACAGTTTTATCTCATACTTCAAATGCATTATAAAACTTTCAAAATTAAAAAAAATTACCGATAAAAAAATAAATATTTTTTGGAGTTCATGGACAAACAAATGTTTTAGTAATTGTGATATCTTTGGCGTTAGGCAAAAAAGTGTTAAGTCAGAAATTTCAGTTTTTAGCTATGTTAAATTGAAAATTATTTATTTGGTGTAGACCATTTTCCTAAGGGCTAGTTTACACGGTAATGCAATGTATTACGACATGTCAAAAAATGATGTAGAATGAGAAAAATCTTACCATATAAGTGCAAAATGTATTGAGTAAGAGGGAATACAGAAACAAAATTTGAGAATCCGTCGGTAAATATTCATTTTCTAAACTATTTTAGAAACTTATGTATTTTCATCACACCAGAGGTGTATTTTAACCGTACATATTACGGTATTCATTATTAATTACTACCCGATTAACTGATCGGGTTATTTAAAATTGGCTATTTTCCATTAACGACTTAAGCGGTTAATTGCAGTCGATTAACCGTTTAACCGATGTAGCGAAATTTTTAATATTTTGTAGTATTTAACATATTTTTTTTAGTTTTTAATTATGTGTTTAGAAAATATTTATTCATACAAACAAAGAACGTGTTCAGTGATCTTCATTTTTAATAAGTGTTTGCTGCGAACACCTTTTTGTTTCACGTACATTTTTTACGTATGTGTTTAGTTATTTGTTTTTACTCATATCTTTTCATATCAATCTTTTAACAGAATTAACCGAAACAATTAGAAGTATTAAACATTTTTAGAATTAAGACAGGACTCTTATGACATAATGGAAGATTTTATATGTTTAGAGAAATCCAGGAAAAGGTCGGAGAAATAAGGTATTTGACTACGATTAATGAAAAAAAAATTTCAAGTCAAGTTTAATCAAAACTAAAGATAAGAATCGCTTAAATCCTTCACATTTTTATAAATGATTATTTTTAAGGTGTTCTTAAACTATTGAAATAACTTACAAAATTATCTTACAGTACTACATAATATTTATGTATTTATTAAAAAAATGTGTACATATTTATGAATTATTTTTTGTTTGCTCGTTTTAGTTAAAGAATTGTTTGTTATGTTGTTGTTTTGTTTTTTTTTTTTTTTTTTTGTAAAAAACTCCAAATAATAAATAAGTTATGCATTTTTATGTATTGAAGATAACCGATCAATTACAAATTTAACCGATTAAACCAAAACCTGGGTTAATAATTCGAGCTATTAACCGATTGAATCAAAAGCCCGATTAAATGAATACCCTAGTACATATTGAAGATGGTAAAATTTTTATAGAATTACAATAACAACCAAAATCAACTCAGGAAATGCTCATGTTGTTTTTGTAAATATTGTAAAACTGTGACCATCTGCTTTTTTGTTATTAGCTCAGCTTTTTAGTATCATGACTTTGATTTTACGTATACGATCCGTGTAAACATGAAAAATACTTACAACAGACTTTAAATTTTTACAGGACTGCGGAGTCGTGAATAAATAGTTCTAACTCCTACTCCGACTCCAACCGCTGACATTTTAAAGTCCGAATCCGATTTCAACTTCGACTCCAAGTCCAACTCTCACTCCGACTTCGACTCCGGCTCCTACTCTTACATTGATGCTTAATGTATATGAGACTGGTCCTTATTTGACTTTAAACTTTTTTTTGTAATGCAGTACCTTTTTAATGGTTTAATATAACAAGATAATTATTATTTTAATATCTTGAATCGATATTTTAAATATTGCATCGCCAATTTCAAACACTATTTATTTTAGAAAATTTTTTTTATTTTTTAAACACGGAGAGAATTTCGTAGGATTTTGATTCTGCAAAGTCGTAATACATTGTATTACCGTATAAACTACCCTTGAAGAGCAGATGATTACTGGTATTTTCTTTTCTACTTTGTATACAAAATACAGGTAGAAATTTTGGAGATAATTTTAAATGAAATCGGGTACATAAAAACATACGTTTCAATTGTCATAAGGACAACCCCTACTGAAATGTTTAAGAATTTCACATAAGTAGAATAAATTTGGCCCAAAAAAATTTTATTTCAAAATCTTCTTATGGAATTTTTAATTTGACTCCCACACAAAAATATATTTCAATACTTCCTTATAAATATTAATATTAATGTGTTTGTCTGCAAAATTTTTATAATAGCTCCAATGTTATGGCAAAATTTTTCAATGGTAATTCCAAAATGGACACATATACACCCCGTCGACCTACAATCGGCACATATGCAAATCTTATATATAAATACGGGACAAATTTTTTGTAGTTGATTTTTAAGTATCTTATGGTCCACCGATTTAAATGAAACATGTGTGACCTTCTCCAAGAAAAGGGACCTAGTGTGTCAAAAAACAGGTTTGGACTTAAGAGTGGATTCTGGTACCTAAAAGGCTGTAGAATAAGATGAAATGAGTTAAATTTCTGATAAAAATTTATTTACCCCATAAAAACTTACAAAATGAAATTGGGAAAATCGATAAAAATGAGAAAAGCATGAAAATTTGAAACTTTAAATGCGTTTTTCTCAAAACTTCATTTTCACACACTAGGTCCCTTTTCTCGGAGAAGGTCACATATATAGTTTTAAAAGTATTTGTGCAGAATATAAATCTATTTTCTAAATTTTTAGAATTATAGTGCTTAAAAGAATTTTAATTTATTTTGCAAACTGACGTATACAATGCTTTTTGTTGTTTTAAAATGTTTTGGTCTTTTTTTGTACTTGCAAACAGACACACACACACACATGATCGAAAGAGTGCATTTTGTTGTTTTCTTAAAATGTGTACGTTTTGTTGTATTACGCACTGATTCTCGCTTAAGTTAATGTCAAGTGGTCGAATTTCGGCCACCGGGCGAAACTAGTATTATTAAATTGTTGAATGTTTTGTATTCAAATAAGCCATTTTTAGGGCATGTTTTTTTAAATTTTAAGGGCATATTTTTTATTCGTTTTTAGTGCATATTTAACCGGCTTCACTGTAAATAATATAAAATTTAAAAGGGTTTAGACAGGAAATAAGAATTAAATGTATCGAAAATAAATTTTTTTAAGACACTGCACACAATATTATTGATTTTTTATCGTTTCGTTTTCTAAAACGATTTCCACAAAATATCTTAATATGTATGTATGTACACCCAATATTCATTTGTTTAACTCAACAGCCTTCTCCCATTCTTTTTTCATATTTGTATTCTAAAAAAATTTAAAACAAACAAGCAATTAATTGGAAATGATTTGGCAAAAAGTAAGTTTAATAATGTTGGTGTGTATATGTATTAGAGTAACCACTCGATTATTTATTGTTCGATTAATCGAGGAATTTTTCGCCATTATTTGATGGAATAATTGAAATAGCCGAATAACTCGAACAAGTTTATGTCATTTAATCGATAAAAATGTATTTCTTGGAAAATTCTATTTTTGAAATATAAAAATATTTATTTTTAGATTTCTATCTGAATAAATACCTTATAACTAAATAATTACATTTTATTACATTATGCATTTTTTATTGGACTTACTTTTGAACACATTTAAGTCCCTGTGTGTGTGTTAAGTTATGTAGTTAACGATAAACGTCTAACATTTACAAATGTGCAAGCCATGTACTGCCAGATAATGGGTTACCTGTTATTACCCGACTGTTAATTTGTTAATTACCTCTAGGATTCCCAGTTTTATTTTATAACTCATCCCTAATTAAGATTTCCCATCCCCCAAAGTCTCCAAAATAGCTATCCCGTATCCCCAATATAAAATATTATTAAATATAAAATATTATTATGTCAAGGGAAAAATATGCATACACTTAATATTATTAAAACCAATTTTATTTGTTCTTTGAGTTCTAAAAATTGTAGGTAGAGTTGATTAGTTTTGTTCAACGTTTCAGGTTTGTGAAAAAAGACGCGGTAAAAAAAATTAACCCTTTATATTCCTTGAAAATGGCTAACGAATTTAACCGAAATATCGGAGAAAATAAATTGTTATAATAAAATAAAAAAAAATTTATTTTTATTTATATTTTATCATTCCAAGACCTAAAGCCGAAACAAATAAATAATCACAATTGTAGGCATTGTAAAAAACGTTAACATTTTTTTAAATACCAAAATTAAATTAATCGAATTTTTATGAGCTGACATTCACATTAAGTAATAACACAAATTTTAAGACTTGCCAGACATAAATTTTTATATATTAAGATTGTTATAATGTCACCACCAGCAAGAAAAAAATAACGATTTGTCAATACATGAATTTGAATAAATATATCAAAAGAAAAACTAAGTAACAAAATATATAATAATGTATTTTCCCCAAAACAACACCTCCTGGGAATTTTCACGAAATTGTTTTCCCCAATTACAAAAAAAAGTATAAAAAAAGTTTGCTTTTAGTTTCGGATAACAGAGGTAATCACGGATAATAGAGGTGGTCGTTGCAAAAAAAATCCTTTTTATTTCCCGGATAATTGATGTGGCCGGTTAATCTTCATGGTTAGAGTTCTTCATAGTTAGAGTTCTTACCTTTACCAAAACTTTTTTTAACAGCAAAAATAATTTTTTCGCAGAATATTTCATCTACATTCATCCCTGTTTTAAGGGTGATTTTTGATTTTTTACAAAAAAATTGCAAAAAAGACCCAGAAGAGTTAGAGGGTTAATGCATACCAACAAAATGTTGCTTGTAATGTTCTGAATAAATCTCCTTAAGACACTATATACCAAAAACCTAATAAACACACAATATTTTACGTTTTTTTACTACACGACGGTTCGACTGTAAATATGCCGTAAAAAGTGTTTCGGATGTAAACTTTTAAAATGCCGGTACACGTATATGTTTTTGTAGACCCCTCTATAAGAATCAGTTGGCAGAACATTGTTATTTTGAAAAAAAATTCATTTTGTTGCACAGTGTTATTTATTATATTTAAAAGTTTTAGAACTGTATACGTAATATAAATGAATTGTTATTTTATTGTTAAAGGCCGGGATTCACTATCCAACACAATCATTCACACGAAAAGTTGACAGAATTCTAACCAACATAAAAAAAAATTCTGCAAAATCTGCTGCCCACACTATCCCACAAAAAAGATACAAACACATATGACTCAGCTATTTTTCATAAACATTTTCAAGCCAGACAGACTCGTTAAAAAAACTGTCACTCAATTTCATTTTTAAGGCTCACAGATGTTACAATTGAATAATAAAGTGTATCGCCGGCTTTAACTACATTTTTCTTTCATTATTTTCTGTTTTTCTTTTTAAAATATTAAAAGCTTAAAATTAAGAAGACAAGTATGTATGTATTCGAATAAAGTAAAACTATTCGATTCGATTAATCGAACAAAACCAAAAGTCAAGTAATTGGATACTCTAATATGTGTATGTTGCCTTCTATTGGGTTTTACCAGAGAATAAATATTTGTATATAATATGAAGTACGCGCAGAAAAAAACATGGACGAAGTGTGGTTAAAAAAAAAGATATTATGTTCGCCGCAATGGCCACGAACAAACGGTTGTTGTTTTTATACACTTCACCACAGGTGAAAACGATATATATAAGTTTATCATTCCATTGGTAATTTCTAGGTCCTTTTAAGTCACTAAGTTGGTTTTACGATGTCCGTTGAAATGTGTGTTCCGAAGACCCCAGATATGAAGGGGAATAGGTTGTTACACATAATTATAACACGAATAGTCCCCAAAGGTTTCCTATTGAAATTCAGCCAGATCGCCCCACTAATGGATGAGATATAAACAAAAAACCACTACTGCCTCTAATTTTTCCCATAAATCCCTTGTTGTTGATTTTTTTCCAAATCTGGTATAAGCATTTTGGTTATCCATACACTATATCCAACAAAATTCGGGCGGGATTGGGGAAGTTGGCGCCACACTTCCCATACAAAGACATTGTAGATTTCTGTATATCTGGAGAACGGCAAGAGCCCAAGTTTCCAAAATACCTACAAGCATCTTGGTTATTAATAGACAACAAACGACAAAATGAGAGTGAGATTTGAGAAGTAGG
Source organism: Pollenia amentaria (assembly GCA_943735925.1). NCBI lineage: Eukaryota > Metazoa > Arthropoda > Insecta > Diptera > Polleniidae > Pollenia > Pollenia amentaria. The sequence continues at coordinate 195,328,455 of OX031007.1, read as the reverse complement.
CGTGGCACAAAATAGATTTATTTATATCTAAAGAACGGTCTTTATATAATTTTCTGTTCTTATGGTAGCATTGCACCATTGGGAAGGGTATATAATATTCGACATAGCCGAATATAGTACTCTTACTTGTTAACACTACTTTTTTCCCTAGCATGGTTAACAAACCCGTTCACCGCAGGTAGAAACACGGGTATATATATAAGTTTGTCATTCCGTTTGTAATTTCTACAATACTGATGTTAGCACCTACAAAGTATGTATATTCCGATGTTTATTAGTAGTGAAGTTGATTTAAGGATGTCCGTCTGTCCTTCTGACCGTTTGTTCGTCTATCCGTGCTTGTATTGAAATGGGGTTCCGGAGGTCTAGGTTATTATATATTTCTGTCACATATGCCTCGCATTTGCTATTGAAATTTAGCCATATCGGTCCATCAATGACTGAGATATTAGCAAAAAAAACCACGACTGCCTCTACTTTTCTCAGAAATATATAAATTAAAATAAGGTACAAGAATCTTGGTTATCAATGCACAATATCCGATTTTCGCATCATGGTTAAGAGTATATAAGATTCGACATAGCCGAATATAGCACTCATACTTGTTTTGATCATGTTATTGTTAACTTTAACCATAATAGGGCTACTGTTGACGAAATTATGGTTAATTTCGACCAAATTATGATAAATTTGAACCATATTATGGTCATTAGGGCCTTGATGGGCTGTTATGTGAACTCCAGGCTAGTGGACGATTGCAGGAGGGCTCTAGGAGGAATCTTACGGAATTATATTGTGACGCTTTGCTGGGTACCGGGTCACTACAACATCACCGGCAACGAGAAAGCTGATGAGTTGACAAGACTGGGCTCGGAAATGGAGGATCCTGACAGTTTGCAAGTGGTCAGGCCTTCAATGGGCTTCGGCTTTGGGAGAATTAGGGAATGGATTTTGAGCGGTACTAATCGGGATTGGCGGGGTCGAACGGACTGCCGAGTATCGCGCACGCTGTGGCTGATGCTTAGTAGGTCAAATTTGGACGCGCTGCTGGGTAAGAGTAGGGCCTGCGTCAGGACCATGATAGGTATTATCAAGGGCCACCGTATGATAGGCAGAATGGCGGCGAGAATGGGGTCTGGCTTATCGGATATATGTATGCTGTGTGAGGACCCAGAGGAGTTGGAGACAGTTGAGCTCTTTCTGTGCCACTGTCCCAGGCTACAGAACAGCAGGCTGAGGTGGCTAGGTAGCAGATTCCTACACGAACTGGGAGATGTCTCGGGCTGCGGGCTCGAGAATCTGACGGGATTCGTAATGGGAATGACCTGGCTGCACGGCTGGAGGCTGGGGACTGGAAACATGTAGGGTAGCTTTCTTGTTTGGTAGGGTTGTTTTTGGTTGTTCTGTCCGATTTCTTATCCTCCACTCTCTTCCTTTCCTGTGCTTTCACCATTTACTTCTTCTACTCTTTCACATTAGATTTCTTTCTCTTCTTTTCTTCTTTCTTTCACTAATTAAGGCGTCACAATGGACCGTATTGGTCTCTGGGTGAGGGTGTGAAGTTTGCTTCACACCAGCCTTTCTAACCTAACCTAACCATGGTCATGTATAGCCATAACCAATTACCATTAGCATTGTTAAAGTACAACCAATGTATATTGCTCTTAGAATATGGTTACATTCAAACATATTTTTTGTCAGCGTGTATATTTCTTGATGTTATGCAGAGAACTCAATAACAGGCAATAAAGATGAAAAACAAGAACTTGTAGCTGAAATGAATTTTATTTTCTCTTAAAATTCAGTTTTCAACGCAAGAATTTAAAATATATTTTCATTGGAATCTTAAAAACATATAAATGATTAAGTTTTTCTATGAAACATATTTATCTATACTGTGCAAAGATGAAATTTATTTAATTAAATATATAAATAGAAAAAAATTCCATTGGCTCAAACGTACAAAATGGAAAAAAGAATTTTAAAACAAAATTATGATAATTTAGAAATAAAGTTTAAAGCAGCAGTTGTTACATTTAATTTTACATTACGTTTGCAACGTTTTCAGTTTTAGGTGAAACTTTAAATATCCTTTTCCACCAAAAACATGCAAAGCATATTTACATGTTTTTATGAACATTTTGTTTTTATATTAAATTGTTGTTAAATCCATTGAGCTTGAGGTTTTCTTTTTTATATCATTTTTTCTTAATAATTATCTTATTAATCCAGTATTTTGATACAGCAATGTGTTTCATTATAAGGGAAAAAATTAAACAATTCAAATTAACTTTTTTTTAAATAATGAAAAAATTAAATTAAATATTATTCCTTCCACCTGTTTTTTATTCAAAAATAAAATGCTTAAGTTCATTGAATTTAATTTTCATTAAATTATTTTTATGAAGAAAGGAATTTTACAACACGAAATTAATTAAAATTTATTGATAATTTTTTATTCTTGACTGACCTGGGAATAAAATAACCACAATACTATTTATAGAAAAAATTATTTACAATTAAAAAAATTTATATACTAATAACACTGAACAGCAAAAAAAAATATTAATAACAATGTACTGCCAACTGATTCTTGTAGAGGGATCTAAAAAAAGATACAGGTATATCTTTTTTTCGGCGTTTTAAAAGTTTATATCTGTAACTCATTTTACGGCCTATATAAAATTACACCCTTTTGTAGCAAAAAAAACGTATAGAGTCGTGTGATTCTTAGGTTTTTGGTATAAAGTGTCTTCAGAATATTAATTCAGAACATAACGAGCAACATTTTGATGATATGCATTAACCCTCTGACTCTTCTGAAAATAGATCTTTTTGGAATTTTTGAAAAAAAGCAAAAAATTACATTCTGCGAAAATATTTGTCATGAAATTCTACTATAGGTCTTCGAACACACTTGTGAACAAAAAGCACAAGGAAATTAACATCTACATATAATGCTAAGAACACAGCTGGAACGAACGACGAATTTCGCCCAACACGGCGAATTTTTCAGTAAAACGTCACTGAGTAGGTTCGTCGTATGAAGCACAATTACGACAAATAACTAGCAGCTTTATAATTGAGAAATATTATTGCTGTTTGTGCAAAGAGAAAGAAATAGTGTGACCATATTAAAAAAAAAAAACAATGCTTAAAAAGTAAAACATAATCAGAAACACAACTAAAAACTATTTTTATAGCAAAGTACTTTGTATATTTATTTTAAATGTTATACAACAAAAAAGAAAACAATTATTAAAGTAAAAAGTAACTTTATTTACTAAAATACATCTAAACTAAAGCCAAACATGGGAACCTGGTACTGATTTGTTCGTCGTTCGCCGGCGTATGAAATAGAAATAAATCTATTGCAAAGTCGCCGCATATGACGAATTTCGCCGGACGCTATTATTGTATGTTATAATAAGTTTGTTTTTGTGTTAAGTGTGAGTTTGTGTATTCGCTAAGTAGTTTAGAATGCTGCGCTTAGCCACAGCACGTTTTACTTCTTCTAAGCACTGTTAGGTGCTCGGGTAGAAGATTGAGAACAAGATTGTTTGTTAGGCAAAAGTATTCTGATTTTATTAATATGGATTACTAGCTTATATACTAATTATGCTAGACAATCCATTAAATTTTTATCTTACTCTAATCTTATCTAATTCTAATTATTATCTAACTCATAGCATGGCAAACTTGAATCATTCATTTACTTTCTATTGGTTAAATTCCATAGTTCAATTTCACTCTATACAATTTGATTTGAGTTACTTTTGTGTTGTTTAAAATAATGTATGTCTGTCAGATGTTCTAATTTAAAGTGCTTTGACCCTTTTTAATTGCAATTGCACATTGCACATATTTGTAGTTTTGTGTGGTCTAAGTTGTTTCAGATTTCCTTACTTTCAAGTTGTCATACTATAGGAGTGTTGTATTACGCTAATAATTATTTAAATTTTTTAAGCTAAGTGGGTCAGTATGTAGTGTGTCATTCTTTTCTACAGAGTGACAAAACAAATACACTACAATGTACTTTCATATACACCAATATGTTCTATTTTTGGCGACGAATATTCGCGGCCAAAAATTCGTCGTTCGTCCCAGTTGTGTTTCGAGCATAACGTCATTTAGTTATTTAATTCTTTTATTTTTATGTTTTATGTTAAAATCTTTTATTGTGTGACGCATATGAAATTGCTACGAATTGTTTATCCTGTACTATAATTATAAGACTTTAAGTCCCGTGGTAAAGGAATACCAATTCTCTTAGTTTTGGTTTTGTTGTAACATAATTTTTCTGCGATATTTTATTGCCATGTTGGTTGGCATAAGAATATATTTAATCCTAAGCCACCTTTGAAGTTTTGGCTTATTTCTGGTATAAAAGTGAATTTTTCAGTGGATTATTTCAACTACATTCACCCCAGTTTTAAGGGTGGTTTTTGCTTTTTTACAAAAAAATTGCAGAAAGCCCCATTTCCAGCAGAGTAAGGGGGTAAATGTGTACCAGCAAAATGATGCTTGTAGTGTTCTGAATAAATATTCTGAAGAAACTATATACCAAGGACATAAGTATCACACGACTTTCTATGTTTTTTACTACACAAGGGTGCAACTTTAAATGGGCCATTTTACGGGAGTTTCCAACGTAAACTTTTAAAACGCCGATATACGTATATCTTGTTTTTGTTCCCTCTTTAAGAATCAGTTGGCAGAACATTGTTATTTTTTGTGCGTTGGGCAGTGCAATCTTTTACATTCTACAAAATGTTTTAATTTCCTTTCTTGTTTTTATAAACTAAATGTCTATAATTTTGTGCTACATTCTCCGTGTCTGATATTAAATTAGTTCTTAGCAATTCTGGGACTTTAATGTTTTACAACATTTCCAGTATATAGCGGCGTTTTTAATTTTTTTCTGTGCTCAAAACTGATACATACAAAATCCGGAGAGTGATTTCAACTGGCACAGTGGGTTATTAATGACTAAATATTCCTAAATTTTTATTTGATTTATGACCTGCAGTTCTAGTTTTTTTCGTCTTATTTATACATATACCTTATTGCATTGTCTATCATTACAAAGTTTTTTAAACTTCATTCGACATTTCAAACTTATGTACTTTATCTTTAGTTTTAGTGAATAATTTACCAATTGTATTATATGATTTATGTGCTATTTGATATATCTTTGTGTCGAATATTCTTTTTTTCTTCAGGCCCAAATCTCACCACTTTCAAAGGTCCTAATGACAGATGTGAGCAAGATTTACAGGGATACTTGCCGCGATGGCCTAGTACATGGTGAATATGAACCGCTGGATGATAAACAATACACTTACCAACCGCAACTGTCTGTGAAAACAACCATACACACATGTAGAATTTGATGGTGTACAATCCGGTAAAATTATGCACTCGATCCTTACTAAGGAGCTAGAGCTATCTTATCTGCTCTCCATTAAAATATTTGGCAGCATCTGCTGAATCTCAACCGCACGTAGGAATGATTCGTCTCCCAGAACAAGTGGTGAAATATTAGCCCTTTAGTAGGCTTTTCAGGATCTCTCTTCCTGCGACTTTGGTTATAAACCCCGGCAACCACGTGATCAACTCGTGAAGAAAGCACATTTCTCTGAAAGAGCACTCTTTTATGATAAGCAAACCTCCATGAGTAGCCATCCTCATCTTCGTTTTCCTTTTCTCCATCTGCAGCCATTATTCATTCTTTACTTATTAATTACTCGTGATTCACACTTTGTTGGGCGCGTTCGATCATTCACTCCTTACTCACTGGATGGGGCGGGAATCCTTCATACATCATCTTAACATTGATACTCGAGCGACCACTGAAGGACCCAAGTGAGCTATCTATTGATGGCTCCCGATGGAACCTAAGCTAACATGAGGGTGGTAAGTCCTCAATTATCATACTGGGGGTGGTCAGTCCTCCGTTATCATACTCGAGGATGGTCCGTCCTCATCTTCTTTACTCCACACTTCTAATCCTCTTTTACCCTACACTCCATCTCTACATCAAAACCAATTTCCAATAACCTAAAAAAAGTTTGCCCATACGATACAAGTCTTCAGTTTGTGCCAAAAAGTATCATTTAGCTCCTTGCAAAGACAGTATTTTCGAAATACAAAAAAAAAAAAAAAAAAAAACATTTCCTTGCAAAAAGTATGCCTTCGGGGGCCTTAACCAACAGTCAGTCTGGTGCCGAAATACAAGGGGTTACTGACTCCCGTGGTACCAGATATGATCTCTGTTCTCAAAAGATGCTCCAGTTTAAAATCTTTTTCGCATTCCAGATACTGCACCTGATTTTCACGAAGAATGTCATACCAGAAGGTAAAATTCTTATGAAAATTTAACCAACACCAAATAACTTTACGCACAAATTTTACATGGGCATCCAGCCAAACGAACGGACGAACATAGTTACATAGATCAATTCAGAAAATGATACTGTGTTACACACATCAGCACAAGCACATATTGCCCCTTCATCAATGGTGGGGTGGGTATAATTAACCCTTCTCTTGTATAAAAGGAACACAATATTTTTTATATTTTCTACAAGATAGTGTTTGCTTTTTATACACATATATAAAATTATTTATATTGCCTTAATAAAGTTTATTTTTCATTAAATTACAATGTTGACAGTTAATAAAATTGTTTATATTTGTTTTTATATTCTACTGTTTATTTATAGCAACAACTACGATTTTTGGTAAATGGTCAAACGAACCGTGTAACGTATGTAAATGTTAAATACACCACTACATTGGAACTACAGTCAAAACATAAAATGCATGAAAAAGCAATTCTGGCAAAATATTGTTTTATAAAAAACTTATTTGTGCCAATTAGTAACTATTTATTTAACACATTTCAAATTATATCAAATTTTGTTATTAATTAGAAAAATTTGCTGTTGGTACCCCTGGTAGTTAGTTAATCAGATTAACAGTATGAGGTTAGCGGGTTCGACTTCCATCAGAGAATTTGTTCAGTTTTATTACCACAAAGTCTACTTTACTATTGGAATATAATTTGTAATTGTATTTCTTTTAAATTTGTATAATTCTGTGGCCGTATGGAGAGATTAGTTAACTCCACTTTTTGCGAAATTGAGATAACACCAAAATTTAATATCACTCTGTCAGATAGAAATGTTGATATCTCATTTTAAAGTTATTTGAATAACAAAAATCAGAAATATACCAATTTTTATGTAACAACTAGGTAATCCTATGAATTTTTAAAAAAAAACAAGGTAACTCCGTTGTTTCTTAAAAAACAGAAAAATTAGAATTTTAAAACGCCGTTTTTTCAAAAACTAAGATAAAAAGAGCGAAATAGAACAATTTTGGGTCACAAGTTCTTTGTGTCAAAATTTTGAACCTAAAAATTGCAATTCTCGAGAATTCATAGAACTTCTTGATCCATAGAATACGACTGCCAAACATCCGAAATCTTTCCGAGTAATAGCTTTTAAGTTATTGATTTTTAAAATTTTTAGGAGCCTATACCCATACCTCGAAATTAAGGAGGATAACAAAACGAACAAAAACTTGTGGATCAAAATTAATGGCGACGCTTTAAGGTGGGACTTCTAAATTAATGGGGGTCAATTTGTGATATTTTTTTATTTTTTACAAAAGAGAGTTTTTTTAAGAAAATTAATATGGTTTTATAATATGATAATGCCGAATTTTTTCTTAGAATAAAGGACATTTTTCTAAAATTCAAACTATTTTAAAACGAGTATAACGTTAATCCACATGCGAAAAACTGACATGATTTTCAAAAAATCCAGAAAATTCGTTTAAAGCTGATGCATAAAGCAGGGCTGTGGAGTCGGAGTCGGAGTTGAGGTTTTTGTACCGGAGTCGGAGTCGTAGTACCCACAAAAACTCGCGACTCCGATTCCAAAATTTTTCGGCATAAACAATTTAAAAAAATTTTCTAATATTCTCCAAAATAAAAATTCTTCGAAATTGGCGACAGAATATTTCAAATATTGATTTCAAATTTTTACAGAATCATTTTCTTGCTATATTTAACCATTTAAAAGGTACTGCATTACAAACTAGTTAGAGTGCTATATTCGGCAGTGCCGAATCTTTGATACCCTCCACCGACAGTTAGAATATATGAGAGTTATAAATTATTAATTAATCTTTATAAAAACGGACGGCAGTATAAAAATTAGTTCCGGTTAAAATATCATGAATCGTAACAGTTTATGCCGGACTAAAATGATTTTCATGAGGGGAATTTATATTAGACACATGGTTAATTATGGACTAATCATCACGAAATCCTGTTGAGTGATTTCTGTTATTAAAAATCTAACTGGACAAATCTAACAATACAGTCGTAAAATATGTTTTAGCGTGCTTTTCAGAAGGCTGCTTAATGTGTGATCAAAGGTAAATATGGACCGATAATCAGTATTGCATGATATTATTTCTGGCCATATGAACCAAAATTGGACCAAATTTTACCACAATATCTATATCTGCTACGGTTGTAGGCGCATTTAAATAATTGACCAGAGTAAGCATAATATTGGACATTATATTATATAATGTGATTTTAAGTCCTATAAATCTTTGACGTACCAAATTCTATAACAATACTCGTAGCATTATTTATAAACATGTGACCAAATTTTATTTTGATAGCATTATTTGTTATGATTTTCGGCGTACTATTTACCGGATAGATTTTACGCAAACAGTGAATTTAAATTATACCTTAACATGCTAGAAATTTTTCTTCAACTAAAATATTTATTAATTCTGTGGCCGTATGGAAAAACTAGTTAACTCCATTTTTTTAAAACACGAGAAAAACACACTTAAAGTTATAAACATATTTTACTAATTAATTTATATGATTTTATGTTTTAATGCATGCGCATTAAACAAAACATAATTTTAAATAATGTGAAAGATTTCTGGTTCCATCGAACTTATTTTTGTGCATTAAAACCAAAAATTAATGTCAGTTACCTTGTTTTTTTACGAAAAATTGAGTTACCTAGTTTTTTTAAAAAAACTTTTTTTTTTCAATTTATAATTTTTATTATTTACGGAATTAAGCAACTTTAGTAATAAATTGTGGAAAAACATTAAATATGTGCCCAGCACGTTAATTTACCCATTTTTTACAAAAAATGGAGTTACCCAGTTTTCCCCCAAATTTTTTTTTTTTTATTTTGTTCTTATATATGGGGGCTTTCATGTCAAGTGACCCAACTTTTGAAATCGATGTCTTCCGATTTGGATGAAATTTGCACCAAGGTTAGTTTTATTGGATAGTAGCTTAGACACAAATTTTCAACAGGATCGGTCAAAAAGTTTTTGAGTTAGAGGGGGTCAAAATTTGACATTTTGGCCAAACCGGTGTTCTTTCTCATCCATGTAACTTATTATCTATTGGTGTAAGCAAAATTTGTCCCAAATAAATTAGATAGCTATTTCTTCAAGCTTTCGAAAAATTTTTTTTTTTATATTGAACGACTTTAAAATTCATCTCTTAGTGTACCAATTACCTCATTAGACTTATATCCTGAGTCTACTGGAACGTTTCCTTCAGTTTTTGTGTCAATTTAAAATTATTTATCCCAGTACAGATCACATTTTTAAACATAATTTAAAAACGAATCCATTTGCAAACGGTGGGAATTTGCCCATTGTTTTACTTATCTACTAGGGTATTCATTTGGTTAACCGTTAATCGGTTAACCGATTAATTACTACCCGATTAACTGATCGGTTAATTTGAAATTGGCTTTTTTCGATTTACTATTAAGCCGGTTAATTTCAGTCAATTAACCGATTAACCGACGTAACAAATTTTTTAACTTTTTGCAGTACTATAACATCCAGCAGACTGGTCCTGGGATTTGTGAAAATAGAACAAGTAAAAAAGGAAAGAACTCATGACCAGTGAAAGGTGAACCAATCCTTTAACTGGTTTATGAAGAACCAAAAGTTAGCAAAAGTAATGAATTACAGTACAATATTCGCCGGTGGTTTAACACATTTTTTAACACTAAAATTTGCTTTTTAAATTTAGTTCTCGGACTTGTTTTATTGAAATAATTCTACATTGAATTGAAATAATACTCCATTGTAGGTACTAATACTAAACACGTTTATTAAGAAGAAATATGTGATTTGTCATATGGTGGCAGTTAGGCCCCCTCCAATGACAACCCCATGTTGTCTGTAGAAAGCAACAATAAAGTTAAAAAATATTTATGTCATTGTTTGTGCTTTTAATGTAATTCTTTGTCGTTGCGTTGCTCTGTTCTATATATGAGTTATTTTTTGGGTTGTTGTTCGTTTTAGTTCAAGAATTGTTATGTTGTTGTTTTTTTACTAATAAACTACAAATAATAAATAATTTGTGCATATTAATTTATTGAAGTTTATAAATTTATAAAAAAAAACTTTATTAATCGGTTAACCGATCAATAACACATTTAAGCGATTATTAACCGATTAAACCAAAACTTCGCTTAATTAATCAAGCGATTAACCGATTAAAGCAAAAACCCGATTAAATGAATACCCTATTATCTACAATACAAATAACTACCTGTAGCTTATGTTATAAGATAGAAGAATATGGCTTAAAGATATTTGGTATATTTCATGGACAAAGTCTGCTAAAATTGATGAAATTGGTCTATGATTTTACTTAACCCCTATACAAAAGATCTTGCAAAATAGCCTTTAACAGGAAAGATCGCTAAAAATTCATAATATTTTGACAAAATTTGGCTTGAATAAATTTTTGAAAAACATAAACGTCTTCTCAAAATTACTTTTAAAAAGGTTCATAGTTGATTATAGTTTTATTTAGTTGATTCATAAGGATAGGACAATATTTAAACAGGACATCCATAGGAGGGACTTTTCCTAAATATACTTAACATATTCATTATTCTTAAAAATGATTGTATTGAAACGAAATGCACTATGAGTTACTCCAAACGCAAATCTATAATAAAACTCTGACGTTAATTGAAATCGACCCATAATTACCTAGAACTTTCGTTTAAAAATAGGTTAAAACTGGAATAATACCTTAAAATTTTGTATATCGACGAGGGCTGTCCGATTTATTTTTCGAAAAAGCGGAACAAATTTCAAAAATTTAAAAAAAAAATTCGAAACATAGTGCGGGACTACGAAATTTTTCAGTATCCTGCACACTGGGTAATTTGAGCAATTTGTTAGGCCAAAATCAATTACAGTCAAAATGTTGGGCCGCTAGGGCTGAAATTTGGAATTAAATAGATTTTCATCAGCTGACTTTTTTGATTTTTGTAATATTGGATATTTTTAGGGCTTCCATCATATGAAAAAAAAGTTAAAAACCTGAATATCTCGAAAACGAACCGATAAATTAAATATAAATTTAAATTCGGCATGCAGCGGGGCTGATGAAATGGTGATAAGCTTGTAAAAGTCGTATAGTTTTCTCTAAGCCTTGAGCCACGTTAACGATAAATTTTTGCAAAAAGTTTTTACCTTTTGCTTCAACGAAGACCATTCTTGTGTTGAAAACTTATTTAATGGGTCGATTACGGATGGGATTTCGCTGCTGGCAACTCAATTTCAGTTTAGTTGCCATCCGAAGTCGACCCATAAATCAACTTAAATGATAATAATATTGTAAACAGCATCAGATTTTTCTTTTTATTCTTTTCACAAATCAAAACATTAGAAAATTCACTATCGGCCATGTTCTGACAATCGCACGATTTGAAATCGCAGAATGACAGACTTATTTTATTGTGTTCTTAAACTAGTACATTTTGCTTGCGATCTGCCATAGTTTTTTGTTAAATATTCCATTTACCTTGAGCACACTTTTGCAATTTTAAGTCGCCAAACTTCTTGCGATTGCGATTTACATAAACCTATTTTGCGTCAAGTCAGAATAGCAAAGTTTAAGCGTTTTGCGATCGTCAGAAGATGCTCGCATATTTCAAGCTGAAGTTGTCTTAAAGAAATAAATGTAAAGAATAATGCTATTGCATAAAGCCATAAATAATAATGCTATTGTATTCCATTTTGGTCTGTAATGGTTTTATATGAATATAAATCACACTGTAAAATTTTGTGAAGATCGGCTCAACAGCGCTACGCAAAAAATTACAAAAATTTCGAAAATTTTGCAAAAATAGCCAAAATTTCAAACAAGCCTTTAAATTGATTAAAGGTCGCTAAAACTATAAGGAATGACAAAAATTCGGTAAAAATTCCCAGTAAAAAAATTTGTTTTTTAAAGTACTTAAGAGAAAAAGCGCATAATCGAGCGCTTCAAAAAGAGAGCTTTTTTACAACAGTAAATGATAACGTATAAAATATACAAAAAAAAAGCTGCTTTTTAAGTGCTGACAACGAACAAGGTTTTTCAGTGAAAAAAAAATAAAAGTATATTATGGTTTTTTGAAAAAGCCATTTAACAAGTATGTAAAAGCAAAACATTCTCAGAAGGTGGTCTTTTTTTTTTTTGTAGAAAAAAAAACACCAATAGTTTCATATATCGATATGCTGCACCAACAAGTCAAAAGGGGGAAACTTTTCGCCCTCTAAAATAAAATTCCGATCTGATCTCTCAAAACGCCGACACAGGTATATATTTTTATTTTTTGGTCCCTCTTCCAGAATCCATTGTCAGAACACCGTTTTTTTTTTTTTCTTATAAATTAAAATCCTGATGATTTCGACTTTATAAATCATATTAACAATAAGATAACTAAAGATGGGACAAAAATAGAACAGCGGCGTTCTAGTGTTAAATGCTGTTACTGTTGCAAATATTTAAATTGTATTAGTTTATTTAATTAAAAAATTATAAAAAAAAAGTAAAGTTAATTAAAGTTCCTTTGTTTAAACTGCAAAATAAAGCAATGAAATCTCATAATAAAATAAAATAAATAACATCAATTAACACAATTTCATCGATTAAACAATTTAGGGTCTGTTTTTATACAATGTATAAAAAGTGCATTTTTTACTTTTATAACAAAAACAAAACTCAAAAAAAATCCTTTTTCCCGTTTTTTTATAATAGCTAAGTGATCAAACAGAATAGATTAATGAAACAGAGCTGGAGCTGAACGATGTTTCCCATACAGTTTGGAATAAGATTTTGGCAGAGAATGCGGTCGTGAAATAAAATCAATTTTATTTTGAGAACAGTTTTTCTCATGTTTTTACATGTAGACACTTAGGCCTCAATCATGTAAAACGCAACGCAACGCCAAAGAATGACATACAAAGCACAAACAATGTCATAAATATTTTGTAACTTTGTTGTTGCTTTCTACAGTAGTTCATGTACCGTTTTAAAAATTTCAACGCCACAAGCAATGGAGCGTTTGAAATTTTAACACGCAATGTGAATTTCTGTAGAAAGCAACAACAAAATTACAAAATATTTATGACATTGTTTGTGCTTTCAATGTTATTCTTTGGCCTTGCGTTGCGTTTTACAATGCGACCATGCGACCATACTTTCATTCAATTTCATACATTTTTTAAACAAAGAAAAATAAGAATAAAATAAAAAGAAAGAAATGAGAGAGAATTTGAAGTTTCTGGCGATGCTTTAATTATGGGCCTAAGAATTTTTGCCTGAAGTTGAAGACTCAATTCTGTTTTATCTTTGAGAGGCAGCTTTCCATCAGGAAAGCTAGGCTACCGCATGGACAACCTTCCAAATAGACAAGAAGCTCACGAAGTCAATAGACTTGAAGAGCCCTGATATTTTAAATCTTTGTCACATCCCAGGTATGCGATCACCTGATTTGACCCGGTTAATGAAATACAAAAAGATTAAATATCCTTGAACGTATCCCCACGCCTACCGGTAGAGTCGATCAAGCCCAATTATATTATACCCTACACAAAAGTATTTGCAGACAAATTTTTTAAATTGTTTTCATTTATCTTGGATCTGACGAAACAAAATTATGTTACGAGGCTAACAGCCTGACCCACAATGTCGATCGACAACTTAAGCGTGCGAAAAGAAGTCAGTCATTATCGTTCTCTAAAGCGACCCGCTAACTTCGACTTGGAGGTCATCAGGATTTGCGTTTCTAAGGTAATCCATTTATTCATTGTCCAATGACAATATTGCCACATCAACTATTTCACATATTCAACGTTAGTTTGAAAATAAAAATCGGCAAAACATGTAAATTAAAGCCATAATTGTGTAAAACGCAACGACAAAAATCATATTGAAAACAAAAACGGGGTAGATTTTGTTTTATATGGGAAATCTAGTCAAAAACAACTTGATTTTGCCCGTTACCTAATAGAAGGCCTTATTTAGCGCTTCTACACTCCCTTTAATAACAAATTCGTTCCCTTCCGAAAGAAGGGAGTAAGGAAGGTCACTAACAAAAAAACTGAACAACTTCCTTTCTCCCTTCTTAAAGAAGGGAGTAGCGAATGGGTACTGAATATTTTAGCAGGTCCTTCAAAAAGAAATGTATACCTTCTAGAAGGCAGGATATCATACGAAGCGAATTTATTTAGAAAGGAGTATTAAGGCCTTTAAAAAGGCCTGCCACTTGCGATCCATTCAATAGTTACCGCTGGGATGGAATAGAATTTTGTGAAAAATATTTTATGAAATAATAAACATACATGCATACATATTTTTACTATTGGTGTTGGTATGTAAAGAAATAATTTTGTTTATTATTCGAACAAAATGCCTCTGTCGACAACCACAACACAAGTGACTGATTTTGACATTTGTGGTTGCATAATATTTCTTAATAGGCCGCAAATTTTTATGAAAACTGTTACCTTAGTGGTCGCTTGCATTGTCGACTGAAAATGATTAAGGAGGCGCATATCAGATGTTTGACGTTGAAAATTCAAACGAACATAAACGGTCGTAGGTCAGGCTGTTAGATTCATTTAAGAGTTCTTTGTGGCGAAAATTAACTAGAAATCTTAGTCTACATTCGATTTTATCATCTTAAACTAATATGAAAGAGAATGTTTTTATAAATTTTATAGCAATAAACATTTTTGTAAAAAAGTAATTGAATTAAGACCATTTTCGGCAGTGGTATTTTCATGGGAGCTATGGTAAAATTTAAATAAAATTTGGTAAGATGACTAAGATTGCAAAAAAAAAAGTTTGGACGAAATTTAATCTAAATACCAACATAGTAAGATGGCACAGAGACTTTTTTCTGAAAAGAAATCTGTATGGGGGATGTGTGAAATTATAACCTGATGCTCACTATTTTCACTAGGCCTCATCAAAGTATCTTCACATGGATAGACAACCATCCGAACGGACGGACATCGTTCGATCGACTCGGAAAATTCTCGAAAATCCATTTTAGAACCATTAACCTAAAAAAATTATTTAAATCGATATTAAATGAAACACAAATAACTTTCTAACACTTTTTGTGTTGATTTGTCCATCATCGACAGTGTTGCCAAGACTTAGTAAAGGATAAATGCTAGATTTTTGTGAAAAAGTGCTAAAATAAATGCCAACAAAAAAAATGCTTAAAAAGTGCTTAAAAAATATTATATATTACAAAATAATAAGCATTGTATAAAATTACATGAACTACGGCCAATTTTACCAAGTTAAAACTAACTATTACTTTTACTTCCAGATAACGATATGTTTTTGACAGTTATAACTGATGGTTAATTATAACTGAACTTAGTGAAATTGGCCGTTAGTATTTTATAGTCTACTA
This sequence comes from Pollenia amentaria, assembly GCA_943735925.1. Classification (NCBI taxonomy): domain Eukaryota; kingdom Metazoa; phylum Arthropoda; class Insecta; order Diptera; family Polleniidae; genus Pollenia; species Pollenia amentaria. Next base: position 195,312,664 of record OX031007.1, on the reverse strand, counting down.
GCATTTAACCCGCTACTTCGTTAGCATCTCCTTTTATTTCGTGGACATATTTTTACGCCAAAGTTTATGTTTCTAGGGTTTAACACGCTACTCTGTAATAGGTACGATTTTCACCTCTTAAACGTTCGAATTTCGAAAATGTATTTTTATTTGTATTTTTTAGATACGGTACGAATTCGATATTTTTTTAATTTCAATGTTTATTGTTTTAATAGAGATTGCTGGGCAAAAAAGTTTTTAAATACAGGATTTACCCGTTTACTCCCCAAAAAGGTCGAATTTCATAAAAGGACCAGACACCTATCCGCTTATTTTTTTTATGAACATGAGGTTAGGGAATTTACCCGTTTTTATCGATTTAGCGAGAGGCCAACCTCCCGGTCAAATTTCAACATTTTAGCTTCAGGCGTTTAGGACGTGCGATGATGAATCAGTCTTTACATTTTTATATTATATAGGTAGATGAAGAGACATGTTTTGAAACAAAAATAACAGAATTAGGTACGAGTTCACCCCTTAAACGTTCGAATTTCGAAACGGATCAAATTTGTATTTTTAGTTATGAATGTGATATATTTTTTATTTCAATGTTTATTGGTTTAAAAGATAGATGGCATAGCAAAAAAGTTTTAAAATACAGGTTTTACCCGTTTACTCCCCAAAAAGGCCGAATTTCAAAAAAGTACCAGGCACCTGTCCCCTTATTTTTTTTTATTGGACAACAATAAGTACTAAATTTTTGAAAAAAAAATGTTTTGTAAAAAAGTACCAAAAATAGTTACCGTTTTTACCCCTTAAATTTCCGAATTTCGAAGAAGTACCAACTTCGTATTTGGATTTTTTAGATAAGTTTCAAATGTGATATAACCCTTATTTCTATGTTTATGGGTTTAAAAGATAGATGGGGTGACAAAAAAAGTACCAAAATACAGATTTTACCCGTTTACTCCCTATTTCCCCTTTTTGGTACTTCTTTTCCCCCAAAAAATTTCAATATTGTAGTGGGAGCCCATAATTTAATACGTTTATGTCAATAAATAAAAAAAAATGTTTTATAAAAAAAGTAGCAAATATAGTTACGCTTTTTACCCCTTAAACGTCCGAATTTCGAAAAAGTACCAAATACGTATTTGGATTTTTTAGATAAGTTTCAAATGTGATGTAACCCTTATTCTATGTTTATGGGTTTAAAAGATAGATGGGGTGACAAAAAAGTACCAAAATACAGGTTTTACCCGTTTACTCCGTTAAAGGGCTGAATTTCCAAAAAGTACCAGACACCTGTCCGCTTATTTTTCTAAAGAACAACGATAAGTATTAAGTTTTTTTTGTATCTCTTTTAGTTTTAGAGATATAAGGTTACCGAATTTACCCGTTGTTACCCCCTAAACATTCGAATTTCCAAGAATCCCTTCTTAGTGGATCGATTTGGGGAGAGACCAAGCCCTGGTCCAAATTTCAGGCGTTTAGGCTGTGCGATGATGAATCAGTCAGTCAGTAACGTTACAATTATATTTATATATATAGATTACAATAAAATTGGGAAATAAAATATAAAAGAAGAGTGCTATATTCGGCTATGCTGAATCTATAATACCCTTCAGCGAGAGTTCGAATAGTTCAGGATATGGAATCTATAAATTATAAGCTAATCTTTTTAAAACCTGACCTCACTATATTATAATTCGTTGCCTAAGTTAAATAATAAAATATCCTGATTTGTTTCAGAAATATTATTAGGCGCATTAAAGATATTTTAAGAAGCCGATTTTATGTTAGACCGATTGTTAATTAATGATCGTTCATCAAAAATATTAAAAAACTGAAATTAAACCGAATCTCAATACAGTTATACAATTTTATTAATATTTAATTTTTTTTTTTAATGATTTTACATGATAAATTATGGACCCATCTTCATAAAATTTTAGTGCGATTTCTCTCCAAGCCCTTATCCAAAGATTAGCTCTTTACTTTAAAACATTAGTTTGCACATTGAATGTGTAAAAAGACAGTTGAAAAATGCCTCCAGGCAATGGCAAAACAAGTTCCGACAACACCAAGAAACAACAATTAGAACCAGGAGATTTCCATCTTTTAGGTTTAACGTAGTTAAAAAGAAAACATTGTATATGTCTAATATAGAGCAATCACCGGATTTATTTGGACCTTGCACGCATCTTTTAGCGCTTACGCTATAACCTACGCATACGCTTATTACGCCAAATTTTTAGGGAGGTTGCTCCACATTTTGCTTTCATTACTTTTTTTTCTACTAAGCCGATTATGCTAGATTTCATTCCCAAGCTGCTTAGGTGAACTAGAAATAATTTTAAATCAATATTGTTTTTTTCTGTTGAGTATTTCGAAAGTACCACTGATATTAATGGACGGACAGGAAGACGGACATGACTAAATCGACAAAGGTCTTAGATGACCAATAAAAAAGTTTCACACGGAATAATAAACTAAGTATACCCTCATTCACCACTAGTGATTGAGGGTATAAAAATCATATAATTTCTTAAAATAAAAACTAAAAATAGATGCGAAACTTAATCTTTAGTAAATAAAAAAAATTTAGTTAATTTAAAAAATTAAATAAAATTTCATTAGGTTAAAAATTAATTTTTAAAATATTAGAAAAAACAATATAATTTTTTTATAAATTAATGGAAAAAATAAAAATGCATCTCTTAAACTAAAATATGCACTTAAAGGTGCTAAATAATTTTGGAAGAAAGCTGAAAAAAGTGCTATATGCTAGAAGCGCTTTTTCATGCTAAATGATTTTATAAAATGTTAGATGTAGCATTAAAAATGCTAATTTGGCAACAGTGATCATCGACAATAGCCTCTATATTAGCTCCTAAAAGCCTCTATGTAAAGTTTTATACTCCATCTAATTAAAAATTTCTAATATATAGAAAATATAAAAGCCAAAATATCAATTTAGATAATAGTTTGCACAAGTAACTTTTGTGTTTGTTTGAACGGCATCACTTGATTTTGCTTCGATGCTTCGATATAATTCCTACACCGAAAATTTGTTTATTTATACTTTGAAATACTGCCTACGAGAGCAAAACTAACAAAAATAACACATAAAAAAATCAATCAATCGGCCGTTAATTTCAATTTATAACTTTATCGCAAAGCTCAGTAACTGCTCATTGCTTCTTTAACTTTGTTTTAGTTGGTTCGTTTTGCCCCACTATATGTACATTATTAATTTCTTATTTTCTTTAGACGAATTTTAAAAGCTTTAAAGTTTCAAGGGAAAATGAATAAAACTTGCATGAGTTAATGCTTTTATTTTTGTTCATAAAAGAAAGTTTTATTATGAACTGTTTATGGCAACAATTAATCCCGATGTTTATGCAACTTCTTTTTTAATACTTATGAATATATAAAAAAAAACTTATTTAAATGGATTTTATTAAACGAAAACATAGCTATCAATAATATATGAAGGCACATAACAGAATAAGGGCCATTATTAGAACTTGCCGTTAGTAAAAAGTAGGTTGTGGCGGATAGCAAACAAACGTTTTTCCTAGACGTTTATTTGCAACTTGTTTTTAATGATTTCGATGTGAATTTAAAAAAAAAAAGTAAGACAGTGTTGTTAAGGGTTTATTTTTGACTTAAATCCCAAGCGGTGGTTGCACATTTCTAACGACGTATTGTAAATGATGATCGGTCAAAAAATGGAAAGTACCCGGCAAAAACGTACATTGGAAAGTAATGAGTTAAAAAGCTAATATAACTTCTCTTCACTACTTATATGTACATTGGCATTTTGACTCATTATTTTAACACGATGATGTCGTTGGAGGTAAGTACTTACCACCCTTGATTACAAATAGGGAGGTCAATAAATAAGTCATTACCACACCCAGAGAAAAAATATGTTTAAATTTGGTCACCTCCAACAAAACTATTTTTAAAGAGAATTGCAAACATATTATGTCTAAATTTAACCATACTATTGTCACCGACAAACATATTATTGTTAAATTAGTCCTCCATCAAGAACGCACAACCATATTATGGTTGCCTCCGAACATATTTTGGTTAGTAATAACTAAAATATGTTTAACATTTATAATAGCATTGTTGATTTTCAACCAAAGCATGTTGCTCTTAGAAAAGAGGAAAATACTATTGTTAATTTAAAAACAAATTATTGTCATATTTAACCATAACATGTTTAGAGGCAACCATAATATGGTTGTGGCTTCTTGATGGAGGACTAATTTAACAATTATATGTTTGTCGGTGACAATAATATGGTTAAATTTAAACATAATATATTTAAAATTTTGTCTAAAAATAGTTTTGTTGGAGGTGACCATATCTAAACATATTTTTTCTCTGCGTGCACATTCGCTTACAAATAGGTACTTTTTTGAAGCACTTAAGAGACAAAGGGCATAATCGAGCGCTTCAATAAGAGAGCTCTTATACAGCAGTAAATGATAACGAATAAAATATACAACAAAAGCTGTTATTTAACGAATAAAATATACAACAAAAGCTGTTATAAGCGAAAAATAATAAAAATATATTATGGTTTACGAAAATGCTTGAAAAAGGCATTTAAACCAGTAAAAGCAAAATATTAATATATATGTTAATATAGTTAGCCCTTAAAAAAGCTCTTAAGGAGTGCTTTATTTGATTGTTTTATTCTGTTAAAAGAAGCGCTTATTGTCAAGAGAAAATAGTCCTCCAAACGTAGGACCAACAGGTGGCCGAAATTCGACCTCTTGACATTTACAGTTAAAATAAATCATTTTATGCACGTATGGAATATGCAATTCTTATTTAAATAGCTAACAAAATTTAAGAAAATAACAAATGTCTTTTCATATTTCCTTTTATTCGTTATTATTGAAGCATTTGTTTACTATTTTTACAATGTGTATGTGATAAAGCTTCGAGTATTAGAGGTAAAGTAAAGTTTAAATTGCCTGTTCTTAGAAATAAAAAAAAAACAAAATGGAGCTATATTGAATCAACAATAATAAAAAATATAAATTTATGACCGAAAATTTTTATTTTATTTTCAAATACAAAATTTTTTTGTATGTGCTTTTGCTTGCAAGCATATGTAAAACACTTACTGCAAATTTCACGATGTCGAAAGAACGATTTCTTTCGCACAACTACATGTAAAACAAAAACAAATTCTCAAAAATTTGTTTTTGTTTCATAAGCATTTAGTGAAATAGGCAGTTAAATTCTAAAAAATTAAAAACAAAATTTATATTGTGCATATCTACTAGGGTATTCATTTGGTTAACCATTAATCAGTCAACCGATTAATTACTACACGATCAACTGATGGATCTATTTAAAACTGCATTTTTCGATTAACGATTAAACCGGTTAATTTCAGTCGATTAACCGGTTGACCGATGTAACAAATTTTTTAATTTTTTCTAGTATTATAAAATATTTTTTTGTGTTTTTAATTATTTGTTTCGTCCTATATACAAAAGGTATGTGTTTAGAAAATATTTTTTCATATAAACAAAAAAATGTTCACTGACCTTCATTTTAAATAAGCGTTTATTGTCAACAGCTTTTTATTTCGCACACCTTTTATATGCATGCGTTTAGTTAATTGTTTCTTCTCATATATTTTCATATCAATTTTTTAACAGAAATAAGCGAAACAATTAAAAAAATTAAAAAAGGACTCCAATGGCATAATGGAAGACTTTATATATTAAGAGAAATCCAGGAAAAGGACTGTGAAATTAAATATTCTGTATTAATGGTTGCTTTTGATTTCTCCAACTTCTACGATAAATGAATGAATTTCTAAGTCAAGCTTAATCAAAACTAAATAAAATAATCTCTTAAATCCTAAACATTAGAACCAAATTATTTTTTTAAAAGATTATTTTTAAAGATCTCCTTAAACTATTGAAAAACTTATAATATTATCTAACAGTTTATTTTTTAATTAATACATAATATTAATGTAAAAAATATATATTACATATTTGAATTATTTTTTTGTTTGCTCGTTTTAGTGCAAGAATTGTTATGTTTGTTATGTTATTGTTTTTTTTACTAATAAACTCCAAATAATAAATAATTTATGCATTTTTATTATTGAAATTACTTAATTTAAAAAAATAACTTTATTAATCGGTTAACCGATCAATAGCAAAATTAACCGATTAAACCAAAACCTCGGTTAATTAATCGAGCGATTAACCGATTAAATCAAAAGCCCGATTAAATGAATACCGTAATATCTACACAAAAAAACTTTAAAACGATATACCTACTACATATATTTCATTAAAAGCGGTGGACGATAAGATACTTAAAAATCAACTACAAAAAAAATCATTCATACATGATCTAGAAACTAAATCCGCTATTATGTTAGAGTTACCACAAAATTGCATTTATATATATTTCAGAGCACCGTGTAAAATGCATCTAATTTGCAAAAATCTAAATTATTTTCTTACAAAGATGATGGGAAAAGAAAAAATGTAATACCCATATTGCCCTATTTTAAACGAAGGGCTACCAACCCATTGCATTTTTGTCAAAACGCGAACTAGAGCGAATTTCAAAAAAATCTGAGACCCGTATTTAATTTAATCGACTAAAGATTAAAATATGTTAATTTGGCATTTTATTACAAACAACCCCGAACAAAAAATTCAAAAACCGTTATTTTTTACAGAATATCCTTAAAAAAAGGACATGGATGATCATCCTTGGACAAATTGTATACACAATTGGAAGAGCCTTAAAAACCCTTTCTGATGATACCAATACTGTATATGTTGGTAAGGAAACAGACTCTCAAATAAACAAAACATGCAAAAATATACCCTTTTTCAAAATGGTCCAGCTCACGAGAGGACAAAGGTGGAGCCGAAAGATTTTAAATGTAATCTTAAAAAAGTCCAAGGTTAATTTTTATGAGGGTACATCGAGCACTATTTTTGGTGAGTCGCTCTAATGTATATATATAAGATACCCACTTTTATTTTCTTAAAAGACGTTTTTCCGCGACTTAATTTTTCAAAATGTCTAGCGGTAACCCTGCCCAAACACGTTTATACATGTGTGTTTGCAAGTGCAAAGCGAAAACAAAAACATTTTGGGCGAACAACATAAATTACAACCGTCGTTTATACATGTGTGTGCATGTGTGTTTGCAAACAACGCAAGAAAAACACATTTTGGGACAATAACAAAACCACTATTAATACATATAAGTGTGTGTGCTTGCAAGCAAATTTAAAACGCTTTTTACACCCTTTAATCCTAAAAATTTAGAAAAAATATACCTTTAAAACGATACACATACATATGTTTCATTAAAATCGGTACGATAAAATACTTAAACATCAACTACAATAAAATTGTTCCCGTATTTATATATAAGATTTACTTTATAATGCAAAATGTTCCTACCCTGCATTAAAAACATATTAATATCCAATAAGCCAGAGAACGACATGACTGCAAAAACGATATGATATTTTCATGGAAAAAACGATATTATGAGAAAAGGTACAATTTATACTATCGTTTATGATAAAAGTTCAATATCATATATTATAATTTATATCACCTGGACGATATCATTATAATAACGTTTGGTTGATTGGGTAGTGTCGCCTTTATTTAAATTTTTAATTTTAAAATACAATCAATTACGTATTAAAATTTTTGATATTCATATCTATTACAAATTTTTCTTCATTTATAACAAATAAAAAAAAAAAAAAACAAATTGTAAGAACAAATATGAATTAAAATCAATTTGTACTAGAATCTTAATGCATTTTAATATGAATTAATTATAAATTTCATTAATTAACTCATAAACAAGTGCTTATGTATCAGGTTATATGTCAGAAATTACTAAGCTACATCTATGTAATGCAGATGGTATGAAGTAGTCATTGAGAAATATGTTGTTTATTAATTTCAAGTCATTACCAAGTTTTTTAATTTTCATTAAAGTCGAATTGAAAAGCTTTAAAAGAACTGACATAAACATCTCGCTGACTCGAGTCTATGTTTAAATGCCGAATCAAAGAATTCCTAAGTATCTATTATATTTGGTCATTCATTGGACAAAGAAAATTACCGAATTTTTATTTATGAAAAATACCATTTTTTGACCCTTTCTTGAGCCGGTTTAGCTCAAGGATGATTATCGCTAGAGCCACAATATATCGCTAGAGCAAAAATTTTCAGGGGGTACAATGATTGTTTTTTTTTCCTCCATGTAATGTGAGTCGGTCTAATGTACATAATTAACTAATTGTACTTTGTAGTTAATTTAATTGTTTGTATGTTAAATACATACATATGTACGTAAAGATTTAAAACAAGTACTTGTATGTTAATTTTTTCCAAAAAATGCTTTTTATGATTCTTCAAGCGGAAATTTCCACTGCTACTTGTACCTATTCATGCACAATCAGGATCAGTTTTGTTGTAAATATGTTACACAGTACAACACATGATTTGCCAACTCAATTCTGTGAACTGTATGTGAAATTAGACCCAAAAAGAAGAATTTCTGCATCATTCGTTTTGTCTTCTTACCTGCGATTTGAAGTTAGTATCGATTTGAAGTTAGTACTATCGTATAGGGGAATTTATCACGTTTTAGGCCCTGTTGTTTGACATAGCTCGACAACCACTAGCCCAATTTAGTTGAAATAAATTTTAAAAAATTAAGAATTACAATTCCCTTAATCTGTTCATATATTGTTTTCCTATACAAGTAACACTTTCGAAGTTAAAAATGAATGTATGAAGGGAAAAAATTATTTTTTGCCTAAAAATTTAAATTTTTTTTTTTTTAAATACATAAAAAATCCAAAATGGAAAAAAGTTTCAAGTCTAGTTATTTTTTCGCAAAGTCACATAACCTATGAGCAAAATGAGACAAAGATCATAAAAATCGATGCACGCGTTTCGCTTTTATTCGCAATTGAGTAAAGGTATGAATTTCAAAAATTTGCTCGAGATATGCACAACATTATTTGGAGAAAACATTGACACCTTTTTCATGATTCTGAGAATTAAAAAAAAAGGAATAAACAAAAGGTTATTTGATTTTTATGATTGCGGTAATAAATGTACGTGGACAATTAAACGGAAAGTGGACCTTTTTATTATTTGGGTTTTTCCGGTGGCTACCTATATGATTTTTTTTACAGAAATTGCACCCACATTTAAGGGTGGTCATTATTTGGAAAGTTTTGCACAGTTTGAAACGTACAAGTGCTGAATCAGGTATATAGCCAGCCGCCCTTAAAATATGCGCCCATTTATAAGTACCTGGCAGTAAAATATTCAAAAATACGTAGTATTTATAGGTGTGCATTGATCGATTTTTGGCATTCAGCCAGTGCCGACGAACGCGAACAGTAAAAGTGATTTTTCTCCAGTTTTTTAAAAGTGAATAACAACAAAACATAAAATATATCAATATGGAAAACAACAAGTGCCCATATTTGGATGAATATTGTTACGTTTGTGGTCATATCGTCCGAAAAATACAGAAAAAAGATCGAAAAAATTTGTTTACTGAGCAATTCAAAACCGCGTATTGTAATTATTTCGATGAAGCAGATTTAAGTGGTGCAAATTTTACGCCGAACACAGTGTGCAACAGTTGTTATACTACCCTTCTAAAATGGATTCCCGGAAAAAGTAGAAAGTTATCTTTTATGAAGCCAGTAATTTGGGTGGAAGACACAACTGGACATGATGAATCCAGGTGCTATGCATGCATAAATTTTCGTCCTGGATTAAACTGACAACAATTGAAAACAAAAGTATACACTGCTGCATTTACTGCCACACTTCCAGTGTAACGCCCTGCTGATACCGATGCACCTAAACCTCCGAGTGCGGATACTGTGTCCCTGCTAGCCGAAACCGTTTTCACCAATCCGACCGATTTGGATGATGCTGATTGGATACCCGATATTGAAAATAGTGCACCACAACCGCTACCACAAATCGAAATGGATTACATTGTGGCCAAGCTGGGACTATCACAACACGACTCCGAATGGCTGACATCATTTTTGAAGAGAAGAAAACTCACACAGCAAAATGTCTGCGCAACATCATACCGACAACGCCAAGCTGATGACGATACAGACTCAGACCATGAATATGAACAACCTACGAAGAAAACAAGATCATCAGAACCACAAGCGTCAACTTCTACAAGGATGGATATTGCCAATAATTGAAAAAATGTTCTAAATTTTGTTTTTATGCATATTATAATTGCGTATTAATTGCATATTATTTTATTTTCATTAAGTTTTTATAAATAAAGTTTTTTTTTGCATGATAATTTTTTAAATAAATTGTTCACAATTAGACGATGTTAACACAACATAATAATAGTTAAGTTTTTATTTCTGTTTAATAATTTTTTAAATATTATAGCCCAGAAGATGTTTTTCAATGAAAAACGAAATATCGGCAAAATTTAATAAATTATTATAAAATAAAAATAATTAAAAAAGACCTCGAGCTCAAAAAAAGTTCTTTTATTTATATATTATAAAGGTCGAATAAAATACAATATAAAACTTGATAATTTTTTAATTTATATTTTTATTTTTATTTTAAGGGTGGTGGCTATAACTGATTTTTGAAATTCATACCTTTACTCAATTGCGAATAAAAGCGAAACGCGTGCATTGATTTTTATGATCTTTGTCTCATTTTGCTCATAGGTTATGTGACTTTGCGAAAAAATAACTAGACTTGAAACTTTTTTCCATTTTGGATTTTTTATGTATTTTTAAAAAAAAAAATTTAAATTTTTAGGCAAAAAATAACTTTTTTCCCTTCATACATTCATTTTTAACTTCGAAAGTGTTACTTGTATAGGAAAACAATATATGAACAGATTAAGGGAATTGTAATTCTTAATTTTTTAAAATTTATTTCAACTAAATTGGGCTAGTGGTTGTCGAGCTATGTCAAACAACAGGGCCTAAAACGTGATAAATTCCCCTATACGATAGTACTAACTTCAAATCGATACTAACTTCAAATCGCAGGTAAGAAGACAAAACGAATGATGCAGAAATTCTTTTTTTTGGGTCTAATTTCACATACAGTTCACAGAATTGAGTTGGCAATCAATTAACTGAAAAATGTTGTACTGTGTTATGATTGCCCTTCATTTTTATTATTATCCTTCACAACAATTGGTGAATAAGGGCATACTAAGTTTGTCATTCCGCGTGAAACTTTTTAAATATTCATCCAAGACCCAATTTAGAATATATTTTCTTAGTCCTTGAGTAATTCTAAGTCAATCTAGCCATGTCCGACTTTCTGTTCTTCTGTTGAAATCCCCCTTACTTTCCAATAACTCAAAATAAAACAAAAAAATTGATGTCAAATTGCTTCTAGTTCTTCTCAGCAGTTTGGGATTGAAATCCAGAAAAATCGTTTCAGTAGGATAAGAGTTACGATAACAAATGTAGAACAACCACCCTAAAGAAATTGATAATTTTGTTACAAAAACTAACATTAATGGTGGCGTAATGCACGGACGGTTATGAGATTTTGCAAAAAAAATTTTTCTATATGACAAGAAATCATACTACTAAATTTCGTGTACTTCAATCCATAATTTATGATAGGCCCCATTGAATGTCTACACTCGAAAAACAGCTTAGTATACCTAAACTGTAACGAAACATGATATTGTAATAAAGACAAGAAATTCCATTGTGAATACAATCAAAAGTTGTGCACCGATTGCATTGAAATAAAGCTCATTTCATTCGAAATATGTTGAACTAAATGCTTTTAGACCCCAACTGTGATTTTTGTTGCACATTTATTTTTTATGAATTTTTAAAGAACAAAAAAATTTTTTTTTTCTTAAATTTTTATTTGTTTTTTTAAAAACTTCAACAATATCTCTGAAATTACTGGCCAAATTTAAAATAATGTTAGTACGTCTTAAAGATAATATTGTTAGCGAATTTCGGTTTTTTTTTCTTAATGAAGGTTAGATTTGGAATCAGCGACCTCAAATTAGTAAAAAATTACACAAAGTTCCCGGCCGCACAAAAAAAGTTCAATTTTTTTCCGCAGTGTAATTTTTCATTCTTGACTGAGCTGAGAATTGAACCCAGGTTTTCACGGACTGGTTGCCCTGACTAGTTTCGATTGTAACCACACAATCTCTTCGGAGGGGTCTGCCGTTTAATACTCACCGCCATTAACGACGGATAACGTCAATAGTCAAACGTCAATCTTTTAACCAAATAGTATTTTACTTTGCTAGACCGAAATTTGCTTTGAATTAATGATTACCTATTTTAATTGATTTACATGTTTTTCCTTACTTCTGTTTTTCGTACTTTTTTGTCAAGAATTCTTCTTGAAATCCAAAGTGCATTTTTCAATTCGAATAGGTAATCATTCATTTAAAGCAAATTTCGGTCTACCAAGGTAAAATACCTTGATGTTTGACTAATGACGTCATCCGTCATCAATGGCGGTGAGTGTTAAACGGCAAAGCCATCTGAAGTGATTGTGTGGTTACAATCGAAACTAGTCAGGGCAGCCTGTCCGTGAAATTCTTGGTTCAATTCCCAGCTCAGTCTAGAATGAAAAATTATCAAAAATTTTAATTCATTTCATTTTGTAAAATTCCTTTCTTCATAAAAATAATTTAATGAAAATTAAATTCAATGAACTTAAGCCTGATTAAAATAGTGAAATTTCGATTAAAAAAAACCATTCACAGTTCAATAAAATTACCACAATACTAATTATTGGAAACAATATGTTAATTTAAATAACATGGACAGGGTAGTGGATTGGGTCCTTTATTGTTGTTAGTATATTTGAATGATTTAAAAAATCTGAATTTAGATGGGCAAATATTAATGTTTGCGGATGATGTGTGTTTGTTCTAGCCCTACAAGCAGTGTGGCCAGCTAAACCTGGCATTAGACAAGTCCAAACAATGCTAAAAATTATTTTAAAAAATGCTAAAATTGTTTAAAGATTTATGTTAAAAATTTATTACCAGTATAAAATTTAATTCAAAACTAAATAAAGTTTAATGACTAATTTCTTAACGAAATTGATATAAATGGTTATATCTGGTACATATAAATATGTAGCATAAATATGTAGGACATAATTTTAAATAAACCTCTGATGGATGCAAAATTTAAACGATTTATTTCTATGATATACAAAATTTTTTAGATCATTTTATTTTGTTAAGTTTAAGAAAAGTTGAAGCTTTAAAATAATTATTCTTTCAGCAGACAACTTTTTTAAACATTTACACTATTGAATTTTTACCTAAATACAAAGTGAAATATCCTTGTACTTTTATATTGTAATATCAAAGGGCAAATAATATTTACAACCAACATGATGAGAGCATTTCTAATATTCCCTGAATATTCCATTTTTTTTAACAAGACAGGTTTCTTAACATAAGAATTATCAATTTTCATACGAAATTTCATTTCGGGTACAACTATTTTTAGTCAAAATTTATTATAATTTATAAAATTTATTAAGTAAATTCAATAAAATTATTCGTCCAATTTTTTAAATAAATAATGCTAAAAAAAGTTAAAAAATGCTAAAAAAAATGTCAAGTTCTAAATGAAAATTTTGCAGCTAAATAAAAAATGTTAATGCTAAATTTAACTGCAAAAATGCTAAAATGGCCACATTGCCTACAAGTATGATTTATCACTTAAAGCCTAGTACTCTGCTCCAATTTGTGAAAAATGTTCAGCAACATCTATTATTTCATACGAAAAATTTGACATGTATCAATGTAACATATCTTGAGCGTTTGCACAATTTGACGTTTTTAATCATTCAAAGTATGCGACATTGTTTAGCGTATGTAAACAAACCCCAATATTATTTTACTAAAAAGTATTTTTTTAAATAAAAAATTAAATAAATATGGATGAAAATCTGTTACCGGTTGTGTTATTTATGTTTTTTCGTTCTCATTTAATATCAAGTGTAAACTTTTTTTCATTTGCTAAAAATTCCACGTGAAATAAGTGCAGCTTATATTATTTCGCAGTTGTAAAAAAAATGTTGCCAGAAACATTTCGCAACTTTTTCACAAATTGAACAGAGTACAACTCTACCAACATAATATAATAGAAATTCCGCGCAAGTTTTTTCATATGAGTTTTGACAGCATTTCACGTGAAATGTTGAACAGAGTATCAGGCGTAAGATAAAAATTTAAAGAGATGCTTCGTTAATATTTGAATTTGCGCGACTAAATAGTTTAGTTCTTAACCCTAATAAGACCAAATTGTTACGTTTTAGACCACATGCTTTAAGTATGAATAGTAACTTTAACGTAATTATTGATGGGCTGGCTGTTTATCAAACCCATTCTGTAAAGTATTATATTGCAAAATATAATACGTAAATTCCCAAACGTAAATTCCCAAATTCCAAAACTGATGGACGCCGAATATAGTGTGTGAGCAATGAAGATGAAAATATTGTCGTTCCACAAAATCCTTAATAAAAACTTTATTTTTCAAATTACACTTAAAATGTTGGTAATTAAATAAACTATTAGATAAAAAAATAAAACATTCCAGATCTTTACTATAACGTAGAAAAAAAATGAAATAAAAATGAAAAATTTTTAAGAAAACGTAAAAAATAGGCAAATTTTGAATTTTGAAGTACCATAACTCAGCCAGTTCTTATCAGATAGAAATTTGCAGTATATCGACAAAAAAGGTATTCAATTACCTTTGCAACGATGTGCCATTTATCTCGATCGGACTTCTCGGCTGGGCTCCACAAGTGTTTGAGTGGGACCATACACCGAAAAACACAAAAGTACCGTTATCTAAAAAACGGTACTTAGAAAAAAAAAATAGCAGCGTTTTTCGTGTTCAGGAGGTCCCAATTAAATTATCTAGGCATGTGGCGTTCTTGGTATTTTTCCAAATTAAAAATTTGTAAAGCAGTGTTATGTAGGTGCTATAAAATTTAATAATTTACATGTGGATTTAAAATCAATTAATCGAGTTTCATTATTTAAATCATCTTGCAACCAACTTATAAGTTAAATATTTTATTTGTACTTTTAACAATGAATAATAATGCCTTTAGGGCGCTGAGGGCGAAATTTAAATGTATTAAATTTTTTTTTACAAATAAATGGTTTCTGTAGAGAAGTTTTCCATGAAAAAAAAACATAAAATTCTTATTGCCATATTATTTCAAAGATCCGTGAAAAGGATCAAGTATTTATTATGCATTTGTCAAATTCATTAATAAAAACATTTTAAGTATCAGTGAAAACTATCAGATATTATTAATTTATTTAAATTTATAAATAATAGAAAAAAAAATAAATATTACTTACCGTATTCATAAAAAATTAAAATGGATTTAAATTGTATTTTAAGAAAAAATTTTATGAACATTTTGCCTTAAAACACATTTCAAACTTATTTTACTTTTTATAAATACAGAAGTAAAAGTGCTGTTTTATTTAATAAACCGAAAACAATATTCTTAATTGCATCAATCTTCTTTTTATTGTATGGACCTAGGACACTTGTATGGGGGCCAGAAGAAATTATTTATCTTCTATAGTCATTTCCTGATTACCCGTTGCTTAACATGGACTACAAATATTTGCAAATTTTTAAGTAGGCGTGGCACTAAAGAAACCATACCAACAAAACATCAACATCAACAAGCACGAAGTCTAACCTTTGATATAAAATGACTTTATCACTTGACATCAACCACAATTTTCCAACCTTTTTCAACTGTTTGATTTTAACCTTTGAATTCAAATTGATAATGATTTGAATGTAAACATTTGACATTCAATATTTTATCAATTTGATATCAAATTGTTATTCAATGTTAGTCTCAAATCCAAAAAAAAAAAAAATTGAAAGCACTGAAGCGAAAAATAAATGTAAACATTAAAAAATGGCGATTAAAGTTAAATGTATTACACAATTAAAGAATAGTTACATATTACGTGAAGTGAATTCGCCTCTAGAAAAACCTTAATTTGCTGCTAAAAAAAAATATAAAATATATTTGTGAGTAAAAAATTAATTACAAAGAGTCAGAATGTAAATAAAAATAAAACAGGAAAGTGAAGAAATTAAAAATTTGTTGTACGCTCGCGGTGCTACGCCATGGCAATCCTCAGAACAAAAAGGAGTCAAGTATTTCGTCTTTGCATAAATTAGAGGAAGGAAAAAACACTATTTCATCTTTTAGTTTTGGTGCCGAATGTAAAGCTCACAGTTTATTTAAATAAATAATGAATTTAAACAAAAAAAAAATAATTTTTTATATATGTTCCACATTGTATTAAAAGTCACATTTGAAAAATATTTGAAAATAACAAAAGTTATTTTCGGGAATGAAATATTTGTTATTAATTAATTCATTTATTAATGATGTGCTAATACTCCCAATCTTCATTTATGATTAAAAACAATGAAATTTATTGTTTGAAAGCAAATTGAAAATAAATGCATTTCTCAATTTGAAAATAATTTCCCCTTTTTGTTATGATTTTGCCATGATTTTCAAATCATTGTCAAACATTTTTCGTTTGAGAAAAGGATTGATTTCAAATGACTTTCAATTTGATATCAAATCTCTGTATTTGTTGGGATGAAGTCAAACCTTTGATATGAAATCCTTTAATTGACAACAAACACAAGCAAACCTTTCTTTTTCAAACCTTTTCATGCTACTGGTGTCTTATAATTGAGAGTTCTTCTGTAAATAAAGGGCGGAATACTACAAAAGTGAAGCAAGCATGTGAAACAGGTAAACAAATAATAAAACATATTCTCTCACTTTGTTTTAAGTCAATCCCAATAACAAACTGTCATTAAATTGAGCCTAATGAGTCGTTTCTTCGATGTTACTGAGTCATCGCACTGATGACATGGTTTATTAAACTGACTCCGATTCGTCATTTCTGTGATACCGATTTATCAACCCATTGATGACGTTATTAAAATTTTTGACCCTGATGACAATTTGGTCAAGTAATGTTAAGGCTGACATCACAATGATGTAAAGTGTCATGGGGTTAAAAACGACGCCACTTGTCGTAGTACTGATGTCAAAATACATCAGCGTTATGACGCTTCTTCTATTAGTGCAGCAATGTCAATAACACCATATATTTGGCAGCACGGTAAAACACCAAATACATCATTTCCAGAATGGTTAAAGTAAAAGTTTTCAAATTTGGAACAAAGTGCTGGTTCACACCGTTCAAGTTCAGCCGTCAAGTCTCAAGCTTTAAGGAGAGAAGGAAAAGAGAAGGACACAAGACTTTACGGCTAAGACTTGAAGAGTGAGAAACAGCACTAAATAGTTTTGTTATCAATACAAAAAGCGAGCTGAACTGGAAAAGTGAGCGTGGAACTTACCATGCAAGGACAATATAAATGTCTTAATATCTGGAGAAGTATTTAAATTTTGTACAAATTGCTTCGTTATCAGTACAAGAGATCTGATATCTAATTTTATAAAAATGTTGATAGCAAATCGCACCCGTTTAAGCTGATAAATATCAAACATTTTTTACAAAATTTACTTAAATTGAAAATTTTCCAAAAATGTTTATAAATCGAAAATTTTAAGATTTTTAAAACAACGAAAATTTTCCATAGTTTTAATGTGGATTGTTAGTTTCGCAAAATTTTTTAAAAACTCATAATTTAAAGCTGTCAGAAAGTTTAAGTTAATTCAAAATAATTGAAAAATATTCAAAATATAAATTTTTTTTTTTAGATTTCCATAAATGGAAAATTTTCTCAAAAGATATTTTAAAATCTTTTTTTATTTGTCTATTAAATGCAAACTTTTTATAAGATTTCCGCTAAAAAATTCTATAATCACAACATTTTTGCAAAATTTTCCTATAAATTTAAAATTATTCAAAATTTTTGCTGTTATGAAAACTTTCCCAAAATTTCTTTAAATTAAACATTTTCTCAAAATCTCTCTTCTAATTAAAAGTTTTCATGAAAGTTTTAATAAATTCAAAAAATTCTATAAGTCGAAAATTTTCGCAAAGTTTGCTAAAAATTTTTCCAAATAGTATAGAATTTTATAGAATTTTCTCACAATTTTTTTTAATTTGCTTAAAATTTTTACAAAATTGCCTAAATCGAAAATTTACAATTATTTTTATATATCAAATATTTTCGCTAATTTCAAGTAAGTTAAAAGTAATTAAAACTGTCTTAAAAATGTTAACTTGTTTTTTTATAATTTTCCATAAATTGGAAATTTTCTTAAAATTTCTTTTTAAATATTTTTGTTTTTATTTTTCTATTAAATAAAATCTTTTTGCAACATTTTGTTATCAATTTAAAATTTTTCAAAATTTTCCTAAAATTATCTTTATATTAAAAATATTTTCTTCTTACAAATCGAAGAAAAAAAATTCTTAAAATCTCAAATGTTGTAAAAATTTTATATCACTTAACTTTTTTTAAAACTTTCCCAAAATTTAAAAGTCTTGCATAAATCCTTTTTAAATAAATTAATAATTAAAAATTTTATAACATTTTTATACAAATTGAAGATTTTCCTAAAATTTTTCTAAATTAAGCATTTTTACAAAATTGATCAAAAAACTTTTCAACATTTTTTATAAATTATAAGGTTTTCTTTCTAAAATCTTATAAACAATATTTTCCTATATATATAAAATTCTTTGAATTAAAAATTTTTTCTTCTTACAAATCGAAAAAAAAATCTTAAAATATCAAATGTTCTAAAAATTTTATATCACTCGAAACTTTCTTTAAGTCTTTCCCAAATTGCAAAGTCTTGCTAAATCCTTTTTCAATAAATTAATAATTAAAAATAGATATTGGGAGTTATTTCTTTTCATAAGCAACTTTTATTATATTCAACATTTTTTTTTTATATTTTTCGAATTTATTCTATGAGTTAAATTTCAGTTATGTATTTTATAAAGCTTTTTGTAATAGCTCTATTCCTTAAATTTTTCAGAAATTACTTTATACTCATAGAATAAATTCGAAAAATATAAAAAAAAAAAAAATGTTGAATAATTAAAAATTTTATAAAATTTTTATACAAATTGAAGATTTCATAAAATTTTTCTAAATTAAGCATTTTTACAAAATTGATCAAAAAACTTTTTAACATTCTTTCTAAAATATTATAAAAATATTTTCCTATAATTATATAATTTTGTATAAATGCAAAAAAAAAAAGAAAAAAAAACGTTACAGCCCTTTGCTCTTATAGGAACAACAGGAATTATTATTTTGTTATAATTTAAGACATAGAATGTTAAAAATTGTTTTGTTGGATGTGACCATGTAAAAAAAGTGTTTTCTTTGTGTGTATAATAAATCAATGTGATAAAAAAGAATTTGTTCAAGAACTACTTACTCGCATCTGTGAATACTCCGCTAGAAATCCAATAACAATATTGTCTTTATCTCTATTGTTGTTATTTCGATTTAAATTAATGTTCACATTGTTTTTTAAGTTCGCATTAGAATTTTTCTTATTTTTCACATTGTAACGCAGGGAAATTGAGGCTGCAGCCACCACAACTTCATGAGAATTATTATTTAATAGACGCGAAGACATGGGCAAGGAAATAATTGACAGTGATGAATTTGTCACGTTGTAGCGTTGTTTGGCATTTAGTTGACAAATATTTATAGAAATTAAATAAACTAATAAGAAATGTAAGACTTTGTTTGAATTTACACACAACATGTTGTGGGATCAGGTGCATGAGTTAATTAATATTTTTCGCTTTCTTAAAGATTTTACGTTAAGGTTATGAAATTTTTGTTTTCTTAATGAAATTAAGATGTTGTTATACGTTTTAATTAAACGTATTATTTTCATTAATAATTTGTTATACTTAATTAAGTTTTCAAAACTTTTTTTTTCTCATGTTAGACGCGTTTTATATATCATGTAATTTGAGGCATAATTTCTTTGTTGGCTGATATTTTAACATTCATTTTTGAACAGACATCCGTTTCCGTTTTATAAACAAGACTGGTCTAAGTACAAACACAAATATTGTTTAATAAACTCTCTTGCTTACTTATACTTTTGCACAATTCACTAACACTTCAACAAATAATCTTTATTTATACTGTTCAACACTTGTTGACTACCGTTGTATAAACAATCAAACTAAATGACTTAAACTCTGCTTTTCACTGTATTTAAATTCATAAGTTACACTTCCCACAATTATTTCAATTTAATATCCGTTTCTTTTAAAGGTTTATTTGCAGAGAGTTAGAGATGTCCTTGCGTTAACGTTGGTATCCTGCGTCGAACTGTTAAAAATCTAACAAAGTTGGCTTCTTTTGTTTCAAAAATATTTTGTGACGAAGTCTAATCGTTGTTAAGTTATCGTTTGTATTCGTTTAATTGGTTCGTGTATTATCGTTTGCTTTTGTTTTTCCTGTCGTCTTTTGCGATTATGTGTTGTTGTTTTGTTATTGCTATAATATAGAGTGTGTGTGCTAGCCCGCCTAAATGTTGCGCATTTTTGTATTTTTATTTTTTATGAATGAAATTTTTTTTGCATTATTTTTCTCGTCATTCAAGCAAATTTTCATGCTGAAACGAGTGCATAATATGGGATATGTGTATATTTTAATACATTCCCCATTAACATTTTTGGCCGAAAATTGTCAGAATTTATAACTTCAGTCTGCATAAGTTGCCAACTTCGTATTTAATATCTGACCGAAACGTACCGAGCATTTTATCAAGTGTTGACAAGAAATCTAAGCTGTACGAAGTTAGAGAAAGTCTTTACGTAATTTTAAAGAAAATTTTAAAATGTCGATTTGTTCTCGGACAAAAATCTTATAAAATATCAGATAATGATCCACCTTTTTCCTACGTTTAGTTGTCTTATAAAACTCTAATCGAATATCAGGGAAAACACCAACATTTCTTATGAAATTCTATACAAGACTCTATAGGCTTGCCAGATTTTTCTGATCGTAATCTAAATACAAAACAACTTTAGATACCCTAGTCTAAAATAAAGTTAATTCAAGTGAGAGGGTTTTGCATCGGTCAAATTAATTTCATTCATATATTTAAACCCAAAATCGTTGATGATTGTGCTGTAGCGACCTCCATTGACCGTGACTACGGCTTCATTTTTGAAGAAATTTGTTCGGATTATGCCAACTGACAGTAAACCGCACCGCAACGACCTCTGCATTTTACGGGATCTAACGAAGTCTCTACGGTCTGTTGTTTATTATCTCTCCATACGCAAAAATTTTGTTTATTACCAAATCCGTTCAGGGGTCATGGTCAAAATGCTTGTCATACAGGCAAATTCACTCGTGTACGTGTGCTGTACATAATATTTGCCGTCATATCTAAATCTTTTGATTTTCCGCCTAGCATCGTCGGTGTCACACATACAAATAAATACATTTTCACTTATACTACCATAGTCAAAAATTAAACTTTTGGTAAGTTCTTTCGGGGATAAAAAAACATTCATTTGACTCCTTTATAAAATTTGAGACTTTGTCTGCCATCAGAAATATGGGAGAAAATTGTTTACTGGGCTTAGATGTCAGATGTTTATATACATATACGTATAAATACATATGTAACTGTTTTTGTTGTTGGTTTTTGTATTTTTTTTTTATATGTATTTTCAGCCAATTTTCAGTGCATTTGCATTGACACATGTTCAAAGTTTAAAATTTCTCATACTTAAATAATGTACTCTACATGTGGTAAACAAAACTTGGATACATTTTTTATTTGCCAGTTACTTAACTGGCTAAAAAATTATACCTTTTTATTTCAAAATTAAACCGGAAATGAAAATTTTTTTATTGGTTGGTTGGTAATCGTGTCTAATTATAATTTCCTTTACTTCTTTTGAATAACTGCATAAGCTCTGCGTTAAAAATCTAACAAAAATTTTAAAAAGTTTATACACAGAAAAAATAGAAAATCGACTTTAACTATACAATTCGTTCAGACAATTAATTTTTTTTTTACTAATTTTGTCCCAGCAAAAGAATTGATCATATCAATGAACGGATTTGTATTTTCGTGTCATGCAACACAAATTTAGTTAATTAAAAAATTAACTGCATAAACCAAAAAATACACAACACATACACAAACATATAAATTTATGTATTTTGATTAAAAAATTAATTGCAGCAAACAAAAAATAATTGGAATAAATTAATGTACACCAATTAATTATTTAATTGAACAATTTTTGGCAAACATTTTTTCTGTGTACATCCAACCTGTCAGATTTAAGTATCTGATTATGTCTTCTAGAATAATTCTTAATATTTAACATTGGTAGAAGAAATGTGTGCTTTCCGTGATTTTAATTTTTAAGCGATTAAAGTGCTAGACTTTAAAATAAAAAAGACAAGACAGTCTAATTCTTTTCTGGTTATTGTCAACTACCACAATGCTTATCGCAGGAAACTGTCAGTCTACTGGCATGTTTTTCGATCGCCTTAAGACCAATATACACTAAAACAAGTCTTTAAACATCCTCCAAAATACGCAACAATGAATCCTTCATGTGTTCAGCTGTGTGTGTGCCATCAACTTTCATCTGTTTAAGGTTAAAATTAATAAAAAAATCCCTTTAGACATCAAACCAGTAACTTTTTTAAACAATAAGTTTTTAAGTATTAAAAGAACCAAAAGATTGGTTCTACTACAATTATAAGTGTAGAGTACTAAATTAAAATTTGACAAAATAACATTTACACGCACTCCTGAACATAGAAAAATGTTGTTAATGTAGTTCAGGAATACTTTGTTGTAAAATTATATTAAATAGTTTCAAGTTGCGAAATGATGGCGTAGTGGTTTAAAAATTTTCTAATTTTCACCTGAATTTATGTATTTTAATGTGAATTTGTATAAGTTCGATACCACCCAGTGGTAATAGTTAACTCATGTGGCCTCTTAATTTTTAACGAATACATTTAACTAATGATCCAAATTCAATCATTTTGTTTACCTTATGTAAAAAATAATATTACAATGAAAGAGTATTAAAAGAATTATTTCATTGAATCGAAAAATTTCGGTTAACAATCTGTACATTTTTAATTAATGAAATATTCAAAAATATTAGGAACAAATGAGGTTATTGTACCGAAATTCATTAAACTAAAGCGATAAGCTTTATGCACAAGCGTTTAAACAATCAAACTGTCTTTTGTTTGCACTATAAAAACCACAACACAGAAAAAACTTTTCATTAGTTTTTCATCGACTAAATATATTGTTTGAAAATTATTATAAATTAATTAGTGTGTTAATAGAATCAATTATTATTTTCATTGAACAAAAACAAAAAATATATATTTAATTCAATAAACATTTTAATTGTCCTAAAAATAAAATGTAATTAAGATTACAATAAAATAAATCGAAATATTATGTTTGGCTTTTACAATACAAGTGATTGAACGTGTAGTAGAATTTATACACTCAAAAATATTAATGTTTTATATGTACGAAAACTGTCGTACATTGTACGAAATCGTTTGTAATTTCGCATCACGAATCACGTACGAAAGGTAAGAAATCCTTTAGTAAAATACAAGATAACTTTTTATAATATACGAATAAATGAATAAGTATTTTGGTTATTTTATTGAACTGTTAATTGTTTTTTATCCAAATTTTGATATTTTAATCAGGCTAAAGTTCATTAAATTTAATTTTCATGAAATTCATTAGTGAAAACCTGGGTTCAATTCCTAGCTCTTTGAAGAATGAAAAATTATCAAAAAAATTTTAGTTCATTTCAAGTTGTAAAATTCCTTTCTTCATAAAAATAATTTAATGAAAATTAAATTCAATGAGCGAATAACAATTTGTGTATTTATCGAAATATTTTTCTATTTTCGTAAAACTTGATTCTAAGACTTTGGTGATTAGATTTACTTTTTAATTTTTTCTGTGAAGAAAGACCTAGAAAATCACATAAACCCAAAACTTGAAAATTAAAGCAAACCTGATGAAAAGCTGAAGAAGTAAAACAGTATATAAATGTTATGCTGCGCAGAAACAATTAAAAATTGGTTTCAATTACCAAATTCGTAGAATCAAGCAAACAATTTGTTGATTTTGCACTTATCATAAAATAATTATATTATTAAATAACAAAAAATCTTTATTGATTTTTTCGTTTAAAATAAAATAATTCAAACTTGTAGATTTGTTGTTGGGAATTGTCAAAACCTGCTCTTTATTTATCTAAATCAATTAACACATTATTTAAAACGGCAAAGTTTTTTGATCATTTTTTTAATTAAAATCAAAAATATCATTTATTGAAAAAAAAAATATTCACAATTTTTAATTTTTACAATATTTAGTAATCAATATAATCATTTTGGTAATAGGAGCAAAATCAACAAATTGTTTTCTTGATTCTATGAATTTGGTATGAATTAGACACAATTTTTAGTTTATTCTGTTTATTTTTAATTTTGATTAAAAAAATTGTCAAAAAACTGTGAGATTTGCAAACAATGTGTTTTGATTCAATTAAAAAATAATTAACAAAAAAACTATTTATTATTCAATTACCTCATGTAATTACAAATACACAAAAAAAAATTTTATTAATAATATTATCAAAAAACTGTGCGATTTGCGAACAATGTGTTAATTGATTCAAAACAAAAATAAAAGACAAAACAAAACTATACACAGAAAAAATTATCAGTTGTTTTTTATCAATTAAATACAATTATTTTCAAAGTATTTCAATTTAATAAGTGTAACAATTAAAGCAATTGTTTTTTTAGTTGAAAGGAAATTAAAAATCTAATTGTGATTTAATAAACATTTTAGTTGTCTTGAAATAAATTTTTTAATTAAATATTAATTAAATAAGAAAAGATCTTAATTGACTTTTTTCGTTTAAAATAAAATAATTTATTATTAATAAGATTTATTCATAACGTACTAAATTCGCAATTTTTAATTTTGATAAAAACGCTGAACTTTATTATTGCGATGTTGCGGTGTGCGATTTGCAAACAATGTGTTAATTGATTCAATTAGAATATAATTAACCAAAAAAACTGTATAATATTCACTAACCTCAGGTAATGAAAAATACACAAAAAAAAATTATTAATAATGTTGAATGAATTAAAATGTAATTGAATTTCAAAATAATTGATTTAGTTTTTTATGGCTAGAAATAACTCTATATAATTTTTTGATAATCGGTCAACATTTTACTATTAGTTCTATAAAAAGCACACTCATAGGAAACATTTCTATAACTGTGATAAATAACGATATTATGGTAAAATTTGTCCCAATTTAGTTTCATGAGATACACTAAAAGCCTTTTGTAATGATCGGTCGAGAATTTACCACAGGTCAAATATAAACCCGCGGTCCAAAGCGCTTCAGGCGTTTTAAAGTGCATTTATTACATTTTTATATTGAAATTTGGCCCACTTTAGTATTTTAATACAAGAATTCGCTACCAAATTTTGCGATGTTCGGTCTATAATTTACCAAAGGTCGAATATAAATAAAACTCCCTTCCGAAAATAATAGGACTAAAACATGCATATAATAAAATTTAATATTATTACCGTTTTTATTAAATTATTTTTTATCTGGAAGCTTTAGTCGCAATTTCTCATATATAAATATGTAAATAACGATATATGTAAATTTTTTTAACAATTTTTTTTACAAAGAGAAAAATTAACATTTATTGAATTAAAAATTATTTGTTTGATAAATTTAGCTCAGGTCTTGTAAATTGCCAACATAAATTTTCCAAGGTAAAATTATTTTATTTTAAAAGAAAAATATCAATTCACATTTTTTATATCCTCCACCACCACTAGTGGGTGGAGGGTATACTAAGTTTGTCATTTCACGTGACACTTTGTTATTATACATCTAAGACCCCATAAAGTATATATATATTCTGGCTCCTTGAGTAATTCTGAGACGATTTAGCCATATCCGTCTGTCCGTCACCCCGTCTGTTGAAAACATACTCACTTTCGAAAAATGCAAAAGAAAAAAACAAACAAACAAACTTAGTCTAAAATTACTTGTAGTTATCCTTAGCAGTTTGGGATTGAAAACCAGCAAAATCGGCTTAGTAGAATCAGAGATATGAATCAAAATGTGGAACCACCACCCTAAAAATCGATAATTTTGTTACAAAAACTAAATAAATGGTGGTAAAATGCACGGAATGATATACAATTTTGCACAAATTCGTAATGGTAAATTTCGTGAAGATTGGTCCATACTTGACCATAGGCCCCATATAAAGCCTACTCCCGGAAACAGTTTAGTACGCCTAAAACCATAATAAATAATGATATCATAGCAAACTTCGGTATGTAAGAGTTTTATAGGAGTATTAATCACACTGTGAAATTTCGTAAAAATTGGTCCATAATTTAAACTAGGCCCCATATAAGCCCTACTCGCAGAAAACAGCTTAGTACGTCTAAAACCGTTAAAAAATGCTATCATAATTAAATTCGGCACGTCACAGTTTTATATGACTAGAAATCACACAGTAAAATTTCGTGAAGATCGGTCCATAATTTACTCTGGGCCCCATATAAACTCTACTCTCGGAAAACAGTTTATTACGCCTAAAACTGTAATAAATAATGACATCATAATAACATTTAATACTTCACAGTTTTATAGGACTAGAAATCGCACTAATAAATTTCGTGATGGTCGGTCCATAATTTACTATAGGCCCCATATAAAGCCCACTTTGGGAAAATAATTAAATTAGCCAAAAAACGGAGCAGATATAGATATTGCGGTAAAAGTTGTCCAACTAAACTTCATATAGCCATAAAAAATGTAATACAATTTTGTGATATACCGTCCATAATTTACCTAAGATCCCATATTAAGCAGCCTTCTGAAATTCACTGTAAACGCTAAAGCTTATTTCACTGCAGTATTAAAATTTATTCTAATTTAGGTTTTTTAATACCAGAAATCAGTCTTCAGAATTTTGCCATGATTGGTCTATAATCTACCATGAGTCCAATATAAATTTCCCTTTTATATGATTTTAGTTAAAATTAACTTTTTTTGGTTTAAATAATCAAATTCCATGACGTTTACAATTTTATTGCAAAATATGAGAAATAACAATATAATTTTATTTAAAAATTTTTTTTATTGTATTGCTGGATCAATTATTGTTACTTTATGCTTTTGTCTTGCCACTTCTTAATCCATATCAATTAAAAAACGTTATTATATTTTTCGATCGATATATTTCGAACTAACAGTTCATATTCAGGATCTATTTTATATGATTAAAAAATGTTTTATTTTATTAATGTAATTTGGAATAAACATTTTTCAATCATATAAAATAGATCCTGAAGATGAACTGTTAGTTCGAAATATATCGATCGAAAAATATATAATTTATATAAAAAAGTGCATTCAAAGTGATAAAGTTAGTGGTAACGCAATAAACTTGCACTTCCATAGATGTGGTTCAATTTAAAAATGTCAATGCATTATTAATGCATTTGTCCCAGGTCTGAAATAGATGTAGACTACATCCGATGTTGAATATGAACCACACCTAAACGTCAAGTTTTTTTCTGCATTTCATTTGACATTTCAATTTGACTATCTCAATTTGAACCATGGAAAAGTACACAATCGAGCAACGCGTTAAAGTTTTCAGGCTTATTATGGAAACGGGCGTTCAAATCAAAATGCATATCGTAAAAATCATCTTCAGTGATGAGGCACATTTTTACCTTAGTGGATTCGTCAATAAGCAGAATTGCCGCATTTGGGCGAATGATAATCCAAGAGTGATTGTCGGAAAACCAATGCACCCACAAAGAGTGACTGTTTGTTGCGGTTTATGGGATGGCGGCATCAGCGGGACGTATTTTTACCAAAATGAGGCCGGTCCGGCAGTTACAGTGAATGGTGTTCGCTATCGTGAGATGATAACGAATTTTTTATGGCCCGAATTGGAAGATATGGATGTGGACGATATGTGGTTTTAACAGCACGGTGCCACTTGCCACTCAACTAACGAAACCGTGTTATCTCACGTGGTGGCGATGTCAATTGGCCGCCAAGATCATGTGATTTGACACCGTTGGACTTCTTTCTTTGGAGTTATTTGAAAAAAAAGGTGTTCGTCGATAAGCCAGCAATAATTCAAGAGCTAAATTAAGATAACTCGGCACATTAACGGCATAGAACCTGAATTATGCTTCAGCGTCAACGAAAATTTGGACCATCGGATGGAGGTGTGCCGCCGAAGTCGCGGCGGCCATTTGACCAATATTTTGTTCCATACATAATTGAACCATACCAATATTATCATAATTAAAAGAAATGACAATAATTTCCTAAATAATTTGTGTTTTATTCAAAATCAACATCGGCCCTTAAAATGTAAATACCCTTTATTAACACCAGCGTTAAGAAGCTACAAACAAGTATTACCAAAATAATTCAAATAAAAAATATTAATAAAATAAACAATAGAAAACGTTGAAAAATTTAAGAACATGTTTAATTTTATTTTCATAGATGCTAATGTGTAAGGTATTCATTTAATCGGGCTTTTGCTGTAATCGGTTAATCGCTCGATTACTTAACCGAGGTTTTGGGTTAATCGGTTAATTTTGTAATTGATCGGTTAACCGATTAATAAAGTTTTTTTTCATAAATTAAGTAATTTTAATACATAAAATTGCATAAACTATTTATTATTCGGAGTTTATTTTAAAAAAAAAAATCAATAACATAACAAACATAACAATTCTTGAAATAACTCGAGCAAACAAAAAAATAATTCATAAATATGTAATACATATATTTTTTAATTACTACGTATTATGTATTAATTACAAAATAAACTGTTAGAACATTTTATTAGTTATTTCAATAGTTTAAGGAGACCTTAAAAATAATTTTTTAGAAAAATGCTTAGGATTTTAAAGATTGATAAATCTTGACTTGGGAAAAATTCTTTTACTTATCGTTGATGTTGGAGAAATCGATCGCAATCCATAATACAGAATATTTAATTTCTCAGTACTTTTCCTGGATTTCTCTAAACGTATAAAATCTTCTATTATGCCATTCGAGTCCTGTTTTAATTTTTTTAAATTTTCAACTCTTCTAATTGTTTCGGTTAATTCTGTTCAAAGATTGATATGAGAAAATATGAGAAGAAACAAATAACTAAGCACATACATACATACATATGGGAAGTTCCAGCGAAAAGTCTCCTTTTTGTAATGTAACGCCAGAAGTAATTTAAATCGTTTAAAAACAAATTGTATATGTATAATTTACTTTTTTATATTTTCGTGTAAAGCGCAACTTGATCTAAATTAAGTTACAAAAGGGATAACTTTTGAACAACATGGTACTTAAATACAAGCTTATTTGCTTTCCGGCGTTACATTACAAAAAGTAGACTTTTCGTTGGAAATTCCCATATAGACCTAAAACGAGCAAAGATTTAAAAATGTTATAGCTTGGAAAATAAATCTTTACAAGTCCAAAGCTTATTAAAAGAGGTTTTATACATAAAGTCTGGCTCAATTCGCAGACTTATGCAATTTTTTTAAGGCAAGTCAAAATCAACTTCTGTTTTTTGTAACGTCACGCCGGCGCATATTTTTGCTTATATCTTCAAATCCTTAGGGTTGATTGTTGTAAATTTTTTCTGAATATCGTACTACTTTATTACTTTGTAATATAAAAAAAAACATTTTACAAATTTTACTTCTTCATTTAATTTTTTCACATTTTGACTTACAAATATCACATCACATCACAATGGAAATGCCCATATAAAAAGTGAAAGAAAAAGCTGTTGACAGCCAAGACCTATTTAAAATGAAGATCCCTTCTTTGTTTGTATGAAAAAATATTTTCTAAACGCATACCTTTTGCATATAAGACGAAACAAATAATTAAAAACACAAAAAAAATATGTTATAATACTACAAAAAATTAAAAATGTTGTTATGTCGGTTAATCAACTGCAATTAATCGGTTTAATCGTTAATCGAAAAAAGCCAGTTTTAAATTAACCGAGCAGTTAAACGGGTAGTAATTAATCGGCTAACTGGTAAATCTGCATCTGAACTTGAATCTGCAAAACTTAAATAAAAACGTAGTTTTAATGTATACAGAATTAGGCTAAGTTTCAAAAAGTCGGTTGCAAAGCAACATGCTTTATTTAATGCATTCTAATATTCAACCGTGTATAATTTTACAATGTGTTCCAACAAAGTAATCGATGCGTACAAAATAAGTTAACTATGCATAGTTAAGCATGATCATACATTTTTGATCATGTTAACCGGTTAACCGAATGAATACCCTACTAATGTGTCATTTATGTATTTATTTGAATATAATTGAACATAAGAAATTAAAATAGATTGCCGTGGTAATACGATTCTAGATGATGCCATGAAGGCCAAAACTTTGAACATATATTTTCTAAAATCAGTACAAGATTTGAAGCAACCAATTAATGAAAATCCAGCAGATAACTGTAATTCTCTTCGAACTTTACGTCGTTGTAATTAACTATTTTCGTTTAATGTTACAACTTCCAACGAAGTTGAAAATGCAATATTAAGTCTACCGTCTAATAAAAGCTGTGGACATGATAACATATCGCCTAACGTATTGAAAAATTGCAGTAGAATTAAGCTAGATTTACACGATTGAAATTTTCTTCAATGAAACTGTTGCAAACTTGCCAATGATACATTCAACAAATTCATTATATACTGAGAATTTTCCGTCTATTTTGCCAATATGTGGAACTTATAAGTTACAAACTCTCTTGTATGTATACAAATATCTCTATAGCATAGGCCATCATACAATACGTTTCGCTAGATATCAGAATTCATACAATACTCGCAATAGTCAACAATTAAGAGTGGCATTTTGCCGTACAGAAACGACTAAACAACGTATTGAATACTCTGGTAGTAAAGAATTTAACAACTTACCTCAATTTTTAAAAATATGTCCTACTCTTTCAAATTTCAAAAAATTGTTAAAAGAATTTTTAAAATAAAATATTCAAGATATGTTATAAAACTACTTCTTCTGATATACCCTTGTTTGTTTATACGCATGTAATTTCCTTTTTGTACTTAAATTAATTTAAAAAAAACCACAATATTAATATTTTTAAAAAAAATTTTTTTTTTTCTCCTCTTATTTTTATATTATTAACTACATTATTGTAACTTACTTATGCTAAGAGTTCTAGCTACCTTTTATATGTATAAATTGTAATATTACTAAGGAAAATAACTAATGTGAATTAAGTTTTGCCAACTAGCCTCTACAATGACAACTGGCGCTGAGGCACAACTTTTTCATTTTGCACACCTTTGTAATTGAATTTAAATTAAATACAAATAAAAAAAAAATAATTCATACTCCCGAATTCTTTTGGGGTAGAATTTTATTTTTATTGTTCCCGTACTTTTGTACATTTTTGTCTATTAGTGAGAGAAAGTTTTGTTAACTGCCATTTTACCAAACTTTAACCAAAAAGTAGGGGATCGCACCTATTAGTGGTATTTAAATATTAATGTAAAACATAATGCAAAAAATAGTGCATTAAAAGTGATACAAGTTCGTGGTCATGCCAAAATTTTGCACTAAAATACTTTTTGATCAATTTAAAGGGAATAACAATGTAGTGCAAATCGGTCAGGTCTGATCTATAAAACGATTAGAAAGTGGGGGTTTTTATCGGACCTATGGTTAATTCAGGAACTACTAGCACAAAACTTTGCCGTGACATAAAAGCTATTATAAAAGTTATCCCCGACCAATTTTATATCAATACCAACCAATTTATAGGGAAGTTATGGAACTAAAAACTACTTTTTGGAGGGGTATGGTAGCTATGGCCAAATATAGACCGATTTCACAAGAATTCAGAAGATGGGACAGGCTGCAATAAGATTTTATCTACATATATGCAAACATAATAAGATGGTTTTTGGGAACAAAGACTACACTACCGCAATAAGTTTGTATGGGGCCCATGTAAAATTATGAACCGTTTCTCACTATTTTAAATAGGCTTGGTCGTTATGACAATTAAAACGTTGGTAATAAATTTTAATATATTATCTTCAAAACCGTTGTTGGCGCACACTGTTAACATTGACTGCCAGATGGACGGACATCTTCAGATCGACTAAAAAGTGATTCTGAGTCGATAGGCATACTAAAATTTGGGGGTAGTACAAATACTTTTAGCCCAAACTCATTACACCCCCTTCAATACGGAGACGTGGGTATAACAAGTTAATTCACTTGCTTGTAACTTTAACATTTAATTTGTTGGCATATTAGTAGTAGAAACGTTGGCAGTTGTTGCCATGAATAAAATTTTTCTCGAAAATCGTACGTTACTTAAAAAATTGGTCCAAATTTTGTCGCCCTGTGTGTGATAAAAACTTAAATCTGCAAAACTTAAATTATTTATACAAAATTAGGCTGATTTCCAAAACGTCGGTTGCAAAGCAACTTGCTTTATTAAAGGCTTTCTACAATGCAACCGTGTATAATTTAACAATGTGCTCCAAAAAAGTAATCGATGCGTACAAAATAAGTTAACTGTACATAGTTAAGCATGATCATACATTTTTGACCATGACATTTTTTAAATAATGCCTTATTACACAGCCTTATAGTGCACTTAAAACACTACAGTGGGGTACAACCACAAAATAATTTGCGGTTGACTGTTGACTGACGAAAATTAATGGCCATTGAGCACGCGAAAATTTGAGCATAACTGTCATTCATGTTCCATAGTGTGTACTCGGCTTTACACTTAACCACCTACTCTTAGAACAAATATCGCAAACTGAACTTATAGTTTAAATATTTTTAAATAACTGTCCACGTAATCAGCAGAAAATATTTCAGGCAAAGGCAATTTATCCGCACATTCTCTGAAAGCAAACGTACTCGTTCTTCTTAAACCAACAATAATAAAATGTATGCAATTTGCAGATGCACAAAACAAATTTATTCCATTTCACAATTTGACACTGACACTTTGGCGAGTTATTTTGTTTTCGATTTTGCACTTGTTTTACGTACATGTTCTAACCTACTGAACTCAATGTCTGATCACCAAAGTACGTGGTTTCACATTACAAACATAATATTTTTTTTATACTTACATAAATATGTACATAAATTAGATTTGTTTTTTTTTATTTATCTGAAAAATTATGCTTAAACATAGCAAACGGTTACATGGCTCTTGAATTTGCGTATTTTCCAGGAAATTGTTTTTAAATGCCCTTTTTGAAAAATAAAATCCTTTTATTTGTTTTACAGATAAGGTAAGAGAAAAAAATGCAACTGTGTTGACATATCGGCATTTGAGTTTTAGAAATGTAAATGTTTCACCTACCGTTCTTTTGAGGAAGAATTTTACATTTCTAAGGGTATTCAGTTCAGTTCAGGAAAGATGGAAAATGCATCTATTTTTTTACAACAAGTAGAAGGAAAACTTTTAGACTAAAAGTTGGAACTTAAACAACCTTTAACCAAGTGGGAAAAAAATGAGATTGGAAAATTACAACATTGAAATTTTTAAAGCGTTGGCAATTCGTAAACTTCAAACTGAATGTGGTTGCCACTAGAGATGAGCGATATTTCTGTACCTGTGATTTAATCACTGTTACTTAAAAATCACGAATCACAGTTGTGACTAAATTTGTCAAGTAACAGGTATTTGCTAAGCCGTTCTTTTTATGATATTTCATTGTTTGTGTGGGTAATAACGTTTTTTGAATGCAATGGCGAATAATGTTGCTGTCCTTTCATTCTCTCTTCTATCTTATCAGCAGGGCTTGGATTTTAATGCAAATGCATATTTGCAGTCGGTAATCCAAAATCAATTTTGATCAGTTATTTTTCCATATCAAAGGATTTGCAGGAAAATGTCATCGATTTGTTTTTGCATATTTTGTTATAAAGGCATATATTTGCATATTTTGTTCTAAGTGCATATAATTTGCATTTTTTATTTTTGTGTTGCATTTTAAATATTTTAAAAGAAATTTAAATCAAATAATTAATATTTAATACTTTATAAATAGAAATATCTGACAAAATTAGAAACAACTTGAATCTGTATGCAAAAAAAATATAGGATTTCATGAAATAGAAAAAAAGTTGTGAGCTTATTTGATTTAAATTATGCAAATAAAATTAAAAATGAATATTTTCCCATGAAACTGGCATCCTTCTTATATGCTCCCTTGCCTTCCGTTGACGTTTTGAGCGTACATTTTCAATGTATAAAAACTTTGCGTCCGAATAGGCGGAGGAGTTATGTTTTTGGAACTTTGGAGAAACTTTTACTTGTTTATACTAATCGAAATTTAAATTAAATCTAATTACCTATTTTAAAAAGAATTAACAAGTTGTTGAAGTTTGTTTTTGGTTTATTTTATATTACTTTTGTGTATATATTTTAGGGAGATCGAACGATTATTATTCGACCGGTTTTAACCGGTTATTTTAGCTTTGCCCAAGTCGGTTATTTTAAAATGCCAATTTTTCGAACATCGAATAAACCGGTTATTTTGGTATAATAAAACGGTTATTTTAGTACTGTGTAATTTATATACATTTTCCTTACTCTTGTTGTAGATGTACCCGTAATTTAAGTATTTTCTAATTGAATATTGGCCAAACTTAAGCTTTTTATGAAGAATGTCAAAACAAAATGTAACAAAGGTCAAAAAACATTATGAACACTGTAAATACAAATCGCTTATAAAAACGTGTGTTCTTGTAGAAAAAAAAACCAAAAACTATTTAAAATACTACAAAAACGTGTGCAGTTAAAAAGTTAATAGTAATTTGTGCACGAGTATTTTAAATATTAAATATATTTTTATATAAAGGTTATCTCTAGATATTGTTCGAACGCGATTAAAAAGACAAAAATGATAACTTACAAAGGTTCTTCCATGTCATGCTTGACATTAATGTGATCCAAATGAAACTTAACTCTGTTCGTAGTTCTAAGGAGACGACAAATAATACTTTACTAAAATACGCTGCAAAAAATGAATCATTGGGTGAAATATTAGCCCGTTGTGTTGCCGAGGACGAAATGCCCGTTAAGGCACTAAAAAATCTTAAGTAGTTTTAGCATCTCTTCATGCTGAAAACTACAACATTCCGGCGGAATCAGCGATATGGGGAAAATTTCTACCAGTTTTATTTATTAAAACATCAAGAACTAAAAAACAAAATTGAAGAAATCAAACAATGTCATGGAATGTTTTAAATTGTAGTCGACGAATTGACAAATATTTTACACAAAAAGAATGTTCAGTTCACTATTCGTTTCTTTTATGTTAAAACAAAATAATTTGAAATAGATAATCCTGGCTAAGAGGTTTTGTTTGCAACTTTTGAAAAATATGGTTGATTTATATAGACATGCTTAACCACCAACAAATTAAAACTCATTCAAAATAAATTTGGGAGAATATTTCAAATAATAACTTTATTAAATTCCTATAATTTATTTGCTTTTATAAAACGTTTGTCTAGATCAAATATCATTCAATAGTTTCTAAATTACATTAAACAAATATCTTTTTACAAATAAAGTTTAGTAAATCAATAAAAAATTGTTGAAAATTAAGTTAAAGTTTAATCAATTTACTGGTCCCACTCTTCTTAGATTTTGTCATCAAATATTTGTTTGGTCTGATCTAAGTCATATCTACATATCGTCGGTCACAGGTTGACAACTCTTAACATGTTTTTTTGAACTTTTCAGGATACAAAAAAAACGTTATTACTCCGTTACTAAACCGTGTTGGAAGTAAATAAAAAAAACCAAAATTAGTAGGAGATATTTATTGTAAGATGGTGTAAAGAAAACAAAGGTATTGAAATAATTTCAGATTAAAAAAAAATTAAAATAAATAATACCCCGATTCGATTTTTTTGCGAGTTAAGAGTTGTCAACCTGTGACCGACGATATGTATTTTGTTGGTTCCTTACCTTTGCAAATTGTTTTGTTTTTATTCAAATTAACGTTTTACTTTAAGAACTTATTTGATTTTTGTGTTTTTTAGAATTTGAATTAAAACCGGTTAACCGGTTATTTAAAAATTGCTTAACCGAAAAACGGGTTTTTTAAAATAGCAACTATTCGTAATATTCAAAAACCGGTTATTGAAAAAAGTCGAATAATCGATCTCCCTAATATATTTTAATATACATATATGTATGCATGTTTACGTAGTTACCTGAATTATTATTTTTGTTATTAATAAATATATTTTAAACAAATAACTTTATATGTTTTTTCAAATATTTTTTAGTGCATATTTTTCTTATTTTAAATGCATATTTTCCATTTTATAGTGCATGTTATAAGCGCATATTTTTGATTTTTAAGTGCATGAAAATCCAAGCCCTGCTTATAAGTATTATTTTTAAAGCCAATATTTATTTGTTCAAGTATTATGTTTTATATTTTAAAGCTGTTTACTTGCATATTTAAACAGCTTACAATTTGTTGTTGTTTCTTTGCAAAGTACTTGCAAAACGTCATGCGTAAGCTCGGGCATTGTACATGTAGTTTAGACGCACTTGATATAAAAGAACTATAAACTGACAAACCGTGATCAAAATCACAGTTTTAAGGAGCAGTGATTGTTAAATCACGTTCACTACACACTATGTTTTTAAAAATCACGGGATCGCTCATCTCTAGTTGCCACTCTAATAAATATTTTGTTATTTTTCACAAAAAGCACTAAAATTTACATTTTTTTTTAAGAGAATCAACTATGATTCTTTATTCTAGTTCACACACTTCAAGTTTTAGTCTTGAGATTTTAGACGAGAGGGGAATGCGGTTTATTTTCCTCTCTCCCCTAAAAACTCAAAACTTGATTACTTAGACTTGAAAAGTGTAAACGTGCACTTTGAAATACATTTTAATTACACAAAATTTTAATTTTTTATTAAACGTCGTTTTTCAAAAAAAAACGTTAATGAGAATTCAATACCAAAAAATATTTAAAAAAAAAAACGTTAAAACAAACGAGTAAGAAAAGTTATATAAAAACCGCTCTTTAAATATAAATAATTCAACTTTGTTGCACGTCCGTTGGAAACTTTGGCTCTTAAAGTTCTCCAGATATAAAATAAAAAAATAACAGCAACAAGGGGTAAAATTAGAGGCAGTCTGTGTTTTTTTTTCGCAGCCATTTCTGGACCGATCAGGCGGAATTTCAATAGCAAATAATTCCGGACTATATGTGACATAAATATGTATATAACTACCAAGTCCCCATCATATCAAGGGTCTTCGCAAAACCCATTTCAACGGATGGACAGACAGACAGACGGACATCGTTTAATCAATTTCGCTACTTATAAGGACCCAGAATATATATACTTTATAGGGTCTAACATCAATATTGTATAAATTACAAACTTATATATAATAACAAACGGGTGAAAAAAATGGACAGATGCAGAAGTTGTTAAGTTCTTGGATTTTTGTCTGATACTAGAAATTTCGAGGTTAATTTTAAAAATTAAATTTCAAGGGAAAATAAGAAATCCTTCTTTACTTTAGAAACCCACAGCACAGATATATTATATACATTTGATTGACAGGTTGTTTTACATCTTTTTTGACACGTCAAATGTGTATAACTTCAAATTGTAATAAAGACCGCTCACTTCAACATGAGTGTAATTTTCCACTTTTCCTTTTTTACAATCAAAAAAATCAGAACTGAATACTCTTTCTCTTTCATTTCTTAAGGTTTCAATCAGAGAGAAACGACTGGAGTAGAAACTCTGTCAAAAAAGTAAAAAAGTATCTTAAAGTTCCGTACCACAACAAAATATACGCCTTTCATGCTTACACAATGACAGAATAATATTTTTTTTTTTGTCTTTTTCACTTGAGTCAAATGGAGTATCAATTTTAACCAGAGGTTGGCATAAGCAAACAAGTATGTGAAATATTGAGGGAATAGAACTATTGCAATAATGCTTTATCAATTTAAATTTGACTTAAAAAAAACACATTCGAAAAATTTTTTTAAATTTTATTGTTTTAAATGTTCACAGTTTTTTTTATTTAAATAAAAACATTAAAATATTAAAGTAAAAACAATAAAAAATTGCAGTTGTTTTTATTTGATAAGTACTATATATTATAACACTATACTTAACTTTAAGGTCACTATTTTTTATTAAATTAATTAATATTCCAATTAGTATTGTGGTTATTTTATTGAACTGTTTAAGGTTTCAATCCAACGTTTTAATATTTTATTCAGGCTAAAGATCATTAAATTTAATTTTCATTAAATTATTTTTATGAAAAAAGGAATTTTAACAACATAAAATGAATTAAAATTTGTTGATAATTTTTCATTCTTGACTGAGCTGCGAATTGAACCCAGGTTATCACGGACAGGTTGCCCTGACATGTTTCAATTGTAATCACACAAACTTCTCAAAGGGTTCTGCCGTCTTAACACTCACCACCATCGAAGGCAGCCAATAGCCAAACATCAATCTTTCAGGCTCGGCAAGTTTCTTGCGCAAGTCTCTTTCGCAACTCTTGGTTTGTTAAGGGAAAAAAATTTAGTGCAGACTTTGTTGTATTCGGCAAGTGACTTGCGCTACTAGCTTGCCGAGTCTAAAAGGGGTCTCATAAATGTTGGTATTAACATAAAAATTGGCGATAATAACTTTAACGATAGCTACTATAACTACTATAAAAAATTGTTTTAATAACTATGGTGTAGGATATCACATAGTTGGGCTTGCTCGACTATACTTTCTTAATGGTTTTTTATATTTTTTTATAGTCAATTCAATATTTTGCTCAGTTGCTGCAACGTCTTCGAAATAAATGTGTGTCTTAAGTTTTTAACTTGGCCGCACCACTAAGAGAAAATAAAGACACATGCTCCTCAAACGGAAAGGTATACAAGTTATAAGGATAAACTTTATTCACAATATAAAGAAAAACGTGCTGAACAATTCGGCATCAGTAACTCCAAAATTTTTTGAGTTTTGACGACGTTGCAGCAAATGAGCGATATGTTATTAATAAGGGCGGCATATCAAAGTATGCATAGGAAGGGAGCAGGCTTAATTCCGCCACTGGTACTACGTAAAGCAGCTTCGAAACCACTTTTAATCGTATAAAACGCTTAAACAAATTTCACTTCTGTATTTAAATTTCGTCTAATTTAGGTTTTTGAATGCCAGAAATCAGTCTTCCGAATTTTGTTATGATTGAGCCATAATTAAGCATAATTCGATATAAATTCGCCATCTGAAAATCATTTAAGAGTGGCTAAATCTGTTACGTGATATTTTATTCAAGTTAGTTCAAATTAAGTTTTATATGACTAGAAATAAAAGCTTAACATCCCTATGCAAAAAAACAAAACTTAAAGTTCACATTAGTTAACCAATACATTAAGCCCAACAGAGGTGTATGAACTTTTTTTGCATAAGACGGCAAATCTTTCTGATGATCGGCGAATAACTTAACGAATGTTAACCGCAAACAATTATAAAATTGACGAGAGTTTTTATATAGAGGCCACTCTTGAAATATTGTTACTGTCGGTGGAGGGTGCCAGAATAAGGCACTGTAACATATTTTTAATATGATTTTGTTTTTAGTTTTTTATTTTTTTTTTTTTATTACAACTAATAAAAATACTAATTTAAAAATACATACTAATTTAAAAATACTAATTTAATTACAAATGCAAATACATATCATGAATAAATCAAGTAAATAATAAATAGCAGTTAATTGTTATTAGTATTTATGCAATAAATCCTTAATTACGAATTATAAACGAATAAATATGTATATTAAATTACAATAATATACTTTGACAAAAGTAATAAAAAAAAGTTCTTTAAATGATTGGTTTTAATTTCAACAACATATTCGACACAGTTATGCAAACAATTAAGAAAGTTTGATGAGCTTAGACCAGCCATAAGATACCCTACACCTTTGAAATTTCCCGTCATCATTTTTCGGAAATCGCAAAACGGATTTTTCCTACAATACTCCGAAGTTTTTCCCGGAATAGTACTGTAGATCCAAGAATAGTACCAACGATGTATATGTTTGTTTTAAACAGTTTTTACCGAACAGAAGTGTAACTTTTTCGCTCAGCGGTAGTAACACGGATAAGAACTATTGGTTATTATAAAATAAATAAAACATTGTTAGTCTGCTTAACGAATGATTTTCAAGCGGGGTCTTGGTCTTCCCTGTCTGCGCTTTCTGTGGTAGTTGTCATCCAACGCCTTTTTGGCTGGAGACTTTTCATTCATTCAACCGACATGCCCAGCCAGCGCAATGGTTGTATTTTGATGCGCTTAACTACGCTCATGTCGGGTTAAGCTCATAGAGTGCACGGTTCGTTCGACGCTTATACTCCTCGTCAACACAGAACGGGCAATAAATTCTGCGAAGGATCTTTCTCTCAAAAACACCAAAAAATTAAATGTTACAGCGCCATAAAGGAGCACAGGTAAAATAAGCGTGTTGTATAATGTTATTTTAGTTCTACGAGAGAGAGCTCCGTTCTCAAACTGTCTGCTTAACCCAAAGTAGCATCTAAGTATTTTTCAGTACGATCCTTCGCCCTATTTCGATGCTGACATCATTATAACTATTGAGGTAAATAAACTCTACTACTTTCTCGACGTTGCGATTGCAGGCCTTCATGATGTCACCCTTCCGCCGTCGCGACGTTTACCTAGCAGCTGCAAGCATAAGTTTGATCTTGTCCTCTATCACCATCAGACTCATCTTCGCCGATTCCTTTTCGATTCTGGAAAAGCACCAGTTACATCTCGCTTCATCTTTCCGACGATGTAAATATCGGCCGCATATGCGAGGAGGATGTGGTCTTTGGTGTTCGCTGTACCTGTGTTAGTAACAGCCGCTTTTTCCAATATTTTCTCAAATCAGTATGTTGAACAAGTTACACGATAAACTGTCACCCTGTCGAAGACCTCTTGCAGTGGTGAATGGTTCGGAAAGATCGCCTCCTATTTCTACTGAGGATCTAGTGGCACTCAGTGTCATTCTATAAAGTTTTGATGGCTTGATTTTATGTCGACGTAATCGACATTTACATTTTGAAAATTTTTAAAGATGAAGGGGTTTTCGTTTTATAAGTTGATCTTTATTTTTTACACTAAGAGCCAATTTCACCAATTTATTTATATATCAATTTATGTTTAAAATTCTTTTTTCATGTCAACTAATAACTTGACCCCAGTGGTATCTACCAGGTCATAATTTTATAAGGGAACTTATTTTTGCTAAGTAAATATATTTTGTGAATTTCAAGCAAAGCATAGCATTAATAAATAAAAAGTGAAGTTGCCCCGTTAAGCATTTTAGGTGACGATATATAGATTTATAAATGGCTGGCTGGCTGTCCATGTAACCTTGTGCGCAATGTGCAGGTCGCAA
The DNA here is from genome assembly GCA_943735925.1 of Pollenia amentaria. Lineage (NCBI taxonomy): Eukaryota > Metazoa > Arthropoda > Insecta > Diptera > Polleniidae > Pollenia > Pollenia amentaria. The sequence goes on along the minus strand of OX031007.1, from coordinate 195,270,935 downwards.
TTTTGAAGATTATTTGATGAAATTTGGTACATAATTTCTAATTGGATCAATCCTATTGGGAATGGGGCAAATCGGTACATAATTGCATATAGCCCACATATCAGCTGCTTTCCGGAATACGGTCTTTGTGCCCACGGTCAACACAGTTTTAATGTATTTTTAAAAATATGGTCACAAGGGAAGATAAGGGGCAATTTCTGCCCATCCGAAACTATCGCAAAGATTTTAATAAAATTTAAGACATAGATAATTCTCTATTCATATAGACACATCAGCTTTGCATTTTTCAAAACTAGGTACCAAAGAGGTACACTTGCCAAAATTTGTTCTTATATACGGTGCACAGTGGCTGAAAATCGTTTTTCATTGGCTAAAATTCTGTAACTTTTAAACCGAAGGAGATATTTTAGTTTTTTTAATCGACAGACAGATTCTTAAACTTTTCTCCACTTTCAATTTCATTAAAATCGGTTGAGTAGTTATTGGGGAATTTAAGAGCAAAGTGGAACTTAAGATTTTTTTAACTTTAGCGGGAAATATGGTTTTTTTCAATTATTTAAAAATGTCATATTTGGATTTAAATAATAATCATTAAGTTTTTTTGTAATAATTGGACACTCAAAAAAATTTAATGTTTACACTAAAAAAAAAATTTTAACATAAAAAAAATAGTAAAATCAACTGGAAATTTTGCTATCTATTATTACTGAAAAATTAACAATTTTTTGCTGGCAAATTTGTTTGCACTTGAAAAAAACTTTAGAAATATTATCTTAAATCTTGCTAATACTACAGAAGAATCTATTATTTTTTGCTATAAAATTTGATAATATTAGCAAAATAAATCCGCTGAATTCTGATTTTTTTTAAATTTTAATACTAAAATATCGGTACTTATTTTTTGAATATTTCTTATTTATTAAAACATTTCATACATATGAGGCTAAGAAACCTTTTAAAAATAAAAGCAGCAATAGATTTAATAGCTTTTGTAACAATGTGAGGTTGTGTTTATTATTATTTTTTACTAATACAATGTCTGTCTTAGATCTAATGAATTATAATTATTGTTCATTTAACTAAAAGATTGATTGCAAATACTCCACATTCTGTTCTGAATGAAATTTTGAACAGAAATTTTTTAGTAGTTTTTTGACTTCTTCATCTAAATCCCGATGTTCCACTTTCAATTGACTTCGAATACTGGAGATGAACGGATCTGACGTTGCCAATAATATATTAAATAGATCTTCATTTGTGGAATTTCGTGAAAATTTTCTAGTATTGTGCTCACTATAAATTCTGTAATCCTTATTCCGTTTTTCCTAAACTTCCTCTGATAAATCTCCAAGTGGCACCAACTGATATTTAATGACATCTTCTCCATGATAAAGGATTTTGTGAACTGTAGCAGACATATTTTTGCAGTTTCCATAGCAAAATCTGCAAATTTTCTAGAGTCAATTTCTTCATTGCACGCAAGTACTTCTAGGATTATTTTAAATCTAAAAATGAGGTCAAAATCAACACCTGTTATTCAGATGCTGTTTCTGGATCTGAAAAGAATCTTCTTGTGATATTCCCATCCTTTGTATAGCCTGAACCTTGTTTTGGCTGATCTATAATCAACCCAAATTTGCGATATTCATCTTGAACATGTTTTATGTTTGAACTTCTTAACTCCTTGTTGGTTTCATTTTTTCTTATTGATCCTGAAGATCCAAAATCCAAATCATAGCTGATTTTTAGTATGTGTTTCACAAGTCGTATTCTTACATGTAGCGGTGATAATCCAAATTCATATGCATCATGTAACGTCATTGATTTCTAACAACACAACCTTTGGGTTCTTATCAATGAGTTACTAATTTCCTTACTAATTTGAATACTTGCTTGGGTCTAGATGTCCAACCCATTTTATCCCACCCCTTTGGAATTTAAATACCACCATGATTATATTTAAACAAAATTTGAAAATATAATCCCAAAAATATCCCAATTTTACTGCAATTTTATTCCATCTATACCTTATCACTTCACAACCCGATTTAAATAATTTAATGTGCCATCTTTCGTATGTTCATTTTCAAACAATAGTTATTTCATTTATTAAAATTTTCATAGAAAAGAAAAAATAAAAATATTAAGATTTACAAACAATATTTCAGACCTGAGTCCATGCAATATTAATAATCTGAATAATCTAAAAGTTAGTTAATGTTTTTTTTTATTTATTTATAACCAGGAAAAATGCAATAGAAAAAAACAACAAATTCAAAAACATAGAATTAAATAACAAGAACTTACAATCTGTTATCCCACGATGATATGTACATATCAGCATTTCAAACACATTATTAAAATTTTAAACAACTGATTATATGATTAGGTAATACAAGAAAAAGAAATTAAGCACAGGAAAACACAAAATAACTCGTTTTAAAAATATTAAGGACAAAAGAAAAAAAAAACATTAATAAATAATTTTAATAATTAACAACACATAAGTTATTAAAAAACACAGTTAATTATTAAAAGAAAAGCAAAATTTAATCAACAATTTAAGACAACATTAAGTTAAATTACGTTCATCCATAAAACAAAAATCACAAGAACACAGCAATTCATCAGCAGGTCACAAACCCTTAAGCACTAGCATGTATTGACTTATTTGGTTTCAAAATTGTATTCCTCTTTAGCATTTAATATATTTCGCATGTTTCATTTGTCACTGTTTTATTTGATATTGGCTTTAAATTTGTTTTGGTATTCAATATAGTCTTTTATGTTATATTACCCTTTTTATCGTAAGGATTTCCACATTACTAATTTTTATCTATTTTTCCCCTTTTTCCTTTATTTTCATATGTATCACAAGTTATCCTTTTAATCTTGTATTCTTTCCAATATCATATCATTTTTAATTTAATATCTTTTCACCTTCGAATCTTTTTAATCTTTTATCCTTTCAAAGACATCTTTTATTCGTATTTCATTTATTAGTTTATTTCTATTTCATAAAATATTTTATTTCTTTTCCCTTTAATTTCCATTCAACCAAACTATCAACCACAATAATTCAAATTATAATAATTTTCCTTATATTTCTTATTTTCCTTACAAACTGTTCACTTCAAAATCAAAATCTAGACTCCCCAAACTCTTCTCCTAGTCACAAATAAAAACCCCAAAATTTAATTTCCAAAAGAATTGCCTACCTGATTAAATTTTATTTTCCTAAACAAGGAAAACCCGAAATTTTTATATAAAAAAAAATATTAAAACAATATATCCATGCAAAATAGTTTCCAAATAAATTTCCAAAACCAAAGGCAACTAAATTAAAAAAACTAACGAATTCAAATTCAAATCAAGTACAAAAATAAACAGGTAGAAAGTACTGAACCAACCGGAACAATCATTATTATCTAATGATTTTATCGGGACTTGGTTTAATTGGCTTGATGTTGCATGGCATATAATGCATCTGGATGCGGCCTCCGTATAAGTCAAAGCCTGGCCTACTTTTCCATCTATCATTGGTAGCACTAATTGGTAGCTAACTTCAATTTACTGCCCATCTTAATCTAATTTTAATGGCTGTAGTGTTACAATTTTGGCCTTGACATCACTAACTTCTTTGTTAATGGCATCATGAGTTTCTTGTTTGAATTCAAATTTGATAGGCCTGCAGTATTTCGTAGAAGATGGTGTCTCATTTTTCCAAATATCCTTTGTTTGCGCTGTACTAGTCGAAGCCTCTGAATCTTCCAAATTCTTTTTTAATCGCAATGGTACAAATGATACCATGAACAAATCTGAGTCCGAAATATTTTCACATACTACTTGCTTTTATTGTTTTTGTCCGGAAGAACCATCACATCCCCATTTAAAAAAAAGAATTAACTTTGTGTTTCCATATTTCTTTGACTCATTTCCTTTTATTCACTATATCATAAAATTTTTTTTGAAGGCACATGATTTCTGTTACTTCTGCGAACATTTTTGCGGAATAAAAAAAAAAATTGTAAAAAAAAAATTTCAAACAAAAAAAAATTTGTTGGAGTAATTTCATTAAAATTAAAAAAGTGTTAAACAGACGGGTCCAAACGGGTACAATAGTATATACAGGGTTAAAGACAACACTTTCCCCCAGTTGTTTTACCTTCTTAAACCCTTTTGATTTGAAAAGCTAGCAGGTCCTTATCGATTATAGTTTTTGAGCAATGATAATTTCTTTCGGATTAAATATAAGAAAAAAATCACTTTTTTCTGAATTTAAAAATAAAGTTGTGTTTAACAACATGGCACGACCACAATTACCAATATTTTGACCTAATTTTTGGCTACCTTAGTTTTAATATGTTTACTATTAAATAAAAAGAAAATTTTGGAAATCGGTGACAAACAAAAATTGGACTTTTGGCCAATGAAATAAAATTTTCAGCCACTGTGCGGTGGTGTAGGGTGTCATATGGTCGGGCTTGACCGACTATACTTTCTTACTTGCTATGAATACAGCAGTTAATCTTTCAGTCAAAAACGTGAAAGCAGATTAACGTAAAATTAATTTTTTTATATGATTAACTTATCTAACTATTAATCCTGGTTTAATCTTTAAGCAAAACACTCACTCTTAGTTTAACATTAAAGTTAAATGCGCCAAACCTTTTAACTTTTCTAACATTTTTAAAAAAGTTTTGCGAGAATAAGCGATTTTCGTTAAAGGAATCTATATGAAAGCTATTGTCAGTTCAAGAACAAAAACGGACCAAAAAGTTCCCTCATAGATCCGTATCCACTCAGGACATTGCATGTTGAATTTTGTGCTTGTAGGTAAAATATTAACGATAGTGAATAAAGTATCAGTTGAAGAACCAAGAAGCTAAAGAAAAAAATCACTTTCTCGTATTTCCCCTTTGTGGTACTTTTTTTCTCCCCATTGAACTATTAACCATATTGAAGTGGGAGCCCATTATTTAATACGTGAATGTCAATGAATGGAGAAAAATGTTTTGTAAAAAAGGTACCAAAAATAGTTACGATTTCCACCCGTTCTAAGCGTTCGAATTTCGAAAAAGTACCAAATTTGTATTTGTATTTTTTAAATAAGTTTTGAATGTAATTTAACCTTTGTTTCTATATTAAAGATAGATCGGGTGATAAAAAATAGTACCAAAATACATTTACTCCCTAAAATGGTCGAATTTCAAAAAAGTAACAGACACCCCTCCGCTTATGTTTCTAAACAACGGTAAGTATTACATTTATCTCTTTTAGTTTTGGGGATAGAAGGTTTCCGAAATTACTTTTACCCTTTTTTACCCCTTAAACGTTCGAATTTCCAAAAATCCGGTACTAGTGGATCAACTTGGGGAGCGACCAATCTCCGGTCCGAATTTCAAGTTTTTAGCTTCAGGCGTTTAGGCTGCACGATGATAAATCAGTCAGTCAGTAAAGTTATAATTTTATATACATATACAGATTTTTAATATTTGGCAGACATGTTGGGTATTTGTCAAAGTTTTTGTGGCGTCTAGTGCTAAATGTAAACATTTCAGTGAAAACTATGCGGAGTGGAGAAGTTTCAGCATTTACATAATTTTCAGCTGTTAATTTAAATTTTTTTAAGCAGCATTGTTTGGCCCAAATCGGCTGGTTTTTTAAACCACCCTTCACATAGCGTTTACATTTGGCCAGTACTGGCAAGACAGTAAGAAAATACATATTAGTTGCCAAAAACAGTACTAACTGTCTTCGTGACGTAGGCGTCCGGAAAGTAGTTAAGACAATTCACTTTTAAAAAAAAATTCTGGCGTGAATGTCGCAGTGCAAGGTCCAGCTAAACTTGTTTTATATGAACTTAAAAAATTAAAAATTGCATTTAACAACTATTTCGAGTTAAAATAGATAACACTTAATTAAAACATAAAAAATCAAAGCATAATTTATTAATTTTCTTTTAATTGATGATTTTTTTTTTTTTACTTTTGCGAACAAAACTTTAAATTACTGTCAGCAACTGTCAAATCACTGTCCAGTTTTACTGTCTGCAAAATTTGCAAGACAGTAGACCAGACAGTTGGAAAAGTGTACATGTATTAGTGAAAAAGTTTACACGTATTGCAATTGTCTTGCCAGTATTAGCAAATGTAAACACAGTGTTAGTCCCCATTATTTTTCTTTCTTTTATACTTATTTATCTTCTCCTTCGTTGTAAACAAATAGCGAGCAAAATTGCCTCAGCACTACTGTCGTCTGCATTTATTGAAAACAAAACAAAACTACACAAGTAAGAGTGCTATATTCGGCTGTACCCTCCATCTACAATTAGAATATTTCCGAAGTGGGATTTACATGGGACCTAACATCATTTTTCGTTACGGTTTTATGCGTATTAAACGGTGTTTCGAGAGTGGGCCGTAAACCGATCTTAACAAAATTTTGTGGTATGATTTCTAGATATATAGTACGAACTTTAGTCAACTCTTATATTTATGTGCATTCCACCAATATTTATGCTAGTTTTTGTAACAAAATATAAATTTTTTGGAGTGGTTGTTCCACATTTTGATTCATAACTCTTTCCCTAATGAACCGATTTTGCTAGCTTTCAATCTCAAACTGCTTAGTCGTCGTGCAGACTTGCATTTTTGTTGCTGCAATTGTTTAAAATTCTACTTGGAAATTGCATTTGTGTCCAGATTATAAAATTATAGTCTTGCAGTTTTTGTATTGTTATCTTGTGTTTCCTATTCTTCTTTTTATATTTTATATATAAATACATATACACCCAGAATCACAAAGCAAAATTGCAGAGTACATGAAACTGAACTTTAAACTCAAGAATTGCTGCAACAAAAAATGCAAGTCTGGATGATGAATTAAGACAACTATAATAAATTTGACACCATATTGTTCTTTTCTTTTGACTCGTTCGAAAGTGAGCGTGACTTCAACAGACGGACCGAAGGAAATACAAACGAATATGGCTAAATCAACTTAGAATTACTCAAGGACCTAGAATATATACTCTTTATAGGGCTTAGACGAGTATTAAAAAAGTTTCACACGAAATTACACACGTAGTATACCCTCTTCCCAACTGCAGAAAATAAATAAAATATGTTTGCACATTTGTGTGGTTTATTTTGCCCTTAAGAAATAACAAATGGATTACTTTAATTTTTTTACATGTATTAATTTGTTATAATTTTTTTTTTATTATTTTATAAAAAAAATGCAAAAATTGTAAAAATAATATTCAAAGTAAACAAAATTCTGGAGATAATTTCTTAATCATATTAAACATGTATGTATGAACAAATGTAGATGAATAAAACTGATGCAATTCATTTAATTGAATTGAAAATACAAAATTGTTTTTATGTTATCATCATAATATTGCTGACTGTTTATTTATTATTTAAACTCAATGACCCCCCATAGAGAGTATTTTTTAATCTATTAATAATGAGCTAATACATCACGATTAATTACACCCGGGTACGATGTGTAGGTTTTTGATTTGCCAGTCAAAGCAATGAATTGTTCAGCTACCTCAACGGCAACACGTACTTGAGCCTCACCAGTACTGGCACCCAAATGAGGAGTGGCCACTACCTTGGGATGGTTAATTAGTTTTTTAGTTACTTCAGACTTGGGAGGTTCTTCGGGGTATACATCAAATGCAGCACCATCACATTGGCTCGATTCTAAGGCATCTAGAACAGCCTGTTCATCAATTATGCCACCGCGAGCTACATTAACAACTTTAACGCCTTTTTTGCATTTTGAAAGAGTTTCACTGTTAATGAGATCTAAAATTAAGGATAATAAAATAAAGGAAATAAAAATAAAAGACTATAAAAAATAGTCCCATGCGCTGCTTACTTCTTGTTGCTGGTATCAAAGGCGTATGCACAGTTATGTAATCAGCCAACGGCCAAATTTCATCCAATTCCATTTTCTCAATACCCACATTTTTGGCTTCTTCGGTTGTAGTTATGGGATCATAACCAATAATCTGTTAAAAAAAATAAATATCCAAAAAAATTTACACTTAACAAAAACAATCAGTTCACAATGCCAAAAATACTTACACGCATACCCCAGGCCTTCATGCGTATGCCCACCTCACGACCAATACGACCCAAACCCAAAACAGCCAAAGTCTTGCCATACAATTCACTGCCACTGTATAATTTTCTATCCCAACGTCCCTCTTTCATACTCTGAACAGCAGGTACAACGGGACGTGCCAAAGTACCAATTAGTATGCACGTCAATTCACAAGCTGATATTGAATTGCCTCCCGGTGTGCTGCAGGAGAAAAGCAAAAACAAAAACCGAAAACACAAATATATTAAAAAAAATTTATGAAGTCAATGGAAGGTAAATGGTTAATCGGAGGATATTTAAATGGTCGACTTATCATTTATCATAAATTTTAGTTCAATAGTGGTTGTTGTTGTATTAAAATGGAGGTTAAAGTTTGTTTATTTTGACTAGACACAGATTTATGCTAATTTGTCTGTTTATAATAATAATTGACTTTACGCTGAAACGCCACCCAAATAAGCATTTGATATTAAGCCTGGGGTCAAATGGAAATTTTTAATAACACATAAAACTTCATGTCTTCCATCAAAAGAAAAACCAATAAGAAAGTATAGTCGGGTAGGACCAAACAAATAAACTCCTGCTCCAAAATCGATCTACCATACTCAATAACTTTTTATTAGCCATTCGTGACGTATTACATGCCTATCGGGCATGTTCTTACAATCGCAAAAGGCTTAACAATGGCGATTCTGACTTGAAATCGTATAAAAGTGTTCTGCAAATCGCAATAGCAATAATTTTGACGGCTCAAATTGAAAATATGCTCAAGGTAACTAGAATATTTGGAAGAAACTATGGCAGATCGCAAGCTAAACGCGAGAGTTTCAAAACACCATAAAATAAATCTGTCGTTTTGCGATTGTCATAACATGGTCGTATATAAGTTTATGTAAAAAAATTATTCGTGTAAAAAGAGCTTGCGTTAGTAAACCCTATATCGGCCTATTACGCCCTTCATAATTGATAATTGTACTTTGGGCTCACTTATAGCCAGCCAGACAGACGATCTTGTTTAGATTGGCGCTAATTTTATGCGTTAAAATTATCTCTATCGTATAAATAGTATCGAAAATAGTAGATATTAGCTAAGTTGTCAAATATGGACCAACCATAAAGAAATAAGTAAAATTATTCGAGCGTTATTTTATGCCGATATTTATAAATGATATTCGGGAATGAATCCCAAACGAGACAAATGACAAGTGATTGATTTATCAAAGCGAAATAAAAAAATGTCTTAAACTATACTTATGTACTATATTTGGAACTGACTTTTGTGGGCTTAGCTGATTTTTAGATATGAGTTCTATATTAAAGATTATGTTTACAAATATAACAGTTAATTACTCGAACAAAAGTTTGCCTGCATATAAGTATGTATGTGTGTCTACTTCGATATTATGCACCAAACAAAGGAAAGGAAAAATGATTAAAGAACAAGTAAGAGTGCCATAGCCTTCACCATGGTGCGAGAATAACAGAAAGTTATATAAATACCGTTCTTTAAATATAAATAATTCAACTTTGTGCCAAGCCCACTTGTCCAATCCAGCCCACATTTTGTCGGATGTGGTTTATTGATAACCAAGATCGTTCTACCAAGGTATACAGAAATCTATAATGGGTTTGTATGGAAAGTGACACGCCCACTTGTCTAATCCTGCCCACACTTTTCCCGATGTTTTGTTTTGATAATCAAGCTGCTTCTACCTAATTTGGAAACGTTGCTCCTGTCGTTCTCCAGATATACATTAAAATTAAATTAAAAAAGCAACAGCAACAAGGGATTTTTGGGTAAAATTAAGGGCAGTCGTGGTTTTTTGCTCATATCTCAACCATTTGTGGACCAATCAGGCTGAATTTCAATAGCGAACAATTCCGGACTATATATAACATAAATATATAACTACCAATTCCCCATCATATCTGGGGTATTCAGAAGCCCCATTTCAACGGACAGACAGACGGACATCGTTAAATCAAATTCGCTACTTATATGGAGCCAGAATATATATACTTTATATGTGCTAACGCCAATATTGTTCAAATTACAAACGGAATTACAAGCTTATATATGCCCTAAGGACAACATAAATCATAAATAGTACGAAAGCGACGTTAGTAAAATGTGAACGTTTCGTTTTAAAAAAGAGAACGGCTCGTTCCTAAAATGGCACTGGTTTGTTCTCAAAATTGAAGCAATTCGTTTTTAAGATCAATGAGTTTATAAAATAAAATCTTTTGGTAACAAAATAAGAACAAAAAAAATCGTTCGTAACTGACTAACGAACGGTAGAATTTTGTTCACTTTAGATAATTTTTTCCTCTGGGTTCTTATATCGGGTGATTCATCGTGGGGTTTGATTTATAATGTAAAATAAAACACATAAATTTGAGAGTGAATTTGGCATTTACTGTTTGAAAATTATATCATGTAAATGTTTGTCTGAGATGGTCCATTCGGAAGGTCCTATTTGGGCAACTCGTTAGTACATAGCGACTGGTATCTCGCAAATAGCACGAGTACTGTTAGCTTCCAAAGCGTCAATCGTAGCTGGCTTATTCCTGAAGTCCTCAGACTTAACATACCACCAGAGAAAATAGTCCAAAGGTGTGATATCACACGATCTAGGCGGCCGATTTACAGTAGCAAAACGTGAAATTAAGTGCTCATCAAAATGATTTCTCAATAACATGATTGTTTCACGCGCTGTATGATTCGTAACGGCGTCTTCTTGAAACCAGAGCTCACCGAGACCATGCGCTTGAATTTCAGGAAGCACATAGTCTGGTAACGGTAACCATTGAGGGTAACATTTTGATTTTCCTCATTTTTGAAAAAATAGGGACCAATGATTCCAACAGTTCATAAACCACACCATACCGTTGTTTTAAATGAATGTAATGGTAGCTCTTGGTACTCTTCGGGTTGCTTATCAGTCCAAATATGGGCATTTCCTGGGGTCACGAACGTACGTTCGTACGCTTTTGATGTACAAATAATATAGAAAACAAAACTTTTCCTAACATTTTTTTTGCGATTCGATAGCATTTTGGTAGCTCTATGTTTAGTGCAAAAGATGGATTTCATCGAGTTAAAGTTTTCATAATGATGGTTTAAAACATGTGGTCACGAACGTACGCAAAATAGAAGTCAACTTTGGCTGACAGTAGTGAAATGTAAAAATCTGAGAAATGGAACGGAATATTAAAACGTGATTAATTTATTTTAAAAGCTTATTAATGTGGGTCTCTATCCAGTATTTACAAAATAAAATATCTCTATTGGTTTTTGTTTAAATGGCTTAATTACCGGTCGAACGTACGATTTTTCCATATATTTTAACAGTTAAATAACCGTTAATTTAACTATTTTGTTCTCCTTACACTATTCTCTTCTTAATTGATTGTAGTAGAGAGATTTTAAAGAAAGAGTGCAAACAGAACAAATTTTTTTTTGCATGTAAAATAATTAAATACTCGTAGGTATAAAAATTTCTTTAGAAATAGCTTACAAGGAAAATATTAAATTTTCCAGTTGCCAGCCCAATTTCCTCAAGTATATAGACATAGACTTTTTTTATAATTATAAACAATAAAACACTATGATTATCAACATTTTATTTTTTCATCCTAGTTGACCATTCGGAGGAAATGCCCATATGGCAATTTTTTATTATTAACGTATCCATTCAGCCAGAAATATGCTTAATCACTAAACAAGATTTCACGGTTAAGCACCGGATTTTCACTGAGCTTTTCCAGGAGGCTAATTCTGGCAGTCGTGATCGAATACTTCTTCGATTCGAAAGCAATTTTATTTCTAATTATTTCAGTCGATACGGAACGAATTGAAACTAGTTTTTCAATGCTTTAAAGCATTTATTTCAGTTTTCAGAACACTGCAAAAATCATTTCGATTGGTTCAGTATTTACTGAAAGAATTAGAAACAAAATTGGTTTCGATTCGAATAAGTATTCGATTACGACTGCCAGAAATAGCCCCCAGAGCTCAATCACAACAATTTGGAGACGCTGTTGTGGTGTGAGTCTTTCCATAATGACTTGCCAAACGATACTGAACTGTTTGATATGAGTCATGCGTGATATGTAGAAAAGCATATTGAAAATCAAACCTCAGGATTAATCACTCTTTACTTACATATTCTTAAAAGATTAATCCTGACTAAATTAAATTTCGCGATGAGTTTTTATTATGAACTAATTCATAAAAAAGTTTATATTTTAAAGAAATTCTTTTATTCTGAAATTCTGGCATATAATTATATTATTGTACCAAAAATTTTCCAATGGGTCTTGACGGAATATTTGCATATAACTATTTGTGTGGGAGTGTTTAATCACGTGTAAATGTGTTTAATATTAAAAATTTTAAATTTATGAAGAGGTAATTGACCCAAGAAATTTTTGTCAACGTTTAAACATTTAATAGATTTTTAGATTTTGAGTGTATATTTTTTGTGTGGGAGTATTAACATTTTATGACAAGCAAATTTAAGCATAATCAAAAGTTAATTGAGCCTAAAAATATGTACGTACGTATGTATGTATGTCTGTATATATATATATAAAAAATATAAAGCATAAATATAAGCTACAAGCATTCTTGTTTGGAACAATTTTGTCATTTTAAATAAATTCGCTCTTCTTAAAGTTTAAATTAGTGTACACTTCTTCACAGATAAGTGCTTCACACTTAAATAATTCCAAAATGAAACAGTTTTCTTGATTCATTTTATTCGTGTACATATTTTTCTCTTAACCGCATCCCGCTTAACTGCGTTGCACTCAAAAATGGATTATATATTTCGAAAAAGAAATAAAATATCAAACAAAAGTTCACGGTCATAAACTTATTACAGTAACTGATTGTGGGTTATATCACAGAAAAAATTATTAAATTTCTCCAATCACCAAATTTGTTCTAAATTCATAATATCAAGCCAACAAGTTGTTGATTTTGCACCTATTACCAAAATGATTATATTGATTACTAAAAATTTTAAAATTTTGAAACAATATTTTCAATAACTGATATTTTTAATTTTAATTAAAAAAGTGATCTAAAAACTTTCAAGTTTTAAACAATGTGTTAATTTATTTAAATAAATATTGACAATTCCCAACAACAATTCTACATGTTTAAATTATTTTATTTTAAACGAAAAAAGTCAATTAAAATTTTTTGTTATTTAATTAAAATTTTAATTGAAAATTTATTTCAAAACAACTAAAATGTTAATTAAAACAAAATTAAATTTTTAAATTTTTTCAGCTAAAAAAATTATTGATTCAATTATCACATTAATTAAATTAAAATACTTTTTAAATCATTTTTTTAATTGATAAAACACTTTTTTCTGTGATAATTGGTTTTTCAAACTATTAAAATTGAATAAAAAAATAGTTATTTTACGAAGAACTTTATTTTTTAACATTTATGTTTGTTATTCAAAAACAAACTACCAAAAATATTGTTTTTCCGTACTTTTACTGTTATGTGGTTTTATTTTTTGTCGGTTAAAATATATTTTTTAAAAGTAACAATTATTAACTGCCTGGCCCACAATGACGACAAGAACATTTCTTTCGTATATTTATATTGAAAACAAAAACAAATTTTAGTTTTTTATTATTGTTTTCAATATAAATATGCGAAAGAAATGTTGTTGTCGACATTGTGGGCCTGGCATTAAATTTTACGGAATATGCTGCTTAATAAAAAATATTAAAATATTAATGTAAAATTCATTTATTTTAAATGAAATATAAATCATCCGTTTTTTAAATAAATTTTTAGTTGTTAAAAATACATTTTATTTTGAATATAGTATTTTGAGTGCACGATCGAATTTTTGGATTTTTTTTTTTTTTTAAGTTTTGTTTGTTACTTTTAAGGAATTTAATTTTTCTTTGTGTTTTAATATAATTATGCTATTCATAAAGTGTTCTATTGTATAAAATTGGTTGTATTTGCTATAATTCTATGACTGTCTTAAAAATTTTGTTTTATTTTTCGCATTAAAATGTTTTATGAACAGGGCAAATTTTTCATGCTATTTGCATGAAAAATATGCTTCTGCAAGAATTATTTTTAATATATCGCACCCTTAGGCCAGCGATGTTCTATTGGCGTGAGTTTGGTGATTTCTAGTCCTACAAAACTGTACCGTACCGAATTTAGTTATGATATCATTATTAATGACGGTTTAAGGCGTCCTAAACTGTTTTCCGGGAGTGGGGTTCATATAGGTCCTAGTGTAAATTATGGACCGAAATTTTACAGTGTGATTTCTGGTCCTATAAAACAGTGACGTACCAAATTTGAGTATGATAGTGTTACTTATTACGGTTTTAGGTGTACTAAACAGTTTTCCGCGAGTATGGTTTATATGGGGCCTATGGTCAATTATGGACCGATCTTCACGAAATTTAACAGTATGATTTGCAGTTGTATAAAGCGAATTTGTGCAAAATTTTCATCAATCATTCCGTCCATTATTCCATCATTTATGTTAGTTTTTGTATCAAAATTATCAATTTTTTTAAGGGTGGTGGATCCACATTTTGATTCATAGTTCTGATCCTACTGAACCGATGTTGCTGGATTTCAATCCCAAACTGCTTAGGATAACTACAAGCAATTTGAGACCAAGTTTGTTCTTTTCTTTTGCCTTTTTCGAAAGTGAACGTGTTTTCAACTGACGGACAGACAGACGGACATGGCTTAATCGACTTACAGTTACTCAAGGAGCCAGAATATATATACAGGGTGTTTTTTTTACAGGTTTGTTTTTCGAATAGAGATAAAACTGGCTTGTGGTCAAATCTGGCAACTCTAATGTCATTTATGTTCAGTTTGGTTTGCCATTTCATCATGAACAGGTTGACAAAAGAACAAAGCTTGCAAATCGTGCAAATTTATTTCGAAAATAACGGTTCAGTTCGCGAAGTTTACCGCAAGCTCCGTCCATTTTATGGTCGACATAATCGTCCATCAGAGCAATTAATTCGGTTAACCATGGATCGTTTTCGCACTACGATTACTCTATGTGATAATACGCATCCGCAGAGACGTCGAACAGTGCGCACCGAAGAAACAATTGTCGCTGTACAGCAAAGTGTTGAAGAGGACCCGAATGAATCGATTCGGCACCGTGCACAGCAATTGGAGCTTTGTCCATCAACTTTATGGAAGATTTTGCGCAAAGATCTTGGCTTGCGACCTTACAAGATCCAGCTTGTGCAAGAATTAAAGCCGCGAGACCATGCAATGCGTCGTGATTTTGGTGTATGGGCCGAAAATGAGATTGATCTCGATGCTGATTTTCATCGCAAAATTTTGTTCAGTGATGAGGCTCATTTTTGGTTGAATGGCTACGTCAACAAGCACAATTGCCGCATTTGGAGTGAAGAGAATCCACATGAGACCCTTGAGACGCCATTACATCCACAAAAACTAACTGTTTGGTGTGCTCCATGGGCTGGTGGAGTCATTGGGCCATACTTCTTCCGAAATAATGCTGGAGAGGCAGTTACCGTTAATGGAGACCGGTATAGAGCCATGATAACCGACTATTTTGTTCCCGAATTGGATGGCATGAATGTGGATGAGTTGTGGTTCCAACAAGACGGCGCTACATGCCACACAGCGCACGCCACAATCGATTTATTGAAGGAAACATTCGATGAGCGCATAATTTCGCGGAATGGACCTGTCAATTGGCCACCAAGATCGTGTGATTTGACACCATTGGATTATTTTCTTTGGGGATATGTGAAGTCGCTCTTCTACGCCAACAAACCAGAAACGTTAGGGGAATTGGAAGCCAACATTCGATATTCGAGCCAGCCGCGGCGGCCACATGCCTGAAATCATATTTTAACATTAATGGCATAAAATTATCCTTCCAATAAAGCCAAATTGATGGTCATTAAAACGATTTTATTGTGTTTTATTTCAATTCGAAGTTCTATACCACTGAAAAAAACACCCGATACTTTGTGGGGTATTAGATGTATAATAAAAAAGTTTCACCTGGAATGACAAACTTAGTATAGCCTCATTCACCACTAGTGGTGGTGGAGGGTATGAAATGTTGTTCGCAAGTTGTTGTAAATTCATGTTTAATTAACATAAAGTAACTATTAAGCAAAATCATTACTGAAAAATGTATAATCTACCTCGTTTTAGACGACTTTACATTGATGTTGCTGTGTGTATGTAGATTTGGCATTTACATATACTTTTATATTAAAATGTTTTAATTTTTAGTTAGTTGACCAAAACTTTATATTTATTTATTTTAAAACTAATTAATTTTTTATTATTTTTAAATTTTTGGGTTTTTTGTGAGTATATTTTTAATCAAAAAATATGTTTTATAAAAAGTACCAAAGTGTTGAATAAAGTACTCTTTTGCTTCGTGGTCAGTACCATCTCATTTTTTCAATTTTCCATCACTGCTATTGCCCCTTTTTGGATCAACAACACAAAAGGACTTATCGTCCTATTATTTCTCAAGGAAAAATTACTTTTTTGTACTTGTCTTTTCTGTATTACAATCATCTTTTCTATAACGTTTATTAAAATAAACACTAAATGAAAATTTAAAATTTGCTTGATAATGTTCGGTAATTCAGTTCGACCTTTTTATCTAAACTTAAACTAAGATCGCCCCAAACTAAAGTTAAATCTTTTCTCATTTAAAGACTTTTAATTTTATTTTTGACACTTAGTATTTAGTACTTACTTCAATACAATAACTTTATTTTCTGTGGCTGCGGTTACATCGATATTATCAACACCAGCGCCTGCGCGTCCGACAACTTTTAAACTGCCAGCTCCAGCTTCTAAAACCTGTTTTGTGATCTTGGTATCGGAACGTACTATTGCAGCATCGTAGTTCTTTTAAAGAAAAAAAAAACATTAAATTATTTAGCAACAATAGGACTCATATAAAGGCGATTTCGGAAATCCTTTTTAAGCGCCTTAAACGGTTAAAAAAAATTATAATTGAATTGAAATTTGCTTTTTTCCTTATTTTTGTATGAATAAAAAATACATAACCAATTTTTTGAAAATCGGTCCATAATTGATCAAAAGCCCACTCTCGGGAAACACTAAAGTACTGCTTAATGAAACCATAAAATTTGGTAATCATCAGCCCATAATTATAATTTAACAAAGACCCAATAAAAATCGTACTATCGGAATGAAGTTTAGTACGTCTAAAACCGTAACGAATAATCAAACTGCGTGGTCAGGTTTAATGATGACTTGTTTATAATTTATTAAATATCGCATTTTAATTCTTGGTGGAGGGTTTCAAGGATTCGGCACAGCCGAATATAACATTCTTCCTTGTTGTGGAATACATATTTCACGGTTGATTACCTCGCAAAAAATGCAAATATTTTCGTGAAATTATGCGAAAATGCATTCAAACGAATACCTTTAATTACTATGACTCGCAGATTATTTCATGTATTTTTTTTTGGAAAGCTTTAAATATGCATGCCAATCAAAATGTTTATTGCGTTTAACAGAAACACGGTACATTATGTGGTAAGATAATAGTCCTGTTATAACATTTAGGAAGAAAAAACTACAATAGCTTAGGCTATTAAAGAGGTATTAACGAAACAAATAATGATTTTCCCTCCCTAAAAAAGGGGAATTGCATCTTGCCTCTTTTCAATAAATGTTTGTTTTTCAATTTAAAAAAAAAACATTTAGTGTTTTTCGGCTGTGCCGAATCTTTGATACATTCGAATGTCAGTTAAAATATTGTAGCAGTGGGCTTTATGTGGGGCCTATGGTAAATTATGGACCGATCTTCACGAAATTTGACAGTGTGATTTCTAGTCATATGAAACTATGACGGACCAAATTTTATTACAATAGCTTTGTTCGTTACGATTTTCAGCGTACTAAAGTGTTTTCAAAGAGTGGGCTCTATATGTAGAATTTGGTAAAGTATGCACCGATCTTCACGAATGCAAAATCTTATCTCTTTATGTTAATTTTTGTAAAAAAAAAAAAAAGAACTTTTTAGGGTGGTGATTTCATGTTTGGATTGATATTTCTTATCCTTCTGAAGCGATTTTCCTGGATTTCAATACCAAACTGCTTAGTTTTCAGCAGATGGACGGACAGGATTGAATCAACTTAAAATTACTTTAGCACCTAGAATATGTAAACCTTATGGGATCTTAGATGAACATTAAAAAAGTTTTATACGGAATGGCAAAATTAGTATATCTTCTTCACAACCAGATGTGGAGGGTTAAATTAAACTAGAGTTTGTCAAGTGGTCGAAATTCGACCATAATTATTTATGCAAATATGAAGAAAACATACATAAATTATATATGAATTTAAATGTTTAGAGAATTCGTTTTTTTCGTCTAAGTGGATCGATTTGGCTAGGTACCAACCTCCGAACCAAATGTTCTCTTCTACTTAAGTCCGTGAATGTTTAATTTAGTTTTTTAAGTTGAATTATATGAAAAAGGTCAGAAAGTACCAATTGAAAAAGAAAAAGTACAAAAATTTCGCCTCTTAAATATATGTTGTTTCTCAATCTCTTTTTTCTTGCTGAAAAATGTCAACAAGAAAAAAGAAAGACAAAAAACATGAAAAACAAAAATGTACTTTGGATTTCAAGAAAAATTCTTGACAAAAAGTACGAAAAAACAGAAGTAAGGAAGAACATGTAAATCAATTAAAATAGATAATCATTCATTCAAAAGCAAATTTTGATCTACCAAGATGAAATACCATTTGGTTTAAAGATTGATGTTTGACTATTGACGTCATCCGGCTGCAATAGCCGAGTGAGTAAGACGGCAAACCCCACTGAAGAGATTGTGTGGTTACAATCGAAACTAGTCTGGGCAACCTGTCCGTGAACGCCTGGGTTCAAATCTCAGCGCAGTCAAGAATGAAAAATTATCAACAAAAATTTTAATTAATTTCATGTTGTAAAATTCCTGTCTTCATAAAAATAATTTAATGAAAATTAAAGTCAATGAACTTAAGCCTAATTAAAAATATCTAAATTTGGATTAAAAACTATTAACAGTTCAATAAAATAACCACAATACTAATTATTGATTACTAAAAATTTTAAAATTTTGAAAAAATATTTTCAATAAATGATATTTTTAATTTGATTTAAAAAAGTGATCAAAAAACTTTGCCTTTTCAAACAATGTGTTAATTTATTTAAATAAATATTGACAATTCCCAACAACAATTTTATTTTAAACGAAAAAAGTCAATTAATATTTTTTGTTATTTAATTAAAATTTTAATTGAAAATTTAGTTCAAAACAACTAAAATGTTAATTAAATCAAAATTAAATTTTTAATCTTCTTTCAACTAAAAAAAATAATTGATTCAATTATCACATTAATTAAATTTAAATACTTTTTAAACCATTGTTTTAATTGATTAAACACTTATTTCTGTGCAATGCGTTTCGAACAATACTTTTGTCCGGGCAAAATTTTTTTATATTAAGTTTGAAGTCTTATGCATTAAACACATTCGAGACAGCAGGCAACACGAAGGCACGACTACAAATGCTGCAGGTTGCAATTGTAGTCGCGTAATCAGCTACTGAATTATTTTGAAGACGACAGCTACAATTGAAAAAATATAAACAGCTGTGTTTTTTTATTATGTATTTACATTTCAGTGGTGCCACTATCATTTTTAATTTTTATAAATTTAGCAACATGCATAAATGCAGACTCGTACACAAACTTAATTTAAGCCTACAAAAATATAAATACTTATTTATGATAAATTTTTTAACGTAAAAACAAATGAATTTATTAAAAAACATTTAAAATATTTTAATTTTTTTTTTTTTTTGGAACTCATGAAGAATATCATCTTCATGTCAGGTTGAATATCATCGCGAAAAAGTAAACTGAAATGTCCTAAGGGTTGTTAACTTTTTCGTCTTATTTATTAACTTTTCTAAATTGTAAATAATGCAATAATAAACATATGTACCTATATTTTTTTTAATGACTTAGTCTTCATCTGTACAAAAAAGAAACTTAGATCTAATTTGTACCGGCTACAATTTATAATTAATACTTATACAATCAGTCATGTATTATGTGTTAGGTGCTACATATGACGTTTGTCCGAAAATTAGTTCTTCAAAAATTTTCAGATAGCGAATTCTGGGTATTTTCTTAACATTTGCCAGCCATCCATTACTGACATTATTGTCTTTTCGGGTTGCAGTTACACGAATTCGCGCTTAGCTATTGATATTGAAATTAGAACAGTGATTGCGCAATTAAGTTTTCGATGCTTCAAGAAAACAGTTGTACAAACTTGCTTTAAGATCGGCATATTTTGGTCTATGTAATGTTTTCCTGTAAGCTTTTTCCTACGTATTCTTCAAAGCCTCGAAAATTTTGTGACGTTTCGTTTTTATTTTTGAGATGGCAACTTCAGATATACAACGCTTAAAATTTAATCTAATTTGTTATCGTTTGTACAAATCAGTACTTTTACTAATACGATCTGAAAAGTTAACTTAGAGTTAACGTTTAGAGCGGCACAGAAGCGCTAAAATTTGTTTAACTTGACCGCAAGATTACTGTATCGCGATTCTACTGTAATTTTTTGGTTCAACACACAAAGTTTATGAATTATATGTCATAAAAGTTTCAGAGCACTTTGTCAATAGTATAGGAAGAAAAATGTAATCTGAATCTTTAAAGTATTGGTATCATAATAAAGTCTTTCGAAACACATTTCATATGATGTATTAAATATACCGATTTATTAACCTCTTAAGAGGATTTATCTTAAAATTTTGTCGATATGTATAATAATATTTAATTAAATATAATATGTTATAGAGAACACCCCAAGTTTTTGTATGCTATATTTTTAGAAACTCCATCATATAAAACTTTAAAGTAATTAGGGTTAAAAAAATTTTATTTTGGAAAACTTCACAATTTATATATAAGTTTGAGTTAAAATATATAGTGGTAATAGTTTATGCACTTGTTACATATTGAAATATAGTAATATGTAAATATATACAGAAAAACTTTATTAATCAAAGTCCTAATAACTTTGGTAACATGTGTATATTATTGTTAAATAATTATTATTATATCGACATAATTTAAAGATAAAGCAAGTTTAGTAAAAAAAGTCAGTCAAGAAGTATGAGCATTTGAAATGGGCTCTTAATGGGTTAATAAATCGGTGTGCTTTAAACACCATGTGAAAAGCACTTTCAATTTTTCAATGATACCCATACTGCTACAACTAAGAGCGATGGCGTGACAAACATCTTCCTATATAACTTCTTTTAAGGATACTAAAAAGTAATAATAATATAGATTTGGTGGTGAGCCGCGCTTATATTCTTGTTTCAATCCGGTTCTTTGCTGTTTAACTAAAAAATTATTATTATATATTATAAGCACTAATTCTCCTAATTTTTGATTATATTAGCAGCACTTTTTCTGTTTTGTAGCGTACAAAAATAGAAATTAGTTTAATTTGACTACAACGACGAAATTAGCATAGACAACAACCTGCATCCATTTAGCCGTGTCGTCGTTAAAATAATCATTTCCATATACACACATGTATTCTATTGTTGACATATTGAAGTCGGTAGTCTGCTGTCTCGAATGTGTTTAAAGCATTACTTTTAAGAGAGAGAGAGAGAGGGAGAGAGAGAGAAATTATTTTGTTTGGCAATTTTTTTTTTTTTTTTTTGAATTGGTTTAATATGCCTTGGTTTAATTTTATTTCTTGTTTGAACAAAATGAGCTGAGATGTCAATTTATCATTTTATACATTGCATTTATAATACACCTTTTTTCTGTATTATTTAATATAAAAATAAATATAAATAAAAATAATAAAATCCCATTCTTTTTTCGTCCATTTTCTTTAATACACTTTTAAAACACAATTCAATATAGTTGTGCTGCCATTTTGATAATTGTTTTCATTTGTAAACCACATGGTAGCTTTGTTTTTCCGGACATATTTTCCGAAATGGGTGTATCGTTCTGCAGAACACTTTCAGTAAAAAAAATTTTCTCCGGACAAAAATATTGTTCCACCTTAATAACACCTGAGATAGTATCTGATATAATATGTGAGAGAACGTCGACATAATGTTAATCTTAATCCTAAACAAGGGGAACATGTATTTATGATAATCTTATAAGATTTTATAATTTACTGACTTCTTTGTTTTTAGCATATCGATATTTAGCAATTTTTCAAGGATAAAAATTAGTTTCTAACAAATTTTTCAACTAATTTTCGAAGTGCCCACAATTATTTATATATTTTGTTATGTTTACAAAGATGCTGTTTAATAATGATATAATATTAAAATCAAAATAAGAACAAAGTTTTGATTTTTTTCGGTTTTATGAAATCTTACGAGAGTTGAAGAAGTAAACCGAAAATGGTACGAATTAAAAAATGTGGACATTTTCAATTTCGTACAAATTCTGTGACATACCTGGGGGCTTTCGAATACTTTTTCGATTCGAAAGCAATTTTATTTCTAATTCTTTTTGTCGATACTGAACGAATCGAAAAAATTTTAATAATTTTTGTAAAGTTTGCACATCACTGAAAAAATAATTTAGATTCGTTATCGGCTGAAATAATTAGAAATAATATTGTGTTTTGAATCGCAAAAGTATTCGATCACGACTGCCAGAATTAGCCCCTTGATAATTTTATTCAGGATAATTTATAATTTTGTAAAGTTTTTTTAAGGAAATTTAAATTTTAGCTAAAATTTTGGAAAAATTTTAAATTCTGAATAAAAGTCTATAAAAAAATCGAGGTTTTTAAAGAAAGTTTTAAACACCGACCATAATTTTTAATTTTGGAAAATTGCAATAACATTTATTTTAAAGCATTTTCCAACTTTAGAAATTAAAAAAATCAATCTGATTTTCTCCAAGTTAATGTTTTAGAAAAGAAGGTGATAAATGTAAAGTTCTGGCAACACTGATATAAAATTTAACTTAACATTTATTTAAAAATTGCTCTTTTACTTACTTTAACTTCTTTGCAAAGTTCTGCCACAGGTAATTTTAATTTATACGATACCTTAAAAAAAGAAAATAAAATAAAATAAATGTATCCATAGCACAATGCAAAAAAAATCTTTGCATAATTAAAAAAAAAATTATGAAAAATAAATAAATTACAAATAACAAAAAAAAATATATAACAAAAATTTACATTGATGCCATTTTGCTTTAGAAGATCCACACATGCACTATCAACTGCATCGCAAACCAACACGTTTTTTATATCAACCGGCATTTTTTACAAACTTTTTTTTATTTTCTTAATTTAAACAATAAAACTGTATATTTTTTCCAACTAGCGCTCGAGATTTACAATACACAACTGATTTGAAGTTCTTGAGTGCAATTTTAATGAAATGTAATTGAAAGGCCCAGAATGAAATCAATCACTGTTGGGATCTGACAATTCTTAAATTGTACCATCTCAATAGCAAAATTGTACCAAATTGACAAAAATTGTACCAAAATTTCGCTATAAAATATAAAAGCATACATACTAAAAATTTATAACACCTTTTTATTCAATAAAAAAAAAAAAATATGTAAGAAAGTATAGTCGGCAAGCCCGATCTTTTGATACCCTACACCACAGTTTATAAAGACAAATTTTCAAATTTCGGACCAATGGGCGATCATGGATCCACCAAAAGAAAATGATGTTATGAGATTAAGTTTCATGTAAAAGTTATTTGTGCCAAATATTATTTAAATATCAACCAACATCTATATGAGATTTGTTTGACATTGTATGATCTTAGGAAGGGGGCTTATATGGGACGTATGGTTAATTTTGCGCCTACTAGCACAATGTTTTGTCCTGATATAATAGCTATCGTAAAAGTTTTTGTCGCCAAGTTGTATGTCGATACCAATGTTTATAACGTAGTTATAGCCAAAGATTACGTAGATATGAAACTCCCTTAAAATTGGAAAAATAAATCAATTTACCTCTTCACACATATAGAAAATGTGTGAATTTAACACACTTGTAAAAGTGCACCTCAATTAAAAACAAATTTTTTATAATTTTTTTTTTAGATGTTTCGTTACAATTTTTAAAAGAAATTTAAATTTTTTTACATTTTATTGCATTTAAAAAATGCTTAAAGTTGTATTCCATACTATCCTTGGCACTGGTTCTTTATCATATTAAACCTAGAAAAAGAAGCCATATTCGCATTTTTAAGTGTTTCCGTGGGTTGTTCGTATGCGTGTTGACGAGCTTGTTCTTTAGGCGTTGTTCTCTGGATAATACAGCAGTCTATATCTCAAGCTTATACAGCATAAAATTTAAACCTTTAATAAACAGCGGTTAACCAAAGTATCTACTGGAATTATGGTAACCATTTAGTATACTCACTCCACCATACGTGGAGAGGGTATTGCTTGTGCTGATATGTTTAACACATAAAAATATTGGTTTTCGACCCTTATTTTAGCATACCGATCGACTTAGAATTACCTTGTGAATCGACTTAACGATGTAGGTTCATACGGCTGGCATTTTTTACCTTTGTACGCAAATTACCGTGAGCAGTTTTAGAGACAATTTGATGAAATTTGGTACAAATTATTAAATTTTCATAAAGACGAATAGCAGGAATAGGCCTTCATAAAGCCCCTATACAAATTTCTTACCAGAACAGTCTTCCATGGTTTATATGAAACCATCTTAATATGCTCGTATTTCGATTGAATCCGAGCGGACTATATGTGACCATAGCTACCATAAAAACCGTCCCTCAATATAGCTTTTAACGCCATAACAACCTTATAAATATTGGCATTGATATGCAATTTGGTGACGATAGCTTCAATGTCATGACATGAAGGTCCAGAATTTATCGCAGGTCCCATACAAACGCTTTCCAAAAAATCTTATTCAGATGTAGATATCTAGATAATATTTGGCACAAGGAACTCGTATAAGTACATGAATCTTAAACTAATAGCATAATTTTGTTTCGGCGCGTCCATGATTGTACATTAGTCCCAAATCTTGCGAAAATATGTTTTTGGTACAGTAAAGCTTGATGTGAATTTAATAATAATAAATATAAAAAGTTTTTTCGAGCTCGAGTCCAATTATTTGTAAAAAATATTTATTATTTATTTACTAATTTTCTCCAATATTTCAATATTGAATGTGGAGAAGGTCATACGTCTCTTACGAATATATTTGTAACTCATTCCTTGATAATGATATCCGATGGATATCGAAATATTGGAGAAGATTAGTAAATAAATAATAAGCTCGAAAAAACTTTTTATATTTGAATAAAAAAAAGGTCGAAGGAATAATATTTAATTTAATTTAATAATAATATTTAATTAAACCCATTCTGAAATATATATTGCTACAAAATGGCTAAATATCATTCGAAACTAATAGTATATCAAAAAAAAGAGAACTTTATAAAATTCAAGCAAAATCAATATTATTTTTAAGACCTTTTATTTGTGTTTACTGAGAATGTGAGGAATATTTCCCAGCTAGCATAGGCTGTTTGTAAGGCGATTATGTTAATTATACAATTCCTAAAAGAATCTTCTAATGATTAGCTGACGAGTAACAAAAACAAAAACATCTAATTTTTTTTATTTATTACTTTTTTAAAAATTTTTGACACGCTCGTCTTTTAATCTTGAAGTGAACCTATTGAGACTCTCTGTATAAGTCATATAACAATTACTGAGCTACCTAAATAAGAGCGTTTTTGAAAATTCTATTGCCAATACAATTGGAACAAAACAAACCAAACTAAGGATCTGTAAAATAAGATTTTCCGACAGGATGGTGTTGTTTTCGCGACCTTAAGGTTTGCTTGATATAAATTGTATGAAAATTATAAGTTTTGACATAAAAAAGACGCTGGATGCCCTTATTTAGGTAGCTCCGTTATACGGTTGAGCATTTCACGAGTTGTAAAATAATCCCTCCATGAGTCTCATACGACTCTTGGCATAACTTCTGAAAGACTCGTAGATAATCTCTACACAGATCATAAACGATTCCCTTTATGATTAATATCAGAGTCTTTCGCTCTGTTATTCTCCCGTGCGAGGAATCGTCTACAATTAAAAAATGAGCTCGTCGACGATCAAAAACACTCTTCATGAGATTCCCAGTAGACTCCTAGATGATTGAAAATGCTAGCTGGGTTATTTCACAATAACACAATATTAAAATGTTTACTAATACATTCTCATCACTTAAGTTTTTTTGACAACAGACTTAGGTTTTTGACAAGCGAGTTTCATATCTATGTAATCTATGATTATAACGTTAAAACTATTTTTGGAAATAGATTTTGGGAATTATTTCTTTTCATAAGCAACTTTATTAAATTCAACATTTTTTATTTTTCGAATTTATTCTATGAGTTAAATTTCAGTTATGTTCCTTAAATTTTTTAAAAATAGTTGAGTTAAATACATTTCAATTTATAAAGTATCACTATCCAGTGTGACACAAAGAATGCTGACGAAGGCCGTAGCGGGCCAGAAAATGCATTACATTCTGCTGGTGTCTAATAATTGTAAATTTTTATGTACATAAATATACTTCATTGCTATGCAACGGAAGCTAAGGTAAAATGTAACAAGAAAATACAATATAATAGTCTATTAGTGTATAAAGTCATTTCTAAAAAAATTTAAGGAATAGAGCTATTTCAAAAAGCTTTATAACTGAAATTTAACTCATAGAATAAATTCGAAAAATAAAAAATGTTGAATATTTTTGGAAATAGTATTTGTATCAGAGCTATTGTCAAACATGGACAGATTCCAATAAAATTTGGTAAGATGATTTAGATTGCAATAAAATAAATCTGGTCCAAATAATAAGATGGTTTATTCCGGAAAGAAGTTTGTATGGAGGTCATGTGAAATTATGGACCGATTCTCACCATTTTCAGTGGACTTCGTTCTTATGAATTGCAATCTATGTACATATGTATATACAAAAATTCATCAAATTACCTTCAAAATTGCGACCTGTACTTTGCGCACAAGGTTACATGGAGAGACAACCAGCCAGGGACCTCGTTAAATCGACGCAGAAAGTGATTCTGAGTATATGTATGTACTTAATATGTGAAATAAGTATAACGACATGATCATAAATTAACCATAATACATAAAAAAAAACAATAATTTTGGTAGTTTTGGTCAGGGCTGGAATTATGTATGTAATTAGAATTTTTTTATTGAAAAGAAAAGTGAGTTAACCCACATCAAAGAAATGATAAAACTTCGTGGGTAATTTTTTTTTTAATTGTACCAAAAAAGAATGAATTGTACCAGTGTACCAATAAAGTTTCGATTGTACCAAATTTTGTACAATTGTAGCACAAATCCCATCAGTGAAATAAATTGCTGACCACGATCACCAGTGCAAAAATTCTGATAAGTATTCATAGCGAGAGAGAGAGAGAGATCGTAAGAAATTAGGAAAGGAACCGGCTCCGTATGTCACTGACTTATGACGCTCTCATTTTTTTAAAGCCTTTTAATTCTGTATTTTTAATAAACATACAAAACCAGATATCAGAGTATAATACTTTGTTATTGTTTATTTTTTATGGTGTTTGTTTTCGTAAGAATGCAACTTGGGACGGACGAGGCACCCTACAGATAAGTTTAGGTGCTTAAAATTTGTTTGGCATTTACATTTATCAAAAAAAAAATATATCCATATTGATTTTATCATTTTGCTAGTAAAGGGCCAAAATAAACCACACAAATGACTTGGTGAACTCAAATTTTGTTTGTGTTTTTGTTTTCTAATAAACACAAACATATTTCGTACAAACATTAATTTTTCATTTTTGTTTTGTTTTCAATAAATGTAAGATACCTATTTAACATGTCTACCACATATTAAAAATGTTTAATATTTCTAAAAACATTTAAAGCTTGACCCTTCCCGGAATCCAGTGCGCTTTTCAAAATTCTTAAAAAAAACGTATGTATTGATATCACTGCTACGAAACTAAAAATAATTCAACGAATTTGCTTTTGTTAGTTTAAAAAAGCTCCGATATAAGATCTTTTTTAATTAAATTTTTTTTAAACATTACCTCTGTTATACCGCCTTTGAAAGTCGTTTAATATGTCATCACTCAGCAATTCTCAAATATCAGACTTGTTTGCATTTTTCTGTAAATAATCTAGTCATTTACGCGTCAATCGTTTCGTATTATTTGTACAATTTGTACGTCCGATTAATTACCATAGTAACTAATATCGCTTACTCTTTCTAAAGAAATTGTTATTACCTCTTACAGAACTCACAGAGGGAAAGGTGGCTCGGCTCGTCTGATAATTTTATTGTCGGGCCGATATTGGTTGACCAAAAAAAAATGTGTAATCAGCCAATTAATTGGTCTTTAAATATTTTTATTTACATATCGCACTTGTTAAACAATATTGTATAAACCCAAAAATATAAAAATGTTCATTAGAAGCAAACCAATTCTTAATTTTACATTAAAGGCATATGAAAAAGAATTTTTAAACCAACCAAACCAAATAGCATGATATTTACACAGTGGTTAGACATGAATATTACGTGTCGATTTTTTCCAAAAAGAAAAAAAAGAAAAATTTTGAGTTAATTCACTATTGTTGAACAAGTGCGATATGAATGTATTTATAGATGTATGTGCTTGTCAAATGTGGAACATCAATACATGTACTAATATTTTTCAATTGTACTGTTTTATGCTAAACACCCACAACAGTACGCAAATGTACTGTGTTTTACACGTTGTACTGATTTTTGTACTGTTTTTTTTTTTTTTTTGGTCCAGTCTACAAATAACAAAGATAATAAGAAACCCCCTGTTAAAGTAATATATATTTGAGTGTTTCAAATGGTATGATTTGAAGTCATATTGTCATAGTATCCTAACATTTTACAATACAATACAAAAACGTTTAAGAAAACCTATTGTTAACTGGCAGTTATAGTAATGCATAATTAATTGGGTGCCCCGGTAAGCTAGGTGGTAGTGAGCTGGTCTATCAACGCTGGGGTTGCGGGTTCGATTCTCGCCAGAGAGTCTGTCTTTCTTTCCTGCAGACAAGCGTCGAGCTTCGCGGAATTAGCATAGGAGGAAAGAAATTATAGATGAACTTGGTGAGTTCGGCCTTTAAAAATTAAAAATTATTTGAAATTACAAAATTAATCTAGGAAACAATAATTTTCTCAAATTGAATACGCTTTATGCAACTATGTGTCTGGTGAAAATTGCTTTAAATACCAATATGTTTCAAAAAAAACCTACTGCCACAATTAATGAATTAATTTCTTTTAAGCAAAGTTAGGTTAGATTAGGTTTGGAACATGACTTATGGCCAAATGCTGATGTTTGCTTTATAAACGCAAATGGTGTCATTTCGTATAGTATGAAATGCCATAAAATTTAAATCTTTCCTTTACTTTTCAAGCACTTAATCAACAAGAGGGTATTAACTCAATATTTTCAGTAGAAGCAAAACAGTTTTTAATTTTACATTAAAAGCTACCCTAAGGTGGGGTCAAGTCAACATTTGGTTTTTTTCAGTGGTCGAGTTGTCAAAGTTTGTATACAAACCAAGAATGATCATGTACGTCACATTAGCATACAAGCAAAGCTAAAGTTAGGATCACACGATTGCCGCAAATGCACCAATATGAAACAACTTTGATTGTGCTTTATTGACGCACAATAATGAAATTGCCCAAATCAAATATTCTGAAACTACTGCGAAAACAGCTGTTGTGGTAGCTTTTTTATTTGTTTGGAAGTGCTAGTTTATTTTTGTTTATTTTATAATAGTTATAAATTTTGTTTTATTCAACCTTTATATTTTAAATTGTTTTATAATTTATTGAGCTTGAGGTTTTTTTTTTCTTTTTTATATACAAATTTTTATTAGATTTATTTTATAACTCCAATATTTCGATACAGCAATTTGTATCATCATCAGGGAAACAAATTAAACAAACGTTTTTTTTAAATAATGAAAAAATAATAACAATTGTCACATAGAAAAAATTATTTACAATTAAAAAAAATTTTGTAAAAATAATTAATTTCCTGTTTTGTTTTTATAAACTAACAGTCGTATTCATAACGAAAATTTGGAATGAAGTTAGCACAAAATTTATTCATAATACACTTACCAAACTCTGGCTAACGATTTGCTAAACTCTTGTCAACAAGCTGCCAAACGTTTGCCAACTTGTGATAAACAGCTGTTTTATATTGAACTAGCTTAACCCGGTGCGCTTCGCTACACTGACCCCGCACATTTTTATATTGAAATTTATAGTTTACTATAATAGTAGCTTTAACCACGTTTGAAGACTCTCCCTTTAATAGTTCTTCAGTTGAGCGATATTTAATGTATGCATCCTATGGGAGGTATTTCCCCCCCTGCGCCTACCCGCTTTATTTTTATTTTCAAAAGTGTAGTATACCATAAGAGTGACTTTTAGAAAGTTTGAACATTCTCACTATTACAGTTCTTAAGATATGCGATGTTAAACATTGGCGTCCTATGGGGTATTCCTATACCCCCGCTGCTATTTTATTTCAATTCCGGGGCTCAGAAGATCCTACTACAAAAAGTTCAGCAAAATGCGTGCAGCGGCTCTTAAGATATGCGATAATTAATATTGGCATCCTATGGGGGGTACCAATTCCCCTGCCCCTATCGAAAAAATAAGTAGCCTATTTTATTTTTAGGGCTCACGTGATGTTACTGTAAAAATTTCAGGAAAATCGTGCGATAATTAATATTGGCATCCTATGGGGGGTGCCAATTCCCCTGCCCCTATCGAAAAAATAAGTAGCCTATTTTATTTTTAGGGCTCACGTGATGTTACTGTAAAAATTTCAGGAAAATCGTGCGATAATTAATATTGGCATCCTATGGGGGGTACCAATTCCCCTGCCCCTATCGAAAAAATAAGTAGCCTATTTTATTTTTAGGGCTCACGTGATGTTACTGTAAAAATTTCAGGAAAATCGTGCGATAATTAATATTAGCATCCTATGGGGGGTACCAATTCCCCTGCCCCTATCAAAAAAATAAGTAGCCTATTTTATTTTTAGGGCTCACGTGATGTTACTGTAAAAATTTCAGGAAAATCGTGCGATAATTAACATTGGCATCCTATGGGGGGTACCAATTCCCCTGCCCCTATCGAAAAAATAAGTAGCCTATTTTATTTTTAGGGCTGACGTGATGTTACTGTAAAAATTTCAGGAAAATCGGTTCAGTAGTTTCGGAGTCTATAAAGCGACAAACAAACAAACAAACATACATAATTCATTTTTATATATATAGATTATAGATTATTTTGTTTGTTTTTTTTTTAATACACTGTTTTTTTTTTTAGTTTAGAGTCCTTTTTTAAATATATTTTAATTTAAAAACATTTAAAATTTTTATATAAAGAGGGAAAATAAAAAAATAAATTAAATGAAATGACAAAACCAGCGATGATTAATGCAAAACGTGTTGCATTTTTGAGTATTATAATGTGGCATCATTAATATTCAGAGTTGATTTATTAAAAGTTAGCTGACGGATAAAATTTGTTATTAATAAACTCTGTGCTAACAAGCTGTTAAGCTTAATCGGCATTCTAGTTAGCCGCTCGTTGTACGTAGTGTACAAACTTTTTGTTATGAATACGGCTGTAAATGTCTATAAATTTGTGCTACATTTTCCGTGTCCGATTTAAAATTAATCCTTAACAATTCTGGTACATTAATGATTTGTAACATTTCTAGCATATGAGGGCGCTTATAATTTTTTTCTATGTTTAAAATTGATACTTGATAATAATATGAAATATCATTAAATTTTTGATTTGATTTGTGACCTGCAATTCTAGTTTTCAGTTTATTCTTTGTTGTACCTACATATACTTTATTGCATTGCTCATTAATATTTCCCTTACAAGGTATTTTATAAACTTCATTCGACATTTTCAACTTGTGTACTTTATCTTTTGTTTTAGTGAATAATTTACCAATTGTATTATACGATTTATGTGCTATTTTATATGTCTTTGTATCAAATATTTTCGACTGTTCTAAACGTTCCGATATTTTAGGAATATAAGTTAGTGATTTGTAAATTTTCGGTTCTGTAATTATATCCGACCTTTTTGCCCTATGGTTATTATTATGGTTATTGTATTGTCTTATTAAATTCAATATCAGTTCCATTGGAAAGCAATTATCCCTCAAAATATCCTTAATTCTCTTCAAATTTTTGTTATGAAATTCTAAGTCACTTATTCTCAGTTTTCTCTCTATAAGATTTTTTGCGGTATTAATTATAACTCTCTTGGGATGTTTGGAGAAATAATTAATAATTCTACCAGAAGAAGTAGGTTTCTGGTACCAATCCATTAATAATTGTTCCCTTCTTCTTATCAACAAAGTATCTAAATATGGAAGTTTTAAGTTACACTCCTTCTCAAAAGTAAATTTAATGTCCGGGTGAAATGAGTTAAAAGTTTCCAAAACATTTTCTATTTCCGATTCTTCAATAATGCAAAATAAGTCGTCAACATATTTTGTCAAAATTTTTGGTTTAATATTTTTCATGAAAATGCGCATCTTCAATCATTCCAACGAAGAATATCCAACTATAGGCAAGAACATGAATTTATGAAGGATGTTCAAAATGAATTAATGATGACAATAGATAATTTGAGACTATTTTTTAATGAAGAGGAGATTAAAAACTTTTTGGAGCACGAAGAAAAATTGGCAACAAATTTCAATGAAAGGGCCAAGCATAGACATAAAAAAAAGTTTGAAGAACTTAGAAATATACAAAGGAAGGAACTAGGAATAAGATTAAACAAAAAATGGTTTGTAAACAAATCTAGTGTTAATATTCCAATAGACACACAGTGGGTTCTTTCTTTAGGACACAAACATGCACTACCAATTAAAAGGGACAAATTTCCGACTTTGAAAATTATAACTGAGGGAGAGGACTTAGTACAGACATTGAGTAGTAAAGAAGACCAGGAAAGGGCCAGACCAAAACTTACAACAAATCTTGATAATTATATGAATAAAATAAGACTGAATAATAGGGACAAATTCATTCTGGAAAAGATAAAGGAAACGGAACAATTTTTGAGACCTAATAGGGACATTCTTATTTTCAATGCTGACAAGGGTAATACTACAGTAGCTATGGACAAATGTGATTATGATATGAGGATTAATAATATTGTGCAGGACAATTTGACATATAGGAGATCAAACAAAGATCCCACAAATAAATTACAAAAGATGAATAATGATATTGTTCAAGAACTTTTCATTAAAAACATAATCACATCTTCGGACAGGAACAGACTTAAAACTAATGTGGCAATTGCTCCAAGATTGTATGGAGTTCCTAAAATTCATAAAAGAGAATATCCGTTAAGACCAATTTGCTCAGGTATCAATTCTACATCATATGACCTTTGTAAATATATTACAACAATTCTTAAGAACGTAACTGTAAGTTCTGAATATGATATGATTTCATTATTTCCAAGTATACCAGTAGATCTTGCTATGGAAATAATAGGAGAAAAATTCACTAAATTGAAAGGGAACTATTTTTGCATATTCTTAGATTCTGTATAATAGATAACAGATATTTTCAATTAGATAATAATATATATATTCAACAAAAAGGACTTCCAATGGGATCACCAGCATCACCAATTATAGCAGAGAAATTATTAGATATTTGTATTTCAAAATTGACTATTAAATATATTTTTAGTAGAATTCCGTATAAATTTTGATATGATACCTACATTTCTGCAACGAATTAAAAAAAGTAATTGTAGCCTTAATTTTTATTAACTTATTCCTAACAGTCTTGTATCTGTTAATAATCCTTCTCACTTCCTGGGTTCTCTTGAGAAGATTATAATTGATTCTTGATGTGCTCTTCATCAACAATTGTATTTTGTAAAACAAAAACAAAATATTTATATTTTTCATGACAACAAACACAAAGCAAATAAAATGTTTTTGTCAATCACAACAGGAGACTATCAAATAATCAGCCATCAAATTAAAAAGACAAAACTTTTTGATTTTCATCAAGCATTGCTGACAACGCGTATGTGTAGCCGAAAAAGAACGACTGCACGCACACAACTATGTGATTGATGTGATTATTTGATAGTCTCCAGGGTGCATAATGCTTACTTCTAATACTTATCGATCAAAACCATTTCGAATACAGTAATTGGTATTTTTTTTATTTGAGTGTAAATTTTCGCCGGCATTACATATTAAAAAAAAAATACAAAAATTTTAATAATGAACTTAAATTTTTATATTAAAACTAATAACATTTTTAAAAACATACTGCGAGAAAAATTAATCTTTTATATACATATACATATAATTAAAAAAACCCCCATAAATTAATTTATGATTTAAAATGTTACTTTTGATTTTTATTTTTATAAGTTACATATCATTATTAAAAATTTAAAACATTTATTAAATATGAAAACTGAATGCAAAATACATATTTAAAATAACGGGTTTTTTAATAAATAACTGAAATATTTTCCAGCAAATACAATTCTGGAAATCTCGCCATGTAATAACGTCCTTATCAGCTGTTAACCGTTTCTGCACTCCGCTCTTAAACCAAAAATTGCAACATTGTGTGCTCATACCACAGCTGCCAGATTTGACGATTTATCATCTTCTTAACGATGTTTACTTCCAAGGTCCCCTATTACAATGTGGAACTTGAAAGGCAGACAGACGAAATTTGATGGCAAGGGGTTGAAGAGGTAGAGTGTGTAGTACATTACTGTCTGTACTAGACATTTTTTGTCTTTCTCTTTTACTTTTCGCAATTTTCATGTTGTTGCTTCATATCATTTTTCTCACAACAATGTAATTTAAGTATCAATGCCTGTAAAATGATCATCTCCGTCAACAGCGAAAAATAACGAAAAAAAGAAACGAATAATTTCTATCTATCTATTGATTTCGCGATTGTGAAAGGTGTAGGCGAGTTCAAAAGAGAACGAGAAAAATGTCTGCCTTTCAATTTCAACATTGTAAATTGGGACTAGTCCGCTTTTATATTGTTGTAATTGAAAGGCAAACACTTTGCTTAAGGGCATATCAAACCACACAAATAGCTTTACAAACATAAGTAAGAAATGTAAGAAATATGATTGTTTATTGGCAAACATAAGCAAAAACAAACGGCATGTTTGCCAAGCCCTTTATTATGCTCTTTATTCTCTTTTGAACTTGCCTAAACCTTTCACAATCGCGAAATTAATAGATAAACAGAAATTATTCGTTTCCTTTATTGTTTTTTTTTTTCGCTATTGACAGAGATGAACATTTAATAAGCATTGATGTGAAAAAAATTATATGGAGCAACAGCATGAAATTTGCGAAAAGTGGATAAGAGAACAAAAAAATTTCTAGTACAGATAGTCGTGTACTACACACTCTACCTCTCCAACCCTCGGCATCAATCTGCCTTTACATTTGCTTATTATAGAAAGGCACTTTTGAAAAAAATTATTTACGCTATAATTACACTTTCTTAATAGTCTTTAACTCGAGGGTTACACGATCAAGTTTTGTCTTACAATTTTCAATACACTCACAGTTCTTTACTAATTTAAACATACTTTTAAAAATTAAATGGAACTTGGCTTTAAAATTCTCTTTTAGGTTGAGTGTTTCAATTTACATTTAAGAAAATAGCTGATTACAAGTTAAGTGAGCAAATCTTTCATTAATAAGATTTCTTTATGACGTGCTAAATGCCCAATTTTTAATTTTGGCAAAAACACTGAAATTTATTGTTAATGGAAAGCTAGTTTCTATGCGCATTTCACTAGTTGCCTAAGCCACATCATCATCAAGAAAATTTATAAAGACATAAGAAAAAATTTTCTTACTGAACTTGTAATCAGCTGTTTTCTAGACTTTAAATTGAAGCACACAATTATAATATGAGTGCTGGTTTATAGTCTTCAAGTCTTAGCCGTCAAATCTTAAGTTTTAAGAAGAGAGAGGAAAATAAATGTCAGTCTATTTTTCCTTCTCTCCTTTAAGCTAAAGACTTTACTGCCAAAACTTGAACAGTATGAATAAGCACTTAGTGAAAAATTTATGTTTATTAAGACTTGAAACAAAATTTTAATCAAAACTTGATCGTGTAACCACCAAATTAAAAACTACATTTTAAACATGGTACAACTACACAAGGTAGACTCGTTGGCGCAGATGTTTGTCTGCTGTTTACCCTAGTTAAACCCCAAATGGCAAAATAATTTAAGGTTTGTTTACATTTTTCATATTTGTTTACATATAATTAGTGCGCGCCATTTTTTTCCTTCACGTGTTTGGTTATTTTTTCAATTAGTGTTTTATAAAGTGTTGCTGAGGGCACAGTGTTGATCTTTTTTTGACGTCTCGGTAGAAAACACAAAAACAAATTGCCTGTTGTTTTTGTCTAGTTGTTCATGTTGTAGCAACGAGTTAACGTTGCCTTTACACATGCAAGTAGTGGCATGCCACTGTTCAATACATATTATTAAAGAAAAAGTGCTCGAAATAGTCGAATCTCATGCCATTTGCTTTTATGTTTACACATGTCACCGCCAGTTCATTTTCAAAATGTCGTCGAAGCGTCAACTTGAGATAATTTGTTTACATATCAAATTAAAAAAAAGTACCAGAAAACAAATAGTTACCGACCTCATCACTCAGTTTTAGTTTTGGAGATAAAGTTTACATTGATTTGTGTATATTAGCATAATTTTAGCAAAATTAATGTTCTATAATTAACAAACTTGCTTTTTTTAGTGGGCGTTTCGAAAAATGAATGATAATAATACATTTAACAGTTAAAACTTCAATTACAATTCGACAACAATCCATTCGATTTGCATTAAATTTTGAACAGTGTAACATTGCCAATCGTTTTAACATTTAGTGGCATGCAAGTGCCAATTTTCCACTCGCATACAATTTTTGTTGCCACTAGAGCTGCCATTGCGAAATTGTGGGTAGATTAGTAAAAATTGTGATTGTGTTGAGTTTTTCGAACTGGCAGTGGCGTGTGTAAATGCTAGGTCACTTTGTGTAGTTGTACCATGATTTTAATTAAATAGAAATAAAGTTTTTCTCATTCTACCCACACACGAGGCAACATTAGTTGAAACATGTGCATGTTTCACATTATGTTGCATGTTTTTGCTTGTGTCACCAATGAAGGCAGAAACCATATATTTATCCGTTTTAGAGCTTTTTACGAATTTTGACTTGTTAGTGCATATTTTTTCGATTTGTTAGCGCATATTTTTGCATATTTTACCCTTTACAGCATTTTTTTTTTTGCATAATTGAGTTAAAAGAGTATTTTTGCAGCATTTTTTAAGTTAATAGCGCATATTTTGCATTTTTGAGGCATATTTTGAGACATGTTCAATATTTTAAATGCGTATATCAAATAGATTTTTTTTGCAAAATTCTGGTTTTACTGTTCTATATCTGTCTATATACACAACGTGATGCTTCAATTTCTCCACCTTCATTTAATTTTACTCAATATAAGTGGTATTTTAAGGAAAAAGTAAGGAAAAATCAATTATATACGTTTTTGCGATGCAGTACATAGAAATCTGGACCAATCTTTTAGAATACCGATCGACTCAGAATAGCTTTTTAAAGTAATCTAACGATGTCTATCCGTCCGTGCTGCTGGGTATTTGTCCATGTTATCTTTGTGCGCAAAGTACAGGTTGCAATTTTTTAGATTATTTTCTCACATTTGGTAATTACATTTTAATTGTACTTACGAGGAAGTGCATGTAAATGGTTAGAATCGGTCTATAATATCACATATTCACCGTAAAAACCTCTTTCGAAATTGGACTTTTGTGTCCGTTAAGCATCCGTTATTATTGCAAACACATTTTCCCAAAGCTCCCATCTGTAAATTGGTTTAACTTCCTTTTAAATGTAAACATTAATAAACAATTTCTCTGAAATCCCTTAAAGAAAAAAATTACATATTGATGTTAATATCTAGATAATATTCGCCACAAATAACTCTAATATGAATTTAACTTCACACACAACTTTGTTTTTGTGAGCCCATGGCTGCCCATCGTTTCCAAATTGGGTAATATCGAAGGTTCGTCTGTAAATACTGTGGTGCTTGAGCTGTACCGATTTTGATTTTAAAATTATTGTGTTTTTAATGCAATTGTTGAATATTTTATTTTCAAATGAGTAATTTTTGATTATTTGGGTATATTTATAACAATTTTTAGGGCATATTTTCGAGTTTTTACTGCATATATAATACGCATAAAACGCATTTTTAGGCATGTATCTGGTTAGTCCCAATTTACAATGTTGAAATTGAAAGGCAGACATTTTTCCTATTCTCTTTTGAACTTACCTAAACCTTTTACAATCGCGAAATTAATAGACAGACAGAAATTATTCGTTTCTTTTTTTCGTTCTTTTTCGCTGTTGACGGAGACGAACATTTAACAGGCAATGATATATAAAATAACATTGGTGTGAGAAAAATGATATGAAGCAACAACATGAAAATTGCGAACAGTAAAAGAGAAACACGAAAAATGTCTAATACAGATAGTCATGTACTACACACTCTACCTCTACAACCCCTCGCCAACAAACTTCGTCTGTCTGCCTTCCACTTGTCACTTTGTAAAAGGGGACTTACCTGGATTTGTTATACATGTTTCAATTTATGTTGCATTGTCTGTGGGCTGCCGCAGGAAATTTACAATATTATCATAAATTGATCTGGCAGCCCTGGTTCACCAAAGCCAAAAAATAAAATAGAAAAGAAACAACAATGAAGAGCGCCTCATGCCGCTTATTTTAAAATAACTGTTGTGTTGTGAAAATATTTTTTGTTAATTATAAATAAAGCAAAATTAAAAAACAAAAAAAAAATTAAGACAGCTTAAATTAATTAAAAGGATAGCAAAACTTTGTATAATTATCTTATCAATTGTATGTCAACATATGTAAATTTATATGTGTCGTGTAAAAGTTTAAATAAGTGCAAAGCAAACGATGTCTGGAAAAAATTCTATACAAGTGGCCATTAAAGTGCGACCACTTTTTCGAAAAGAAAAGGATCAACAGTTTTTCTGGCGTATAGTGGATAATTCTATACAATTGGTAGATTCTCAATCAGAGCCTTATTATTTTGGTAAGTCAATAGCTAAAATAAGTACATCCATGTATGAATGTGCATGGGAAATCAAATATAATTTGAAATATGTAGATATGTATATATTTACATAACTATCAGTGCTGTAAAAGATTTCAATCAATTTAATTGTAATCAGGTGATTTATCGATTATTGTTGATAATTTTTTAATTGCATTCAAAATCCTAAAATTGATTGTAAGATTTTAATTTGAATTGAACAAATTTATTAATTTTTTTCTAATTGTTTAATGTATGTATGTATGTATATATGTACTACATACTAATTTATTTAAGAATTTTAATTTAAATAAAAAAAAAATCCCTTGCGCCTGGGCCAAGGCCGGCTATGCAGATAATCTTAAGTTAGCGCAGACGGTATGTGTTATACCATAGGGGAGAAAATCCTTGTGCCCAGCCGAAGCCGGCTATGCAGGAAAGCTTAAGTTAGCAAACCCAATGTTTGTTATACCATATACCGGCCAAGGCTGGCTATGCGGAGTTTTTTTTGCGAAGCTGGTGTTTGTTATTTTATAAAATTTGTATTAGACTTTTATTTAAATAAACAACGTACTTTCCTAGTGCTTGTTCATAGGTAGTTAAAAGTAAAAAAGGAATTGTGATCAGAATGTCGGATAACTATGATGATTTTCCGTCTGATGATAATTTTAATTAAAATTTGATTGAAATCGAGTTGATTGCAATTAAATTAATTGCATTCAGTAATTTCTAAAAACAATAAAATTTAACTGATTGTATTATAAATTGCAATCCCGTGTTTGCAATCATTCCAAATCTGATATCATTTTAAAATCAAAGGATAAAATTAATTTAGTTAAAATAATTTTTAATGAAATCACAATTGATTGCAGTTCTTTACAACTCTGTTATGTATATGTTTGTCAACTGTGTGTATCAGTTTTAACTGTGCTTGTTTTAATGTTGTTTTTGGCTATTTTTAACATGCAGTGTCATGTCTTCTTTATATTTTTGTGGTTTGTATAACGGTTTTATTAATTGAAAACAACAACAACGACCACGACACGAAAAAGTGCATCATAAAACCCAAGGGAATGACGGACTGACAAACAGGCACGTATGGATGGATAAAATTTGGATACAACTTATAAATAAATTTTGATGCCGTTGCTGGTATTTGTAGATTTAAAATGCTTAAAAATAGCTGCGACAACCTAATTCTTATGTTTTCTTAAATTTCGTCAGGGGCCAATGTTTAAATTGCAGTAATTTGTTGTGTTTGTTTTATTTTTAGATCATATTTTCGATCAGGATGCCACCAATCAAATTATATTTGATAAAATGGCCAAACAAATTGTCAATTCAGCCATACAAGGATTTAATGGTACCATATTCGCTTATGGCCAAACTTCTTCGGGTAAGCATTTTCCTTGCTGATAATTTTAGAGTAATTTTAATTATGTTTAATTTTTAAGGAAAAACTTATACTATGATGGGCGATGATGACAATCCTGGAGTTATGGTTCTGGCTGCTAAGGAAATCTTTAAAGAAATTGAGAGAACTCAAGATAGGCAATTTCTTTTGAGGTTTGCATTTATTTTTAAATACACACAATTTTATAAAAACACTAGCAATTAACCCGCTACTTCGTTAGCGTCTCCATTTCTTTCGTGAACATATTTTTACGCCAAAGTTTATGTTTATAGGTTTTAACCCGATACTTTGTAATAGGTACAATTTTCACCTCTTAACGTTCGAATTTCGATAATGTACCAAATTTTTATTTGTATTTCTTAAATACGTTACGAATGTGATATTGTTTTATTTCAATCTTTATTGGTTTAATAGATATGTAGATGGCGTGGCAAAAAAGTTTAAAATAAAGGTTTTACCCGTTTACTCCCCAAAAGCGTCGAATTTCAAAGAAGTACCAGACACCTATCCGCTTATTTTTTATTGAACAGAGGTTAGGGAATTTACCCGATTTTACCTTTTTTCCCCTCTACCCATAACAATTTCTAGAACTCCCATTCTAGGGAATCGATTTCGCGATAGGCTTCAGGCGTTTATGACGCGTGATGATGAATCATTCAGTAACTTTACAATTTTAACACATAAAGGTAGATGAAGAAAAAGATTTTGAAAAAAATAACGATTTTCATCCCTTAAACGTTCGAATTTCGAAACGCATCAAATTTGTATTTGTATTTTTTAGACAAGTTACGAAATTGATATATTTTTTATTTTAATGTTTATTGGTTTACAAGATAGATGGCATAGCAAAAAGTTTTAAAATACAGGTTTTACCCGTTTACTCCCGAAAATGGCCGAATTTTAAAAAAGTACCAGGGACCTGCCCGCTTATTTTTTATTGAAGAACAATAAGTACTAAATTTTTTTGGTATCTTTTTTAGCGGCATATGCGGTTAGCGGGATCGATTTGGCGCGAGAAAAACCGCGAAAATATCAACTTTTTAGCATCTGAAGTTTAAAATAAGTGATAATAAAGCAGTCATTAACGTTACAATTTGAAGAAAGATATTAAAAAAAGTAACAAAATTAGGAACTACAGTGAGCCACACTCAAAATTGAACGTTATTTCGAAAATGGAGGATGTGGCACAACATATGTATATTCGCGTAACTCCAAAATGATTTAGGCCTCTATTACGGTTTACAACTCAACTCAGTTGAGTTGTAATTTCTTAATTTTTGTATTATGGTTTACAACTTTGCTATATTGCGGCGAACAAAAACATCAAAAAATTACAACTCATCACAACCAGTTGTTTTAATTACA
This sequence comes from Pollenia amentaria, assembly GCA_943735925.1. Taxonomy (NCBI): domain Eukaryota; kingdom Metazoa; phylum Arthropoda; class Insecta; order Diptera; family Polleniidae; genus Pollenia; species Pollenia amentaria. The sequence goes on along the minus strand of OX031007.1, from coordinate 195,228,603 downwards.
ACTCAACTGAGTTGAGTTGTAAACCGTAATAGGGGCCTTAGTTTATTGAATACATACATATACTAAAAAAACCGAAATTCCGCAATTACCTTTAAGAAAGAATTAACTTTTTTCTTATCTCCGCTGTCGTTTTAGAAACACATTTTTTTTTTTTTTGGCAAACAAATTTTTGTTATCAAAATTTCGAAATTTTTGTTTCTTTAAAAATAATAAAAAATTGGAAAATGAAGCTACTCTTTTTAATTTTACTAGACGTATAAAAAAAACGAAGTTGCAAAGTTTATTTAATAATCTTAACTGTTTTTTGTTACGCTACTATATGTTGTGCAACGTACTCCATTTTCGAAACAGCGGTATATCTCTAAAACAAAAGCTAACCATAAAAATCGGTAAGGTTAAAGTGCCAGGTGCCCGCTTGCCAACTAGCACAGTGTTATTATTAACACAAAGTTTATGATAATGATTAAAGTGTTAAATTTTTGATGTGGCTCACTTTATGTATTTTCAATCCTTTAGAGATCGAATTTCGAAAAAGTACGAAATATGTATTTGTATTATTTAGATGAGTTACGAATGTGATATAATTTTTATTTCTATGTTTATTAGTTTAAATGATAGATGGCATAACAAAAAAGCTTCACAATACAGGTTTTATCCGTTTACTCATTACTTCAAAAAAGTGCTAGACACCTGACCGTTTATTTTTTAATGAACAATAATAGGTATAAAATTTTTTGTATCTCTTAGTTTAGCAGATATGAGGTTAGCGAATTTCCATTTTTAACGCTTTTTTTCTATTGAACAACAATAGTTATTAAATTTTTTGTATCTCCTTTAGCTTAGCAGATAAGGTAAGGGTGATCGATTTGGCGAGAGACCAGCCTCCGGTCCAAATGTCAACTTGTTAGCTTCAGGCGTGCGATGATAGATAAATAGAATAGAAAAATATGTTGGAAAAAGTAAAAAAATTTGGTACGATTTTCACCCCTTAAACGGTCGAATTTCGAAAAATGACCAAAATTTGCACTGTCAAATCAAAAAGTACCAGGTAAAGCACAAAAAAGTACCAAAAAGCACCTCTTACAGATGCTCATTCACTCAACACATTGCTTGTTTAATTTTATGTTTGTAGATGCAGTACTAACGAAAATTCAAAAAGTACCTGTTGGAATACAATACAGTACGAAAAAGTATTTAAACAACACTCTTACGGATTCTCATTCACTTGGGAACTTGCATATAATATTTATAGGTCCAATTTTAACGGAAATTCAAAAAGTACCAGGTAAAGAAAAAAAAGTACCAAAAAGCCTCTATTACAGATTCTCATTCACTCAGGGCATTGCATGATTAATTTTATGTTAATAGATCCAATATTAACGAAAATTAAAGAGGGTACCAGTTAAAAAACGAAAAAGTACCAAAAAGATACCTCTTATAGATTCTTGTCCACTCAGGACATTTTATGTTGAATTTTGTGATTAGTTAAAGACCAAAAAGCCTCTCTTACATATTCTCATTTCTTCAGGACCTTGGATGTTCAATTTTATGTTTCTAGGGCCAATACTAACGGATATTGAAAAAATAACATTTAAAAAACCAAAAAGTACCACAAATTTCCCTCTTATTATCCACTCAGGACATTAACGTTGAATTTTATGTTTCTAGGTCCAATACTAACGGAAATGCAAATAGTGCCAGTTAAAGAACAAAAAAGGACCAAAAAGCCCTTTTAAAGATTCTCATTCACTCAGGACCATGCATGTTTAATTTTATGTTCATATGTCCAATATTAACGAAAATTAAAAAGAGCACCAGTTAAAGAACGAAAAAGAACCAAAAAGATCCCTCTAACAAATTCTTATTCACTCAGGACTTTGCATGTTTTATTTTATGTTTCTAGGTCAAATACTAACGGAAATTCAAAAAGTACCAGTTGAATAGCAAAAAGTACCCTCATAGGTTCTTATCCACTCAGACATTGCATGTTGAAGTTTATGTTTCTAGGTCCAATATGGACGATAATTAAAAAAATTGCCAGTTGTAGAACAAAAAAGCTAAAGTAAGAAATTAAATTTCCCGTATTTCCCCCTTTTGGTACGAACGAAAAAGAACCAAAAAGATCCCTCTTACAAATTCTTATTCACTCAGGACTTTGTATGTTTTATTTTATGTTTCTAGATCAAATACTAACGGAAATTCAAAAAGTACCAGTTGAATAGCAAAAAGTACCAAAAAGTACCCTCATAGGTTCTTATCCACTCAGGAATTGCATGTTGAAGCTTATGTTTCTAGGTCCAATATGGACGATAATTAAAAAATGGCCAGTTGTAGAACAAAAAAGCTAAAGTAAGAAATTAAATTTCCCGTATTTCCCCTTTTTGGTACTTTTTTCTCCCCATTGAAGCATAGTGGGAGCCCATAATTTAATACGTATATCGATGCTTTACTTTCTCAACCTCGTATCTTAAAAAAATACGGTTTTGACTTTTTCATATCAAACGATTGCTATTTTTGTGTTCCATTAATACAACAACTTATTATTTCAATAATTTATTAATATGTACAGAATTGAGACGAAGTATTGAAATAATAAGTTGTTGCATTAATAGAATACAAAAATAGCAATCGTTTGATATGAAAAAGTCAAAACCGTATTTTTTTAAGATACGAGGTTGAGAAAGTAAGGCATCGATATGTCAATGAATAAATACGTTATGCATTAAATTTGTTTGTCGCTCTTTTAGTTTTAGAGATAAAAGGTTACCGAATTACTAGGAGGCTTTTATATATTACTGTGAATGAAATAAATAAATAAATAAATTTACCCGTTTTTACCTTTTTACCCCCTAAACATTCGCATTTCCAAAATTCCGTCTTAGTGGATCGATTTGGGGAGAGACCAACCCCTGGTTCAAATTTCAAGTTTTTAGGCTCAGACGTTAAGGCTGTGCGATTATGAATCAGTCAGTCAGACGTTACAATTTTATATATATATGTATGTAGATATCTTGATAACGGACATCACAAGCTCCTTAATCATTAAAAAGAAAATTTTCAATACAATAAAAAAGATTAACATCGGTATACTTATTTATATTACACAAAAGAAAATATTTTCTAGGAAAGAAAGTATGTTTATATTTTATTCTTGAATTTTTTTTTCATGTATGTATGTATTCATACTTTAAGAACTAGAGGTCGTAGACTGAAGAAGAATGAAAAATCTGGTGATCATTTATTTTTCGAAAAAGCTAATGATTCGGTTATGTATGGCATCCGAACTTTAGTTGTGTTGTCAGTTGTCTAAAATATATTACCTGAGGTCGATTTCAGCAGCCAAATAGAAAATATTGAGGAAGCCGTAAAACGCTTTTTGTTTAATATATTTATATATTTAAAAACATTCACAGTAATATTTAGAAGCCTCCATATGCCAAAAAAAACCTGTGTCGAAAAGGAAAAAGTGCTTAAGTTGACTAAAGCTAAAAAGGCACTTTTAAGATCTTCACGTTCAAAAGTACACATGGGCAAAGTTTCAATTATTTTAAGCCATAATGGGCCGAAATAGGATAAACATAAAAAAATCTTATAATAAAAAAAAACTAAAACACTAGAATTCCCTGAATACATTTCTATTAAAGTGCAAAACTAGGTGCCGGCTGAAAGAGAAGTAGTAGGCATGCAACGAAAAACATAAATGTATTAGATGTAATGTGGTACATTTTAACGAAGTTTATTTTAGCAGAAGCCAAATATCTACATGTTTTATATGAAATTATGTAAAAAAGGCTGATATATTCCGTTTTATATACGTTATGATTTGTGTACCACTTATATTTATTAGAATAACTCTAAAAGTCATGAAAAACTTCGGTAATTTAAAAAAAATAACTGAAAAATTCCTTCGATTTCAATTTTACTCGATTTCGTTTTCCAGAACATGGCCGTACTAAATTTGTAGATAATATCTCACAATATTTTGTTTTGCCCTGTCCGTGATTGGTTATGTGTACCAAATAGCGAACACTCAAAAATGTGTCTGTATATACTGTGTTGTAGGGAATTAAATCGTCAGGCTTGTCTTGTTAGATTTTCTATATTTTGTTTATTTTCTTTGAAATTTATTGCAGTAACTGCTAAAGCAAAAACTATTTCAAGCAAATTGTTTTAAAGATATTAGAGTAATTCACGTCACAATTTTTAGTCTTGTAAAAATGCGAACTTTTACACCAGTTGACGTGAGCATAAATTTAACAACAAGTAAATGTATGGATAACAATGCAAGATAACAGAAAATACATTAAGGTGGTTCACGTGACAAGTTCCACACTTGCTAGAAAGCAAAAGTGTATAACCTTAACAACAACCACATTGACAATTCTTTATGTAGAACAAGTTATTTTGCAACTTGTGACGTGAATTACCTTATAACATTTTCACTTACCTCAAATTTTCGCAATCTGTCCAATTTTTAATATTTCTTGAATTTTTTTTTTATTTTTTGCAGCATTATTTTTGATAAAATAAAAAAAAATTTGTTTCATTTCGACTTGTTGAACGGAAAAAATTTTAACGGTTGATTACTAAATTAATAGTTGCTCTTTTTGGTACCTTTTTAGGACAAAAGCTATATTTAATAAGAACCAATCAACTGACGTTGAACATATGTTTTGTGCAAAAATTTGCACTGATTTTTCGCACTTGCTCATGGGTAGCGCGAAATGCAAAAGTTAGTGCGAAATTATGTTGTACATATGTAGGTTATTGTCATGTTTCAAAATAAACTTCGCATTTTTGCAAAAGTAAAAATGATGACTTGAATTACTCTATAAATTTGTTTACAATTTTTGTCTCAAAGTTTCAAAAGTTGAATTTTATGAAAATCGAAATTCATCACACTTTTGACGATTTCAAAAGACGATTTACTGTTTAAATCGATCGATTTTCATCGCATACCTAAATAATTAAAATTATTTTTATTTCTTGACAGAGTTGGGTACATTGAAATTTACAATGAAAAAATCTATGATTTACTAAACAAGAAAAATCAGGATTTAAAAATTCATGAAACTTCAAATGGTATAGTCAGTGTAAATTGTGAAGAATGTATTATACGATCTGAAGATGATTTGCTCAATCATTTATGTAAAGGAGGAAAGGAGCGAACAGTCGGAGAAACCAATATGAATGAACGTTCTAGTCGGTCTCATGCCATTTTTCGCATTGTGAGTAATTTATTTAACAAAATATCTAATTTTTTTATTAAATATATTGAATTTAAAACAGATAATTGAATCTCGTAAAATTGACCGCACCAAAGATGATGCAGTCATACAGAGTGTTATTAATCTAGTAGATTTAGCTGGTTCTGAGAGAGCGGATCAAACTGGTGCCCGAGGCACACGTTTAAAAGAAGGTGGTCATATCAATAAAAGTCTTTTGTTTCTAAGTAATGTTATAAAACGTTTATCGGAAAATGAGGATGATAAGTATATAAGTTTTCGTGATTCTAAGCTGACGCGCATATTGCAGGCTTCATTAGGCGGTAATGCTCTAACTGCTATTATTTGTACCATAAAACCAAATGCTGTAGAGGAAACCCAGTCCACACTTAAGTAAGTTTTAAACATTTAAACAAAAAAAATTTTTTTTTTAAATCATTTAAAAAATATAAAATTTTGTTTAGTTTTGCCTTGCGAGCTAAAGCCATCAAGAATAAACCTCAAGTCAATGAGACTGTATCTGATGCAACCATGATGAAACGTCTGGAGCATGAAATTAAAGTTCTCAAATCACGTCTTGAAGAAGAGCAACGTAAAAATGAAAGTCAAATTAAAGTACGTCAGTTGGAGCAACGTATTAAAGACGAAGATTTGAAGATTATTTCTTGTAATTCGTTGCATTCGATACGTAATCGTGAAAAACGTAGACGTACTTGGTGTCCTTCGTCTACGAATATGGATGCTAGTGCAATAAGTCAACAGCCATCGGCTTTACCAGTGCCAACAGTAAATTCCAATTTATTGTCAGGACAGCCATCACGTTTACAAGCACCCAAAACCTTATACTATAACACGCCTTTAATAACAATGAGACCTGCTGAACCTCCGTCCGCACAAAAATTTTGTGGAGCCTTGCCTAAACCACCAGATAATTTGCCAGAAATCGATGAAGAATTTGCACCTGCGGAATTGATCAATTTTGAAATGTTATCGCCCCTAAATACGCCTCGTTTTCAGCGGGTGCAACGTAATGATAGTATAACACCTAAACTTACAGCTTGTCCGAGTGCAAAGTAAGTATTTTGTTTAAAAATTTGTATTTCATTGGGAGTTTTTTTTAACTGAAATGATTGTTATTTATTATTTTTTTTTTCAATGGGACCTTTTTACAACTGCACTTTTCCTAACACTTCGTTCATTATTTAACAATTAACATCTTTAATTTATGTATCTTATTATTGGTTTATTGCATTGTTTATACATTTTGCATCACATTTTTTGGCATTATTCTTCTTCTTTTTGACACATACTTAAGGCTGGCAAAAATAGAACATGATTTATTGGAATTACAATGTTATACTAATTTGGAAAATAAAACCGATGTGCAACACGAGACCCTTTTGGCTTTAAAACAAAAAATTGAATCTTTAAGCCAACGCAATGCTGTTCTGGAAAATGAAAGACTTGAATATTTACAATCAAATCATGAAATTGTAACAATAACAGATCATTTTAATGAAACTCGACAACAGTAAGTATTTTGTAGCGTTTTTTTTCTACTGCTTTCCTTAATGTAGTTTTTAAACTAATAAGAATATTTTTCTTTGCACGTAATGGTCCCAAATTATTTTACACTTTTTTATTTTTCTTTTTTAAATAAATGGTGGTTTTGGATTCTCTATAATTTATGTATGTATGTACTACTTAAAATAGAGTTAACATTTGTCCAAAGTGAAATCATACTCTTAAATTGTTTTTTTTTTTTACTAAATTGTATAATAAGATGAATTTATATCGAAAGTGAATTACTTTTTTAATATCTTGTTCTAAATCAAAATAATATAATTAGGGGTGTCATAGAATCCAATTCGGGTTTGCTAATTGTCGGTTTTTCAAACCAATATTGGTTTCATTTGGTGTCATAAAAACAAGTCGGTTTTGTTATTTTCGAATACAAATAAACCGATATTCGAATCAGCTGTCTTATGTTTTGGCTCATGTGTTTACAGCTTTAAATCCAATTTTTGTGTGTTAATTTTCTAAATTATGATTTTTGCGCTCAAATATGGTTAAAACTTGTGTTTTTAATAAAAGAAAAATTATAGAAAAGTTTTTATTTTATTCAACCTTTATTTAAATTGCAATATAATTTATTAAGCTTGAGGTTTTTCTTTTTTATATAAAAATTTTTTATAAATTTATTTCAACTCCAATATTTCGATACAGCAATGTGTATCATCGTCAGGGAACAGATTAAACAAATAAAAATAACGTTCACAAAAAAATAATGAAAAAATAATAACAATTGTCAAATAGAAAAAATTATTTACAATTAAAAAATTTTTAATACAAATAATCCATTACATTCTAAAAAATTTTTTTTTTTTTTTTTTTTTTTTTTTTTTTTAATTTCCTGTTTTGTTTTTATAAACTAAATTTCTATAGTTTTGTGCTACATTTTCCGTGTCCGATCTAAAATTAATTCTTAACAATTCTGGTACTTTAATGATTTGCAACATTTCTAGCATTAAACGTCGCTTATAATTGTTTTCTGTGTTTAAAACTGATACATTCTCAAAGTCCGGAGAGTGATTTAAACTGGCACAGTGGGCTGTTAATGCTGTTTTTTGTGATGAAATATCCCTAAACTTTTGATTTGATTTGTGACCCGAAATTCTAGTTTTCAGTTTGTTCTTTGTCGTACCTACATATACTTTGTTGCATTGTCCATTATCATTTCCCTTACAAGGTATTTTATAAACCACATTCGACATTTCTAATTTATGTACTTTATCCTTAGTCCTAGTGAATAATTTACCAACTGTATTATATGATTTATGTGCTATTTTACATGTCCTTGTGTCGAATATTTTTGACTTTTCTAAACGTTCCGATATTTTAGGAATATATGTTAGTGATTTGTAAATTTTTGGTTCTGCAATTATATTCAAGTTGTTTGCCCTATGGTTATTGCATTGTCCTATTAAATTTGATATCAGTTCCATTGGAAAACAATTATCCCTCAAAATATCCCTAATTCTTTTTAAATTCCTGTTATGAAATTCTAAGTCACTTATTCTCAGTATTCTTTCTATAAGATTTTTTGCAGTATTAATTATAACCCTCTTTGGATGTTTTGAGATATAGTTTATAATTCTACCAGAAGAAGTTGGCTTTTGGTACCAATCCATTAATAATTTATCCCTTTTTCTTATTAACAAAGTATCTAAATATGGAAGTTTTAAGTTACACTCTTTCTCAATAGTAAACCTTATGTCCGGATGAAATGAGTTAAAAGTTTCTAAAACATTTTCTATTTCCGATTCTTCAATAATGCAAAATAAATCATCAACATATTTTGTCATAACTTTTGGTTTAATAGTCAATTTTGCAATACAAGTATCTAATAATTTCTCCATAACTATATCCGCTATAATTGGTGATGCTGGGGATCCCAGCATCATAGAAATTTAGTTTATAAAAACAAAACAGGAAATTAAAAAAAAAAAAAAAAAAAAAAAAAAAAATTTTTAGAATGTAATGGATTATTTGTATTAAAAATTTTTTTAATTGTAAATAATTTTTTCTATTTGACAATTGTTATTATTTTTTCATTAATTTTTTGTGAACGTTATTTTTATTTGTTTAATCTGTTCCCTGACGATGATACACATTGCTGTATCGAAATATTGGAGTTGAAATAAATTTATAAAAAATTTTTATATAAAAAAGAAAAACCTCAAGCTTAATAAATTATATTGCAATTATAGAAAAGAAAATATGAATGGTACAACACTTAACATATGAAATAAATGCCATCGTTGTATTACATACATATTTGCATTTTTTGTTTACATTTGTGTAGTTTTATTGTTTTGTAAAAATATAAAGCGAATTTATTAAAAATACAAAAAAAAAATGTTGTTTATAAATAAACAAAATTGTTGCACATTTTCTGTATGCAGACAAAGTGAGAATACGAGTTTGCGGCAGCCCGCGGCCGGAGACTGCCAGTGACATGCAAAAATACTTTTTTACCAACTCTATTTAGTTCCGTCTATGCAAAAAAAACTAACTGTTAAAAAAACAAAATAAAAAATTAAAATTTAACCAACTATATTTATTTCCAATAAAAAAACAAGAGCTGTAAGCTGCTTGGCTTATTTTCAATAAAGACCATTGGAATGTGAAACAAGTTAAAGACAGCATTAAAGACTCACAATACTGGATTAGTGCGTATATGGCAAAATATAAAAGAACATCTATTATAATAGTAATAATATATAGATCACCAAGTGCTTCAAAAGCAGAATTCTGTGATACTTTCCAAAACTTTGTGGAAGAAATATGTGATACAAACTGTGATATTTTAATAGCCGGAGACTTTATTATTGACTGGAAGCAGGTTTTTTATACAAGTAGATTAGAGAGTTTACTTACTGCCCGTTCGCCGATTTCAAACGTCAACGTTCGCATAGTAAATAACATTTAAAACAAAAACAATATTTCAAAAATTGTTTTTGTTTTAAATGTAATTTTCTATGCGAACGTTCACGTTCGATATCGGCGAACGGGCAGTTAATGATAACGCCCTTAAAAATGTAATGAACGAATATAATAGAATTACACAAATATCAAAAACATTAATAGACTATATAATAACAAATAATGAATCGATTAAAGCAGAAAATAATATAAATAATAAAATAGCTGATCATGAATCTATATACATTTTTATAGAGTGCGAAAATATAAAGAAAGAAAAAAATTTTCGAGAAATAAATATTTTTAAATACAATAAAACTAGATTTTGTAACGCAACAAGTGCGTTTTTACAATATGATAAACAAAACGAGTTTAACGATAATGTTTACAATTTTGATAATGTTTTTGAAAATACTATACGAAAATTCAGTGTTAAAACAAAAATAAATGAAAATGGAAATAATAAATGGTTTAATAATGATCTCCAAATGTTGAAAAGGGAAATGATCTTTAAATATCAATCTGCAAATGTTCAAAACACCGGCGAAGCGTGGAGCACTTCTTTATTTATTTATTTTAATCAATACAAAGAGAGCCTATAAGGTCAATTATACATGTATTGTTAGATAAATATCCATGTTAAATACAAGACATGTTAAATAATAATCAAACTAAAAATAATGAGATTCTCTGAGTTAAGCTATTACATAAGTAAAGTTTTATATGTACTATTTAAATACTATACATAAGTGGCTCCCCAACCACAACTTATAAAATAATTAGAAATGCATAAAATCAAAAATTCCAAAATTAAATATATAAATGGTAAAATAAATAATGCGCAAGACCAGAAAGAAATGTGGAGAAAAATAAAAGAACGAGTATTAAGAAACCTCAGAAATATGATAAAAACTGTGATATTTAAAGAAATAGAATAGAAGGACAATTTTCAAATGGCCGACAATTTTAATAATTATTTTGTCAATAGTATTAAGGAAATTTATATTCAGTTTTTTATTTGACCTTATTTAATTAAATAAATGTTTATATTTATTCAAGCTCTAGGTCCTTTTAATATTTATTTTTTATTATATTTATATATTTATTATATTTAATTTCCTGACGATGCTAACCAAAGGTTAGCGAAATATTGAGAATAAAAAATAAATATTAAAAGGACCTAGAGCTTGAATAAATATAAACATTTATTGTATTAAGGAAATTATAAACTTTATCCATTATGTGCAATATGAAAATACAATACCTGTGATAAATTTTAATCTAAAATTCCGTGCAATATCTTTACAAGAACTTAAAATTTTGCATCAAATGTGAGAAATAATTGTCTATGTGGTTGTTGTTATGTTCTTGTACTGTTGCTTTTCGCAAGGGTGCAACTTTTGACGCGAATACCTTTTATATGTAAGAATATTAAGAAAAATCCTGACTACAATAGGGTAACAATAAATATGATTTTGGACAACTGGAACACAACAGACAATATTATGCTAAATATTATAAACAAATCATTAGAAACAGGAATTTTCCCAAATAGTTGGAAAGAATCCATGATTAACCCTATTGGAAAAGTTAAAAAAAAATTAACCCCCTTATTTTGTAAAACACTTCACCCCACTTAAAAAATATTTCCATACAAATTTTTGAAAATTCAAAAAATTTTATATGAAAAATTTCACAACGCAAAGTGAAGTGATTTACAAAATAACCCCCTAAGTATTAAAATTAATTATTTCTTTCATTAAACAATTTTATTTATTGTGCTTAATTCCCTTTTTTATAATTGATAAAAATACTGAAATTTATTGTTGGAGGATAAGCTGTTCCTATGCGCATTTCACTGGTTGCTTAGGCCAGATCATCAGGAAACGTTCTAAATAATTTTAGAAAAGCCAAAGCTAACAGCAAATAAGACTACAGAGGGAATGAGAATTACCCACACTCAAAACGTCTTGTTTGCAACGATATCAAAGCTTAAACAAAATACCAACAATAAAACAGTGAGTTTATCTTTTCTTACATGGGGAATGTAAGAAGAGATAAACTTTTTTATTAGATAGAGAAAAGATAAACATTTTTATTAGAGTATCAACCACAATCAATTTGACGTTTATAAATTTTCAACGCTTTTAAAATTTCAATGTTGCAACTTTAACACCTTATTTTTCTACATTTGGTTGTTTAAATTGCAACTTTCAGTGTAAAACTTTTTTCTTGTGTCGATTGTAATAAAAAGTTGAATTTTTACATATTTCCATTTTTGTAATAAAAAAAAATTAGAGTGCTATACTGTGCCGAATCTTTGATACCCTCCACCGACAGAAGTGGGCTCTATATGATATATACATATTGGCATTTCCTCCGAATGGTCAACCAGGATGAAAAAAAGCCAATTAAACAAAAACCAATAGAGATATTTTATTGTGTAAATACTGGATAGAGACCTACATTAATACACTTTTAAAATAAATTAATCACATTTGAATATTCAGTTCCATTTTGCAGATTTTTACATTTCACTACTGTCAGCCAAAGTTGACTTCTATTTTGCGTACGTTCGTGACCACATGTTTGTAACTATCATATCAATATGCTAGGAAAAAGTTTTGTTTTCCATATTATTTGTACATCAAAAGCGTACGAACGTACGTTCGTGGCCCCAGGAAATGCCCATATATTTTGTTAACTTATATTCAAAAAACGAACGTCAGCTCTAAAATTGGTTGCGGTTTAGACCTATATTAAATTATTGAACGACAATCAGAAAGTTTTATGCGTTTCTTTTTAGAGCTTTGAACTGGCTTGAGTAAAATATCATGATTCGTAAAAGTTTCAGCCAAACTAAAATGATTTTTAGGAGGGTAATTTGTATTGGACCTATGGTAAATTATGGACCAATCATCCCAAAATTCTGAAGACTGATTTATGGTATTACAAAAAATAAATTAAAATAAATTTTAATACAGCAGTGTTATAAGTTTAAGCGTTAACAGTGAATTTCAGAAGGCTCCTTAATATGGGATCGAAGGTAAATTATGGACCGTACATCACAAAATTGCATGAAATGTTTTCTGGCCATATGAATCTAAGTTGGAAGAAATTTTACCGCAATATCTATATCAGTTACGGGCTTGGCGCCCAGCTGATAACTACCAGTACTAATTTCACTCAGGATCCGCGAGTGACCCTCCGTGAAATTTCCCAAAAAAAATTTTTTTTAATAACGCATACAACTATGGGATGATAGTTTTGTGCTCACTATTTCATTGCAATATTGTAGAGAAAGGTACACGTTAATATAACTTTCAGATTTAATAAGATAAGTTGCTATTTTGACAAGTTTTTGGTAAGATGGTGGTTAACAACCAATTTGATCTGGCAGCGATTTATACATACGCGTCTTTTATTTATTAATGCTACCTGTGTGTTTTTAACGCCTATCAAAAGCAAGTAAGAAAGTAAAGTCGGTCAAGCCCGACCTTTTGATACCCTACACCACAGTATATAAAGACACATTTTCGAGGTGAGACCACATCTGTAACGCTTCTAGTCTCTTCAAATTTCTTTATAATCTTACATGCCGATTATGACGTCCATAATCACCACGTAATGCATGAATTGTGGCCACGTTTGTATTACCACTTTTTTTTAGTAAGTTTTAATTATTTTTAATGCATTCTAAGGTTGTTAAACTATCCGTATTCGTAAATGCAACCTTTTCACTAAATAAATCCCACTTCAGATGACAGATATTTAACAGCAGCAGGCCTGCCAGACCGGTAATTTTGAAACTACTAAATTGATAACCCTGTACAATTAATATGCTTCAACAATTTGTTGCACAACCTAATCAAAATAATTGACGAAGCTATAACTAAAATAAATGCGGTTAAAGGCGAAATAAGTGATACAATTCGGAGCAAACTAGATACTGTTATAAAATATATATTGGATTTTAAAAAACTAAACAAATATTCTGTTTTTGCTTCAATACCTTGTGATGATTCAGTTAAAGAAATATATTCCATTAAATAATTAGAAACATTTAAATATGTGCCAATTACATACATATGTAGGTGTTGAAAGGTCTGTTTCAATGTGCAAAAGCTTTTTTAGACCAAATAGATTTAGCTTTACATTTGAATATATCTATGAATAAAGCAAATGTTCCTTTTTCTATTCGGTTCACATGATATTCTATAATTAATATATTTTTTTTATAATTAAAGACCTTAAAAATTAATCTTATAAAATAAAAATACATATTATTTTATTTTCTAAACAAGATTTTGCCGAAAGGTATTAAAAAATGTTTGTTTGAAACTTTTTTTATATATACGATAAGAAAGTATTCGAACAAAAGGTTTGGTTACTTTTTATTAGCATCACTTTTATTGTGATTTGCTTATTTTATTTTTTCTTATTTTTTTGAACAATAATTCTTTGTTTAAAACCTAAAAAAAACTAATTGCAATAATTTAGTCAATAATAAAAAAAGAATATCTGCATTTTCCCCTGAATATATTCATTTAAATCACATTAAAATTTTTTTTAAATATTTAACAATATAACTTTAATTAAATTGGTTGTCTTAATTAAAATAAATTTAGTAAAATGTATTTAACATGTCCATTTTAACAAATAAGATTTTCCATTTTTTTAAAACATATTGTCCAAAAATAATATCATCAATGTTAACATTTATCAAAATTTCATTTTATTTTTGGTTTAAAGAAGGGTAAATCCAACAATAAATTTTCATACTTTATGAATGGTGTATTAAAGGTTTAATAGACTATTTTTCGTTAATGAATACAACTTTAGCACTTTTTGCTTATTAACGGTTAATTAATCATAAATAAATTTTTATGAATACGGCTGTTTATTTTTGAGTTTCGATATGACTTAAGTAAAAATTGTTTAAGTCTTGTCATCATGGGAAAAGTTAAAATTGTTAAAGTCTTCTCATCATGGAAAGACCCACACCCGTTGTGAGTATTACGAAAATCCGATGTTTTATCGAAATTTTTTTTTCAGTGGTGAAGCACATTTCTGGCTCAATAGATACATTAATAAACAATAAACAAAATTGCCGTATTTGGGCTGATGAGCAACCCGAAGAGTACCAAGAGCTGCCATTACATCCATTAAAAACAGCGGTATGGTGTGGTTTATGGGCAGGTTAAATCATTGGTCAATATTTCTTCAAAAATGAGGAAAATCGGAATATTACCGTCAATGGTAACCGTTATCGCACCATGTTACTAGACTATGTGCTTCTTGCAATTCAAGCTTATGGTGTCGGTGAGCTCTGGTTTCAACAAGACAGCGCTAAGCGCCATACAACGCGTGAAACAATGGTCTTCTTGAAAATGACCACTTAATTTCACGCTTTGCTTGACCAAAGCTACTATTTTCTACTATTTTCTCTGTGGATATGTAAAGTTTGAGGTCTTCAGGAACAAACCAGCTACGATTGACGGTTTAGAAGCCAACATCACTCGTGCTATTCGCGAGGTACCAGTCGCTATGCACAAACGTGTCGCCCAAAATTGGACCTTTCGAATGGACCAGCTCAGACGTAGAGATGGCCAATATTTACATGATATAATTTTTAAACAGTAAATGCCATAAATTGTTCTATTAACCGATAATAAAAATTTGAAGTTCACTTTTAAATTTATATGTATTATTTGACAGTATAAATCATACCTCACGATGAATCCCCCTATATAAGAAATTTAATCAATTTTCATAATATTTATAAATAACACTTAATTTAAATCTGTTACAAGAACTTATTTTTATTAAAATCAATTGAATTTTTAATTAAGTTATAAGTGAACCAATTGCAGCTAATTCTTAAAGAAATAAAAGCAATGAACTTTTCCTTAAGAAGAAGTAGATTGTAGAAATGATAAAGAAAACATTTTAGTACTGTTGAATTGAATTAAATACTTTTAATTCTACAACCTTTACGTTCCAATTCAGTATTCAAAATAACTTAATTTTTTTATAAATAGGACTAATTTTTATATATTTAATTTTTTTTTTTTTTAGTTTTTGGCGTTTACCTGTATTGTGTGCAGGGTAAAAATTAATAGAAATATTTTGACCCCTATTATGAGTTACATTGGGCAAACGATTTTCGCTGGATATCGAACATCGTTTATCGAATGTAATATTTGTATTCTTAGTTGACAGTACTTGCGAAAATTTCGCTGTGCATCGAATTTTTTAATGAATACAATTTTCCTCTTAACGCTACAAATAAAACAAAAAAATTTGTTAAAAATGTAAATATTTGTAAAGTTTTTATTTCTTGGTGGACCAAATACCACTTTCTTAATTATTTTTGTTAATTTTATGCAGGTTATGCAGCAATTGGAAAAACTTTTTATCTTTTAAACAAAATGTTTTATTGTCAAAAGGATTTTGCATAAAAATTCAGGCAGTAAAAAAGTGGGATGCAAGTGGAATGTGCGCTATAATACCAAGCGAAATTTTGTTTAATCAGCTATTTCGAATTTAGTTAATAATAGTAACCATTATAATTTAGATATTAATCTTAATTTCATATAGAGCTGAAAACAACGATATATACATATGTAAAGCATTTATGTGATAGAAATCGATTTTGTAAACGCAATGAATATTGTCAAAAATTGATTTCTAATACATTTTCCTCTAAATGTATATATATTTTTTTAAATTTCATATATTATGCATATGTTAATTGATACATATTTTTAACAGAAAATTAAGACTTATGGTCGATTACGGATGGTAACTGAACTGATGTTGAGTTGCCAGCAGTGATATCAGGCAATGCCGCTCATGTTAAAATATAAAAAAAAAAAAACAATTTTGTACATTTTAACATTAGCCGCATTGCCTTATTTCGCTGCTGGCAACTCAACTTCAGTTGTCCCATTAAAGTCGGAAATGGATTTTAAATCTCGAAATAAAAAACATTCAAATAGTTCTAATATTTGAGAAATTTCAGTTGACAATTGGTTTTCAATATTGTTATTACTAACGACTTCCGGTTTAAGGGTTTTCAGCAACCATTTAGTGTAAATTGTCATTACCAAGGCGAATTCATACAGGTGACATTTTCGAGTCATCTGTTTATTTATTTGTGTGTATACTGAATGTCAATCTCTGTTCACATTTTGTGAAAAAATTAGTTAAAATTTTAAATTTTATAAAAATCTAAACACTTGAAAAAAAAAACTTATTTAAATTGTATAAAACAAATAATTTGAATATAAATGCTAAAATCAAGAAATTAAAAGTGTGTTGGAAATAAGTGGAGCCACAATTAATTTGCAATACATGAAAAAGATTTATGTGGTGTTTATAGAACACGAGCGCCTTACTCGTCCGTTCAACTTTCATTAAAAATAAAAACAAAATTTCGAAATTTGTTTTTGTTTTAAATGTTATTTGAACGGACGAGTAAGGCGCTCGTGTTCTATAAACTACACATTAGCTTCTTAAGCAATTGTGTATATATATTTTAAAAACAAAAAATTCCCTTGTTTATATTTTCAACAAATAATTTTGACATTCACTCTAACTTTTTACAAAAACAAAATAAACAATATTTTTCAAAAAAAGGAATAGCTAGCATAACTCTTTCTCATGATGCGGTCACCTGTGTGAATTCGCCTTGGTCATTACGTTTGAATGAAAAATACTCTCCATAACTCTGATAGGCATAGATTTGAATTTTTTTCCTTAAATATAAAATAAATTTTAGGGTGCTAGTTGGTAGTGAGCTAGTCTAACAGCGCCGGGGTTGCGGGTTTGATTCCCCCCAGAGAATCTGGCTTCTTTCCTGCAGGCAAGCGTAGAGCTTCGCGTAAAAAAAAGAATGCTTAAAAAATGGTTACTACTATTGGTCCGTGTTATATAGAAATCGCGTAAATCGATGATTACCTGTATTACCCGGGAATAAACACTAAATTCGGTTAAAGTGTTAATATGTTTTTTTTTAGTTTTTATATATGTATAAATTTAATAACCGAATTTTTTCGGGTCACATTATCCGTTATTTTGTAGCTAATATTATACTATTTAATTATTCCCAGTGTAGATCAGAACACAATTGAACAAAAACTAATACTTTACCACCTCCGTTTTATATAAAAAAAAAAAAACTAGTAAGAGAGTATAGTCGGGCTTGACCGACCCTATATCAAAGCACTAACAGACAAATTTTTAAGAGTGTATCCTATTTGGGACCCATTGCCAATAATAGATATTCCATTTTATTGTGCAAATGTGTATATTTTTGCACACACTTGCCTCATTTGCACACTTTGCACCATCGTGTGCACAACACCACCATCATAAAAACCAAAACAAACTTTGCTCTCTTTCATTCTGCTGCATAACTTTCTTTAAATTGCATATGATGTTCGTTCTTCCAATGCCAAACAAATATTAATGCATCACACACGAAAACATAAAAAAGTGATAAACAAAAACGTAAAAAATGAATAAGAAAATAGAAATGAAAACAAAAACCCACAAAAACGGCTATGTAAACAACACCACACCATCTACAGCAGAAATACTACTTATTTGTTGAAGTATTGTGGACTTTTGTGTGCCAGTTGCCAGTATGTTGTTCAAGTGACTGTTGGTAGTCAGTCCACAAAACATTTTAAACAATTTTGGTCGGGTTGTCGGTTTTGTGCTTTAGTTTTAAAAGTCGTCATATGTTAATGCTAATTCTAAAATGAATAGTTTCTATTAAATAATTAACATTTTTACTGCTTGATTTAAGTACAAGTGTTTTTTTACTCTTATCATTTTAATTTATTAACCATCTCAACTTAAAATACATACATATGTATGTAGTTAACTAAGTCGTTTCTTAAAAAAATGGGAATATTCGATATTTGTTCGTAAAAAGAGTAAGAAAAAAATGTGCAAAGAAATTTTACTCAATGCTATTTTACCGTTGTTACATTGATTGTGTATGAACAAGAAATTAACGACCGATTAGGAAGTAAATTTTTAAGTGAAATGCAGTAAATAGTGGTATGTATGTGTGTTCTGTTTGAATATTTCGTTTATTTCACTTTTATTTTGTAATTTAATATTAAGTGTGTTGGGGAAAAAATCAAAACCTCTCTAAAACCTAAATTGCGTCAGCGGTTTTGTTGTTGCAACTTTTTTATTGGGGGAGTGGGGATGGGAGGGGAAAAAGTGGAAAACAACAATTATACCTCCATTCGTTTGAGTTTTATTGATAAAGAAATAAAAGAAGGTGGCGACAACAAAGCATACTCGTACTCACTAGAAAACGAAAATCAAATTGTGTTTTAAAGTTTATATTGTCTGATGACTGACTGACTCTTGGCGGACTAACGTACATTCACATTATTAACGAATAAAGGTTTTAAATACACCCATACACATACATACATACGAACACAATATACAAAATTAGTTGGTAACACAATGCACAATCTACCGATCGGCCCTCTTCCTCTATTAACTTGCTGTCATTTCTGCTTGAGTTAACAGTTCAAAATTTTCATTTTTCAAATATCCGCTTCTCATACTCAAATTACCGATGTTTACTGGTTTAAATTGTTTAAATAAAAATTTGCTTTATTTCTTTTAAAAAATAAATTATTATTTTTTTTTTATCTAATTAACATAATCCATAAACAAATAACAAAAACAATGTTAAACCCATAAACTTATTACGTTTATAAGAAAAACTACTCTATACGATATGTGAAATGAAGTGAAGAAGTGTAGAAAAGTATTAACCAATTGTGTGTTTAGTGTATTCCCATGTGTTTTTATTGTATGTTTATAATTTTACTCATATGTATATAAATATATTCATATATCTCTTAAATAAGTGACTTTAAATATGCAAAGATTTTTTCTTACACGTTATACCGTGGAGCTTCAGCAACAAAAAAATAAATGAAATTAAGTGTGATATAAAAATTTCATAGCCATTTTTTGCGATAAATATTTGTAATAATATTTATTAATGCTAGGACAATAAGTTATTAAAATTTTCCGTAGTTTGTTTAATTTATTATTATATGAAGAGATCTTTTAAATTATTTGGCATTTAATTAAATCGACCTAAAAATTTGGGAAATGGGCTGGGAAATAATGATTGTTAATGGCCCTAGTCAATTTAATGCATTTGCTATTGTAAAATACATTTTCAAAATATGCGCATAAAACATATTCAAAATCAAAATAGGCTTAAAGAATCATTAAAATATGCATTTATTATTTTAAGAAAAACTGACAAAACAAAACCATATACGGTGTACGAACCATGCCGTATTTACTTAAGGTGGACTCGGTATTACAACAAAAACTTTTTGTGAAACTTTTTATACCCTCCACCACCAATAGTGGTGAATGAGGCTATACTAAGATTGTCATTCCGTGTGAAACTTTTTTTTAATACATCTAAGACCCCATTAAGTATATATATTCTGGCTCCTTGAGTAATTCTAAGTTGATTTAGCCATGTCCGTCTGTCTGTCCGTCTGTTTGAAACACGCTCACTTTCGAAAAACGCAAAAGAAAAGAACAAACTTGGTCTCAAATTGCTTGTAGTTATCCTAAGCTGTTTGGGATTGAAATCCAGCAACATCGGTTCAGTAGGATCAGACTATGAATCAAAATTTGGAACCACCACCCTAAAAAAATTCATAATTTTGATACAAAAACTAGCACAGAATGACTGCAAATCATACTGTTAAATTTCGTGAAGATCGGTTCATAATTGACCATAGGACCCATATAAACCTTTCTCGCGGAAAACAGTTTAGTACGCCTAAAACAGCAATAAATAACGCTAGCATACTAAAATTGTATACATCAAAGTTTTATAGGACCAGAAATTACTCTGTAAAATTTTTTTTAATATCGGTCCATAATTTACACTAGGTCCCATATAAACCCTTCTCTCGGAAAACTGTTTATTGCGCCTAAAACCAAATAATGCCCACTTTGGGAAACCTGCTCCACTGTAGCGAAAGACAATATTGGTATGAAGGTAAAAAAAAATTCACATGCAAGACAAAATCTGTTTTGGTTTTCCTGTTATTGTGCCCATGATTATGAACATCATCAGCATTTAAAAAGGGACAGGAAAACTGACGAAGACAAGACAAAGTGCAATATCTAATTATAGTACACAATTTTCCCCAAAGTTTATTAGTTTGATTCCTCTTAAAAAGAAATGAAATAAAATAATACAGACAAAGTCATGTCATATTATATTTCCTTAAGTTTTTTCCCGAACTGGAATTGTGGATACAGCTTTGGTTAATAAATTGTATGCCACAAATCTGTTTTTTATTTTGTCTTTTACGTACATACTCAAGTTAAGTATGTATGCGCTTCTATGTCTGGACAAGTGTTGCAGTGAATGTAAAAGACATCAACAAATATTCTTATTTAATTTTTCATTTTTCTACGTTTCATATTTATTTTGTTTTGTACTTTCTGTGTCGGTCTTTCGTTGCAAACATTTATTTGTATACCCTTCACCACTGGTGGAATGGATATATATTAGTTGTCATTCCGTTTGTAATTTCTACAATATGGTCTTAGATCCTATAAAGTATGTATACATATATATTCTGGGTCCTTCTCAGTAACGAAGTTGATTTAACGATTGAAAGTGAAAATTATAGTTCTGTGCCGCATACGCCACTTTTCTAAATTTATTTTTAAAAAGTAGCTTGTTGCTGCATACGCATGCTTACTGTTGTGTATTGATTTGTTGACTTTTTATTTTGCTTTTGCTGTTACTACTTTTTTGCTTACGGCAAAGAAGCAAAGCAACAGTAAAATTTATTTTCTTGTCATTTTATTTTGCTTTTGCTTCCACAACTTGTTTTTCTTACGGAGGTGAAGCAAAGAAAGCAAGAGTAAAATTTATTTTGTACGTTTTTGTATGAGAAATTTGCATCATTCGCCAAACAGTGGCGTGTAAAAACACTACTTAAAAGACTTTGAAATAGTTGATATAGAAGAAAATTATTGCTTAATATCTCAGAAACCATAAAAAAAATGTCGTAAAACAAGTTTTGGATTCAGAATGGGAGTATTCAAAATGTGAGCAGGCCTTGTATATCCAAAGAAGGAGTACATAGGCCTTCTAGAAGGCAACCGTACTACTTCTTTTTCCCGCTGGGTACTCATCATATACATACATATCTATTTTTTAATTCTGTTTGATAATGTGCGTTAGTATGGCGAAGGGCATAAAAGATTCGTCACAGCCGAATAAAGCATTCTTACTTGTTGTTTCTAAAATTGTACTTAACATTTTTGTTTGTGTTCTGTGTACTCTGATACGTATGTAAATGTTTCTTAGTGTCTGTTTTTATAGTCTGTTTCCCCTAATCGTATCTAAAACAACTAAAAATTGTTAGTAAAATATTTGCATGATAAGAAGCTTTAGCCAAATATGAGAAAATAGTATTAAACCTATAACAAAATTTTTATCACGATAGTTAATCTTAAGTATTTAAAGCGTTTTAATAAACTTTGTAATTAAATGTTAATATACATATATGTATTTTGTGTAGGCTTTTGTTTTTTGTTGTTTGTGTGAAACTGTTATCTTTGGCGCTGATTATATAAGTGTTTAATGTATATGATTTACAAGTGGTTAAACTTTGTACATGTAATGCAGTAAATATGGTTTTATTTGAATACTGCAGTTCACATTTAGCCCCCTTTCAGACTAGGCAAGTTACTTGCGCAAGTATCTTGCGCAACTCTTGACTTGTAGATGTTAGCGGTAAGGTCGCGGTAAGGGGGAAAAATTGAGTACAGACTTTGTTGTACTCGGCAAGTTATTTGCGCAACTAACTTGCCGAGTCTGAAAGGGGGCTTACAAACAAAATAAATCTGAAGAATATCACGTAAAGTTCCATGTGTATGACTTGATTTAGGCAACTACCTGTTGTTTTTATTTATGTATATCTAATGAATTGGCAACACCGTCGTGATCAAACGTCCAAATATTTGCAGAATAAAAAATTTGTTAATAAATTGTTATATACGTACATTTAAAAAAAAACATGAGACCGTAACAGTTACTCTTTTTTTTCATAAATGTCAGATAATAACAGTAATTTTATTATTTTTTTTTTAACAAAAATAACAGTTATTTTTTATTTTTTTTGAACAAAAAAAAATTACTTTCTGATCTTTATATTTTGGAACAAAAATAACGGTTATTATTTTATTTTTTCGGTCAAAAATAACAGTTATTTTTATTTTTTTTTTTTTTTTTTTTTAAATAACACTTATTTCTTTATATTTTTTATTTTTATTTTAGTTATTCTCTAAAAAAATTTACGTTTTATACTAATTTAGTTGACTATTTTTTTTTAATGTGCATAAGAAATCCCAATTTAAATAAACTAGGATCGTATATGTTTCATTTAAAGAATGATAAGATTCTTAAAATTGAACAACAAAAAAATTTATCCCGTTTTTATATATAATCAGCCGCATTCATAATAATAATTCATAAAAGACTTATCAAACTCTGGTTAACGATTTGCTAAACTCTTGTTAACGAGCTGCCAAACGTTTGCCAACTTGTGAAAAACAGCCGTTTAATGTTGAATAATTTGGTTTGCTTTTTTTTAATTCCCTGTCTTTTTTTAATTATAGTCCTTTTTTAAATCTATTTTAATTTAAAAACATTTAAAATTTTTATATGGGGTGGGAAAAACAAAAAATGAAATGACAAAACCAGTTGCTTTTTTGAGTAATAAAATGTGGAATCATTAATATTCAGATATGATTTATTAAAAGTTAATAGACGGATATAATTTGTTTTGAATAAACTGTGTGCTAACAAGCTACTAAGCTTAATCGGCATTCTAGTTAGCAGCTCGTTGTACGTGGTGTACAAACTGTGGCTAACTTTTTGTTATGAATACGGCTGAAAATATTTAAAATTAACTATATTATTTTAACACGTACATTTCACGTACAAAACAAAATCAGAAAATAACTATTATATTTGTTCGAAGAAATAAAAATCAAATAACTTTTATATTTGTTAAAAAAATTAAAATTGAAAACAACTCTTATTTTTGATCAAAAAATCAAAATTTAAAAAATCAATAAAGTGAACTAAATTATTCACCCTTATTCTGGTTTTCGATTCGGATCGAAATGTTCTCCGTTTGACAACTTTGGTATTCTATGTTCCGTTTCAATTTCTTTCTTTCGATTGTATGTATTATGTATTACGATCGTAGCTATAATGTTTTATTAAGTTGTTTATTTACTATAGGAAAGTTCTTCGAATTTTTTTTTTTATATCGTTAAACAAACTGTGTAATTAAAAAAATGAAAGTAAAATGAAAGACAATAAATATAATTTAAATTATTTTTTTTTCGTACTTAAATTTAAAAGTTTTATTTAATTTATTGCAGGTCAAAAAAAAAAAAAAAAACCTGAACAGTACAAAAAGACGGAAAATTTATTCAATGAATTTTTTCACTATAAATATTTAATTTGTGTTTATTTTATTTATTTAATTAGCTTATCACATTTTTGCACTAAGTTTAACTTTTTTTTTATTAAAAATGTTTACAAAATTGCTTATGTTTTATGTTCCGATTTCATACGTTTCATACCAAAACTGCAAATCTTGTCTTCTTCTTTTTCTTTCGATTCAGTTTTTTGAGGAATAAAATGACTAACTTGCTAGTTTTTGCTGGTAAGTGTTCATTTATTTTTTAGAGTATTTTGTAAATTTTAAATTTACGCTCTCGCTACAAGTTTCTACTAGTAAAGTAAATGAACACACCTAATGTTTTATATTACGTGAATAAAAAAAAAATAAGAATTTACAAAATTTTTCTGCCAATTAATCAAAAAAATAAAAAAGTTAATTTTTTTTCTTAAAAATTAAAGAGTAAATGAACGCTTTACCATTTATGTTTTGTAATCAGAACATGAAACTTGCTAGTTAAAATTTTCTATCAGAAATTTTCAAAAAATTTTTTATCAAGTTTTTATCCTCTTTTACTCTCTCGTTGCAAGTTTTTCAAGTTCGTGAACACTAACTAGTAAAGGCTAGTTTACACGGTAATACAATGTATTACTACATGTCAAAAAATGATGTAGGATGAGAAAAATATATTACCGTGTAAATAAGCCTTAGCAACTATTGAAAATAAGCAAAAATTTTATGTAAATGAACAGACCTGTTATTAACAAAAATCAGCTAAAAAAAAATACCATAGGTAACAAATTTGTAATTTCATATATTTTTATATGAAAACATCACTTTTGATGATTGAAAACTAGTGCCCGCACGAACGTTCGGGTTCGGTTACGGAGTTCAGAGCAAAAATTTATGTTCGGCCAAAGTTCGGTGTTTGGCGAAATTTTTACCGAACCACGAACTTTTCAATGGCCTATCACACACTAGAACAATTATGCCAGCACAAAATGACTGTTTGTAGGTAAGCGCGGTGAAGGGAATGGTTTTTCGTTGGCGTAAAGTTTCAACCGGCTTTAACCAGGTTTAAAAAAACAGGTTTGCTATTTTTTTTTAACAGCGTATTTAGTCATTAGTCGACCGTCGTGGTGAAACAATGAATTTGAAAAATAAAATAATTGCAAGCGTTTCATCATTCATTCTCTCCATATTTTCGTGCACTTCAAATTTATGCGCTCAAATGTAGTATGTATATGCTTAAAGCCAAACGTCAAATGAATAAAAAACACTAATACATACAAAGTTGTGTACACGTACACATTTTATGCCAGATAATTTTACTACAGCGTGTGATTAATGGAACAAAAATTAAGCGCTTAAAAATTGTTCCAGTATGTGATGGGCCAATGAAATTACATAGTTATTATCCATGTGTGTATATGGAAATAACACGAAAGAACCACATGTGGAAGTCCAAGAAAAACAGGCCGAAAACTTTATTGATAAAGAAATAAATATGTATTTGACTGAATCTTTAAGTCCTCGAAATACGAAAATTTAAAGCTGTGGCCAGAAAGAACGTTTTTGCAACACTAAACAGCGTTGCTAGTGAGCAGCTTTTAAGTGCTGCTGGACAATTTTATTCCGATCTAAGAAATAATCTAGATAGCGCAAATGCGGAAAAATTGCTTTTTGGCATTATAATATTTAAAATATTCCATTTTAAATTCTACTATCGCACTTGATCTACAAGAGCGTATTATGTAATTCAAAATTTTCATGTTTTCACTTTTTAGAAAAACCCGTAATATTCATATCTACCCACTGTTAAAATATCGTGCAATTTGGCCTCTCTTTTGGTAATGAAACAGTTGGTTTAATATTTAGTTTTCATTTGCCTTTAATATTAAATTAAAAATTGTCTTGCTTCTACTGAAAATGAAATTTAATTTTTAGTTAATACCCTCTTGTTGATCAAGTGCGATATGTATTCTATATTGCATTTCTGTACTATACTGCCGTGCTTAGGAAAAAGGCAGTAAAGTGTAAAACTAAATCATAGAAAACTGAAATCTAAATTTTTGTATTTTGTTATTAATTTAAAATATTTTAAAAAATAACATTTTTAACGATGTATTTTGTAATAATTGAGTAGAAAATTATTAAAGGAATTTATTGGCATAAAAATTAAAAAAAAAAACGCATTTCCTAACAACGTATCATGTTTTTTTCTGCATTTTTAACTATAAAATAGTTTTTCTACTTTAAGGTGCAATTTATCTTTTCACTTTGCTATGAATTGCTGAAATTTTATATTGTTTTAAATAAACAAATTAAAGATTAGATGACAATAAGTTCGGATTCGTCCGAACTTTGCAAAATTTAACAAAGTTCGCGTTCGGGTTAGGGTTCAGTCTGAAAAAGTGCCTTCGGTCGGACATTATTAAATACTGATTTATCACTTGAGCGGCTGAAAAAGGATTCATATATGATTCAATCATATCTTCAAATAATGATGGGGTATCAATTTATAATTTTGTAAACTTATATATGAATAAAGAAAATATACTAAAAAAAAATTAAACCATTGCGTACCAAAGAGCTTTATACAAGTCTCTCGATATAGAGTTAGGTTAGGTTAAGAAGGGTTATGCCCCCAAGGGCACACCTCCACTCGGAGACCAATGCAGTCCATTGTGAATCCCTTCAGTAAGGAGGTAGAGAAAAGAAAGAATTGAAGAAGGAAAGAAATAAACAGATAGAGTAAAAGATATTATTAGGTACTACGTAGGAAAGTTACTCCCTCTACAGTCCCCTCAACAGAAACAGCCGTCCTATTTCCCTGACAAATCCCAGTAAATCGACTGAATTACATCCAGCGATGCACCCCCCGTTCGTCGTGAAATCTATTTCCCAGCCATTTCTGTCTGAGACCCTGCATCCTAGGACAGTGACACAGTACATGCTCAACCGTCTGTAGCTCCTCAGAATCATCGCATAATCTGCAGAAGTCCGGTATGGCATTGTCGCATTAACTCGTAAAAGCCCTTACAGAACAATGACCCGTCAAGAACCCTATAAGAGTCCTGAGACCACTCCTATCCAATCCCAGCAGGACCTTGGTTGCCCCTGCGTCCAATTCAGGCCATAGTGCCCTAGACACCCTGCAATCCGTTCTGTCTTTCCAGGATCGGCTAACGTCATCACGGAATCTTTCCCGTATCACCTCATAGTAGTAACAGGGGGGGGGGGGTAGGGGATTTACCCCCCGTGCCTTACCATTAAATCCAGACTCGAACCCTCGTGAGTTCGTCCGCCACCTCATTGTCTCACGATGTATAGTTGAACCCAACTGGACAACCACCAAATTCATTAAAATCGGTCACTCAATTTTCGCTCTGAGCTTTTACAAAAAATACAATGAAATCAATTTTGAAAACGAAACGGTTTAAAACTGAAAATTTCGTTTCTAGTATCTTTTAAAACTGATTCATTATAACGGTTTCCACCCTTTGCATTAAGTGTTTATTTGATAAGAGTTTTTACTACAAAGCGTGAGTGTCTTTTTCGTATGAACTGCAAATTAATGAATCTGCTGAGTGAGAGAAAGAGAGAGATAGAGTTTCGTCAACTGTTTGATTCTGGTGTGTGTTCAGTGTTTACTAAAGTTTTTTGTTGGATTTTTTTAACCACAGCGTAGTAAATTTTAGTCTAATACATTTTGTTGTTGCAGTGTTGTAAATGTTAGTACTTTAACTAAATTAATAAGATTAACAAGGTCTACAAGGGACTTTACTATCAAGGGTGAAAACCGATAATATATTTCCCTCCTTTTTCATGTCTTTCAGTCCTGTCACAGAAATCAATTTCGATCGAAAGTAGAAATAATTCCGTATTTTGCTTCTCCAAAAACAAAAATTTAATTTAAGGAAACAAAAACCAATTATACCATTAACTACCGAATTAATACCATTTCCACTTAATGTGTGTCAGGCCTGGATGCTTTTTTTTATATTATATGTATATGTATGTATATTAATTTAACTAGATTGAAAATTTAATTGAAAACTGAAAATAAATAATTTAGAATTGACCTTTAAAATAGATTGAAAATTATTACAACTTTAAAAAACAATCGTTTTGAAATCAAACGATTTTCATCTCTCTTAATAACTTTTACACAAAAAATTTTAATTTCTTTTTTTAATATTCAATTACAGATGCGTCGAGCTTCAAGTACAATTGAGTAAACTTACGAATTCGAATAAAAAAGCCAACGAGGAAATAGCCAAATATGAGGCGAAATTGGCTGAACTAAAGAAAACCAACGAAAAGTTGGAAATGGAAAATCGTGAAGCTGTTAATTTAGAATTTGAATTTCAACGTCACAAAAATAAATCCAAACTAAGAGAAGCCGAATTAATTGAGGCCTTAAACGATAAAGAAAAGGAAGTTTCGAAGTTAGAAAAATCCCTTAATGCTCTCTCAGCAGAACGTTTGCAAAACTCCAAAGAAGAATTGTTGCAAAAATCCCTAAATGAAGATGGTGCAGCCGATGAAAATGGTAAAGTTTGTATTAAATGTGAAGATTTACAAAGACTGCTAGAAGAGAATAGAAAAGTCACTTTGGAATTTGAAAAACTAACTTTGGAATACGAAAAGCTTAAATTAAATTACACCGAAATCGAAAAAGAAAACGATACCAATAAATTAAAAATTATACATTTGGAGGAATTGCAAGAGAAAGAAAAGGCAGAGTGTGAAAAACTACTGTTGGACGTAAAGCAATTGAGAGAGAAATTGCATAACGTTCAAAAAGATTATGAACAGCTGAACAGCGAAAATTCTTCGAAACATGAAGAATGTATGGCACTGAATAGACAGGTCGAAGTGGCAAGAGTAGAAATGGTGGTATTAGAGGAAAAATTCACAAAACTTGAATTATCTTGGCAAGAACAACAACAAACTTTAAATGAAATTGAGGCTCAATACGCCAACATACAATCGAAATATGAACAGCTGCAAAGCCAATACAAACAGCTAGAGGCCACAAGAGGGCAATCTTTAAGCGATTGTCAGCGTTTAGAAAAAGAAAACGTTGACTTACAAACGGAAATAGAAGAATTGAAAAAGAAAGTACAAGATGCTCAGCAAAAATTGTTGGAGAGCAACAAGAAGTACGAAGAGACAGCTAAAGAGACTAAGACTGCAAACAAAGAATTTACTGCAGAAACCACAAAAATACATCAAGAAAATGAATTGCTTAAGAAACAACTTTTGGTTTTGCAGACACAATTTGAAGGTTTGCAAAAAGAATACGATGATTTATCCAATCAGATAATGGATAATTTACAAGAAAGTGAAACTTTGAAACATGAAAACAGTAAATTGCAAGCTAAACTTAAAGACTGTGAAGAGAAAAACCAAGAAGTTTCCAAAGCTGAAGCCGAAATCAAGGATCTAAAATCTCAGTTGGAAAGGGTGTTGTCTAGCGAAAAAAAGAATATACTTAAAACTCCGTCCCCTTGTCCCAACTCATCAATGCGTAGTTCAGGTGTGTGCGTGGAAGATGAAGAAGACTTCGTCGATTTTTGTGAATCTCAAGATCTACTAAAGAAATTTTGTGAACTTTCAGAATCATTAACTGAAATTGAACTGGAACATACAAAGGGCAAAACAAAAATCTTTAGATCAGCATCTAAAAACTCTACGCCCAATAGTTACAAAATGTATTTAAAAAACATTTTTGGAGTACGTAAAACCCAAAAAGAATTCGATATGGAAATCGAAAATATACACTTACAAGGTTCCTTTAAACATCATTCCTTCCATATAGTGGAATTGAGTGGTGAACATAATTCCTGTGAACTGGAATGTGATGATGTAATTGATATCAATGGTTGTGAAAATATGGCCGAGTATACTGAAAAACTTAAACAAGAAATCCAGGAATTGAAAAATATCAACGAACAGGAGCGCTTAAGCAATAAGTCGCTATTGGAAAGCACTGAGCGTGCTTTTAGTGAAATGAGAGAGCAAATAACGCAATTATCAGCTGAATTGATGGAAAAGTCCATATTTGTAGAGAATTGCGCCTGTAAAACATATCAGCAACAGATAGAAAACTTGGAAAAGGAAAAAGCTGACATTACCATAATCTGTGAAGAACTGCAAGAAAAAGTCAATTGTACTTTAAATGGCTCCTTTGATATGCCAATGAGTAATACTTCTCTAGGTGCAGCGGACGATAAACTTAAAGAGCTAGACCAATTGAAACTAAGGGAACTAGAGTTATTGGAGTCCTTTGATTCACAAACGAAAACCCTCGAAGAAATGACACAACGTTGCGTTGACATGGAGACAGATCTTGAAGCTGCTCAAGAAAAACTGGAGCAACAAGAAAAGGAATTTAAAGAAAAACACAATCAATTGCAATTGGAGACATTACAAAAACTAGAACTAAGTGTCAATGAGTATAGAGATAATATGAAAAAGTATAATAAGGAATGGGAAGATAAAAAAGAAGAATATGAGCAGACCATTAAAGATTTGAAAAATGAAATAGATTTGCTTAAAAAAAGCTGTGAAATAAATCAGAACTTGGAAAAAACGATAAAACAGGAAAATATTTCCGAAAACCGGGAAGATGAAAGAGTTAAAGAAAGTCCCAAAGCAAAAGGAGAAGAATTCGAGTTAAGTAAAACTACCAATGAATCGGCTAAAGATATAGAAATGCCTGAAGATGATGAAGCTACTAAACAACAGCATTTGATGCTGGAACAAGAAAAGCTAAACCTTCAACAGCTACTTAATACAGCTGAAGTACAATTAGAAAGCCTAAAAGAAGAAAATCGTACTCAATATGAGGAAATAACTCTTTTGGATGCTAAAATTATTTCTCTGGAAGAACACTTGGCAGATACTAATCTATTGCATACTACTCTTAGCAAAGAAAATTCCACGTTAGAAAATCAAATAAAAGATCTGGAAGAAGATTTAAATTGCATACCAGAGTTGCATAACAAAAACCAAGAATTATCCGATGAAGTTGAAAAACTTAATCGGGAGTATTCTCAAGTTCTAGACAAACTCCAAAATACCGAATTACAAATACAAGAACTCTCAAAAGAAGAAACGAATCGTGCAGAATTAATACAAAACTTACAAAGTAAATCTAACCAACTAACAGTTTTGGAGGAAGAGAAAAGGGCGTTGACAAATGAATTTGAAAATCTTAAACAAGAATATCATCAGGTGCAAGAGAATCTCGATAAAGCTAAAGTACAGATACAGGAATTCTGTAGTGAAGATTCTAGTCGTGAAGAAATAATACAGACTATTCAAAACAAACTTGCTGGCATGGCAGCAGTGGAGGAAGAGAGGAAAATTCTCGAGGTGGAAAGTTCGCAATCAAAAGAAACATTTGTGGCAAAAAATAAGAATCTTGAGATGGAAATTACTCAGTTAAAAGAAAGCTTAAAACAGCAGCAAGCTAAAGATTTTGAAACATCAGAATATATTGAAAGCTTTAAGGGTGACTATGCAAAATTAAAAGAAAATTTGGCAAAATTGCAACTAGAAAAATTTGCTTTAGATGAAAAACTTCAACAAATAACCACTGAACACAATTTACTAAAAACTAATAAGGATTTACTAGATACCCAACTAAGTGAGCAAACTGAAAAAGAAAAATCACTTAATGAACAATGTGAGGTTTTGCAAAAAGAGAAAGCCACTCTGGAAGAACAACTAAAATGTCTGAAGGAAAAAGAAAAGACCCAAGAGTGTATTGATAGTTTTAAAAATGACATTGCGAAATTAAAAGAAAATTTGGCGGTAGTGCAATTGAAAAATTGTGCTTTAGAGGAAAAACTACAACAAATCACCACTGAACACAATTTACTTAAAACTGATAAGGATTTACTAGATACCCAACTTAGTGAGCAAACTGAAAAAGAAAAATCACTTAATGAACAATGTGAGGTTTTGCAAAAAGAGAAAGCCACTCTGGAAGAACAACTAAAATGTCTCAAGGAAAAAGTAAACACCCAAGAAAGTATTGATAGCTTTAAAAATGACATTGCGAAATTAAAAGAAAATTTGGCTGAAGTGCAACTGGAAAAATGTGCTTTAGAGGAAAAACTACAACAAATAACCACTGAACACAATTTACTTAAAACTGACAAGGTTTTATTAGATACCCAGCTTAGTGAGCTAAGTGAAGAAGGAAAATCACTTAATGAACAATGCGATTTCTTGCAAAAAGAGAAAGCCACCCTGGAAGAACAACTAAAATGTCTAAAGGAAAAAGAAAAGGACGAAGAATTGTTGGAGCAAATAGTTAAAGAGAAAGCTGATCTTGCACAAAATTTACGTTTGACCACGCAAAAATTAGAAAGTACTCAAACCCAACTGGCGGAAAAAGAAAAACAAATTTCGCATGCTAAAGAGGAAAAAGCTCATATTAAAAATGATCTACAATCACTCAAAGAATCTCTTTTAAAAACCATTGAGGAAAAACATCAACAATTGGAAGAAACTAAAAAAGAAAAGGAAAAAACTAATCAAGACAATGCGAATCTATATCAAGATCTTCAAGCTCTGAAGGAAAGTTTCAACACAATCAATTACGAGAAACAAAAGCAACAAATGGAAGTTAAAATTTTAAAAGAAGAAAATTCCAAGCTTAAAGAAGAACTTAAAAAGATAAACCAAGAAAAACAGGAACAACAGTTGTATATTAAAAAAACAAAACTAGAACACAATAATCTGCAGGAAGATCTAAAAACCTTAAAGGAATCCCTCTCTAAAGCTATTGCAGAAAAGCAAGAAGAGGTCAACAACATGGATAATAACTATCAAACGGTGCTTCAAAAAAACCAGGAATTACAACAAACTCTCGATAGTTGCATAGAGGAAAAACAACAAACAACAAATGAAAATACTCAGTTACAAATTGAACTTCAGGCTTCCAAAGAGTCCCTAACAAAACTGCAAGAGGAACTACAAAAGTTACAAGAAAAACTAGTGCATTATCAAAAACTCCAAGAAGACAAAAATAAATTAGAAGCAACTCTAAATATACTAAAATCGGCCCAAACGGGAGCTTTAAGTACTTTACAACTAGAAAAAGATCAGCTACATATTTCCCTTCAACAATACGAGCAACGAACAAAACAATTTAAAGAAAAGGAAGAAACTCTTAAAGAAAAAATTGATTCATTGTCCCAACAGCTTCATGAATTCCGCTCCAAAGCTCAATCTTACGAAACACTCCTTTTTGAACACGAAGAAGTGGAAACTGCTCTTACTTCAGCAACAGCAGTAAATCAAAAACTCGAACATGAAATCACACAACTTACTTCCCAACAAGACAACTATATGGCCACTATACAAAATTTATCGGGTGAAATTGAAAAACTCAATTTACAACTTGATAAACATATCGAGGAAAAACAAATCTTGCAAACGAAATTATCCCTCTTGAAAGAAACACTTCAAGACGAGAAATCTTCACTGAAACGTGACCATGATGAACTAAAGGGTGCTATGGAGGAACTTAAAATTAAGTGTGAATCTTTGCAAAGAACAAATACTCAATTACAAGATCTCAAACAAACATTGGAACAACAACTAGCCGAAGCTAAAGAACGACTAAAAGAGTACAATGATGTGCAAGAGCAACTTAATAAGCTGAAAATGCAGCACAGTGAATTGCAAAGTAGTTTAAAAGAAACTGTTGAAGAAGCTGGACGTTGTAGTTTAGCTTTAGCAAAAGATGTTGAGCATCACAAACAGTTGTTACAAAACCAAACGAAAAGCTTTAATTTATTGAAAACTGAAATGGTAAGTGCTAAATTAAAAAGTTTCAATCAAATCAATTTTTTATAATTTCGTTACAAAAAAATTTATTATAAAAGTTGGTTTTTTATTCGACCTTTTCTTAATAGAATCTCAAAGAAATAATTGTTCAAGCTCGAGGTCACAAGTTTTTCCAATATTTTGTTATTCCTTGAATATCATCATTAGAGAGTTAAATTTGAATAAAAAAAAAATTAATACAAAAATTCTTATGAGTTACGTATGTGTGTGAAGATAAATACGTATTTAACTAGCGGAGACATCAACCACAATTTATTAACAGCAACTATTTTCAGTTAACATTGCATTTAACAGTGCTACTGTAATAGCAAAAAGTGCATTTCGGAGCATTTTAAGGGAAAAGGAACCGGTTGCACATTAAAAAAAAAAGTACTAAGGAGGATTCTGGTAGTGGGATAGCTGAAATAATTTTGGAGTTTCAGAATCCACTTTAGGACTCCCTTCTCCCCCATTCCTATATGGTGCGATATTAGTCCACTTTTAACATTTTTCAAAATAGCCATTTCTTAAAATTAAATTTTCTTAATTTCCAAAATTATTTCAGATATACCACTAATATGGTTCCAAAGAGGCCCCTTGGAGCATCATTTCTATATAGTGGGTTGCTAGAGTAACATTCTATATTTTTCCAAAATGGTCACTAATCCTCACCAATAATTTTCGCAAAAATCAAACTTTTTCAAGTCTGAATTTCTGAAATTCAAATTAATTTCAGATAACTCACTACCAGAATCCTCCTTAGAACTTTTTTCTTATGTATAACCGGTTCCTTTTCCCTGAAAATCCTCCTAAATGCACTTTTTGCTATTACAGTAGCACTGTTAAAAGCAATGTTAACTACAAATAGTTGCTGTTAATAAATTGTGGTTGATGCCTCCGCTAGTTAAATACGTATTTATCTTCACACACATTAGTTACGTAGTGTTACTTAGACCCCTTTCAGACAGGCAAAGTTTACTTTGACAAAGTCTGTTGAATTCTCTTTTAAACTTTGTTTGGTGCTCAGACACACAAAGTTTAATTTGACAAATTTTTGTTTTCTCTTGTTTGAATATAATATATAAACAGCGTTGCCAGAATGATGATTTTATCATATTTTGGATTATTTTAACAAAAATATGATTAAAGATTTTTTTTCTCAAATGATGATTTTTTATTTTTAGAAATTCTGATTTTTACTTTAATTTTGCTTATACAAAATACACGATTATTTAAACAGTAACTTTCTAAAAAAATTAAGTTTTGCATCAGCTTGATGTGTGTTGGTGCTGCACACTTTTGTACCCAGTATCTAGAATACACAAAATTGCATCATTATTTCTGGACATAAAAATATTAAAAAAGGCATATTATAACCTATTTCCAATGTGCGAAAGAATTCCTTCTTTCGAACAACTACATTTAAAACAAAAACAAATTCTAAAAACTTTGTTTTTGTTTTAAATGTATTTGTAAAGGTACGTTCAGACTGATGAAATATTTGAAAGCAAACATCAAATATTTCATTAACGTAGTCTGAACACAAAATATTTTTGAGTATCAAATAAAATAACAGCTGATTTTGAGCAAATAAAAGTATTTGCCGGCAAACAAATATTTGTCCAATGTGAACATAGTGTGAACACAAAAAATCAAATATTTTAGTAATTTTTGAGAAAACATTTATTTGATATTACAAAAAAATTGTACGAGCAAACAGCGACAAATAATTTTAGCCATGTTCCGGATAGAAGCAATTTTTCCTGTAAGTTTTCGGATTCCTTACAATTTTAAAGATTTTTTATAATTATTAGACTTTGCTATCGTGCCGCTATAAGCAAATTTTTGCGAATTACCGCTAATTTAGCAATTTTTATAGAATTTTTGCCATTCCTTATAGTTTTAGGCACTTTTACTAAATTTTATGGCTTGTTTGAAATATTAAAATGGTTCGTGAATTTTCGCTATTTTTGCAACATTTTTTTTTTTTTTGTTTTTATCCTACATTTTGTTTTTTAACCGATTTAGCAATTTCAAATATATTTTAGGGTTTGTTTCCAAGTTAGCTATTTATCTAAATTTTTCGCGAATTTTCACTATTTTTGCAAAAATTTTTTTTCTCGACATTTTGTTTTTTAACTGATTTAGCGACTTCAAATATATTTAAGGGTTCGTTTCCAACTTTGCAATTTTTCACAAATTTTAGGCATGTTCCCGTTACCCAGTGGCTTCCATTTTTTTCTTCTTCTACATTCTCCTGTTCTAACACTAAAAGAGATGCTGATCCACAGAATAAAATAAATAAATTAGCTTTTGCGCTCATTTTTACCATTTGAGAAATATATTTTTATTTTTGAGCACTTTCATTAAATAATTATTTGATGCAAATATTTCTTTTAGTCTGAACGCATGGCAAACATGAATTAATTTATTTTATTAACACTGTTTGCCAACTGTTTCATCAAACAAAAATTATCAAATATTTGAGCTTAGTTTGAACATTAACAAAATATTTTTTTGTTTCACACAGTTTGAAGCAAATATCAGAACAAATATTTTCGTTAAATATTTCATTAGTCTGAACGTACCTTAAGAAGTAAATAATTCTTTCGTACATCGGAAATAGGCAGTTAGATTATTGATAAAAAAAAATATTTGTTAAAAGAAAAAATGTATTTTTATAAAGTTTCATATACTGACGAATTATGTTTTTATGTATTTCAATTTAAATAATAAGAAGTATGTTTTTATAAAAAATTCATAATTCTTACGATTTCGCCCTTGTTTTAAAAAATTTAAATGAAGAAAAAAAAATTTAAGATTTTCCTCTTCAAAATATGATTTCTTTCGCCATATGACAATTTTTATTCCAAAGATTCTGGTAACGCTGTATATAAATATAAAGTTGCAGCCAACTTCAGGTATAATCTACGAACGAAAAACAAAACGACTTTGCGAGTACAGCAAAGTATGTACTCCCCCGCTATACTCTT
Source organism: Pollenia amentaria (assembly GCA_943735925.1). Classification (NCBI taxonomy): domain Eukaryota; kingdom Metazoa; phylum Arthropoda; class Insecta; order Diptera; family Polleniidae; genus Pollenia; species Pollenia amentaria. Next base: position 195,191,535 of record OX031007.1, on the reverse strand, counting down.
TTCCCTTCTCTTCTATAAACTCAAGACTTTGCAAAGTAAACTTTGCTTGTCTGAAAGGGGTCTTACACTGGGACTGCAATCATGACGATGGTAGTAAACACTACGTAACTAATAAGAATTTTTGTGTGATTTTTTATTCAAATTTAACTGATGATGATATTCAATCAATATCGAAATATTGGACATATTTAACTAATTAAAAAGTCATTTAAAAACTTATGTATGACCTAGATTTATTTCTTTGAGATTATAAAAATTTATTTTTTTACGAAATCGTTCGGTTTCTAAAACCATATTTTGTAAAAATTTTATTTACAACAAGAAAGAAACTTGTTTTTCCCCAAAATTCTTTTGGATCAAAATGAAAAAAAAAATACAAAAACTTAATCTTTTGCAAAAACAATAATCGAATTTTTTCAACTAAAATTAAATATTTCACAGGATTTTTTAATATTCCCAAAAATTTTATTTTATACCAAAATCGAATTTTTTTCATCAACAGTTAAATTTTTCGTAAAAAAGTTGTTAACTGAAAATTTTTTTCAATTTTTCATATAAAATTGAATTTGTCACCGGAAATTAATATGTTCACGAAAATTTAATTTTATAGCAAAAACGAAAATCTTTATAAAAAATTCAATTCACAAAATATTAAAATTTTCTTCAAAAATTAATTTTTTTGCCACAACAAATATTTTAAATATGATTTGTTTTTTACCAAAAAAGGCAATAAAACGATCTAAAATTACCAGAAATCTACGTAAAGAAAAAAATAATTATTGCAAGAGAACACTTAAATTGAAAAAAAAACACCAATGAAAGAAAAGTTCCGAAAGACTCAATAAAAAAATAAATTTATTAAATGATAAATTAAGTTACAAATTTGAAATTTTTGCTATGCACACAAACAAATTTTAAATTTTAGTAAACTTCTTCTTACCTTTTCCAGGAAACAAAACAACAATCTTTAATCCAAGAAAATGAAAAGCTTTCTTCTAACATTGAAACCCTCCAAAACGAAAAACATTCTCTAGAAGAGAAACTAAAAGAAATAACTGTGAGAAATTTCGAACAAGATTTGCAACGTCAAGCGATTGATGCTACAGCAAATAACTCAATTGATTCGAATAATTCATACTCGCCCAGAGGACGCAGGAGTCTCGAACGTATGGGTGCTGGGGCGGATATAAAAATCGCCAACATTAGTGTAGAGGATAAATTAAGTGCCATACAACAAAAGAACTCAACAACCGCGGAAAGGAAAAATCGTCGTCTAAGTACACACGATGAGAGAAGAAGACAATCTTATTGGGGAGCAGAACATGATAAAGAAACCATGACAGATCCAATGGGTAAGTATTTTAGAAAATTGAAAAAAAAATCTAGATTAATTTTTTTTTTTTTTTTTTTTTTAATTTCAGATAGTAGTTGCAATTGCATAGAACTAGACCGAAAACTTAAAGAATCTGAACGTAATCTTTTTATTAAGAACAGCCAAGTGACAGCGTTAAATATGGAATTGAAAAATCATCCATTAAAAGAAGAAAATGCAGCCTTAATGAAACGTTTACAAGAGGAACAGGATAAACATCGAATTGAAATCAAACGTTATAAAAGTAAACTTTATGAGCAAACAGCTAAAGCTGAAAAAGCCATTGCTACTGCAGCTCATGCCACAGCAAAGTCTGCTCATATAGCAGCCAATGCTGCCCTGGCAGCAGACCAACAAGTTGGCAATCCGGTCTTACCGAAGGTTGTGGCCGATGTGGAAATACAAACGGATGATGATCTTAGTGCTTCTATACAAAAGTTACAAGGCAAATATAATGATTTGAAAAACATTTGTCGCTATCGCTATAATGTCATTAAAGAGTTGGAGGGAAAAGTGGCACATAAGGAAAATTCTGATGGCAATTCTTTGTCTGCTTTAGAAGCAGCTCAATACAAAGTGTTAAATGTAAGTACATATTGAAAAGAAATTTATCAAAATAAGTATAAATATTTTTAATTTTGCAGAATCAATGCGAGTCATTGAAAAAAGAACTGAAGACCGTTAACGAAAAATATGAAAATGCTAAAAAAGTATTATATTCACGACGTGAAGAGATTGTCAAGTTGCGTGCCCAGTTGGAACAAATTCATTAAATAATAATAATAATTATTATTATAAGCTAGTTTGCTCACTTTTTATTTGCCATTTACTAGTACTTAAACAAATTAGTTTTCATTTATGTATGAAAAAAAAAATTTTACATTTCATATAAGAAATGTTTGCACTTTTTTTTAATTTTAATTATTACTTTATTATATTCAACATTTTTTATTTTTCGAAATTTATTCTATGAGTTAAATTTCAGTTATGTATTTTATAAAGCTTTTTGTTATAGCTCTACTCCTTAAATTTTTTTAGAAATGACTTTATACACTACATATAAAATACATAACTGAAATTTAACTCATAGAATAAATTCGAAAAATTAAAAATGTTGAATATAATAAAGTTGCTTATGAAAAGAAATAATTCCCAATAATTATTACTTTATGTTAAATTATTTATTTAATTTAGTTTTTTAATATTTTAGTTTTTAGAGCCTTTAAAGCAACGTTCAGGTGCTGAACTGAAAAAAAATTTTATTGTAAGAATGTTTAATTTATATGTAGTTTCTTTACACTTAATACAATTTATGTTGATGATCCATTTCTATTCATATTTTGCACTTATTTGAAAAAACAGTTGTTTGTTTTGTGTTTATTTCTGTATTATATTTAAAAATTGCATTTATAAAATTTACTTCGGTTTTTCTATTAATTCTACCTACACCTCGTGTTTATGTTTTATGTCAAGAATTAAATTCATTTGTATCATTTACTTTGTTCGGTTGAGTGTAATTTATGCGGTTAGAATTACTTAAGCTACGGTCACACTTATTAAATATTTGACCAAATAAGCATAACCACTACTTTTGTTAATAGTTAGTGAGATTTAACATGGTCTTAATATCACAAAATGAAACTAATTATACTGCTAGACATAGCAGAAAACTGTTTTATGTAAGATGTGGTTTTAAAAACAAAACAAATATTGTAATTAAGAGAAATTATATTTTAGTTTGCCAGTTGGTCATGTTTTTTCGTCAAATATTTGACAAGTGTGGACGTAGCTTTACTGTTATTAAAAAAAGAAAATAAATATTTAATTTATATATTTTATAATATTAAAATAAAAGGAAGATTTATTTATATAAAAATTGTTAAACTGTTTTTTTGTCGATTTTTTAACTTTACGAAATTAAAATTTAGTGAATATATCAGGTGTGTTCTAGAATCCGAATCCACTCGAAAGTGGATTACTTCAGCATTTTTGGTGTTCTGCATTTCACATCCGCATGTTTTTATTCGTTTTCAATTAGAGCAGTTAGGGGTTGGTGAAAGTAAAACGAATCGACTTTTTTTCTTATATGTGATAAAATTTTTAACAAAAACAAAATTTAGGTTTTTAGTTTGAAATGTTTTTTATTCAATTTAATAAAAAAAATATATATTCCTTTTACACAAATATTAATAAAAATAAAATTTTTAACATATCCAAAAATTTAAGTTGTTTGTATTAAACTCACTTGTTTAAAAAAACAAACATGGAGTCAAGCATTTTTTTTAACAAATTTTTTTAAACAATTTCTTTGAACTTTTTGAACATTATTTTCTTGTCTCCGCAATTGTATAAAAGATAAAACAAAGGCTCGAGGCATTTTTATGACAAAATTTTATTTTTTAAGAATAATTTTTTATACAAAAAAAAAATTTTTTTTTTTTGAACAGCTGATAAAAAGCTGTTTTTTTTTTTGTTTTTGGCATTTAGATTTTTTTCGAACACAAACTTCGAATACACAAAAACATGCGAATTTGAGAACACCAATTTATGAATTATGCGGATTCAAAAAAATTTGCGTTTTCAAAACGAGTCGAAACCTAGAACAGACCCGTATATACATATATATATATATATATATATGTGTTTGTACCAGAGCTCGCAATGAGTATTGAAAATTGAGTAGAGTTGATTCAAGATTCAGAATTTCTTGTACCTTATACGCATTTGTATTCAAGCTTGTCAGATTTATTTTGAACTTTTTCGCCAAATTCCGTGTCAAAACTCGCTCAAATCGCCGAAGACTATTTTGTAGTTTTTGACAATAAATTTATTAATATGTACTACAAATAATAACAATCAGCCTTATTACGGCAACTGTAATAAAGGCCGTGATTCACTATCCTACGCAATCGTACGATTCATTCCCACGAAAATCTGAGAACTCTATCCGACCTAAAAAAAATGTCTGCAAAATCTGCTGTCAATGCCACACTATCCCACAAAAAAGATGCAAACTCAAATGACTCGGCTACTTTACAAGAAAATGCAACTCTGATCGCATAGAACCTATCTGGTATGTGATAGAAATCGATTTGGAAAACGAAACGATTTGAAAACGATAATATCGTTTTTAGAATCTTTTAAAATTGATTTCGTATACATATTCCTCTTATTTCCAGTCCATATTCTTTTAAATTGTGTATTACATGATTTTAATGTACTGTGTTTTGAACAAAAAATTTTTGGTTATTTTATGCAGGTCGAGCTACGATAAAGCCAAGAGTGGTGTGAGAGCCTCCTTAGCCTTTCTGGAAAAGATAGCTAAGAAAGACTCCTCACTGCACGATGGGCGGGATAGGCATCTGCTGAGGAAGCACCGAAAGAACGTTGCTAGATTCGAACGAATCCACGGCTCTGTCGGTGCCATCCTAGGGCTTCCCTATCCTGCGGGATACACAGCAAGGGCTGCTGTGGATACAAATGTTGTCAGTAAAGACAGCAAATCCCCAGCACCCCCTGTTGTTGAATCCTCGGATAAAGCAGAAGATAAGGAAAAGGATGGTAAAGGTTCAACGACTGGCCCTCTTAATCGTGACAGTTTGGTCGCAGTTAAGGGAGCTAGGCCTGAGAACGTTTTACCCACTACTAGTCGCGCGATGAGGGCTGGAAATGTCTCGGTAATTTCCGATAGTCACTCCCAAAAAGGAGTCACTAAAGGAAGAGTTGCTGGGACAGACCAGTCAACATCTGCAGGGAAATCGGGTGATCATCGACTGAGCTCTGCTAAGGGCCCCAAAAAGGGGGTAGTTAAGCGAGTGAGGTCTGGTGATGACCAGAAATCCCCTGCGGCTAAGAGGACTGGTCAGACTGTGGTCAGTTCTCTTAAAGATCCCCATAAGGAGATCAATAAGAGGACTGACTCCAGAAAGGACCAACCATCCACGTCAAAGAAACTAAAGGAGTCGTCGAGTAAGGACGGTATTCTAGCGGCTGTCATTGATCGTAAGGATCCCGATGGAAGGATCAGTGTCGAGAGATGGCAGGTGCTAGAGAACAAACTACTCGACGAAATCTTTAGTGCCAAAGGAAGGCCGGACGAAGTATCGTTCAAAGGGGCTGACTGGACAAGATGTGTCAAAACTGTCAGTTGCGGCAATCAGAAAACCTTTGAGTTTTTAAAGGCTGCAATTGGTAAGTGTGGCAGCTCCTGTCCTGAAGCTAGTCTGGACGTTATACTAGCGTCTGAGTTGCCATTAAGGCCGGTAGTCACGGTATGGATACCTCCACCTATAAAACCGGTGGAGGTCATACTGGGGGTACTGGCCAACCAGAACAAGGGACTCAATACAAGCCAGTGGAAGTTGGTAGCTTCACTGGGTTGTAAAGAGAACCAGGGAAGAGACTTCAGGTTCGCAGTGGACCGGGAGTCTCTTAAAAAGCTTGATTCGATAGGAGGGGTTGCAATATTCGGGTTGGGGTCTATCAAATTTAGGTTTCCTAAAAATGATAGACCCTAAGAGGTTGAAAGTGGTGCAGATAAACCTGCACCACTGTGAAGCAGCCTCAACCGAATTAGTAACCCACCTCATCGACAACAACGTGGACGTGGCCTTAATCCAAGAGCCCTGGATTAATAAAAACCGGGTAGTTGGATTAAGGGTCACGGGGTATACATTGTTCGTACCCCACACAGATGAGAAGGTACGAACTTGTATCTTGGCGAGAACTGAGTTTAAATTTATGTTTTCTCATTCTTACAGTAATGGAGACCTCACGGTTGTGACAGGAGAAGCCAAGGACAGAAGGGTCCTGGCATTAGCATCGGTATACTTGCCGTACGAGGCTACCGATCCACCTGGTGAAAAAGTGCGAGAGTTGGTGGAGTACTCTGGCAGAATTGGCTCGAGGCTGGTACTAGGGTGTGACGCCAATGCACACCATACCCAATGGGGAAGTGCCGACATCAACAAAAGAGGTGAGTCTATGTTTGATTTTATTATTGCCAGCAATCTTTATATCTGTAACAGAGGGAATACACCTACGTTCAGAACTAGGGATAGAGAGGCAGTGATAGACATGACATTGACGAACTGTAGGGAATTAGTGGAGGATTGGAGGGTGGACCTGGGGTTTTCCTTCTCTGACCATAGTCGCCTGTCCTTTAATCTAATGTTTGAGAGGTCGAAAAGGTGTCCGTATAGGAATCCGAGAAGGACGGATTGGGATTACTTTTCGAGATTGGTGCAAAGTAACCTTAGAGTTACACGCGACTGGAGGTCGACTTCGACCGGTGTAGAGCAACTGGTGGGCACCTTCACGGGGGTACTGACTAGTAGTTATGAGCGATCCTGTCCTTTGAACTTTCCGGGCAAGCGCACACAACCAAGATGGTGGACAGACGAGTTGAGGACTCAAAGGTCCACTGTCAGAAGGTTGTTTAATAGAGCGAAGTATACGCGTAGGGAAGAAGATTGGAGTAACTTCAGATTGAGTTACAATAGATATAAAGGAGACATTAGGAGGGCGAAAAGGGACTCGTGGGTCAAGTTTAGCGAGTCAGTGGAATCTGTAAATGAGATGTCCAGGTTCAGGAGAATTTTATCCAAGGACCCTGTAGTCCCTGGATTTATTCAGAGACCGGACAACTCATGGACGGAATCTAGCTCTGAATCTCTTTGTCTGCTAATGGAGACTCACTTTCCGGGATGTGTGGATCCTGGGATGGGGGAACAGATTGAATGTGGTAACCCCTTCTCTGGGTCAGAATCGGGCGGTGAGGAGAGGGAGACGGTGGGGGACATGATCACCTTGGAAAAAGTAACATGGGCGGTTAATACCTTTGGGTCTTACAAATCGGCAGGACCAGACGGTATCTTTCCGGCGATGTTACAGAATATCGGGAGATCATCACTCCTGTTGTTGGTGGAACTGTTTAGGGTCTGTGTGCTGAACGGGTACATTCCTAAAGGGTGGAGGGAGGTCAGGGTGGTTTTCATACCCAAGGCAGGAAGAACCGGTCACTCTAAACCCAAGGATTTTAGACCAATCAGCTTATCGTCTTTTCTTTTGAAGACGTTGGAAAGACTGATTGATCTACATCTGAGGACGAAGATTGACGCCGGCATCATCAGCGGCGCTCAACACGCCTATCTTAAGGGTAGATCTGTTGAGAGTGCGCTTCATGATGTGGTGGGTTATGTAGAGCGGGGATTGCGAAACAAGGAATACACCTTGGCGGCATTCCTGGATATAGAGGGCGCTTTTAATAATTTGAAGATAGAGGCTATCAGGCAGGCATTGGTGGATCTAGGCGTTCCTCTGTTCCTGGTCGAATGGATAACTCTGATGCTCAGCAGCAGAGTTATTCACTCGGACTGGGGAAACGAGCGCTTAAAGAAACTGGTGACTAGGGGAACCCCACAGGGGGGAGTTCTCTCTCCCTTATTATGGCTCTTAGCTGTCAACGTCGTTCTGGGACTTTTTGACAGATTGGGTCGGAAAGTTGTGGCCTACGCGGATGATGTAGTGATATTGGTATCGGGCAAGTTTCTGCCGACAATAAGCGAAGTCATGCAAGGGGCGCTGGGCGAACTGTCAGCATGGGCGAGTGATAAGGGATTGGGAGTCAATCCGGAGAAGACCGAGTTGGTTCTTTTTACTAGAAGGTACAGGGTAGAGAATTTTAGGCTGCCAGTACTAGGAGGAGTAGAGCTTAGACTATCTGATAGCGCTAAGTATCTAGGAGTTTTTCTGGACAGCAAGCTGTCGTGGGGAAGGAATACTCAAGAGAGACTTAAGAGAGGCCTCAATGCCTACTATGCTTGCAGATCATCGATAGGTAGGAGTTGGGGACTCCGGCCGTCAGTAGTGGGATGGCTGTACACTTCGGTGGTTAGACCCATTCTTACGTATGGATGCTGTGTTTGGTGGGAGGCATTGACAGTGGCTTGTCGAAGGAACCTTTTGTCTAAGGCTCAGAGGTGTGCTTCAATCGGCATGACAGGTGCCATGAGAAGTACACCTCAAGCGGCACTGGATGTCATTCTACATCTTCTGCCCATTGAGCAGTATGTTATGGGAATGGCAGCCAGAAGCATTCTTAGACTGAGGGAACTAGGATTGATTAGGGATTTCACGCAGGGTCACTCACGGATCTTGAGTGAGATCGAAGCTGGAGGTTACTGCCTGGGATCACCCGGCTCCACGGATTTCGTGGGCACCAGGGTGGATTTCGGACGGTTGCCGGAGGTGGTAACGCCTTCTAGGGAGAGATGGTCAGGTAGGAGCAGATTATTTAGTGGATTTGCTATTTTCACTGAAGGCTCGAAGATGAGAGGCACGAAGACAGAATGTCATATAGGCTTCCGGACGACTGCAGTGTTTTTCAGGCGGAAGTTCTGGGGGTCTTGAGGGCCGTGGAACTGATGAGGGGGACAACATTGATAGGGGCTCGGAGGTCACTATATATGTCGACAGCCAGGCGGCCCTTATGGCCGTAAGGGGCTGTTACGTGAAATCCAAGCTAGTTGACGGTTGTAGGAGGGCTCTGGAGGGAGCCTTAGGAGAGTATATGTTGAGATTGTGCTGGGTGCCTGGTCACTGCAACATAAACGGCAACGAGATTGCTGATGAGTTGGCGAGACAGGGCTCAGAGATGGAGGATCCTAATCACATAGAGGCAATTAGGCCTCCAATAGGATTCTACTTTGGGAAGATTAGGGAATGGATTCTGGACGCGACCAATAGGGCCTGGGGGAACCGAACGGACTGCCGGGTATCACGGACGATGTGGCCGGTGCTCAGGAAGTCCCACTCGGAGTTGTTGCTGGGCAGAAGCAGGGTCTGCGTGAGGACCATAATTGGAATCATCACGGGTCATTGCATGATAGGCAGGATGGCGATGAGGTTAGGATCCGACGTGTCGGATATGTGTGGGTTGTGTGAGGACCCGGAGGAGCTGGAGACGGTTGAGCACATTTTGTGCCGCTGTCCCAGGCTGAGGTGGCTGGGCAGCAGATTCCTAGGCGAATTAGGGGACGTCCCGGGCTGTGGGCTCGAGAGTCTGATAGGATTCGTAATGGGGATGGCCTGGTTGCGCAGCAGGAGACTGGGAGCTAACCGCACATAGGGCGGATTGGTGTTGTGTTGAGTGAGGCTTTTCTCTCGGGTTTGGTCAGAACTTCCTTTTCTCATCTATTCTTATCTATTCTTATCTTTTCTGATGCTTTTGCTGTTTCTCTTCACCTTCTTTTTCAGCTTCATAACTATAAACAAGGCATCACAATGGACCGTATTGGTCTCTGGGTGAGGGTGTGAAGGAGACTTCACACCAGCCTTTCTACCTACCTACCTACCTTATGCAGGTCTAAAGTCGACAGAAGTAAGCATCAGTTGGAAAAGCTTGTTTCCCTTATGGTACAAAATCCTTTGTTGGCAAAAAGAATTTTTACAAAAGTTCAGGCCAGTTCCAGTAAGCGTTCATCTTCATCAGATGAATCATCGTACAATAATTCCGTCGTAGTCATGATTTATATAAGTTTTTTTTTTAAATTTGTTAACAAAAATTTTTTATTTAAAGTAACAGCTGATATAAAATGTACTACTGTGAATAAACTAAATCACAATAGTACTTTTTTTTATCGAATGTGTGCCATAATACCAAATGAAAATTCGTTCGATCAACTAATTCGACAGCTGTCGAAAATCGAATTAAGTATATAATAGGCACCTAAGATTATAATTCAGAAGTTGAGTTTTAAATAGCTCGAAATTCATCACACCTTTTAAAAACGTTCGTTTTGAAATCGGTCGATTTTCATCACATACCCGTATAACTTTATGAAAATTTTCATAAACATTTGCAAGTCGGACAGACTTGTCAAAAATATCTGTCACTCAATTCAATTTTAAGCCACACTGTCATATATTATGAGCACACACGATTTTTTTGACATATCGTGCGACTAAATAGGATAGTGAATACCAGCCTTAAGTAGACCTGCCAGATTCAAATCTGCAAAATTCTTGTCATTCACTAAAAAATTTTAATTTGGAAAATAATTCTTTACAATTTGACACTTCCTAAATTAATCTTGTATAAAAATTACACAATTGTCAAAACTTTCGTATTCGTACTCGCATTCGAATTTTATTTTAAATCAGTGCAACACTGGTCAAAAAATAACAAATAAACGTCAAATTTAAAATTAAAACAAAATGTTTGTGGTTTTGATTGCAAATATATTTTCTTAAAATTTTAGAAAAGTGGCATTATTTGCCAAAAAATGTCTTAAAAGATCTAATTGTTCAAAACTTGCCTTTTTGATTATTTCAAAATGTTGGGAACTCCAAAATAATTTTTTCACCACATCAGACCACAAAAAGTCGGAACAATAAATGTTAAGGATGTATAAAATTACAGGACTTTTAATTTGAAAAAAGCATGTTTTGCAAAAATAAAAGTACTTTTATAATGTTAAAAAAATGTAAAAAAGAACGTTTTGGTGCGCATAGAACGTTTTGGTATGCATACCAAAATGTTATATTTTATATTAGTCCAACCCACAATAGCGGAGCGGGTATTATGTGTTGTGAAATTAATGAAAAATAATTACATCCCTAATATTTCTCCTGCACTTTACAACATACGTGCATATTTAATGCACTTCTTTTTAATACTCTTTTTGTTACTCTGTTATCTTAATTTGTCTATTGCTTATAATAAATCTTCTCAGTCTAATAAATGAATTTAATACAACATTATGGGCGTTTGGGCTGATGTTTGTAGCACCTTAAAATATTGGTCCTAGACCCAAAAAGCACATTTTGTTCTAAATCAATTTTTTTTAAGATCAAATTTTTTTATGAGAAGAGGACAAAAATTGTGCAAATAAGATTTTTTTCAATATAACTTAACCAAATTAATGCAACGACATAAAAAAATCGGTTACGACTCCTCACATGTATGTGTATTCACCCCTATCGTGAAAAATAAGTGAAATTTTTGTTCCCATGAAATTTTTATCCCCCTCGAAGGGAAAAATGCTATCGTGAAACTCCCGTGAACAATTTTTCGCGCTATCAGTTCTCAGTGAATTTAAAAAGAAGAAATATTACAAAACGTAAAAAAAAATTTTTTTTTGTTCAAAAATATACACGTATATTTTAAAGAAAAGTTAAAAAAAAAACAAAATAAAATATGTATGTATATTGTATTGGAGTGATAGTTTGATTGTAACATTAGCTTATTGCGCTTTTATGTAGTTAAATAGTTTCAAAAATTCTGCCACCAAGTCTTTGAAAAGCTTCATAACTCCTCAGGCAATCGACCGGTTTTTTGCATTTTGTTGAACAATATACATATAAGTTTGTGCCTCTTTTAAAGGAAATTGACCTTAAAACTAATTTTGTAAACTTCAATATTCGAATTATGAGAAGAATTACTTACATAAATGTTTAGTTCCCCTGCAAAATTAAAGTGAAAAATTCAAAAAAAGTAAACAATTTACGAGGGAAAAAATTGTTCACGATAAGGGGAATTTTTGCCCGCGAACATTTTTTTCACGTTATTATTCTCCTCTATTTTCACCGCTCACTCTCAGAATCGTACTAACTTTTGCTAACCTGAATTTGTTCCACAGTGTTATCGGTACATACTGCTATTTTATAATGGCAATGCTATTCTGTGGATCTTCTGTTTTGACATTTGACGTGTTTGCCTTTAACCTTTTTTTACATTGGAAAGGAAAGAAAATACCGTAGAGTTGCGAAAAAGTTAACCGAAATGACCCAAGGGTTGTTATCTTTTTCGAATTATTCGCCACTATCGTGAATCACCCCAAGTTCAGGCGAGTTAAAAAAATAATTACTGGGGAACATAACCCTACAGGTCAGTGTCACACACATTAGCTGATACGAATTATCAAATACTACAACCCAATAAATTATTTAATATGGGGCACTAGCTTCTAGACTATCGGCTCAAAAGATAATCACCCCTATCGTGAATAATTTTTCCCTTTTCACGTATTTGCGTTCATGAAATACTCCCATGAAAAAAATTAATTCATAGGAGAATAATAAAGTGAAAAATATGTTCGCGGAAAAAATTCCCCTTATCGTAAACAATTTTTCCCTCGTAATTTGTTCACTTTTCCCTTTGAATTTCTCACTTTTTTTTTTTGTTGGGGAACAAAACATTTATGTAAATAATTCTTCTCATAATTCGAATATTGAAGTTTACAAAATTAATTTTAAGGTAAATTTCCGTTAAAAGAGGCACAACTTTATATGCATATTGTTCAACTAAATGCAAAGAACAGGTCGATTGCCTAAAGAGTTATGAAGCTTTTCAAAGACGTGGTAGCAGAATTTTGGAAATTTTTTTTGCTACATAAAAGCGAAATAAGCTAATGTTGCAATCAAACTATCACTCTAATACAATATATTTTATTTTGTTTTGATTTTAACTTCTTTAAAATATATGTACGTGTATATTTTTGAATAAAATAATTTTTTCTTTATGTTTTTTAATATTTCTTCTTTTTTACATTCACTGAGAACTGATAGCGGGAACAATTGTTCACGGGAGTTTCACGATAGCATTTTTCCCTTCGAGGGGAATACAAATTTCATGGGAACAAAAATTCCACTTGTTTTTCACGATAGGGGTAATTAACTCTTCCGAGCGTTTTTAAATTCTAAATAAGCAATGGTACACCCAGAGAAAAACTATGTTTAAATATGGCCACCTCCAACAAACTATTTCTAAATAAAATTTTAAGCATATTATGGTTAAGTTAACCATATTATTATCACCCACAACCATATTATGGTTAAATGTGCCCTCCATCAAGAAGGCACAACCATATTATGGTTGCCTCCGAACATGTTTTGGTCAATAATAGCTAAAATATTTTTAACACTTATAATAGCATTGTTGGTTTTCAACCATAGCATGCTGCTCTTGGAGAAGAGGAAAATACTATTGTTAAATTAAAAACAAATTATTGTCATATTTAACCATAACATGTTTAGAGGCAACCGTAATATGGTTGTGGCTTCTTGATGGAGCACCAATTAAAAAAAAATATGGTTGTCGGTGACAAAAGATAATATGGTTAAATTTAAACATAATATGGTTAAATTTAAACATAATATGTTTAAAATAAATATTTTGGATTTTGTTGTTGCTTTCTACAGAAATTCACATTGCGTCTTAAAATTTCAAACGCTCCATTGCTTGTGGCGTTGAAAATTTTAAAACGGTACATGAATTTCTGTTGAAAGCAACAACAAAATTACAAAATATTTATGACATTGTTTTTGCTTTCAATGTTATTCTTTGGCGTTGTGCTGCGTTGTACATGATTAGGGCCTTAGTTTTCATAATTACAAAAAAGAAAATTAAATCTAATTTGTACCGACTGGTTTCAAGTTCACAATTGTTCTTGAACTACAATTTATAGTTAATACTAAGCAATCAGTCATGTAGTATGAATAAAATGTGCTACATCCGGTGTATTAAATGAAATGAATCCTTTACAAATTTTAAGAAAATTCTGTCCTAAAAATTTGCCAGCCATCCATTACTGACATTATTGTCTTTTCAAACTGCAGTACGCGAACTCATGCTTAGCTATTGATATTGAAATTGGACCAGTAATTGCGCAATTACGTTTTCGTTGCTTCAAGAAAAACATTTATACAAACTTGCTTTAATATCAGCATATTTTGGTCTATACAATGCTTTCCTGTTTGCTTTTTTCTGTGTTTTCCAATCGAGAATTTTGTGACGTTTCTTTTTTATTTTTGATATGGCTACTTCAAATATAAAATAATAACACGCCAATAGTTTTTCTTGAGTTTGTTTTCCAAATTTGTTCAAACTCATCACTTTAGGCTTAAACTATATTCTGATTTGTTATGTTTTGTATTAACTTGTTGAATTTTTTTATTTATACGCTCAGAAAAGTTAACTCAGAGATAACTTTTTAGAGCGGCACATGAGCGCTATAATTTGGTTAACTTTATCGCGAGATCATCTTTTATGAGAGTTAACTTTTTCGCGATTCTACTGTATAACAGATTCTTCTGGTACAGTTTTGACTGTTAAATATATTGAACCCTCAATTAAATTGCAGCTAAATACCGCGGTGGCTTAATTAACAGTTTTTTTTTACAAAGACGCAGGGAGACAAGTTAAAGCCTAAAAGACTCTAAGCCCCAAAAATAATTTTTTTTTTATAAAGACTGTCGGGAAAGCTCAAGAAAAAAACACTGTCTGTTCTTGGGTATTAAATGTGCAACAAGTGGCGAACAGCAGCCTGAAACATGCGAGAAACAAGTTTGAGTGTGCATAGTGGATGCGAGAATCATATTGATATTTGATCTATTATTTGTGTTTTATGTATGTTTGTATGCATTTGGGTTTGTTGTTCATGCGTGTTTGTGAAATTGAAGTGAAAAGATATGGATTCGTCAGATGATGAGTATTTAGCTTCGGCTACTGTTTTAAAGTATTTTATCAATAAAAAATCATTTGGAAAACATCCAATAAATGATATACGAAGTAAATTTGGAGAATTTCATCACTTATGTAGGTATATAGTGATTTAAGAAAATATTCTGCCAAGTTTAAAAAATATACTCGAATGAGTATTGAAACTTTCGACTATATTATCGAAAAGATTGGTGATAAATTAAATAAGAAGTGGAGTAATTTTATTAAAGTACCAATATCTCCATGTGAACGCTTGATAGTAACTCTCAGGTAAGACATTTTTTATGTTTTATATATTTGTATTTATTGTATTAAATTACGAGCGTCTACTGTAATTATGATTTGTGTTTTGTTTTGTTGAGAAAAAAAAACTGACATTGAGTTTTAAAATTTTACTTATAAACGCATTTCTTCAATTATTCTTGAAATTTTTATTATACTATATTTTTTTAAATTTTGTTTACAAGTTTTTTTAATTTTTTTATACCTAATTGTTATAATTTTATTTAATTTTTATTATTTAATTGAATTTTTATTTTTTTGTTTAATTTTTATTTTATTTTTTAATTTTTATTTTCTTTTTAATTTTTATTATTTTTTTAATTTTTTGATTGCATGTTTTATTTACTTTCTCTTAAATTTTTGTTTCTAATTTTTTTAAATGTTTTTCAAACAAGTTGAAATCATAACAACATAACATAAACAATGTTTTCGGCGCTGAAATACGCTTTGGAACTGTTTTCTCGCTTTGCGCTCTTACCAGCTCGGCGCCCACTATGACCTGTTCGCGCTTATTTGTACCAATTTGTATAGTACCAGTTTTCTCGCATTGGTTCTCGCAATAAGCGTCAGTCGGTTCGCCTCGACAACAAGCGGCCACTCTGTTCGCCCCATAATGATGCAGTACAGCTTCCATTTTAAGTGGTGAATAAGGCCGGGAACCGCATAAAGGAAAAGTTCGGGGAATATGCCTAAGGGTTAGAAGCCCAGAATATAACCTCAAAAGTGCTTGTGAACCAGCAGAAACCAGGTCTAATAAACGGGACACTACATAGCAGACACGTGGATTTCCAATTTCCGGAATTTCGTGGTGTTGCAACTAATGCATTTACTTTTTTTTATAAAACGTGTCCAACGGTCATTCTAGAGCCCTACAAATTAAAATTCTTTGTATTTTCAATAATGTCTTTGTGCGGGAGGTACCACTCCCACTTTTCCAAGCCCGCCCATAATTTGTGGGATGCTGTGTGTTGATAACCGATATGTTTGTACCTAATTTGGGAACATTAGCTCGTTTCGTTCTCCAGATATACAGAAATGTATAACGTCTTTGTATGGGAAGTGCCACACCCACTTCTCCAATCCCGCCCATTTTAGAGAGTTGGTGTATTGATAACCAAGATGTCTGTACCAAATTTGAAAGCCCTGGCTCTTGCCGGTCTCCAGATATACAAAAAAAAAAAAAAGAATTAAAAAACAACAACAACATGTGATTTATAAAATTAAATTAGCTCAGCAAAAAAAAAAATATGTCATCAGTTTTAAACGAAATGCATTATTTGAGTGGGAAAATAATCGAAGATCTATAGGTAAGTAGTTCCAACATCGAGCTACCCTAATAAGAAAACACCGCTCGAAACCGCTACATTTTATTCTGGGGATAACAATTTGTGGGCTTATTGTAGAGTGGGTAAACCGAAATTTAGAGCAAAGTTGAGTAGGATGTCCACTCCTACAAACCCTATAGAAAAATAGCATATTGCGGTATTAAACAAAGTGCTTAAAGGCTCATCCTAGAAATCTTCTCACATGATCAGAAATATGCATTCTTTTTCTAACATTATAAACATATTTAACAACAGTATTCAAAATTCGGTTTAATCTAATAGTTTGGATAGCTAAAGTACCAGACACAATCTCGAGCCCATACAAAATATGCGGCATCAGTAAAGCATAAGCAATTATCCTTTTAATACAATACGGTAGGTAAATATTATTCGAATATATCCCTCGCAAAACCCCTGATACCCTGAAATATATATGGTCGATATGATCAGAAAAAGTAAGTCGATCATCAATCAACAGGCCAAAGCATCTCAACTGGTCAACAAAACCAATATTATTGTTACCAATGAAATATTCTAATTACGTATTTGATTTCTAAAAATAATAGCTTTAGTTTTGGAAATTTTTATATGAAAGATTTCGTCGATGACCAAAGACGGAAACGTTCAACACTATAATTTGCATTAGATTGTAGAACATCACTATTATCTTTATTCGTACTAATTAAGAGACAAATGTCATCAGCAAAAATGAAAGACCTACACACATTAGTATCAATAAATCCTGGGAGGTCATTTACATATAACACAAAAAGAAGTGGGACCAAAACAAGGAAAGGATATGAGAGTAGACTCCATTCATATCATGAAATTGATTTCTACTATATAATAAAAATAAGTCAATCTACATGCAGACCTAGAAAATTGAAACAAGTCTCTTAATTTGGCTATCAACACAGTGTAATTTATAGTGTTAAAAGCCTTGCTTAAATTTAATGAAACCAACAACGACAACTTATCCCTATTTATGTGATCACGTACAGAATCAATTGAATTAAACAACAAGGAAGAAGTGCTATGTCCACGACGAAAAGCATATTGAGAAGCAACAATGTCCCGACTAACAACCGATAAAATTTGGGTTTTGATAATATATTCCATTACCTTAGATAGTCTGGGAAGGATTGAAATAGGTCTTAAGTCTTATACACTATGAATTGCTTTCGACTTAAGAATAGGGAATACTCGTGCTAACTTCCATGACGAAGGAAATACAGAAGATGTTAACCTAGAGTTGAAATGAAAAAGAATATATTGAGAAATATGTGGGAAAATGGTTTTAATGAAACCTATCGGGATCCCATCAACACCAACTGATTTAGACTTAACTTTACACAGTGACAGCCAAATGTCTTCCCTTGAAACACATTGAAACCATTCCCATCAATGCTCCCAAAATATACATTATTAACATTATCAGTCAACGGAACATCCGCAAAGTAGTAATTTACTTCATCGGCATTCAAACAACATCGCAATCTGTTATCAAAACGTTCCACATACCCGGAGAATTTAAACCCGAAAACAATTTAGAAAAATATTTTTTCCTCTCTCTACGAATTTAGTTCTTCACTATTTCAATGGCGACAGTAAACTTGCCAATCGCTTAGACATCTGAAATGTAGAATATGCTAAGTCTCTGAAGTAGCTAACACAATGCAATTTGAACTCATCCAGTTATCATTGCTATTCAAGATGTTCTTTCTTACAACAGAAATAAATGCATACAAGGATTCAAATAAAGAGTTCAATGACTGATTCAAAAAAGGAAGTTGAGTCTAAATTTTACAAAAAAGATGTAAAACCATTCCAATCAATTCTATTTAAGTCTTTACACTCAATATATTCTAGGATCTCATCAAAGTTAATACGAAATGTCGCAAAAATAAGAGAATGATGTGACACAGACCTGTAGTGCGATTCACTAACTTTTTTACGATAATCGTATCGTTAAAATAAATATAACGAAAATTTATCGATTTTTTTTTGCTATTCAGTAACATTTTTAACGATATTCGCTGTCGATTAAAGTCAGCTGTTACTTTAAGCAATTTTTTCGTTATTTTAACGACAATAATTTACGTTGTGTTTATAAATAAATAAAGAAGTACCACGCATAATGACAAACTAAGTATTCCCTCATTCACCACTAGTGGTGATGGAGGGTATAAATATATAAAATGTAAAAATGACAATGAAGGAAATGTTTTGTTTTTATAATTTAATGACTTTGAATCGTCTAAAATCACTAAAATAGATATTTAGTTAACATCATAAGTATTTTAAAAATGGTTTTTTGCGTTCCAACAATTTTGGGTAACTTTGGCAAATTTTGAGAGTAATTTTTATTTTACCCCCATTAGTCTGAATTTGCCCAAGATCTTGTGGAACACACCTAGTATGTCTGCGCGAAACGCCCATTGATGTTTTGCAGAGTTGTGTTTTTTTTCGTGCAATTGTTTTTGTAGCAATTGTTTTTGACATCTTTATCATGTTTTACACAAACAAAATTCGTATGGTTTTTTCTATTATTGCATTGTAGTAGTTTTGTTCTGCCCTCCCGTTAGTTTAGTCTATTACAAAAAACGACACAGTTGTTTACCACAACGACAACCGTTATAAAGCTGATTGTGTATATATTTCTTCGTATGAAGATTCTGATGAAGGTCGCGATGCAGGTTCTACAGTTTAATTATATTTTTTTCAATATTAGGCAATGGTGACGTCAACGGTATGTTTTGATCAGCAGATCGTTATTTTTTATCATAGCATGTTTTTAATTTTTTCACGTTTTTGAATTGAGTGTTGTTCAATTTAAATTATGTAAAATTTGGTGTTGATCTGCTTATCCAAGGCAAAGCTATGCACGAAGAAGTTACTTAGCATACAACTTCATATTGTATCGCACGTAAAGTTTAAACTTTTAGTGCTGCTTCTCACTTTTTAGACTTAGTGTGTTTTGCAATTAAGCTGTCGATACTATTTTTTGCTCACTCTGTATTACTGTGAGATGATATTCACAGATCCAAGATCAAAATTCTCTGGTTTCTTAAAGTTATTCGTACTTGCCCATGAAACAAAGAAAACAAGATAGTGCACTAAAATTTAAAAAAACATTCTTTTTCTGCGCATGTACGTCATAGTAGCAAATGAGCACAAACATGATCACACAAATACGTGTATGTGCTATGCTGGAGGCTTATTCTGAATTGCGATGCGAAAATCAATGCGATGCGCAAATGAAATGCGATACCGAAAGAAAATTGGTATTCTGTTAGACTTTCGCAATCGCATTCGCAATTTATTTTAAATCGTGGCAACGCTGCTCAAATAAACGTCAGTGTCAACAAACGTCAAATTAAAAATAAATAAATTGTTTGTGTTTGGCTGTGAAAATTGTTTATAAAATTTATTTAGGACATTCTGTAAGGAAAAAAAAAAATAATAAAAATGGATTCTGTGGGACGTGCATTTGGTGTTTTCAAATGGCCTCTTGCCAATTGGCTGTGCTTATTCATAAATTCTATCATTATTTCAAATTGACGCGGTTTGATAGTCTTATTACTTGCTTCCCTGAATTAAATAATAAATAGGTATATGATGAATAAATAAATAAAATATTATCTTTCACTTACATGTTTGTACTTTGCGAATGCTATTTTGTTGTCGAATAAATTTTGCGAATTTGACATTTGTTTTCGCAATGTAGAATACCGAATTGCCACCTTTTCGCATTTGAAATGCGATTAAAAAACTTTGCGAATATCGCAATATAGAATAGAAATTGTTCGCATTTATGTGTTTTCGCATCGCATTGATTTTCGCATCGCAATTCAGAATAAGCCTCCTGAATGTTTGTTTACATTTAATTCTCTTTACTACAGTTGCGTAAAAATGACGTCAAAATGAGAGTAAAAAGTTAACGGACCTGCGCAATGTACTATCTTGTTTTCTTTGTTTCATGGTACTTGTCGGTGTTTGCAAGAACTTATAGGCTAATTTTCAAAATGCACTAATACAAAGTTTGTATACAGTTTTACTACTGTATTTTAACCATGTACATGCACAAAGTGCCGAAACAATGCAACTACATATGTATGTGTTTTGTTTATTTAAACGTTTCGAAAAGCAAGTGATGCAATGGATAATATTAAAAATAAACATGTAGTGTTTGCAAATGAAATATTAAGGGCCTGGCCCACTATGTCGACAAGAACATTTCTTTCTTATATTAATATTGAAAACAAAAACAAATTTAAATTTGTTATTATTGTTTTCAATATAAAAATGCGAAAGAAATGTTCTTGTCGACATTGTGGGCCTGGCAGTAAATGTCACAGTGCATCAATTTTAAAACCGATGCCCTGATTGCTCTTTTTCTGCGTTACTAATACTTAACAGTAAAGACCTGCACGAGTGTATCATAAAGTATTGTCAAAACAGATACACCAGATATGTATCTGTTACTATTGATATCAATGAGAGAATGAGTGTAACTGATATTGTATGGTTTTGCTTTTGTCCACTCACCATATCTTAAAACAGGGAGTCAGCGTCATACACAATTGTGTAAGCAAAACTCACATGTACGCTTACGCTCTTTTATTTTGTGAGCGTAAAATATAATTTTTTACTACAAAACACTCTCATTCACAGGGCTATATCACACGGCCTGTTTTGAGGCCCCTAAACAGAAATAATATATTTATTATTTATTATCTTTGTTTATGTTTTGTTTTATTTCTGTTTTTAACATTGTACAATGATTGACAAATAATATCTACATTGTCTTGCATTTAAGCTAAAGATATGTGTTTTGTTTGTGAAAAAAATTCTTTGATGCCTGTTAAAGGGTCCCTTTTTCTTTCGTTAAAAAGACGTACCTAAATGCTGAAATTATTAAAAAAAAAATAGCCACAAGAACTTGTTGGTATTTTGTGCTTGTAAAAATATTTTTCTTTCTGTACCAATCGCGTCGGTGGGTTTTTTTCTTTGAAAACACTTTTTTTAAGTAAGTAAAAATATTTAAAAAACTTGTTAAAAAGTCTTGTTTTCCTACAATTCATGTGTAAACATAAAAGCAAATGTGACAGCAGGAAAAATTTTTGGGTATTTTTGTATTATTGATGTATTAATGAAACTTTATTGTTTAACGTCCACAAACCTAAAAAATGTTTTGTTGTTTCGAAACTGCAATATTGGAGCATGGTTAGGGAGCATATTATAGAATAATGGTAACAACAAAACATTCAGTGAGTAAAGCTGATCGTTACATTCGCCAATTTTATAAGCGCTGAAAAAAGAGCTTTCTGTGTCCAAAATGTATTGCTAAATACTAGAACGAGATACATTGGTCTTCTCGCGAAAAAAAACATTGATATATCATACTTCAAGATCGGGCTGTAAATACCTAAGATATATCGACAAATGTAAAAAAGGCGACCCCTACGTTCGGCAAACAAAATATTTTTCGGCGAAATCTCCTTGCAAAAATACTTTATATTAGAGGGGGTGGTACACTCTAATGTACATACGTGTTACCCAAAAAGCTTTCAAGCAATTTTTTTTGTTGTGCTAACAAAATCTCGCTAATGTCAAAAAAGTACAATCAAATCTACTATGGAGAAGAGTTATTTAAGGCAAGTTAACACTTTTGTACTATACACGTCAAAAACTCAAGTAATATACAAAAGGGTGATAGTGTGATTGAAATGTGCTATGAACAATAAATGCGCATAGAAACTAGCTTTCCCTCGACAATAAATTTCAGTGCATCTATCAAGAATAAAAATTGGGAAGTTAGCATGTCATTAATAAGTGTGATAGTGTACAAACTTTAATGTTACATTAGATTTTTTGACACACAGAGCAAAAAAAAAATTAAGAAATTCTCAACCTATGGTATTAAAAACAAAGTGTTGTCAATATTACTACATCTGTTGTCAAATTTTTAACAAAATGTTTTCGAATTGGAACTAAAAAAAAAAAATATCATTATTGTTTATTAAAGAAAAAGTTCTTGCAAATTTGTACATGAAATGTGTTTCGAACTGGTTTTTTCATCTTAGGCCATGGTTACCCTACTAGCTGTTATCAGTGCAGCCTGATTCGCAGCCAGAACTAAAACAAACCTCAAAACTATAAACACACTTACTCTTAATTTAACCTGGAGGTTGATGTTGACCTTCAATCGCCTATTTCCCAACCATGACCGCAATATCCACACATTTTTTCGGTCCCATAAACCCGCCTTTCGTCGCCCTTTCTAATTCAACAATCCCCAAAAATTATTAATTACATACTTGGATTTTTTCATTTTTTCAAACATACAAATACAATAACTTTATTAAAGTTTTCTCTAATCTATTTATCTTATACATATATAAATTTGTTTAACTTAATTTTACTTTAATAACATTTGTACATAAACATAATTAATTAAAACCTAAACTACTTTTATTTTCTTCTTTTTCAGATTCTTCTCTAAACTTTTGATGTGGCCGTTCCTCTTAATTAAAAATAATCTGTTTCCGGTGTCAATAATTATATCTTAAAAAAACAATATTTTTTCTTTTTTCTATTTTCAGATGATTTGGACCTAAGGTTGGGTAAATATGTATCGCTCCAGTTGTTCTGACCATAACAATAATCTATTTTCACTTTCTTTTCAGCTTCAAAAACCTAAAACAAACAACCAAAAAAAAAAAAAAAATAATAAAAAATACTGGGAAATGGACTGGAGATAATAGACTCCATAAGTACAGGCCCTTTTTTTTACACGTAGGCATATGCACCGAGCCATGGGATGGAGCTGGTACCTCCATACTTTATCATGGCCCCTCTCTATTTACATAGATTTTTATTTAAATAGGGGGGGGGGGGGGGGGGTGAAACAATAGAGGCAATAGGTGCTTCAGCCTCTTCCCAACCTCAAATCTGTCTACCCCCCCCCCCCCCCCCCCCCCCAAACTTTTTTTGTCAGAGGCGTTAACGGGGGCTTGCTGCTCCGCGGCTCCTGGCACGCAAGAAATTAAAAAGAATACTCACTCAATTACTTTCTTAATTGCCCAAAAATTGTTATCTGGAACGCTTTTGGGTAACTTTGTGCAAGTTCGGACTGTTTTGTTATGTATGTGGAACAGAGCTTTTGTCTCATTAAAAAATAATTCGTGATTTTTGTTTTGTTGTTGTTTAAAAATTTAAAATAAATAAAAAAATTCTTATGTTTTTTATTGCTTGGGTTTAGAACAATGTGTTGTAGAAATGATACCATTATGGTGAAAATGTATTAACATTTTGTTGTCAGAATGAGACTAAATGGTGTCAAAAGGGCAACGAGGTGGTTAAAAAATGTTGACAACATCTGCTATCATATTGAACACAAACGTAGTTGGCCCACTTTTGGCAACGGATGGTGTCAATTTTGCTATTTTTATGCCGGAGTTTTCCTTCTGAGCAATCGCAAAAAAATCCTTAGATTTCTATCTCACAAATTATTATGGAATACGTAAAACTTGTGTGATAGTGTTAACTAGCCTTTATGAAGAAGTCAATTAGTGATTATAACTTACGGTATTTTTAACTCATTAAAGAGACACATTGGGTTTGAAAATTATATAAAAAAAATTAAGAAATGAAACTAAAACATATTTTTTTTTTAAATATTTCAACTAAAATTTATTTAAAAATTATTAAAATTGTTTTTTAAGTATGTGTGTTGGTAGTTGTTTTTTTTTAAAGTAACTTTTTTATACAAAAATTATAAAATAAACTTAAAATTATAATATTTTTAGAAATGTCAAGACATTTTGCTTGAAATAAAACTTAAAAGAAATATCGCAAAAAGTTAAAATTGAGGTAGAAGTACGAGCAGTTATAATAATTAAAAAGTTAAAGTTATAATAATAAAAAAAATAAAAATATTCAATAATAGATTTTATTTTGTATCATTTTTAAATAGAACAAAAAAAAAAAATAAAAATACAAAAGTTAAAAAATTTTAACTCTTAAAGAGTTATTTCCAAAAGAGAAAGCTTAAAATTTTAAAAATTATTTATTCAATAAGTAAAGCTTAAGGAAACAATATTTTTCAAAAATCTATTTAAATATTAATAAAAACATTTATTAAGCGGTGTAATTTTTAAGTGTGTATGTGTGCGTATGTGAGTTTATATCTTAAAAATTATAATTTTTTGTTAAAAAAATAAAAGCTGAGTATAATTGAGGTAATAATTTCCAAGTTAAAAAGAAAATAAATAAATTGATTAATCTTTTAAATTACGTTGTTTTTTTTAATAATTTTCTTTATTAAATACCATATTTTTTTTAACATAAGTACTACTTTTTTGTTAATTTATTTTAGTTTAAGCTGAAGGTGGTGTTTTACTTTTATAGCAAAGTGTAATTGTTTTTCTTAAGTTATTATTTAGAGTATTTTAAAGTGCATTTTGTGTTGTTTTTTAAATACTTATAAATTAGTTTTTATTTTTTTTATATAAATTGGCAAGATTTTTTTTTTTTTAAATTTTAATATTTTTTGTTTCTTTATGTTAATTTTATAATAAATTATTGCATTTTTTGTGTTTTTTTGTGTTTTTATAAAATTGTCTTAAATTTAAAGGTTTTTTTAATTAAATAAATATTTACAGTATTTTGTTAATTACTTTTATTTATTTTAAGTTTGAGGTAAACAAATTTATATTTCACTGACTTGTAAAAAAAAAAATTAAAAAAAAATTGAGGTAGTTTTTTTAGGTTTTTTTTTTATAAAAAAAAAAATTTATTATTGCTGTTTTTTTAAGGAATGTCTTTTTTCTTATTTTATTTGCTGTTCCTGAGTTTCTTGTTAAAAAAAATATAAGTCTTTTTGTATCTTAAAGAAGTCAGTTTTAAAAAAGTTTTTTGTTTAAAAAAATTGAGGTGGTACGGTTTTTTATTTAATTCAAGTTTGTTTTAAAATGGCACATTTTAATTACTTTATTTTGAAATCCTTGAGGTTGATTTGTTTTAAATAAGAAAATTTTTCTTAATTAAGATTTAATAATAATAAAAGCCAGTGTTTTATTTGATTTTTGAAATAAATTTTGAAAGTCTTAAGAAATATATTCATTTTTTTTTTACAATTGACACACTTTTCATGTTCTTGCTTTAGTATTTAGTTCAGGACTGGTGAAGTGGATTTAAAAAAACTTTTGATCCCATCAATAGAAATGAAGAAAGGAGTGACAAACAAAATAATCCATTTTATCAAAGCTATGTACACCAACGCCGAAATTCAGGTCCTACACAATGGGTCAGTTAGCGAAACTTTCACTACTAACTCCTTTTTGCAGTGTTAATGGACTGTTTTATGGACGAGTTATGAGCAAAAAAAAGGGACAACTTGAAGACTTGGATTATACCGGCGATATTTGACTGTTGTCACATAGACAGTCGGACCTGCAAGAGCAAACGAACGGTCTTGTGAAGTTAGCAAAAAAAAAAAAAAAAAAACGATTTAGAATTCAATATAAAAATAAACGCCTTAGGAACAAAAACAACGACCACATTTTAACCGACAACCACCGAATATAATTCGTATACAGTTTCTATTACTTATGGAGAACGATGTCGATAAGGAGGAAGTCGTAAACAGGCTCAATAAAGCTAAAATTGTATTTGGCAGTCTCAAAAATGAATGCAGCATATCACAAATCGCGAAGACTACCAAAATTCACATTTCAACGCCTGCGTCAAATCGATAATTTTATATGGAAGTGAAATATGGCTTTATAGTGAAGCGACCGGGCAACGACTTCAAACTTTTATAAACAAGGGCCTAGTATGTGGAATATTCTGGTGTAACACCATAAAAATATATACAAATAAAACTCAGGAAGTGGAAGTGAATAGAACACATCTTGAAAAAGCCAACTGAAATCGTTACCGGCATGGCTTGGAATGGATCCAACAAGGAATAAGATCAAAATACAAATTACATGGCGCAGAATTGGGAGAAATGAGCTTGCAGTAATTGATGAATCATAGAAAGAAGCGTTGGTTATTGCAACAAATAGATTAAGTTGGAAATATCTTGTTGAAGCCCTTAGTGCAAGCCGTTCGAGGATTGAATTAAGGGGAAGAAATTGTGTGAGTTAAAACCACCCATACATATACATTTTTTGGTTCACAGCTCGGAAGAGTTCTGAGTAATAAAACGTTTATTGCAGTGTTTTCCAGACATAGATTCTGGTGAACATGAGGTGATAATTTGAGAATAATGGGTCGATTATGGATGGCAACACTACTGAAGTTGAGCTGCCAGCTGCGAGATTAGGCAACGCCGCTCATGTTAAACGATAAAATTTTTTTTGTTTTATATCTTAACATTAGCGTCGTTGCCTGATTTCGCTGCTGGTAACTCAACTTCTGTTCAGTTGCCTTCCGCAAACGACCCATAAGACCGCCAAAAAAATATTATCTATTGTATATAAAATTGTTAGGTTACTGACTGAATGACTGGCAGATTCATCATCGTACAGCCTAAACGCCATAAGCTAAGAACTTGAAAGTGGACCGGAGGTTGGACTATCCACAAATAAATCCACTAGAAGGGATTTTTTTAAATTCAAATGTTTAGGGAGTAAAAACGTATAAATTCGCTCCTAAGCTAAAGGAGATACAAAAAAATTTCGTACGTACTTATCGTTGTTCATTAAAAAAAAAATAAGCGGAGAGGTGTCTGGTACTTTTTTGAAATTCGGGCTTATTGTAAAGTATTTTGGAACTTTTTTGTCATCCCACCTTTCTTTTAAACCAATTAACATTGAAATACAAGCTATATCACATTCGTAACTCATCTAAGAAATACCAATACAAATTTGGTACTTTTTTGCAATTCGAATGTTTACGGGGTAAATACCGTACCTACTTTTGGTACGCTTTTCACAAAACCTTTTCCTTCATTCATTGACATATACGTATTAAATTATGGGCTTGCAATACAATATTGAAATTTGTTATTGTACTTCAGTGGGGAGAAAAAATGTATCAAAAAGAGGAAAGACCGGAAATTTAATTTCTTTCTTTAACTTTTCCGTCTACATGGGGTACTTTTTGAATTTTCTATAATATTGAACTTCGAAACAAAAAATTATATGTGCAGAGTCCTGAGTCAATGAGAACCTATTAGGTGTACTTTTTTTTATTTAAACTTAGAAATATAAACTTTGGCATATAAAGAGGCCACGGAAGAAATGGAGACGCTAAGGAAGTAGCGGGTTAAATTTCAGCTTATTATAAAAATGTATTTTGGTACTATTGTGCTAAATAAGTACAATTTTAAAAGCAAGTTTGTTTGCTTTCTTAACTGCCTTTACCGCCCCTATTGAAGCTAAAAACAGAAAAGCAAGCAAGAAAAATTGCTTTTTGTAAAAGGTTTCTTAAAGAAGTTGGAGATTGCAGAAAAAAAAATTTAAACATATTTTCATTTCCTATTTTCTTTCTTTAAACCTTAAATTCAAGCAAGAAAACTTGCTGTATGAAAACTGTAAATTTGTTAAGTTTATGATGTAATAAAATGATATGAAAATTTAATAATATTTTTTGTAAAATTAATTAAAGCAGAGCTAAACATTTTCAATACGATTTAAATATAATTCAATTTAAATAAAATTTATATTTCAAACAAGGCACTTCAAATAAAATATTGTATTTTTTTAATAAAAAAAATTATACTAAAATTTAAAAAAATCAAACGAAAATATTTAACTAATTCATTTCTAATAAATTTTTGTTCAGGAAATATTAAAAACTTAATAAAAAAAGTTTTTGAAACACTCTGCTAATTTTTGATTAGTTAAAACATTTAATATAAATATTTACATTATATTTAATATACTAACATATTAAATAAAAGAAATTACAGTTAAACTCTAATCTATAAAATTAAATTAATCTAAAATTGCTTCAAATTTTTATTTTTTATTTTTAGTTTTTTTAAGTTGGAGTAAATAGAGGTAATATTTTGCCTTTAGCTTTCATTTTCTTTCATATAATATTGCATGTCCTTTCCATTAATATATATAATGTATATACAATATTTTATATAAATTTATAATTAAAATAATTCTTCAAATTTTTTTTTAAGGTAAAATCGTATACTGGCGATTTTCCGTTACAAAAAAGTTTCAAGTTTAATAAACTGGTATACATATTTAAGGCTTCTTTAGTTTCTTTAAATTTTTAATCACTGAAAGAATTATTATTTTTTTGTTTGTTTTTTTTTAACAATTCTTAAATATTAGATTAAATATTTCATTTCAATACCTTTTAGCTTTAAATTACTAAAACGCTACTACTTAACGAATTTCTATTTTCTCGCTTTCTTTATCTCTCTATCTAGTTACTTTTTGCGTATTTATGTATGTATATTTTACTAAAATTTTAAAATCTCTTTTCTTTCATTGACTTAACTTAAACTAAATTTATGTATTATGTACTCCCTCATCTTCGGAGTAATTATCCTCATTGTCGGAACCGAGATTATCATGATGACTGCCTGATTGATTGTTGCCATCTAAACCCAAATCCATGGGTTCCGAGGGATCTCTTCTCAGATCGTTATGTTGTGTGGCGGGGTTATTACTGCTGGCTACTGAATTATTTTCATTGTTGGGTGTACTCGCTTGATCACGTCTCATAATGGGCTCAATGGTTAGTCCGGAATTATTAACAGCTGCAGATGAAAATGCTGATCCAGCAGAACCGGCCAATTTACTTAAATCAAATTGTGGGGGCAAGAGTCCTGGGGGAATTTTGTCTAGACCATGACCCATGGCATTAAGTTGAGCCAATTTGGCGGCGTGTAAAGCGGCGGCGGCTGCATGTTCTTGCGACATACCCATTCCTGAAAGAAAAGGATGTGAAATAAATAGATATAGTGTTAAAAGTTAAAACTGTGTAAAAGGCAGGCGATTAAGGAACAAAATTTGTGATTTAAAATTAAAATTTATTTATGTTAAGCTAAGTGGGAACCTTAAAGGTCCATTTTGATGCCCGAAGTGCTTAGTTCCAAAATCCCTAGTCAATCGTGGTCTTACTAAAAAGGCACCTTAAATTCTACACGATGACCTAAAAGTCATTTAGAACTCTACGTAAATACCAGTAGGGTAGCCAGTAGAGATGAGCGATATTTCTGTACCTGTGATTTAATCACTGTTACTGAAAAATCACGAATCACAGTTGTGACCAAATTTGTCAAGTAACAGGTACTTTCTAAGTCGTTCTTTTTGTATTTTGTTACATATACAAATTTATGATATTTCACTGTTTGTGTGGATAATAGCTTTTTTTGAATGAAATGTCGAATGATATTGCTGTTCCTTTCATTCTCTCTTCTATCTTATTAGAATTTTTTTATGCCAAAATTTATTTGATCAAGTATGTATGTATATGAAAGTAAACAGATTTAAAAGCTCTTACAATTTGTTGTTGTTTCTTTGTAAAGTGCTTACAAAAGCTCTTGCAAAAGCTCGCGCATTGTACATATAGCTTGGCCGCAATTGCTTTAAAAGAACAGAAAACTGATAAACCGTGATCACAATCACAGTTTAAAGGAGCAGTGATTTTTAAATCACATTCACAAATCACGATGATCTTTAAAAATCACGGGATCGCTCATCTCTAGTAGCCAGTACTGTAAAGTTAAGACAGTCCAGTTCCTATATGTAATGCTGCTAAGACCCCTTTCAGACTCGGCAAGTAAGTTGCGCAAGTCACTCGCCGAGCACAAAAAACCGCTGACATCTACAAAGCAGGAGTTGCGCAAGATGATTGCGCAATGAACTTGCCGAGTCTGAAAGAGGTCTAGGCAACTAGGGAGGCACAAAATACCATAGAAAACGACTAGAACCGAAAGAGAAAGAAAAAGCCAAAATCAGCTGTCAAAACATAATCCTTATTAAAGGATCGATGTTGATTTTGAATAAAACACAAATTATTTAGGAAATGATTGTCATTTCTTTTTATTATGACATTATTGGTATGGTTCAATTATGTATGAAACAAAATATCGGCCAAATGGCCGCCGCGACTTTTGTTGAAACAACATATCGCCCATATCCATACCTTCCAATTCGGGCCATAAAATATTCGCTGTCATCTCATGATAGCGAACACCATTCACAGTAACTGCCTGACCGGCCTCAGCCCATAAACCGCACCAAACAGTCACTCTTTGTGGGTGCATTGGCTTTCCGACAATCACTCTTGGATTATCATTCGCCCAAATGCGGCAATTCTGCTTATTGTGAATCCGCTGAGGTAAAAATGTGCCTCAGCACTGAAGATGATTTTCACGATATGCATTTTGATTTGAACGCCCATTTCTATAATAAGGCTGAATAACTTTAACGCGTTGCTCGATTGTGTATCTTTCCATTGTTAAAATTGAGTTAATCTGAAATTGAGAAATGTCAAATGAAATGCAGAAAAAAACTTGATGTTTAGGTGTGGTTCACATTCGACATCGGCTCTTAAAACCACCCGTTATATGATTGTGTACGTTTGTAGTTGTAACTGCATACGTATGTATTTTTGTTCTTTTCGTCTACACAGATTCTTAAATACCCTCTACATGTGATGCATATGTGGTCATAAACATACTAATTTCAGAATCGACTTTCTAATGTTGGGAACACAATTGAAACGAACAACGAAATTCTGTCCGCAAATATTTGTGCCAGTGTATATGAAAATACACACAATCATGGCGTCGGCAAAAATTCGTCATACGCGGCGAACACTGCAATAGATTTTTCGGTTTTTCGAAAAGTGAGATAAAAATGTATCTGTAACTCATTCGACAACTATCGAATGAGATGTGAAATTGCAGTCGTTGAGAACGCTTATCACAAATATCGTTGACGGCGACCAAAATTAAGTAATATTGAAAGTTTTTAATCCAAATTTTTATATTTTTAATTAGGCTAAAGTTCATTAAATTTAATTTTCAATAAATTATTTTTATGAAAAAAATAATTTTACATTTCATTCTTGACTGCCGTAGGGCTCGAGAACCCACGTTCACGCATAGGTTGATCTGACCACAATATCTCTTAAGAGGTCTTTGCCGTTTTACCCTCACCGCCATTGCAGGCGGCTGTCATTCAATAGCCAAACATCAATTTTTAAAACAAATTTCGATCTAATGCTTAATAATTGTCTGATGACGGTATTTATGGATGTGCGCCGTTGTAAGAAGTAAGAATTAGAACTGCCGTCTCCGAACCATTTACTACCACAAGAGGTCTCAGACAATGGGACAACTTATCCTGCATTTTTTTCAACCTTTTAATGCAAAAAAATTTGGAATAAAAGGGCAACGCTGAAGACAAAAGTCATATGCTCGTCGCTTATCCAGATGATATTGGCCTCATTGAAAGACACATTCGAGATGTAACTGTTGTATATGAGAAGATTGAGAAAGATTCAGCTAAAAGGGGTCTGGGTATAAACGAGGATAAAAGAAAGGTATTGATTGCAACTGCAGAAAAATCATCGCAAATAAAAAATGGCGACGAAGTTCAAGCAGGCAGTTATAATTTCGAGATAGAAGAAGAATTAATCTATCAAGATCCACTGTAAATAGAGAAAATAACATCATCCTTGAAATAAGCAAACATTTCAAACGCACATCCATCTCCAGGAAAACGTGTGATACCCGTTCCGAAACATGGGTACTTGCAAACACCGATAAATATATGTTACGCGTTTTTGAGAGAAAAATAATTCGTAAAATATATGAACCCATATGCGTTGACAAAGAGTGTAGACGGCGAATGAGTCATTAGCTGTATGATCCATCACGAACTAGACTATTTTTTAAGCCGCACCAGTTTTGTTCTTTCCGTCACACACGGGATAATTTCATCTGGCATAAAATGTATACGTGTACACAGCTTTGTATGTATTAGGGTTTTTTGCATTTATTTGTTTACGAAAATGTGCATGTATTGGTTTTATGCTGCTTGTGCGGAGTTGCAGCCGGTTGAAACTTTACGCCAACGAAAAACTATTCTCTTCACCTCGCTTGCCCACAAGCAGTCATTTTGTGCCGGCATAATTGTTCTAGTGTGTAAAGGGCCTATGAGATGTATACACTGTGAACATTGTAAAACGTACAAACATACAACGATTGCGCTGGCTGAGATACATCGCAAAGCTGAACGTATAATAAATAACATTCGAGAATCAATATGAAAGAAAGCGTAAACGGGGAAGACCCTGGCGAATCAAACTGGAGACAACGTACAAATGATTGAAGCGCATGGAGAATATATTTTTTAGCAGGCCGAGACCAATAGCATTTTGTAGTGCAATCTCAGGAAATAAATAAGCATCTTTTTCCAAGTCTATTAAGTTAAGCTTTGATTTAAAAAATTTAAATGAATTTTTTAATGAAAATGCTTTTTTTTAAAAATTTTTTTATTGAGTATTGAGTTTTAGCTTTGCTAGTTTTTTTTTTTATTTTGTTTCCTTGTCGCTTGAACGATTTTAATCTTTTTTGCACTTACCAAATGTATTTTCTGTTATAAACTGCAGATATGTGTCCAATAAAGATTGTCCAGCCGCTGTACTAGTCGGTACATGACCACCTGCTAAATCTTTTTGTTGACCCAATGCAGCTGCGGCTGCTACTGCGGCAGCCTCATTACGTATACGCGATATCGTGGTATTAGCATGACCAAAGTTACTCAATAGACTCTCATGATAGCGGCTCAAATCACTATTACCCACATTACTGCCAAAACCAGTGCTTGTAGTCAAATCCTCTGGGTCATCATCAGAATCTTCCATTTCATTTTTCATGCCACCGGCCAAATTTATATCAATCTTTTGGCCATTACCTCCCGCACTATTAGTGGGTGATGCTCGGGCCCTTAATTCGGCGGCTGAAATCTTAACACCAGCTTTGGCCAAAAGACGAGAGGCTAGATCAGGATCGAAAGCGCTGGGCATGGGTAAAACGGGTAAATCTTTGGTGGAAATACCCCGATGTTGACGCGACATATGTGAGTGTAAAGAATTACGAGATTTGGCTACAGTGCCACACAAAACACAACGATAGCCGGGACAGACAGTGTGTTTATCTTCCAAATGAGTGCGCAAAGTATGTGCCGATCGATAGATTTTACCACACTTGGGACAAGGTCGAGGATCAGTGGCACGAACACGCATTTCCAAAGAACGACGACTAACTGTAAATTCAAATAGAAAATAAAATTCGTTATTAGCAAGGCATAATTCTTTTTAAGGAAACGTTTTTTTTTTGTTTTTGTTAAATAAAAATTCATTTTCGGTATTATTTTTTGTAATTTTTTTTATTTTTCTGTTGTTTTCTTTCTTTATTTTTTAATTTTTATTTGAAAATATATTGTATATATTTGCCTTTTTTGTCTTAGTTCTTTTTCACTAAAGTTTATCTTTTCTTGTTATTTAATAATACTTAAGGTTTTTGGATTTTACAAAAAAAAAAAAATTTAAATTATATAATTGTTAACTAAATAGGAATTTTGTTGTAGTTTGAAGGAATTTTTATGTGTTTTATATTTTGTAGGTTCTTCCTAAAATTGTTTAATATTTTTAGGGATTTTAAATGATTTTTTTTTATTGAAATTATAAAAAAAATTTCTTTTGTAAAAAATTCTTTCAAAAATTGTTTAGTTTTATGTTTCTTTAATTTAATTTTTTTTAATAATTTTTTGATTTAATTTAATAGGAACCTGTTTTTACGTATTACATTTTTTTTTAATTTATTTCTCTTGGTTTTGTTAATTTGGTTTGAAGTTTGTAAATTAGTATTCGTTATAATTATAAATTTAATAATTTAATTGAAGTAAAATGATTAAAAAGATATTACACTGAAAAGAGTTAAAAAAATGGAAAATTTTTGCTACAAGCAGCTTGTAAATTTGCAGCACAATAAAAGCTTTTTTTTTGTAATATACCGCTTAAGGCCCTTTTACACTAAAATACTAACTATTACAACATTTCAACAAATCACATATACGGCCATATGCTGAGAATCACATTTCGCAAAATAACGATTACGATTACGATTTTAAGCCACTAAATTGGTGAGTTGGAAAAAATCGCAATCACAAAAAATTTTGTTATTTCAACTCGCAAGCAAAGACCAAAGTAAATTCTAAGTGAGTGAACTTGTTAAAAAAATTTAGTATCATTCAGCAGAAATGACAACGTTATAATAAAATTTCATGTGTTTTTATTAAATATCTTTTAAAAATAATATGTACAAAATTTTTTATCAATTTTAATAAAAAAAAACACAATATTAAAAAACCTACTTCTTTTACTTCTTTTTCGCTTAATGTTAATCAAATAAACAAACGCGCAAGTCAGCACACGCAAAAATGAAATGGCCGATATTGAACTTACAAGTAATTTTACAATCGCGCTTTGTTCAGCACATGGGTGAAATTTTTAATGTATAATAGTGTGAAAAGAATTTGCTATGAAATGTCTAAATATACGTTAAGGAATTTGACAGTCGTATGACCCTCATCATTTTTTGAAATTTTTGTAAACGAGAAGGCGACCGACACACTGGCAATAATTATTTTTCGTATTGTGCAATTATATCGCCAATGTCTATGTGATATTCAAAGGTGGCGCAATATATTGGCAGCAATCAAAAGGCTTTGATTTTTTTTTGCACAACGAAAAGAAGTGCAATATACTGTGAATTGTTTTGGCAACATTGTTCAATTTGGTTTTATGGTTATGTTTTTTTTTTAATGAATGTTGCGCCATATTTAAATTGAAACCATTGTGCCACCTGTTGCATCATACAGGGCAAAAAAAAAAAAAAAAAAAAAACAACAACAGAGCTTTTAATTGTTGTTTTGTAACAGGACCGATCAACTTTTGCTTCTGCTATTATATATAAAATATGTTTGTAAGCCACATTTAGCAGTTCCTATTAAAAACCAACAATAAAAAACACGGAAAAAAGAAAAAATGCAACGCAACACCAAAGAATTACATTGAAAGCAAAAACAATGTCATAAATATTTTGTAATTTTTTTGTTGCTTTCTACAGAAATTCATTTGCCGTTTTAAAATTTTCAACGCCATAAGCAATGGAGCGTTTGAAATTTTAAAACGGAATGTGAATTTCTGTAGGAAGCAGGCCTTAATTTTATCAGAGTTGTTTTTTTAGAGGCACAAAAAGAAAATCAGAGATGGAAAATATAAATTTTGTTCACAAATTTTAACTGTTCTTTCTTTCTAATAAAAAAAAAAAAAAGGGATAAAAATAAATTTAAAATTTCAAGTGCTTTCTCTTTAATAAATTTTTGATATTATTAATAATTTTGATATTATTAAAGATCGGGGCATTGGCAGAGAAAGTGAAAACCCGTTTCTTCCTCCTCACAATGACACCTAGACTTATCATAATCGCATGGGTCCCTATTAACCGATGTCACTATCCTGATCTAGTCCCTACGAAACCCAAGTAGGACGCGTATTTTCCCGCATATTTTCACCCTGCCCTCTCTCCTGAGCCTTCTTGTATGACTCACGTTTGATGAGTGTACTACAGCGAACAATTTAAATTGCGCTTAGGGCGTTATCGAAAACCTTGTTTGGCCAGGCCGTCCGCAGCTTGTGGACATCGAAAGAAAACTTTACTTTGTACAAAAACAAATTTTTAGAATTTGTTCTACTTTTAAATGCAAATTAAACGAAAGAAATTTTCGTTCAACATCGGGGAGCAGGCCTTGTGTTTTGATTAAAATTTATAATTTTTATCATTTAATTTGTTGATAAATTTCTTTTATAACTTAAGATTTTAAATCATATTATATGATTGATTTGTCATTTTGTCGCTTAATTCATCATACATTTGACATCAAACCATAAGATAGCACCGTCAAGCGGTTTCTATGTGTTTAACATGATTATGCTTGTACAAAATGGATGATGCAAACCCAAATAGCGTCGCGATTATGCTTTGCATTTTGAAACTACGATTTGGACATTGCGTTAGGTAGTAAAGTTGGCTGCTAGAAAACTTGTTTTAGAAATTTAGCTATTTTTAGGACAATCTGGCGGTTGTATCTTAATTTTTTATTTATATTCTGTAGATCTTATAAAACATGATAAAGTTGATAATAAACCAAATAGCGTGGCGATAATACTTTGCAATTGGAAAATACGATTTGGACAGCGCGTTAGATACACAGAAAAAATTATAAAATTTCTCCAATCACCAAATTTATTCCAAATTCATAATATCGAGCAAACAAGTTGTTGATTTTGCACGTATTACCAAAATGATTATATTGATTACTAAAAATTTTAAAATTTTGAAAAAATATTTTCAATAAATAATATTTTTAATTTTAATTAAAAAAGTGATCAAAAAACTTTGTTATTTCAAACATTGTGTTAATTTATTTAAATAAATATTGACAATTCTCAACAACAATTCTACATGTTTAAATTATTTTATTTTAAACGAAAAAAGTCAATTAAGATTTTTTGTTATTTAATTAAAATTTTAATTGAAAATTTATTTAACTAAAATGTTTATTAAATTAAAATTAAATTTTTAATTTTCTTTCAACTAAAAAAATAATTGATTCAATTATCACATTAATTAATTTAAATACTTTTTAAACAATTTTTTTTAATTGATAAAACACTTTTTTCTGTGTAGTAAACTTGGCTGCTAGAAAACTTGTTTTAGCAATTTAGCTATTTTTGGAACAATCTAGCGGTTGTATTTTAATTTTTTATTTATATTCTGTTGATCTTATAAAACAAGATAAAGTTAATAATTGAAATAATAATGTTAGCCTGAAAATAATGCAAAGGATCGTTCTGCTAAAGCAGATAGTTCAAGAATAGAGCCCTCTCTTGATGCACAAAAATAATATTATAGAAGATGAAGCGGTGTTGCGTGGTTTTGAGAGAAAAATCCTTCGCAGAATCTGTGACCCGTTCGGTGTGAACAAGAAGTACAAGCGTCGAACGAACCGTCAGCTGTATGACATGAACGTAGTTAAGCGCATCTAAATACAGCGATTGCGCTGGATGGGCCATGTCTGTCAAATTAATGTATACTCCCCAGCCAAAAAGGCGGTGGATGGCAACTACCGCATAGAGCAGACGGGGAAGACCGAGACCCCCAGTGAAAGCACTAAGTAGAATAAGACATTCAAATACTTTGTATTACAAATTGGAGAATGGACACACAAAACGGAAGTGCTTGCAAATCATTCATTAAGCAGGCCAGCCCCATCAACAGGCTGAAGAGCCAACTTAAGTGAGTAAGATAGGCTAACATTTCTGTTCATGAAACAATAGTGATGCCCTTATTTAGACCTGTCATTTGAGTTAGACCCTAGAAAACGTAACGCTAGACACGCTGACTTAACGTAACCCTTAAGAATAATTAAAAAAAAAAAAAAAATTAAAAATTTTAAATTTAGCTGTCGCTGCCCTTGACTTAAATTTATAAGTTTTGAAGTAAAATTTTGGTTTTTGAATGTTTTTATTTGAATTGTACTTAAGCGTTTAATATTTTGTCGATTTCACGCTGTTACATTTGATGCATACAATTGAAAGCTATTGTTGAAAATTGTTATGGGAAATCTTAGTTTAAAAAAAAAAAAATATTTTTTTCCAATAATTTATTATGTAATTAAACATTTCTGAAAATTTTTTATTGTGTTTACGTTTACACTAAACTCTTTAACGAAAATCAAATTATATTTCCTTTTTATTCTAAAATTTTATTTCCAGTTCTTACTTTTATAACAACCGTTTTTTCAAATTTGCCGTTTTGTCGCTTTAACGCTTTCATTTTGTTTTCCTTTAAAATTATTATTTAAGGATAATTTAACAACATTTTTTAAATTTCAACTACTTTTCAGTGTGTTTAAAATTAAATTGTATATTAAACCTTAAGAAAATTAGTTTTTAAGAACATAATCTATTTTATGGAAATTTGAGCTCTGTTTTTTATATGAATAGTAAGTAGCAATATTATATTTTTTTATTGAGTTATTAACTAAGTTATTTACGTTTTTTTTATTTACTAAACTATACATTTGTTTCCTTTTTTTTTATTATTATTATTATAGATTTTGTTTAATATTTATAATTCATCTTAATATTCAAAAGATTAGTTAGTTTTTTTCATGTTTAATTTTTTAGTCATTTTTTTTTTTTTTTTTTTTTTTTTTTTTTGGCTAAAAATATATTTACGCAGGCACATTCTATTTTGTTTCAGTATCATTATAATACTTTTTTAATATTTAGTATATAAAAATTTTAGTTTTTAATTAAATATAAACTACAAAAATGTTACTGAGAACAAATTTGAAAAGTTTAGAATATATTTGTTTAAGAGTGTGAATAACCGTTTGTATAGGAATTTATAACAGGTTTTACAATTATTAAGAAGCGCAAGAAAGTTTTGACATTAAGAAAAAAATCAAGCGCTTCAAATTAAAAAGCTTAAACTTTTAGAAAGCTTACATTTTATTGTTTAAAGTGTCAACTGGAAAGTTTTAAGGTGTATACACGATTAAAAGGCTTAACAGGCATTTTTATAGTATAAGTAAAAAATTTGTTAGTATGTGTGACATCGACGATGTTGGATGGAAAATCAAACAAATTAAGATATAACGTCAAGCACGAGCTTGGCAAAAATCATTATTATCGTGTAAAGACCCCTTTAAAATTAAAAAAATGTTTTGGTTAGAAAGCTTTAAAACGTTAAAACCTTTTTGTTACGAAATTAAGAATGATCAAGAACGTTTAAAAATTTAAAGCAGTTTCAATTTAAAAGCTTTTAAAAAGCTTAATTTTAAAGCAATTTCCCTAGAAACTTAAGAAGGAAAATTAAGTTAAGTTTACATTTTTGCAATTTATTTTTATTTGAAAATTTATTTATTTTTTATCTACAATTTTTTTTTGTTGTTTTTATGTATTATAATACTGTTTATATTTGTTTTTAATTAACTATTTATATGCGTTTATATATATTTAATTTTTTTTTTACTTAACAACTATAGGATTTTTTTTAATATCGTCTTTTTTACTAAATTACAAATTTTTCATTTCTTTAAATTTATTTTATATATTTGCATAATACATTATTGTATAGGAACGTATAATTTTGTGTATATATTTAAATTTTTTATATATCTATATATCTTTATATATAAATATTAGTTATGTATAGTTTTCAAAAGTTTTTGTCTATTTAATAGACATTAAATTAATTAATTGTTTATTTTTTTATATGTGTTATAGGAATAAATTACAAAATTTTATTTTTATGTTTGGTAGTAGTTTTTTTTAACATTTTTTTAGGAAAGTTGTAAATACGGAAGTAGTATTTCTAAGAATTCGAAAACATTTTGAAGCTTTTTTAAAGCTTTTACAAATTTCCTTCCTGCGGGATCTTAAGAAGTTTTGAAATATTTTTTCAAAAGCAGACATTTTTAAGAACGTATATAAATAACGTATATAAATAAATTTTTTTTTAAAAGTAACTTAATAAGAACGAAAAATTCCTAAAGCTTAGTACAAGGCGAATTCATACAAGTTGGTCTTATTTTGAAAACGGATACAACACTGTTAAATACATTAACATTGTGTCAAAAGAGCTTTTAAAATTACTTTAAAAATAACAAATCTGAGTATATTACTAAACTGTGGAAAGTATTTGATAAGATTAAGGAACCATAGAATACATATTAAACAGTAAAAGTGGAAGAGGAATGAAAAAACGTAGCTCAGCTGTCAAGTCTATAGATGTGTAATAGTCCAACATAAAGCTGAAGGTCCACAATACGCGTTTTCGCCTCCATGTTTTGCATATTTTTCATACTTTACTTGCGTTCTACGTTTCAAGTTACATACAATGCTTTTAATGCGGCATCAATTCAAGTAAAACTAAAATTTTATTTGTCAAAATCAGCTGATTTGTTCGAACGCTGCTTCTGACGCTTACAAAAGCAGAAAGTAAAACTAATTTTTGTATTCAAAGCCACAATGCATCTTAAGCTTTTGTGCATGTAACTTGTTACATATAACAACACAGATTCTACTGATTTAAGTGGCTCTGTAAGAAATGTGTTTAATTTGCTTGTTATAATTTAAAACTAAGTCCCAATTTACACGTTTCATCTTTTGATGCTCAACTTCTTTTCAATTCCCTTTTGAAGATGCCATTATGTTCACACGCAGCAACCGGTTTCAACTTTTTTTGCTTCAAAACAACAACACTTTTATTCAAAGAGAAAAAGAAAAGAAAAAAATTTACATGCAGCCACTGTTGTGCATACACCTACGAATGAGAACACAAAGCGTACTGCACGAGTACAGGCATCTCCGTACCAGCCCCTTTTCTTCTTGCTTCCCTCTCCTTAAAACACAAGAGTTTAGCATGAAACGTGTGAATGTAGACTAAGAGAATATTTTTATATTTTCTTTTCTTCGTATTCTATGTAAAACACAATTAAATGAGAGAGCTAGAAATAGAAAGAACTCAAAAGAAACTTAGAAAAGATATAGAAAAAAAAACTCTTAAGATTTTTATAGTTTTCTTCAGAGACCGTAACGGTTATAAGTGATATTGAAAAAAGTTATTTTATAACAGTTATTTTGTGAATTTCCATTTAAAACTGTTCTTTTTCGACGTAAAAATAAAAGGTCGTATAAAATTCTTAAAATGAGTGTTTTTTCGCCGTCATAAAATAAAACTCATTTTATGCTAATTGACATCCAAATCTTACCATTGGTCAGCAAATCATTACAATTTTTAAAGCAGTGTAATCTAATCACCTTGAACTCCTTAAATATTGATAGGGAACCAGAAAGCAGAACTAGAAATGGTGCTAATGAGGATCAAAGACTTTTTCTATGAAATCGTTAATAAGCAACTTTTTGAGTTATGGGAGGAAGAAATACATAAAAGGGTGTGTTCTACAATCCGTTCATAGTTCAGTATTTTCGGTGTCCTGCAATTCACATCGTTTTTAAGATTTTTATCTGAAATTTTGTTATTAAAACAAATTTTGAAATGTTTGTTTCAAATGTAAGTTCATGGATCCATTAACCGGTATAGAACGGATATAGAACGGATTACAGAGTGTCGAGGGCATTATGTCCCGGTTGCAGGGGCAACCAGGGCTCTACAAGGATTGGATAGGAGTGGTCTCAGGACCCTTATAGGGTTATTGACGGGGCATTGTTCTGTTAGGGCTTTTACGAGTAAATGGGGCAATGCCATACAGGACTTCTGCAGACTGTGCGGGGATGCCGAGGAGATAGAGACGATTGAGCAAATACTATGCCACTGGCCTAGTATGCAGGGTCTTAGGCAGAAATGGCTAGGGGTTAGATTTCACGATGAACTGGGTGGTATCGCTGGATGTAATCCAGCCGATCTCTTAGAGTTGTCAGGGAAATAGGACGGCTGTTTCTATTGGATGGACTGTAGGGGGGTCTTGTCCTACTTAGTATCTGTCTATCTTTCTTGAACCTGACAACTATTTTCTTCTGTGCTTCTCTTTTTCCTCTTTTTCTATACTGAAGGGATTCATAATGTACCAATCTAACCTATGTTCAAAGGACGAATTTTGCGCTCGTCATCTCACAACGGGCAGTTAAATGTGAAGCTTGAATTTCTTTTTTAAGATCACCATAGATTCTGAAACACCTCTTCAACGCGAATAATTGGTATATGACAGTATATGTCTAACATAGAGAGTTTTTGAGTTTACACTTTCTGGGTAACTGTTATTTTCGGTCCCTGGGTTTCTTTCAATATCTAAGATCAATTCAATGATTAACCATAGATACTGAAAGAGAATTTACAAAAGCTTTCTTAGGAATGCGTAAACATTCTTGTAAAATTTAAGGCTGAATCCACACCAAGAAAAGACAAAAAGTTTTTGTCTTTAATGTCAAAGACACTTGAAAAAAGTTTTATCAAGTTTTTGTCTTGAAAGGCAACGG
The DNA here is from genome assembly GCA_943735925.1 of Pollenia amentaria. Classification (NCBI taxonomy): domain Eukaryota; kingdom Metazoa; phylum Arthropoda; class Insecta; order Diptera; family Polleniidae; genus Pollenia; species Pollenia amentaria. The sequence goes on along the minus strand of OX031007.1, from coordinate 195,148,994 downwards.
GTAATCAGACAGAAATGTCTTCATTGGTGTGGGTTACATCATAAGAAAGCAAGACATAATGTGCAACAAGATTTGTTTCAGTCTGTTTTGTCTTACTCTGTGTGTTTTTGTATTTTCTGCAACCAATGTTCTATCGCAGTAAGTAAAACAAGACAGTTTTGCGTTCTGTTGTCGTATTAATAAAAAAAAACCGTTTTGTCTTTTGGTGGTGTGGGTCAGCCTAAAGACTAAGTATCGCAAAATGATTCAAAAGCTAGCAAAGCTTAGAATTTTTTAATGTTAAACTAGTTCTATAGCTCAAAAATTAAATAGAAATTCTTTTAAACTACTGCGTTATGGTGCAATTAGCATAAATTGAGTTAGAGAAAGAGAGAGGGAGTGTCTTCTATAAGTTCAACGAAGTTATTAAATGAAGAGTTTTTATTAAAACTCGTATGGAGTTTGCTAAAACAAAATTTAAAAATTTGTTTTATTTTCAAATGTAAGTTAAACGAACGAGTTTTGCGCTCGTGTTCTAAAAACAGGCATAAAAAATCTATTTTATTTGTAGACTTTCCATAAGTTACTGCATGGAAAGAATTATTCCAAATGAATGAAATTATTGTAAGAACTACTTTTTAAAGAGACCAAGTAAGTTGTTCTATTAAGACCGCTAATAATAGTCAGCGAGAAAATTCTTTTGATTTATTAAGGAGGTCATTAAAAGAAAACTTACATAAAACATTTGAACCTTTTAAAAAAATTGTATTTAAATGCTACGAATTTTATTTTTTAAAATACGCCTATAGTTTAACTCCACTATAATGGCCATAGATCTATTTTTAATTTTACTTTAAGGAAGCATTTTGATTATTTCATTTCCATTTAACGGATTTTTTTTTGTTATCAAGCCTTTTATTCTTCTTCGATTTAATACTAAACGTTTAACGTGTACTTTTTTTTTTTTTGTTGGTCAAAGAAAAACTTTTGTGGAATGTTTCGTTAACGTTTTATTCAAACTAATCACCCTCACAGTTTCATTTAAAATCCGGCCCACCCGCAAATGGTCCACCCGATGAACGCATTGCTTTCATTTTGGCCCACTGTAATGTATGTTTTATGCGCATATGATTACGCACTGAATTGGGATGGGCAAAACGACGACCACACTCAATGACAGGACAAACGGGACTATCACGTGGATAATGTCTATCGAGATGTTGGCGAAATACCCTTTGCTCGAGTGGAGTTTCGCACAGGGGGCAAGGTAACATGTAGTTGCTGCTAGAAGCAGCAGCGGCTGCCGCATTAGCTGAGGCTGCAGAGGCACTGGCAGCAGCTGCGGCCGCTGCTGCTACGGCTGCGGGATTTTGAAAGAGCTCGGGAAAATCTCGGGAACGACTAAAGGCTATTGTTCGTGCCATTAACAAATTGGCGGTTAATTGTTGCTGATGGCTTACTGCCGTTTGCTGTAACTCATCTAGATATTGTTGTTGTTGCTGCTGCTGATGTTGTTGATGTTTATGTTGCTGGTGCTCTTGCTGTTGCGTATTAGAATGCTGATGCTGCTGGCCATGGTCAGTTCGATGTCTTTGATGTGCAGGCATTTGTTGATCAGAATCTGTTATGTTCATATGTTGTTGTTGTTGTTGATGTTGCTGTTGTTGTTGTTGCTTTTTCAATAACGCCTGATACAAAGTCGATTCACTGTTATGCCTTGAGGTTTTCATCGTCAACGAAATGGCCGATGATATCGATGAGACGCCATCATCATCTATAAAATTCTCATCATCACTATCATGCCATGAGCGTATAGAACGTGCCGGCGATGAATTGGCTGAACGATGCTTAACAATGTTATTGTTTAGGTGTGAAACCAAAAGATGGTTTTGATGTGGACTTAAATTAGCGTTAGATGGCCTGTGTGATGGTGAATTAACACCTCTCGTTTCTCTTTTATCACTTAACGTCTGATGTTCACTTAGTGAGTCTTTATGTGTTGAATCTAATTCCTTAACATCTTCATCTTCTTTTATTTCCTCTTTAATTTGTGTGGTACTTAAAAATTTGCCCAAATTTTGTTGAACATCTGTAGCTGCCATTTTAGTGGTGATATACATAAATGATCAAGGTAAATTTTTGTTTTTGATAGTTTTAAAAGGATAATAATGAGAAATTACTATTTTTGTGTGAAGTATTTTTTTTAATTTTAAATGGATATACAAAATGCTTTATTTACTTTTATTTAGTATTACTAGCAAGTCTAAATTTTTTGAGATTTTAAACCTTGATCTTTGTTAGATTTTTTGAATTTTGTTTTCATTTAGCAGCAACAGCAACAACAGCAGAACTGAATACTCGTACTTACTTTACAAGTTTTTCTTACAAAGCCAATTTTTTGGATTTAAATTTTTTGTTTTTATAAATTAGCCAATTATTTTTAAATACATTTTGGGGTTTTATGGGATTTGTTTTAGGGGGCTGTAAACATTCAGTTCTAAGGTTTTACAATTGCTGGTTAACATGTCTTTAGCCAATTTGGTTTTAACTTAAAAATAATTTTGTGGAATTTCGCCAATTTTTTTTTTTGTAAATTATAAATAAAAGATCATGGTCTTTTAACTAATTAAAGTGCTTTATTAAAATTATAAATTATAAATTTTAAAACATTCATATTATATACAACTTAATAAGAACTGAAATAAATGTTTGTATACAAAATTAAATAATAACATCAAAAATGCATACAAATAAAAAAAATTTTAATATGTGTAAATTAATTTTTCTTTTTATCTACTTATTTTTAATTTTTAAAAGAGTTGCAGCTGAAAGACATAGAGTCTTTCTGATGTCTGATGTTTCAAAAAATTCTTATTCATTTATAATTTTTTTTTTTACCATATAGTGACTTCTTGGAAAAGAACTGCAAATCTTTATAGGTGAAAAATCTTGCAATAAATACTTGACCTTTGCTTTGATATGAAATTTGTATTGCCCAGTTTTAGACACATTTTGTATTAACGGTAAAAAGTGAAAAATATTTATAATTGTTAATTCAATGGCGGTGAGTGTTTAACGTCAAAGATTTCTGAGGAGATAGTGTGGTTACTTTTGAAACATGTCAAATCAACCTGTCCGTGAACGTGGGTTCAATTCCGCGGTCAGTCAAAAATGAAAAATTATCAATAAATATTAATTAATTTCATGTTGTAAAATTGCTTTCTTCATAAGAATAATTTTGTGAAAATTAAATTTAATGAAATTTAGCTCATAAACAGTTCAATAAATCAACCACAATACTAATTATTGTTAACCCTACGGTCAATAACCAAAAATATATACGTTAGTCAATAACCGGATGCCCCGGTACCCCTTTGTGGATTTTTCACTTTTATATTAGAAATTATGGTTTTAAGTTCAATTATATAAAATCAACGTATATAAAAGCAGTTAATTTAAATAAGTCTGCGTGAGTATATTTTTTGGGCCAACGCATATTATCCTCTATAGCGAGCAACAATGGGCATTAACAAATTCCCGTCACTACTACATTTTACATCCTTTGACGATGTAAACACCAGGGGCCTAATTCTGACAGTCGTGATCGAGCAATGTTATTTCTAATTCTTTCAGTCGATACTGAACGAATCGAAATTATTTTTTCAGTATTCTGAAACTCAAATTAATGCTTTACAATACTGAAAAATAATTCCGATTCTTTCAGTATTGACTGAAATAATTAGATATTAAATTGCTTTCGAATTGAGAAAGTATTCGATCCTGACTGCCAGAATTAGCCCCCAGATATGATCACATTTTATAACAAAACCTCTAGCCGAACTCTGAGAAGAAAGCCCATTGTTGGTTCATGTTTCTTGTGCCTTGCACTACCAGGAAAAAGAAAAATCAGAAAAGTGTGCAACATGTGTCATGAGCTGATATGGCACCATCATACCAATGATATTTCCAAACGTTTTCGAAGTTTAAAAATGACTTTTCAATCAAAAACAAAATAACAAGTGGTAAATTTGCAACAAAAATCAAATAAAACATATAGGGGTACCACGGTACCCGGTCATTGACTTACGTAGGTGTCGAATGTATATATATAATATTAATTTATATTATATTAATTTTATTTTTTAATGTACTTTAAGACCTAAATAGCGATGATTTAAAGTTTCATCTCCATATTTTGATTGTGAAGGGATTGCAAGCATTTTTAAGTTGAAAAAGTTACCCGGGTACCCGGCTATTGACCGTAATGTTAATTAAGTATTAAAAATTAATACTTTCTCAACATTCTCATCACTAAATTCAATAATAAAAATTTTCTGGTAATTGAAATAAAAAAAAAAAAAATTAAAAATATATTTATCTACTATAAACTATATTTAATTTATCTACAGATCAAAATATTTTATAAACCTTCTCTGCCAGGAATCGAACCCGCAACCCTCGCACTGATAGACTAGTTCTTCTAACTAGCCTATCGGGGAACCCAACAAAATATTTAAATATCTATTATATATTGCATTGATTTAGGGGAGTTTTAAGCTAATTTTAAATTCTGCTTCCGACTGCTACAATATTTCAAGATTGAGCTCTATATGGGGTCTGCAAATTATTAACCAATCGTTATGAAAACTAAATTGGTTGCTATTTAGACCAGTGTATGTTTTATTATTAACCGACCATGACAAAGTCATTTACTTTTATTTCTAGTCATAAAAAACTTAGTCTGAGAGTCTGAGCTAAGTTCAATACAATATCATAATTCATAATAGTTTTAGCCGTACTAAATTGATTTTTAGGATGGGAATTCATATTGGACCATCATTCACCCCTGGTGGTGGAGGGTTTTAAATTTGATGATGGTTGATGAGTTTAACTTAAATAGTAATATTAAGATATTTAAAATAAGTTTTATTTTTAGTTATTTTTTAAAAAAAAACTATTTTTTAAGAGAGCGGCCTAGTTTTAGTTTAAGGTAAATTTTTCTTCCTATACTATACAAAATATTTAATTTATAAAAAAAGTAAAAAAAAAAAAAAAAAAATGATTCGATTTAAACTAATATACTAAAATTTTGTAGCCTGCATTTAGGATTTATGAGAGCAATAAAAATATAATGTAAATTTTATATACAGTATAATAACACTAAAAAGTTTATCATATTAAAATTTGTACTGCTTTGCTTTAAGCAGAGCATACACTACTCCAGCATACTGGAATTTTTTGAAAAAATTTGTACGAACACAGCAAAAAAAATAAAGTTTTACTAGTTTTTATCTATTAAAAAAACTGTTAGAGAAGTATTTCAATTTAATTAATATAATAATTGCATAAATTATTTTTTTAGTTAAAAAAAAATTAAAAATTTAATTTGGATTTAATTAACATTTAAGTTGTTTTAAAATAAATTTATAATTAAAATATTAAATAAATAACAAAAAATCTTAATTTATTTTTCGCTTAAAATAAAATAATTTAAGCTTGTAGAATTGTTGTTGGGTATTGTCAAAACCTGGCTATATTTAATTAAATCAAATAACACATTGCTTGAAATGGCAAAGATTTTTGATAATTTTTTTGTTTAAAATTAAAAATATCATTTATAAAAAAAAAATCACAATTTTCTATTTTTACAGTTTATAGTAATTAACATATATTTGCAATTATTTGCTTGATTCTATAAACTTGGTGATTAGAGACAATTTTTAATTTTTTCTGTGAATGAGTTGTTGCCACTAATGCGCACACCGCATGTATTTTAATAAAAAAATTAGGAAAATTCGTGTTTTTTATTAAATATTTGTAATGAGTAGTGACGCAGTTTGTTATTAAACGTCTTAAGTACAATGTTGCAATAAGAAGGTATTGAAACAAATTGTGTTTTACCAAATAATGTTTTTTTAAATTCATATTAATCAAATTTTTACTCTTTGAAAACTTTCCTGAATAAGATAATTGCACCATAGATAGACAATACCACAAACTGGTACCATCAGCAAAATATCATGGCATCGCTACTGCTAAGCGTACAATCATAGGAAAATCACATGCACAGTAAAAATTAAAAATTGTCTCTAATCACCAAATTTATACCAAATTCATAATATCAAGCAAACAAGTTGTTGATTTTGTACGTATTACCAAAATTATTATATTGATTACTAAAAATTGTAAAATTGTGAATATTTTTTTAAATAAATCATATTTTTAATTTTAATTAAAAAAATTATCAAAAAACTTTGCCATTTCAAAGAATGTATTAATCCCAACAACAATTCTACAAGCTTAAATTATTTTATTTTAAACGAAAAAATCAATTAATATTTTTTGATATTTAATTAATATTATAATTAAAAATATATTTCAAAACAACTTAAATAATAATTAAATCAAAATTATATTTTTTTAATTTTCTTTCAACTAAAAAAATAATTGATTCAATTACCACATTAATTAAATAAAAACTTTTTTCTGTGTACACGGCCAATCGGCTGGCACAATCACTTGATTGTGCATGCATTCGTGTATGGGCTTCTTTAGAAGGGCAATAAAAAATTAACGTTTTTACCAAATTTATTTAAGAAATTGTTTTAGAAAACGCAATAAAAAAGTAAAGGCATAAACAATATCGGACTTTGAATAAACTTTCTAATTGTTTATTAGCCTGCATATAGGAAAATATTTTACAACATAATTTTAGGAAATTCTAGATAATGTTATAAGAAATGAAAAAAATTTTGATTTTCTCTTAAAAAGAAAATTTCTTAATTTAGTTGCATTTTTAAAATAAAGAGTTGTCATCTTTTAAAGAAATCTTTTAAAGAAAAAATAATAGGGACGATATATTCCCTCTTCACAAACATGTAGTAGAAAATTTTGCATTGAACTTTTATTGATGAAACTGACTTTAAAATTCTTTCAAATACCTATAATCTCTGGGAAATTCTAAAAAAAAAATTCAAACGTTTAATTTAACGAATCAGCAGTTAATATGGCAAAAGGTTTAAGAATCTTAGTTCTCAATTTCCCTGGATACCTGCGTTAATCTCGTGAATGCAATTGAGCGGAAATGCGAAAAATTTACTTTGATAGCAAAAAACAACCAAATTTAAATGTCCCTTAAATGTTTTCCAGACATATTTTTTTATTTTTTCCGACACTGTATGTTTAAACGAAATTTTTGGAAATCTTTTATTTGAATTAAAAACTACATACATATTAACTTTCCAAAATGAAAATATTATAATTAAGCTAGCATTTTAAATCGTTTAAGAGTATACTGGGATTCTCACGAAGATCGCTTTTGATCGTCGACTAGCTCAACAATTTTTAATCGTAGAAAATTCTCGCATAGGAGAAACTGTTACATAGGTTGATTTCTTTGTGAGATACTTCTACAACTCAGCGAAAGACGCTTATATTAATCGTAGTGGGAACCGTTTAAGATGTGGGTAATGATTATCTTACGAGTCTTTCAGAAAGCATGTCAGAAATCGTATGAGACTCATGTAGGGATTCTCTTACAACATGTGAAATGCTCAGCCCCATAACTGAGCTACCTAAATAAGAGATTTAAACGTCTTTTTCATGTCTAAGCCTCTAATTTTCATACAATTATTACTATAAAAAAAAACCTAAACATCGCGAATTCAACACCATCCTGTTGGAAAATCTTTTTTGACAGATCCTTTGATTGGTTTGTTTTATTGAAATTGTATTGACAATAGAATTTTCATGTTTTAAAAACGCTTTTTATTTAGGTAGATCAGTAATTGTTATATGACTCATACAGAGAGTCGCAAAAGATTCAGTCCAAGTTTAAAAGACGTGCGTGTCAGAAAATGTATAAAAAAAGTAATAAATAAAAATTTAGATGTTTTTGCTATTGCTACTCGTCAAATAGTCATCAGAAGATTATTTTAGGAGTTGTATATTAAACATAATTGTGTAACAAATAAAATTAAATAAAAAATGTAATAAAATTTCTTTTGTAAAACTTCTGTTGTCTAATTTTAGGAAAATCTTTTTTTAAAAAATGTATTTTGAAATATTTCTTTTTTAACTTTTTGTAAAAAGGACTATATATGAATTTAGGCAAAGTCGGATCCAGATTTTAGTTAAGGTAAGGGGGGTCACATAATGGAAATCCTTCAAATCCCAATTTATGATTATAGAATACCAATGCTCGACTTGCCCATTGAGCGGGTCATGACCCCCACTCACCCTATCTAAGAATCCGCATTGAAATTAAGGTGTGGTATAAATGAATTGACGCTCTTAATTTAATTTTTTTTAAAACTGGGTGTTTTATCACATTAAGAAACAAATAAAATAAAAAAATGGTGCCAATTTGTTTATAGCTTTTCTACAAATTTCAAACTAATATAAAAGTTATAATAATCTTTATTCCATAACAAATACATATCTGTGTATTATAAAAAAAAAAAAAAAAAAAACAGAATATTATGTGTAAATTATTTGTTGTTTTATGTAGACAATATTGTGCAATCTACACACATAAATATCGCGTGCATTAAATGCATTAAACTTATTCTTCAGTTTTATTTCATATTTTTTCTTTTTCGTTCCTACGTCGATAACTATTTATTTTATTGAGAATATGGAAAATAACGTCGAAAAAAACAAATGTTTTTATTATTATGATTATTGAAAACTAAACGCAACCCCTGTTTAAAAAAAACGAACGTATAAATTTAAATTATCCTTTCAAATATAAATAACATTTTGATGAGGTTAAAAACAATATTGATATGTGAAATATTTACGTTTTTTTTTTTTTTGATATACTAAAATGAATAGATAGCTCGAAAGACAGACATGCAGACATAATGTTATTTACCTCATTAAAACATAGTGTTAAAATATAAGGAGATTAATTTTTAGAATAAGGTGTGTAAATTTAATTTGAACGCTTTTGAACAATAGATGTGCTAAAGTTTTTAAATATTAAACCTTTTACTATAGCGATCACCTTAAAACCACTTTCTGAGCCGATTTGTTATGCAAACCTTCTTTAAAATGATGGGGTGGTTCTAGAGTTGAGAACAAGTTGAATAAATTTTATATATGTACACAGAAAAAATTCTCGCCTATTTTTTTCAAGTAAACCATTAATCAAAATAATATCAGTTTTAATTAAAAATTTGATCAAGTGAATTAATCATTTACTTATTGCATTACTGCAGAACATTTTGGTAATATCAAAAAATATTGTATTAGTACTATTAGTTTGTTTACTGGTGCAATTGTAATTATTTTTTTAATTAACCCTGAAATGTTACTCTTCATGTTAGTATATTAAGGTTACTCTTCGTCGAATCGACAAACTATTTAAAAAAAAATCTAGCAGAACAATTTTTAAAGTAAAAAATTAACAAAAAAAAATTTTAGTTAAGCATTTTATGAAAAAATGAAATAAAATAGAGCATTAAGAATAAAAGTTTTTCATCTCTCTCAAAATTTGATACGAGTTTGAACCCATTTTTTGTATTTTCAAATTAATTATATTAAATAATTTATTTTTAACGATGTTGAAGAAAAGAGCGTAATTTGAATACACATTAAAAAGTTATATGATAAAGTGTAAATGAGATTCGTCGATTCGACGAACAGTAACCATCCAGGGTTAATACCACAATTTTTTTTGTTGAAATCAAGTTTTATTTTTTCAATGTAGATGCTGACACGACTGTGACTTTTTGAAATCCCGCCTTCTTAACTGAAAGGCAGAGGACCTTGTTATTTAGGGAGAATATAGAAAAATGTGAATTTCGTGTGATCATCAAACTTTCCATGGCAAAAAATCCATGAGTAAGGCTAAGAATTGTTCACTGATTGTCCCATTCTCTGTACTTAGCCCAGGGTAACTATTCCCTGTTTCCAAACCTGAAGAAATGGCTCGGCAAAAAGAATCCTGGCAAATGACCTCGACAAATTTTGGAAGGAATTTTTCTCGAAAAATGTTGTTGGGTTTGTAGGGCGGTTTCTAGAGTTCTGCCGATACCAGACTTGAAATGAGTTTTTATTCAAGAACATCTGTTTAATTTAAAAAGTCACGGACTTTTTGGCTCGCCCTCGACCCTCCAGGACGAAGTAAACTGTCTTGAGTACTTCGATCTCTTGAGATTACATTTACTGATGAAAATAACAGACATGCAACCGGGGATGCGCCAAACATACAAATGGCAATGCTAATGAAATTTTCGGATTTCTTGGGTTATAAGTTTTACCAAAGTGCTTTAGTCTGTGCTATGGAAGTCAGTAGTCCCTGGTGAGCAGGAACAGATCTGACTATTGCTTGAGGACTCCGTTAGTATGCTCCTTGAGAGAAATGCTTCCTGTCTATTAAGACAGTCTTTGCGGGGATGCCTGGCTCTTCGGATGGAAGGTTGTTTTTCAGTAAGTTGTTCGCCGTCCGACGGGGGAGTGCTTTTTTAAAGGTGTGAACTTACAAAAAGGTTCAATGAAGAGCAGCTTTTTTAGAGGGTATACTTGTGAAGATCACGTAGTGGCTGTTTTTTATACGTAAACGCGCGGTAAGGGACTCTTCCACATATAAGTCTAATTTTTTAGCCTTGTGGGCAAGTTCGGCATGTGGAGGTTACCTAGGTGCTGTTGCTTTTCAGCAGAAGCTACTTGAGTTTTATATAACAGCGGATGTTAAACAGCACCGGCTTTTAAGCAAGGGCGAGTGTATATTTTTGGTATATTATACACTTAAATTACGACCTGTGTGTGAATGTTATATTATATTATGTTAAATGAATCATCTTATGGCTTGGATCCAGCATGAGATTAGGGCATATGGCTGGTGCTCATGTAAATCATAATCATATTTGACCCACCCTCGTATATACGTAGAATTTGGCTCAAATAACTCTTATATTTATCTTATTCAAAAAAAAAAAAAAAATGTTGTTTTGGTAGGTCCATGATTACCCAAAATAGGGTCCATTTTGAAAAAAATGCTTTTTCTTACTACAAGGGCCTGATCGACTATAACTGCTTCCTTTTTTTTAAGATGTATTTTAAATCTAAAACTGCATTTTCTATTCCTTTGATTTTTTTTTTTGGTAAAAACAATTTTTATTTTTAAAAATGTAAAGCATATTTTCTTATAGCATATTATTTTTAAAACGTAAAGCATATCTTAAGGCATAAAATTTAAATCCTTCATTATGTATTCTTCCACAACAATTGTTATTCAAATTAGATTTTTTTTAATTAAATTAAGTTTAAAAAAAAAATATTTTTAATCAAATAACTTTTCTTATAAAAAATAAGTTTGTTTAAATGTAAGTGTATAAAACAAACTATAAAAACCCTCAGCAACTGTACTAAATATTATTTCGTTTTTTGACAAGCTTAAAAAATATTGAGTTTAGAAATTTATAGTATACTAGCTTAACCCGATGCGCTTCGCTACACTGACCCCGCACATTTTTATATTGAAATTTATAGTTTACTATAATAGTAGCTTTAACCACGTTTGAAGACTCTCCCTTTAATAGTTCTTCAGTTGAGCGATATTTAATGTATGCATCCTATGGGAGGTATTTCCCCCCTGCGCCTACCCGCTTTATTTTGATTTTCAAAAGTGTAGTATACCATAAGAGTGACTTTTAGAAAGTTTGAACATTCTCACTATTACAGTTCTTAAGATATGCGATGTTAAACATTGGCGTCCTATGGGGTATTCCTATACCCCCGCTGCTATTTTATTTCAATTCCGGGGCTCAGAAGATCCTACTACAAAAAGTTCAGCAAAATGCGTGCAGCGGCTCTTAAGATATGCGATAATTAATATTGGCATCCTATGGGGGGTACCAATTCCCCTGCCCCTATCGAAAAAATAAGTAGCGTATTTTATTTTTAGGGCTCACGTGATGTTACTGTAAAAATTTCAGGAAAATCGGTTCGATAATTAATATTGGCATCCTATGGGGGGTACCAATTCCCCTGCCCCTATCGAAAAAATAAGTAGCCTATTTTATTTTTAGGGCTCACGTGATGTTACTGTAAAAATTTCAGGAAAATCGGTTCGATAATTAATATTGGCATCCTATGGGGGGTACCAATTCCCCTGCCCCTATCGAAAAAATAAGTAGCCTATTTTATTTTTAGGGCTCACGTGATGTTACTGTAAAAATTTCAGGAAAATCGGTTCAGTAGTTTCGGAGTCTATAAAGCGACAAACAAACAAACAAACATACATAATTCATTTTTATATATATAGATATTTTATATATGTATATATATATTTTTTTACAAATATAACAATGGTTTTTTTGTGTTTAGGAGTTGTTATATGTGCAATTTGTGTGTATGTGTAAAAACTAATTTAATTTTTACACTTCAATTAACATAGTTTTTTTTTGTTTTTCTACATATTATAATAAATAAAATGCATTTTAAATTAAAAAATAGCTCATACTATAATATTCATGTGTAGTTGTAGATTTGCATACACACTTATACACACACACAATATAAGAATGTCCTTTCTTTTGATTGATAGACGCATAAAATGCATTTTGATAAATATTTTATGAGCTTTTTTCTAATACATACATGTATACATACTGAAACAAATATAAAAAAGACATACTCTAGTATTAGTATGCATTTAATATACATACATACATATATATATATATATATATATATATATATATATATATATATATATATATATATATATATATGTGTGTATGTATGTATGTGTTGCATATATTGCCACAAGATATAATAATATACTCTTACATACTTTTTTATATAAGTCCTATAAAGTGTTTGATGTTTTTATGTATTTAAATCCTTATATAAAAAAAAATTATATAAAATAGATACCTGTCATGTTATGGTTTGATTCACTCTAATATCATTTTTCTATTCTATCACATACTCATATAAACAATAAAAAAGCAAATATTGCAAAAAATTTAAATATTAAGATTTATTCCTCAGCATACATTCAGGCGTATAAATGTAAAATGCTTGAGTGTTTATTGAAAAATAAATAAATGAATCAATGAGTATGATGGATTTTATATTTAATTAATTATGCACATTTACACTTTCATAGTAGATTTTTTTTTTGCTTTTTCTAAATTTCTTTCTTCGTTTTTGCACAATTTTTTTTTTTTAATTTTTTTATTTTCTGCATTTATGCACAACAACTTTTTATCTTCAAACATATATGCAATACGCATTCTAAACCCATCCTTTGAAATTTATCTTTTCTCTATCTATCATTATACTAGATATATGCATATTCAACTTATATCCTGTTATAGGATACCGGTTAAGCAATCCTTATTTCCAAAACAAATCATTTGGAAGATGTTTTGTTGTTAAAGCTCTTGTGATAAATATATTTTGGTTTTTCTATAAAGAACAAAAGAACCAATTGAATATGATGCATTTTGCATACAACATGTGTGTGAAAATATGTTAATATGATATTTATTCTAACACAAGAAAGCTGTATTATTATAAAACCAATAATTACGCATATATGCACAATTTCCTTTATATCCATCGATACATATGCATGTATTCACAATGAATGAATAAAGTGTTCATCGGAATTAGCAAATGAGTAACTAAAAAAAGCAAAAAGAAACGAATTTTGCAGAAAAAAAGGAAACAAAGGATTTTACAGTTTTCTTTTTATATGTATAAAAAACAATTTGCATTATTTTAAATCAATTTATGGAAAATTGTATCATTAAATAATCTGAAGGAAAGAAAAACTTAAAATTTTCGCAAATTTAAATACTTTTTGAGAATTTTTGAGCATTTTTATATTAAAAAACAAAACAATTAAGAAAGTATAGTCCCAATTAAAAATGGAGCTTACAACGAAGAATGTTTATAAGGAAGATACGTTAAAGTTTTGCTTACCATATCTCAAAATATGAAAATTGTTTATTGGTGACGGTTAAGCCTGACATTTGATACCCTTCACCACAGTATATAAACACACATTTTCTCTTGTACGCTATTTGGGACCCATGGCCAATCATGGAACCGGCAAAACAAAATTATGTTATACGGCTACGATTCATATACGGATTCTTTGTGCCAAATATTATTAAAATTTCAACTTCTAATATATGGCATTTGCTCTTCTTAAGTCGATTGTGGAGACATTATAAATTTTTTTTTCTGCTCCATAATGAAGAACTGCCTTTAGTCCTTTTTAGAAGGCATAAACTTCGCTGCTCACCCTTTATAAAATATACCGATAACATAAAAGCTATAATAAAAGTTATCGTTGCCAAATTATTTGTCAATACCAACATTTATAAGGCATTTAAAGCAATTTTCATGAGTGTTTTTTGTATGGAAGACTTAGCCAAATAAGGACGGGGTTTTAAAATATGTTGAAAAATGTTTGGATCATATTTAATTTAAAAAGCAACATAATAAAAGTGTGAATGGGCACAGAGAAATGCAAAGTAACCTCTCGAGTGCAGAAGATTTATGGAGAAGTCTCTACTATTGTTGTGAGGGTACAGTTACACAGAAAAAATTAAAAATTGTCTCTAATCACCAAATTCATAGCATCAAGCAAATAATTTATTGATGTTGCACCTTTTACCAAAATGATTATATTGATTACTAAAAACTGTGAATATTTTTTTCTCAATAAATGATATTTTTAATTTTAATTAAAAAAAATTATCAAACAACTTTTCTCATTTCAAATAATGTGTAAATTAATTGAATTAAATATTTGACAATTCTCAACAACAATTCTACGATCTTAAATTATTTTATTTTAAACGAAAAATTCAAGAAAGTTTTTTTGTTATATAATTGATATTTTAATCAAAAATTTTTTTTAAAACCACTAAAATGTTAAATAAAACAAATATATATTTTTTTCCACTAAAAAAAATAATTGATTCATTTACATTAATTAAATTGAAATGCTTTTTTAACAATTTTTTTAATTGATAAAAAACTAATGATAATTTTTTCTGTGTAAGAATTTTAAGGTAAAAATGTACCAAAATGCATGTATATGGTACTATTTATGCGTTGTTTTATAATAGAAATAAACATGGCAAGTTAAAACTTTTGCACAAACAATTTAAAGGGTTTTTTTTAACTGGCTGGTTACACAGAAAATATTCTCGCCAATTTTTTTTTTAAATTCAACCATTAATTAAAAACAAAATCAGCTTCAACTAAAAATTGAATCAAAAGAATTAAACCTTTACATATATCAGTAACATTACTGCAGAAAATGTTGTTAATACTCAAAAAAATATTTAATTGATATTATTAATTTGTTAACTGGTAGTATGTAATTAATTTTTTAATTAATATCACAAAATTTTTAATTGAAAGAAATTTTGTTTTTTTTTCTGTGTTTGCGCACTATTAAAGTAAGTGTTCTTTCTTAACCCCGATAGAACGTGCATAAGCGTAAGCTGTCACTATTTGACATTAACGATTAGTATACCATAATCAAAAGATTGACTCTTCAATAACTCTTCCAATTTACTTTAAAGATCAGTCATCGATTCGCGTAACTTATGGACGATTTCGTGATTCTTATGGCGCACTTAGGCATATTTTTGGCTTAACGGGATTGCTAATAAGCAGAATTGCCGTATATGGAGACAAATCATATAAGACTAATCCTCAACACATCCTACGGAGTATAAGCCCCACCAAATGATGAGGTTTATACTCTCATGACATTATAGAAACTTCTTATACCCTTCACCATAGGTGAAAAGGGTTCATATAAGTTGGTCATTCCGTTTGTAATTTCTAGAACATAAGGTATATTATAAATTATATTTAAAGTTTGAAAACGATACCCATATTGGCTTTTTTTACAAACAAATTATTGAAAGTATTAAATGAGATGAATAACAAACACATCGTCAGAATCCATTTTCATACAAAAGCACTTATAAAATACTAAAAAATTAATATAAGCAAATGGCATCGCTTTTCAATACACACTTTTACACCTTCTAGCTTTGATATAGCACAAACTATTATCACCTCTATCTTCGTTTTTAGCGGCCACTCTGACATCAGCCTTACATATCTTTGTGGAAAATGTTTTATCAAACAAAGTTACATTTTTAAAAACAAGTGCCAAGAAATGAATAAAGTACTTTTACAAATAGTACAAAAAGTTTAATATGCTTTTTTTTATAAAAACTTTAAATTTTTCAAGAATAAATATGAATATAAAAATGTACCAAAAAACATAAATTGGTACTTTTGTACAAAAGGTACTACATATTTAGTTAGTTTATAAATTATTGTAGTACTTTTTAAAGAAGAAAAACTTACTTTTTATCAAACAAAATTCCTTTATAAACAATAAGTCCTGCAGAGTTATAAAAAATTCTTTTAGAATTCTTCTTAGAGTTTTTATAAAATGTTGATTTTTATCTTATAAAGTACCAAAGTAAATTTGAGTCAAAGAATGCAGTATTTCATTATATCTGTTGGTACGTTTCAAGAAAAAACATAATTAGGTTACTATATTTTTTTGTCGGAAAAACAATGAAAGCTCGTTTTTTGTTTGAAAAATTATGAAGTACTTTTTTGTCAAAAAAGAAAAAAAAAATATTTAATTAATTTTTTTTCAGGAAAATCCTTTAATCTATGTATATATATAAAAACGTTTGTGCCGTGTATGCGTTCCTAAAACTCAAGAACCGCTGGACCGATTGACACCCAACTTGGACAACAATTAAAATTATCTTAGTTGGGAGCTAAGTTTCTCTTAAGCTTAATTCCGGTATTAAATTTTTTTAATTATTAATTTAAAAAATATATTTATTAAAAAAAAGTTTCCTGGTGAAATTTTTACCCGGTAGATAGCGCTGGGGTCAAGTTATTAACAAAATTCTCAAGTATAAATTTTTTTATTTTCATTTAGAAAATCTCAAACAGCGCCAGGACCAAGCAGCTAGTTTTTTATAAAAATTAACAAATGCTTCATTTAAGGATTGTTTTTTCAAATACAGTGTACTCGCGTTAATATGAATTAATTAAAATCAAGCCAGTTCACTTTTTTCATATTTGCGAATGACTTGTAATTTCCCTTTGAAAATGTTTTTACGATTAAGATAAAAGTTTTTTTTGCTAAATTTTTTATTTATTGGATTTAAACATTTATTAATTTTTTAAAAAGAAAAAAAAAAACTATGCGAAATGTCCGGTAATAGTGCTATTTTTTTCTCTCATATTCAAAAACCATCGGTATATGTAATACATTTTTCATTTTTGGGTACTCAAAAGGCCGCATGTTTTTCTTTTTCGAAGTAAGCACATTAAAATTAGCATTTTTATTTTCTTCCCATTTTGTAAATTTTTTAACCCCAAACTTATTCGCTAAATTAGAAAGACTTGCACCTTTTTTTAAAAGTTCTAACATTTAAGATTTTTCTTTTAAAGTTAAAAACGTTTGATTATATTTCAAGATGAATATGGAATCCCAGCTGAATGAGATTACTAACTAAATCGTGTATGTAAGGCATTTTATTGACCACGCTGTAGGTAGATAAAATCCGTTAAAAATACAAAAATAAGTTGTTCATATTTTAAAACTTTTGTAAAAGTTCATATTTTAGACTACTCAATGGAAAAAAACAAGTGTTCATATTTTGGGGTGTTTATATATTATGGAGTACATATTATCGCGAGTGCACTGTATTTCAAAAATATTTTTATTTTTTTTTTAATAAAATTAAATATAATTTTAACCCTTTTTTTAAGACATTGACGAGCCTAACTAATACATTAAACTATAGTTAAAATATCCCCCCTTCACTAAAAAAAAAAAACATTTCCACTTATCACAATTTTTTTTTCAAATCTCTAAATCTTATTCTTTTTTCTTAGTCTTCAACTGAAATTTACGACTCTATTTTGCTATTTGATTTTAAGATATTTTCTGATTGAAATTATTTTTATGATTTTGCATTCTCAAAATCTTTTTTGCAAATCCCCCATTCATTTTTCATTTTATGATCACAAATAGATAAAAACTGCTTAACTTGACCATTTTCAAGCAATAAAATTTATGCGTTTTTAATTGGATTTTTCTATTTCGTCAACTTTATGAAAAAAAAAAAATTAATTCATTAAGGTTTTTACGACTTAAATATTGGACTTTGATAATAAAACATAGTTGGTCGAATAAGAAAGATTAATGCAGTCAGTACAGAAAACTAAAATTTAAGCAAACACACAAAGAAATTGACCCTGATTATACAGATAAAATCGATCGTAAAATGAAATTAAATGAAATGGCAAATCGCAATATTTTTATTAAGGGTGAGCAGCGAAGTTAATGCCTTCTAAAAAGTACTAAAGGCAGGATTTTCATTTTGAAGAACCTTTATTAGAAAAAAGTACTTTTCAAAATTATATAGACGACCTGTTTTTTAAACTTTATACGTTAAAAAGAAGTTTGGTACAGTTTAACCGAAATTAAAAAAAACTGTTGCCATATAATGCAAACATTTTCTGTTTATCCCTGGTACTCTTTTCTCTAAGTACCCCAAACGTTTTCTTGTTTTCCATCCCCTTTTTTACATTTTATTTGCCTTTTTAATTTGTTTCTTTGATTTTTCTTGCAAATACTTGCTATACTTCTTCTTATAAATATAAAATGTATGACATATTTCTTTTACGACTTTTTATTTTATTGAAATAAAAAGTGTATTTATTGTTCATACATACTTGATAATAAAAATTAATAAAAACACTTTATAAAACAAATATATATGTGTATAAAAAAAAATAGTAATAACTTCTTTTTATGATGCTTTTTTGAACAGCGAGAGCAAAAATAAACTATAAAATGAATATGTAATTTTTGCAAACACTTTTCAGAAACAACTAAAAATATACTATAAAATCAAACTATCATAATTTTAATGATTTCATGTAAAAAAATTTTTATTTACTTCAAATAATTTTTATAGACTTTTAAGGAAATGAGCAACTGTGTAAAGTTTTCAGAGGGATAAGAGAGTTGTTAAAGGGAAATAAAAAGATGGCAAGTTTAACTGAAATCATATAAAATTGTGTAAGTAATTGTTGAAATAAAATATGATTCATAAATAAACTTAAAATATACTAAAATGCTATGAATGTATACAATTTAAGAGATTTGTTTTTGTTTTTAAACAAAATAAACAAATGCCTAGAAGAGGGCTAAGCAATTTTATATTTTGTTTCCATAAAGTCAAAAATTATTTTTGCTAAATCAGCATATCTGTGAAGTTCATAAAATTTAAGATATTCTGTAAATTCAAACAAATCTTTTTAAGCCTAGAAGTGTGCTTTACAATTTGTAAATATTTTAAAAATGTTTCTTAATTAGTCTAAGCTTATTCTAAACATTTTAATCTATAATTCTTTTTATTTTATGTGTTTTTTAACAATTTTGTCTTACGACTACAAATTAAAAAAAAATAAAAAATCCTAAAAATATGCTTTACAAGAACGAAGACAATTGCCCATAATCATAATCAGACGCTAAGGCCGGTTCCTTTTAAAAACAACTTTAAAATAAAAACATACTTCTAATTATTTTGCTACTAAAGTCGAAATTAAAGTATGTTTTTAATTGCACCGACTTTAAGTGGGTGCCACCTCAAATGTAAAAAATTTTTCATACAACATACGACAAATTATAAGCAAGTGGCATTGCTAAACAGCTGCCGATTTAAACAAACAAAAATTAAGCAATGCATATCTTGTGGCGTTGAAACATTTTTAAAATTCAATATGAATGCTTTTAATGTAATTTTTGTCGTTGCCTTTTACACAATTAGGGTTATTTTGTATTTTGTGTTGTTTTCCATAAAAGTTTTCATTCAAATCATTAATAATTGCAAAATATCGTCCAACTTCTTGTAGCATAAGCAGTTTTAACTTTTTGCATGAACTTTCTTATGTAAAGAAAAACAGCTGTTGCTGTTGTTAAATGAGTTAAAAACAGCATAAGCTAATTTTTTATTTAAAGTCGACTTTAACGTCAAAAGTATACTTTAACTTGTCTTTAATAGACCGTAAGTCGACTCTTAAGTAAGCTCGACTTTAGTTCTATGAAAGTTTAGTTCATTTTTGACTTTTAATATGGGCCAATATTTTGCAATTTGGTTGGTTTTAAAACCGAAAGATTGTGTTTAAATAAAATATTGTGCTTAAAAAGCCTACAAACAAATAAATGTTATAAAATTTATTAATTTCAAGATATTAACTGATTTCCTTGATATCTGTTGTTGTCATTGTAGCAGCGTGACCTGAAGGGCAGGTTGACAATTTTTGGTCGGTATTCGTTGAACCCCAAGTCGTTCCGGTGCGTAGAACCGATTGTCGTGGGAAAGCTTAATATCTGTTAAGCCTTAAAGTATACTCTATAATTTGTTAACAATTTGCTTGTGCAAATATATTGGATTTTTTGCAATACGTAACTTATAGCCCGCAAAAGAAAGGATATATTAAGGATGCTGGCAGTATAAGCGGGACATTGTATGCTAAGCAAGCTTTTACGTCGATTCGGATTTCCCCAGAACGATCACTGTCTCAGTTGCAATGACAGTGATAAAGGGGAAACGGTCTTAAAAATTCTGTACGGATACACGACCCTAGCTGTCAGGAGACACAGATTCCTGGGTAAGTCAACACTATAAAACCTTAGTGAGATATCTGGGTCGAAACTAAATAACCTACTCAAATATCTCAAGGCTACAGGCTGGATTTGATACTACATTAGTATACGTTACTATGTAAATTTCAATACATATGTGGTAGTGGTGTTGTCTTGTCAAAATGTAGTTCTTCTTGACTCTACTCAGCTGTTTGCGCGAAGTAAACTACAGGGTGGCGCATAATTAATATTATGATTTTATAATTAAATAAATTTTTATTTTAGGTTTTTTTTGGTTTTTTTAGAACTAACTTTGAAAAACTTCGGAAATTTATAATGGAAAGACTCAGCACAGGAAAAAGCACCAAAGTTGTTAAATTTTATTTTGAAAGTCTGTATTGGATTATTCAGACACAAATATTATATCGAATAATGAGCGATATGAGCTTTGGCCCATTATCATCTCACTGGTCAATTGCATTAAAATATGGAGCATCCAAAATCCAAGAATAGTTGTTAAACATCAAATGCACCAACTAAGACTTACTGTATAGCATGGAAAAACTTCAGAAAATATCTCTGGACTATTTTTTTTTTATCGAAAACGACGAACAAGTTGTGGTTAATGTGACATTCAATACCGGGTAATGATTGAAAGTTTTTTAAGGCCCGAAGTAGAGAACAATCCTGAATTGTGGTTCCAAAAATATTAAGACACAGCTCATACATTTCGTTCAACTCTGGCTCTTTTTTTGGCAATCATAGTGTTACTTATGCGCCACCCTTTACCACGTTTGCCAACAAGATTTTTCATTTTAAAATATTCTTAAAGTTTTATTAAGAACTGTTTTATTAGGTTTTTTAGAAACTAAGATCTTAATTTCAAGGGTTATAAGTATACTCTATAATTTACTCAAAAAGAGTTACTAATAGCAGACAATAGTTGATGAAACATTTGTTTTTAAAGTTAAGCCTTAAAACGAGCTTTTTTTGAAAAAAGTTTTTGCTTTAACGATTTAGTTTTTAAATAAAGGGTTTTAATGTTGGAAAATTTATAATGTTATGGTAAATATTAGTTTTATTTTTTATGTTTTATTTTAAATGAATCAATATTTTCTTTAAATCAACTTGTTTCTATTAATTTATTTTACAACTTTATTCCTCTTTTCCACGTAAACCTCTTTTATCGATAACATACACACTCCTTAAACGTATTAGAAAACTTTAAATATTTCGTTACAAAATACAATTTGTGTTTTTAATCCTACAAACAAAAACAAAACAATTTAGAACATATAATTGAGTAAACCTGACTATATGATACCCTACACCACAATACTCTAAAACAAATGTTCAAAAGTGTACCCTATTTGGGACCATGGGCAATCACGAACCCAACAGAATACAATTATATAATGAGGTTAAGATTCCTGTATACGTTCTTTGTGCCGAATATTATTTAGATATCGTTATCTACATATATGAGATTTGTTTGCTTTTAATTGATTTTAGGAAGGGGTCTTATATGGAACTTATGGGTAATTTTGGACCTACCAGCACAATATTTTGTCATGACATGGCCAATTGTAAAAGTTATCCAATCTTTTGTCAATAACAAAATTTTATATTACAATAAAATAAGTTTGGAAAATATTTTATCTTAATACCAACATAAGATGGATTATTTGCACAAAGGCTCTATTCCGAAAAGAAGCTTGTATTGAGGATATGGCTTGGTTCTTGTGAAAACTAAAACTAAATTTCATCAAATTATCTGCAAAATTGCGACCTGTACTTTGCGCACAAGGTTTTCTTGGTCAGCCAGCCGGACGGAGGAACAACGTTAGATCAACTCAAATGATTCTGAATCGATCGGTATACTTAAAGGTGGGTCAAGGACTAATATTTCTATTGCACATCAGCTCAAACACGTAATACCCTCTCCACTATTGTGGTGAGGGTATAAAAATAAAACCACTTTATTACTAAGAACAACAACCCTTTTTTTCTAGAATAAAAAAAATACAAAAAATAATAAAACAAAACTCACCCCAGTTTTTATAACAAAATCTAAGTATTTTCAAACACGTAGCCTTAACAACCATTTAAAGGGTCAGTTGGCAAAAATTTCTATATAAATGATTTATTTAAGTAAGAAAAAAGTAACTATAATTATAAGCAGCCCAATAGTATGCTATAGAATTTTCTTTAGAAAATAAAACGTTAAATATGCTAATAATAACAAAACACCTTTTTACATATTTTTTTTACTATCTCTTATTCATATTCGTTTTAGAAAACATCCTTTAAAACTAAAATCCTTTCAAATGAAACAGTTAACAGTTTTATGACATGCAATCCTTGACGAAGAAACAAAAGTTGTTATAAAGCAATTTTTTTTTGTATATTTTCAATTCTTACGCCTTCTTATTGAAATCTCAATATAATATTTCTTAATCTGTATTATATTATTTTTCATTTAAATATTTTGTTGTTTTTGTTGTAATTGAAAAGGTGTTATAAATGCTATCAAAAATTTAGAACTTTAGGAAAGAAATAACTGGGTGGAGTATTAAAAAATTACATTTTTTGGTTACTAATTTTCTCATTTTTTTTTGGGTAGGTGTTGCATTATAAGATTGTTTGGTATTTTATAGTTAATTTTCAAACCAATAAAGGGGTTTTTTTTAGCGAGTTAATAAAATTTTACAAATCGTTACTACTTTATTAGTTTCATTTTTGGACAAGCCTAAAAATAGTAAAAGTCATAAAATTTTCATTATTTTTTTTAGCATTGATTCGAACTAATAAAGCCAATGCATAAGTATTTATTGCTCTTTTTGCAATAAGTCCTCCGAAAAGCATGACTTGAGACTGTAAAAATTATTAATTAGGAGTGTCATATAATGGCCTTAGCCAAAAGTTTAACTTCCACAATCACTTAAGTATGCTTAATCATTTATGCACACAAAGGGAGATCAGATTTGTTACTTTTGCTTAATTTCGTAAAAGCTTTTTCCTTATAGTTAATTTCCGTTTTTGAAATAAGGTAAAGTAACGATCAACGGTGGACCGCTTATAATATAAGAATTTACGTAAAGTATACACAAGATTTGAATAATGCAATAAACAAGGTCGTACTTTTTACTTACTGCCAGGTCCACAATGTGGACAAGAACTTTTTTTTCGCAAATTTATATTGAAAACAATAATAAAAATCTAAAATATTTTCTTGTTTTCAATATAAATATACGATAGAAATGTTTCTGTCGACATTTTGGGCCAGGCAGTTAATTTAAATTTCGAGAAGTTTTGTATGATTGTTTTACCTGATTCAGACTATGCGTCATGTCGCATATAAATATTTCATGAAACAGAAGATTGGTAACAAGGAGTACAGAGCAGTGATGCCATTAGGATACGAAAGATAAATTTTTCGCATCTTTTGATGACAACATGTATCATGTATAATCCTGACATTTTTCGTATATTTTGAATCTGTACGCAAAATGTACAGAAATTAAATATTAAACTTTCCGTCTCTGTCAAAGTTTTTTAAAGTTATCATTTAGACAACTAAATAAGCTTCGTACATACGGTGGTCCGATAATAAAATATTGGTAAATAGCGTGGCTTAAATTGCATTACTAAAATTGTCTTGCTACTGTGTGAAGATTATAACCTCATTTGTATTTGGCAGATGTGGAAAATTAATGCATCTGACAATGACACCATTGTCAGAAAAATATTTTTATTTGCAACGCCTGCTTACAATATTGTATGATCTGACCACCGTCTGTACGAAGCTATACCAAAATAACATGTATTTTGATCTTGTATTTTCTAAGTTCTTCTGTCGTCTGCTTATTCTTGTGTATGTGTGTTATAATTAAATTTTAGAAGAAAAATTTATGTGAACTTTCTTGATATAATCGCCTAAGTATTAACGCCTTAACTCGTATATAATTTTTTGCAAAAATGAATTTGTTTTGATAACGTCCAAATATAGTTACATATAATTAATTTTAAAGTTTGCTTATTTGATTTTGAAAAATTACATAACTAATATTTATGACTTAATATATATATAAATTAATTTATATGATATAATTTTCTTTACAATATACTCGTATATTAAATATGAGATAAAAATGTTATGTTAATAAATGTTAGAAATGGATTTTCAAATTATTTTTCAAAATTTATCTTTTTGGGAAAAAGTGTATCTTTTTGGAAACAAAAAGGTATCTTTCTCAAAATTTCACTGGCAACACTGGTACAGAGACGCTTGCGGGGTAAACCATGTCGCAGGATATGTAAAATCAAGCAATAAATTAAGGTTCCACTTTAATACGACTCGTAAAAGTTTTTGAAATTTAATAGTTAAATTTCAATTCTGGTTGGGCCAGAAATTTCATAACCTGGCTTAAGCAACTATGCGAATATCTTAAACTTAAGGAAACTTTTTGTTAAGTTTTATGAAATTTTCATTTCTTTAAGCAAAGTGTGAAACTGGCCGCACATTCCATAGGGAATCAGACGCTTATTTATTTTGTTTTTTTAAATGGATTTGAGAGGCTTTTTTTTAAATTAAGCTTGATCATGCAAGGCTTAACCCTAAAAAGATACACGGCGTAAATTTTACTCATGTACTTTAGAAAAATTACGAGTTCTTTTTAATTAGCATTGTAGCATTAATCCTGGGACGTGCACTCCAGATATTTCGGTCGATACGTAGCACACACGTCGCTGCGGTAGGTATTTACCATTTCAAAATATAACGAGTTTGTGAGTCAAAATGACACAAATTAGTGATCAGTTTTTAAAGGAATACGATTTATATGTTGACTGCGGAAGATTTTGATTACTGAAGAAGTTTTTTTGTTACTTTCTTTTCTCATAATAAATACATATATATAAATATACACATATTTTCGTTTTTTTTATTAAATATATATTTAAAAATATAATCCACATTAGTTTGTTCTTAATAAACCCATAAATACAACAATAAGCAAGATAAAATAATGCGTCAGTTTAACGTATGACTATTTTGAACGTATGTGATGATATGATTATCTTTCTAGGGTTAAGGCCTCGTTACTATACGTTGCGGTTTAGCTGTTCTGTTGTCCTTATTATTAAGCTTATGCATACATGACTACTATTACGTAAACGTGAATATTTTTCTCCGTAAAGTATCAGCTATTAAATAATTTTAGAAAATCTGGTGAACGTTCTTGAAATGAGTAGTCCACTTGCAAACACCGCTAAGTAAAACAACCCAAATTCTGAGAAAATCGATTTGTAATTTAAAT
This sequence comes from Pollenia amentaria, assembly GCA_943735925.1. Taxonomy (NCBI): domain Eukaryota; kingdom Metazoa; phylum Arthropoda; class Insecta; order Diptera; family Polleniidae; genus Pollenia; species Pollenia amentaria. The sequence goes on along the minus strand of OX031007.1, from coordinate 195,123,014 downwards.
GCCAATCAATATAGAGAGTTTTACTTACCGAGTTTTGAGCGAGATTGATAATGACTTAAGGAGGTATTTTAAAAAACAAATAAAATAGCGGCTTTTAGAGAATTTTTATTTTGTTTAACTTAGTCATCGTCCAGACTTGCAATTTTTTCGCTGCAATATTTTTAAAATCTGCTTTGAAATTGCACTAGTGTCCAGATTATGAAATTCTAGGGCTGGAATTTTTGAATTTTTTCTTGTTCTTTTTATATTTTATATATAAAACAAATACACCTACGGCCAACCTCAAGTGGAAAAGTTTGAGATTTACGAAACAAAACAGAGTACCCCTCCCCAATCTTCTCACGTCGCATAACCATAAACTCAAGAATTGCTGCAACAAAACTTGCAAGTTTGGACGATGACTTAACAGTGCAAGTGTACTAGTCATTTACAAAACTTACCCGACGTTTTATTTTATTATGTTTATATACAAAATTCGCAAATCATTACAGATTTTAACAAATAACAAATTTTCTGTTTTCTTTGCACACATTTCAACACCATATGATACGTTTACGTATTTTTTTGTAACTTTTAGCCATTTAAGTCGACCGCAAAGAACACGAATTCAACACCACCCGGCTAAAAAATCTTATTTGACAGACCGCTATGTTGGTTAGTTTTATTGAAAATGTATTGCCAATGGAATTTTCATCTTAAAAATAGCTTGCCATCCTTGTTTAGGTACCTCAGTTACACAAGTGTAAGCTAACACTCCCAAAAGCAGCGAATACTTCACGAATGGTAGGAATGCGTTTAATGCTGATCGAATAATTGTCTGTACATGTTATACGTTTTATTGTACAGAAATTTAACAACATAGTTTTGTCGTTTGTTTGGGAAAAATCTTAAGTGAGATTACGGCAATCGTTAATTTTCTTACGACAATTACAGAAATATTTATTTATTTTTTAAATTTCTCCGTATTTTATTACTTTTTAAAAATGTAAGTATGCTCACCATAAGTATAACACCTTAAGCAAAACCTGTTGCTTGCAAGCTAAACACACAGCTAGCAAAGAGTACTGAACGAATGGTGTGAATCTTTTCTGGTTCTCTTATGTTATTTCATTGCTTGAAGGCATCACACAAAAGAATTGTCGAAAAGGCAATCAAAAAAATAGAAGCGATCCTATTATTGTCGGTTAAAGACAATGCAAAGGCAATGAATTCATGAATAGTAGGGTATTCATTTAATCGGGCTTTTGATTTAACCGGTTAATCGTTCGATTTATAAATCGAGGTTTTGGTTTTAGCGGTTAATAATCGGTTAATTTTGTAATTGATCGGTAAGTCGATTAATAAAGTTTTTGTTAATAAATTAAGTAATTTCAATAAATTAATATGCATAAATTGTTTATTATTTGGAGTTTATTAGTAAAATTAAACAAAAATATAACAAACATAACAATTCTTGAACTAAAACGAGCAAGCAAAAAAATAATAAATATGTAATACACATATGTACATACTATGTATTGATTAAAAAAAATAAACTGTTAGATCATTTTATTAGTAGTTATTTCAAAAGTTTAAGGATTTCTTATAAAATATTCTTAAACGCGTGAATTTCGAAAAAGTACGACATTTATATGTATATGTATTTTTTAGATAAGTTACAAATGTGATATAATTTTTTGTCTATGTTTATTAATTTAAAAGAAAGTGACAAAACCGTTTCAAAATGCAGGTTTTAACCGTTTACTCCCCAAAAGGTCAACGTTTCAAAAAAGTTCCAGATACCTGCCCACTTATTTTGTTTCTATTTAAGCTCAAAAGGCATGATGTTAGCAAATTTACCCTTTTTACGCCCTAAACATTCAAATTTTCAAAAATCCCATCTTACTGGATGGATTTGGCGGGAGACCAAATTTTACCTTCAGAAGCAGTTAGTCAGTAGCGTTACAACTTTTTTTTTTATACAGGCTTTCGCAGAAAATCACATAAATACAAACCACGCGATTTCAAATCACATGTGCCTATTATGTTATCGGTGTGATTTTCAATAGCCAAAAGCACAACGAGAAACAAAAAACGGTGTGATATTCAAACACCACAAAGTCACACGTGTGATTTGAAATCACGTCATTTTTAGAACAGGCCTTATATATATTTATTTAGAAGGATTTTATTTAGCTTTTCCTTATAATTCACCTTTGACTTTTTTCCAACTTTATAAGCTTATTAAAGTGCTTTCTTAGGCAAAAAAGTGTTTACACATTAAAAATTCTTTAATATAATCTATAACAATGACATGTAAAGTATACAAACTTTTCCAATTTACCACAAAATATTATCTAATAACAACTTTAGACAAACAAATGTCATAGAGTCAGCCAAAAAAAAAAGAAGAACAAAAAAGAAAAGCAATATCAAAAATCATCATACAAATGAGATTTTGCTCCAAGGAAAGAAAAAAATGTTTTTATTACAAAAACAAATCAATGGAATGCACTTTAACCTCCCGCTAAAGAAGGCACATAATTCATAAACATGTCCTTTCATCACATTAGAGTATTTACAATTTTGTTGTTGTTTTGTTGTAAAGTTGTAGATACTTGCATTTAAGTAGTCTTTTTTTTTCTTCTTTTCGACAAATGCGTTATACAAACTGGCGTCAAAGTTTTAAGAAATGTCTAAGAATAAAAGACGCCTACCTCAGAAACAACAACAATACAGGAATGTACTAAAATTGCCTAATGGTCTTAAGCCAAGAAGGATTTTTCTCCATTTTGTACTTTTAACATACTCAAAAGTTCATATATCACCTAAAAGTATACTACAGGAAAAAAACATCCAACACTTTTGGTCGCATATGTTATAGATGCACATGTGTGGGTGTGTGTGTATATGGTCATGCTTGTGTAAGTTGTAGTAGTGGTGGTTTAAAAACAACTTTTTTTTTTAAAGAAAAATTCGCTTTCAATTTTAAATAAACCTTAAGACATGTGAAAAGATGTTACCAAACAAATATTTTTGGTTACATGTGTGCAAGTGATTTTAAGCATGTGTGAGTGTTTATGATAGTACTTTTGTATGTGTGTATGTTTATTTAGAAATAAAAAACGATTATTGGAAAAAAGTTTGCTTACAAAACTTAATATAAGGATTTTTTTTTCGTTGTACTTCTTTGGGCGAAAAAATTGTAACAAAAGTCTCCAACGTTTTTTTTTAAGTTTTTTGTAACTTTGACATACAAGCGCAAAATTTAAAATTTTTGTTGTTGTTGTTTTAAAATACTAGGCAAGAGGTTGGGATGAAATGTTTTTCAAATATAGTATGTGCTTATGTAATCAAGAGATTTTCCATATTTTCAAAGGTTATTTTTTTCTATAATTCAAGATTATTATTGATAAAAAGACCTAAAATATTTAATTAGAGTAGTAATTAAAATTTTTATTTTAGAAATTAATGGTTTTAAAAAGTTTTGGCATACTTGAACATGCAAAGTTTAAACATGCTTTAATTAACAAAACCATTTTAAAACACAGCAACAATAAATAAATTGTTTTACTTGCAAAACAAAGCTAATACGTGGTTTACACATGTAAAGAATTATAAAAAAGGCCAGCACAACTAGTAAACTACTTATATTGAATTATTTGCTACACTTATAGAAAAATACGTCTTCGTATTGATGATACCCTAACATCAGAGTTGTGACATCAATGTTATTACAAATGGCATCAATGAGTCAAAAAGTGACATCAATCAAGTGACGAACTTCATCCTAAAATTTTGTCATATTTTATGCGTCATCTACGCTATGACTACAGTGACATTAATTCAATGCCACATTTTGTGTACACTGATAGAAAAGGCGTCATAACGCTGATGTATTTTGACATAAGTACAGACAAACCGTCATCAGTGCGATAACATAATATATCATTTCATCAGTGTGATGACAAACTGTCATCAGTGCAATGACAAATTGTCATCAGTGCGATGACAAACTGTCATCAGTGTGATGACAAACTATCGTCAGAGCAATGACAAACTGTCATCAATACGATGACAAGCTGTCATCAGTACGCTGACATTTTATATCATCAACATTATTTTCATGTTTAAAAAGCAATAATTCCCATTTTCTATTTTTTTAAATTATTTATTTAAATACATCAAATTTTTAAAGTAGAATTGTTACAAAAACCATACCGGCCATGCTGCTGGTGTCTTATAATTGAGAGTTCTTCTGTTAACAAAGGGCGGAATACAACATGAAATAAACATGTGTAACGGGTAAGTAAATATTGATAGTCTCTTAATTTGACTTAAGGTTAATAACAAATTGATGACAGCTTGTCATCGCACGGATGACATGCTTTTAAAAACCAACTCTGATTCGTCATTTCTGTGATGCCAATATGTCATCATATTGATGACATAATTTAAATTTTTGACCCTGATGACAATTTGGCCAAGTGATGTTAAGGCTGACAACACAGTGATGTAATGTGTCATGGGGTCAAAAACGAAGACACTTATACTGTACTGATGTCAAAATACATCAACGTTATGAAGCCTTTTCCATCAGTGTTAAAGCGATTTCTAAGGTTTGTCAGCTCAATTCAACTTTTATATACAAATTGAATCTCAGTTCATTTTGTTCTGAACAAGAATTTAAATTAAACCAATTCAAGAAAAAAATTGCCTTTTTTACTTAAAAAATATATGGAAAAGTTTTAAAATTTTTATGGAAAAACTTTAGGACCAAGAGTAATTCATACAGGTGATCGCTTCAGAGAGAGAGAGATAGAGAAAAAAGAAAAAAAATTGACAGCCATAACTCTCTCTGAGTTCACCTGTAAAAATTCGCTTTGGGATTGACTAAAGCAAGTATGATCGAGTTTAAACATGTTTCAATAAAAGCTATAATCCCGGTAGCCGTAATAAAACGAAAAGATTTTTCGCAAACTCTACGTACCATTGCATATTTGCGTTAAGTTAAGTTTTAAGCTTTATAATGCTTTAAAAAATGTTGCTTAATCTCTTAAAACGACTTTTAAGAATACCTTCGTCTTTGCAAAAATAGTGTCTTTTACAGCAACAACATTTGTTTGTAAATGTCTCTTCTTTTCAGTGTGATAAGAAAAGGAAGCATCAAGAAAAAAATATTTTATATATGAAAAACTTTTCTCGTTTGGGGTCAGTTAGACTGCCTGTTTAATGTTTTTAAGATTATACTTTCCATACACACACACACACAAATACACTTCTAAGGCATATAAATACAAACTCATACAATGTTATGTAGTATACTTGTAGGAGAAAAGAAGTATAGCCGCTTTTTCTTATTTATTTTAAACACATATTGGTGGGAGGCATAGTAATGTATTTTTTTCTTCAAATACTTTCTGCAAACGTGAATTTTTACATTATTCTGTTTGCAGTTTTGTTGTTTGTATTTTTGGTTTTTTTAAGAATAAAACAAAAAATTTAAAAGAAAGATAGATTGCGCCCTCGTATATAAGTTGACATGTGCCGAATTGTTTTAACTTTAACCTTTCATATATTATTTTCAACAAAACAGAAGAAAAAAACCCAAACAGATGACAAAGATTCTTAAGAATTGGGCAACACCTCCATTTCTATTTTATATTTGGAGAAAAAAACTGACACCCTCGACATGTGAAAGAAAATAAACACAATATGCAAACAAAATTTTCCCAATTTATATATTTAGTAAAAATTACAATATGAATCGAAAAATGACCAAAAAAAAAAAAAATATAAAACAATAAGAACAAGAACAAGGATATATTGTTAAGATTGAAAATTATAGGCTGATTTAGCGAATGCTAAGGTTTCGCAAGGAAATGAAGTATATTTTAAGGCAAATGGCATAGATTAAAGTAAACAAATTAAAGCAAAAAGTGGAAAAAAACTTAAGAATAATTATTAAGATATTTCTTTTTTTTTAATGGGTTCTTATGCTCCTAATTCATTTAGAATTTTTATAATTACTAAATTATGCATTGCCTGCTTTAAGGCTAAAATTTGCCATTAATAAAAGCTCTTTTTGTAAACACTAAGCAATTATTTACAGAAAATTCATTTTCTAAATTCGCGCCTACACGTGAATAATTTAAAAATTGTTATTTTTTAAAGCGAAAAAAAACCAAAAATTATTGCCTTCTCAAAGGGATTTTTCATCTTAATATTCGTGAAGCGGACACAAAAAAAAAAAAAAAAAAAAAAAAAAAAAAAAAGTTGTGCCGAAAAGTCTTCATACTTGGCCTAACTATAGCTCTAGCAGATATGAATGTGTGTTCCAAATATTTTTTTATGATGTATTTTTGCTTATATGAAGAATATATTGAAGAAAAATTCCGATAACTGTCTATGGGTCCCCCTAGAGAGGTAAAGTATGACCGACTACCATTAGTTTTTCGTTTTGAAAATTTTCTCAAAACATACTTGCCCCTAATCTCGATGCCTTAGAGGGGCTCCAATACAAATATGACGAGTTATTGAAATGCTTAAATTTGGCCCTTGCAACGCCTAAGATGTCCCTGGACGGCCAAATGTATGATTCACCATACTTTATTGGTTATCACGAACATTTGTTTATAACATTCAGAATCAATATATATATATATATATATTAAGGGACTCCCATACACAATTTTCAATACAGACTAGAAATATATTGAAGAAACAGTCCAATAACTGCACAGGAGTCCCCCCAAGGGCTGTCAAATATATCACCGACCTCCATTAGTTTATTGTCCTAAGCATTTTCACAAGCAAACTCATCCCTTATAGCCAAGTATTAGTAGGGGGCTCCCATATAAATTAAAATAAATTTGCAAAACTTTTAAACTTATCGAGATCCCATTTCAAATAAAAGAAAAAAAAATATCCAAGTTAAAGTTTTTAATTTAATTTGGTCACTTGCATTGCAACAACTATAAATATTTTAAACTAATTCATATTTTACATCAAAAAGTGTACAGTAATATAAGTATGATATAGGCTAATTTCAGATTTAAAAAAAATGGGTCTAAGTTAGAAAAATTGCGCGTGTAAAGAAATTTGCATAATTCCAGAGTTGACCTGGAATGGAAGCACCAAGGCCATCACAGACCATTGGTGCGGTTCACTAACATTTTTTTTTTCGACATATATATTCGCTTGCAGTAACGATAGTGTGATTCTGTAATTTTTTTTAACGATTGTAAACAGTTGTAGTTTTTGTAACATCTCTGTCTACAAAATGTTAAAATAAACGAAAAGCACAAAAGAGAATAAAGAAAAATCAATTGAAATTGTGCTTAATTTACTGTTTTTATGTTTTATTTTGTAAAGTTTACATAAGGAATTTTGTTTTTATTCATAATTTGCTTTTTTATTGTACATTTTGAATTTAGAATTTTGTTTTTGTTCATACATATACATATGTAAGCATGTATGTAAGAAGTCGGGTCTCAGCCACTTTAAACAAAAAATACACTTTATCGATTAAATAAACACAACGTCAATTATTGTCGTTAAAATAACGAAAAACTGCTTAACAAACTGCTTAAAATATTACTGAATAGCAAATTCGATAAATTTTCGTTATATTTATTTTAACGATACGATTATCGTAAAAAAAAGTTAGTGAATCGCACTACTGGTCGCCCAAGTAACACATGCCAACTAAAAGCTTGAGGGAATGCCACAAAACAAACAGATCATGGAACCAAAGCAAATCACTTGCCGCTGATCGTGTAAAGTGTAGAATATTCATTTGTTAGTGTCCTATGTTTAACTACATTAATTTTCCACATATTATTAAAAATACTTTGTTAATAAGTTAATAAAGGATTTTTCAAAAAACTATAAGTCATAAGGCATTGCCTACTTTTAGGTCTTCATAAATATAATATCGTAAATAAAACACAAAAAGGAAAGGGACTTTTTATATGAATTTTTGTGAAATTGAGCACAAGCCGATTACAATATCTTTAATAGATTATTACACAGAACATCTATAGTGTGTTTTTGTTTTGTTGGCCATTTTCTAGCATTAGAGGAAAAAAGATTAGATTAACAATAATTAGGCCATGATTGTGTAAAACGCAACGCAACGCCAAAAATTATATGGAATGCAAAAACAAAGTCAAAAATATTTTATAATTTTGTAGTTGCTTTCGACAGAATTCATGCTGCGTTTTAAAATTTTCATCGCCTGTAGAAAGCAACAACAAAATTATAAAATATTTTTGACTTTGTTTTTGCTTTCCATTAGGGCCTTAATGTTTTAAAAATTGAGTTCTAAAGCATTTCGTTTAGAATATAATTAATAATTAGATAATTAAGGTAAATATTTTGCAATATTAAGCTATGTTTAAGTTAAAAAAACAAGCTAAATCTAGTTAATAAATGCAGCCTAGTAAATTTGTGAAAATTTTAATAGTAACATTTTTATATCCTTTTTTTAATTTCATTCTAATTAAACTACTGAATTTAGTCTTAATTAATTTCTTTATTGATTTCCTTTAACTGCATTTTGATTTCTTTTGTGTAGTAAAAAAATATAGTAATACAAATAAAATTATAATGACTTGAAATTTAAAAAATGCTTAACGCCTCTTTCTGCCTTCTCCCACATCTGCCTCAAATGAAAAACACATCAAGTACAAAAACATGTTTCCTATTATTAATGTTAAAAACTAAACTGTAGTAAAGATATAAATCTTGATCTTCTTTAAACTAAAAGCAAAAACAAAATAAAAAACTAGCCAAAAATACCATAACATCTTTAAATACTACAAGCACATGTGCTGCACAAAACCCTCTTTTTCCCACCTTACATTCTACTCCCTTCAACCAATCTCAGTTTTCTCTTGCTCTTCGTAGACTTAATAGATAAAATAGTCGAGTTGAAATAAAAATGAAATAAAACAATACAAGATAAAAACAACAACTCCAACAAAAAATATTAACTTGTACTAATATATAAAGTTAGAAAAAAAGGATATATCGTTTATAGAAACCCACAGACACAGATACAAATGGATACTTTTAAAGTAGACGTAAACTAACCAAGAAAACTTATGAAATACCAATACCATTTTACTTATATTTTAACAAATACAAATGAAAAACGTGTAATAAAGTAAGTTTGTGAAAGTAATTGTGTTTACTAGTCTGTGTATGTGTGTGTTTTAACTAGAAACAATTGTATAATATTTAACATTTTCCAATGATGTATGTCTGCTTTATACGTTTTATATTAATACATGATTATGTGAATGTAAGTAAGTGTGTTTTTACAAGTTTGTGTTTATACGTGTGATGGTGTGTGCAACGGTTAAGAACATCGAATCGTATATTACTCATAGAAAACTTACAATATCATTAAATATAAAAGTATTTGCGAGACTACAACTGAAAAGTAATTCAAAATAAAAATGTGTTACTCAAAATAAATGGCGGGCTCTTATTGGAAAGGCTTACGAAATCGAAATAAATAGTATAACAACGAATTAATTTTAAATATCCTTAACTTGAGTAAAAAAAAAATAAATAAAAAAATGTAAATAATAAAATAATGTTAATAAAGAAACCGAGATGCAAAGAAATGTGTGAAAATGTTATTTAGAACTTCCTGAATCCTAAAATGACCAAAGATAGATCAAATCTTTAATCTAATGACAAAAAAGATATAACTGCAAAAAATGAATCTAAGCAGTGTTGCTAATGAAGAATTCGGAAATTTTACATGGCTGTATCCGAAATTATACATTTGCAACAAAATTACACACACCAAACGAAAAAAGTAGCATTGATAGAATGAATTCGTCTTGAATGAATGATTTCGCCTTGTTATTCCTTGTTTGCAATAAAATGGCTTTGCTTACAAAAAAGACAAAGCTTACCGATTGCTGAAGTTAAAAGAAATAGGTGCACATGCACAACGGCATGTCTCCACGAGCAAAATTAAATTTTAAACAGACCAATCTAAATCAGCTCGAAATGCGTAAGGTTTTCAAGCGCCTACACGCAGAGAAAAAAACATGATGGTCACTATGACCATTTTTATTCATATTAGCCTGATATGTTCACCCTTATAATTTGTTATAGTCCTAAAATAACATGAACAAATATGTTTTGTCTTTAACATTTTTAAATTCACTATAATAATATTATATGGTCCTTCACACCTAAAAAGTTACTCTGATCTAGCTAAACATATTAAATTATGTGAAACGTTTGCTACTATAATATATATGTATTAAACTTTACAATTAATATAATTTTCTTTAGCGTAGCAATGACAAACATAAACAAGAGTGTCAACGCTGTGTCATGAACAGTAATGTGAACTTATCTTATTTAATAAGACCCATCAAATGTAATAGCAGATAACTTCACTACTTAGCACGCTGTCAAAATCGGATTTTCCAATTCAAAGCGTTGACGCCGCACTATTTTGTATAACTTTATACATTTTGTATGAGCCTAAGAATTCTTGACAAATGGAAAACACTTTACGCGCTGATTAAGGTTGGCCTGCAAAATAAGCGATAACTTCGTGACGCCAGCAGAAGGACAGTGAAAAAATTTTTATATTCAATCTTGAAAAATGGGTTTAGATTCGCTGTGAATGGTTCTCTTTGATGTAAACAAATTAATTGACTTTTAGGTATCCTGCACTGCCCGCTCGATATTAAAATAATTTTACAAATAATTATTTATTTTTAAATAAAATACAAAAATCTATACATATACACACTTCTTTTTATTAAGTCGCGCAAATAATACGTGTCAAAAAAATGATCATGATAACACTACAATTTCGTTGAAAAAGGCTTGATTTTTTTTTCACAATATACATATGTGCACATAAATGTTTTTTCGGTTCACACCTGGATATATTGTGATGGTGATAATATTTAACGGTTGAGCACACAAATATGTCCAAGTGTTTTACTCGTGAAGAACATATGTAACATTCCTTTATACGTTTGTGTTGGAAAGTAAAAAATATAAGACTCTGTGTTTGAAAAACCAGTTTGACTGTGATGGAAACTAAAAAATGACAATAAATCACTGTTCGAAAAGAAAAACTGGGCTGTTAAATATTATTGAAATAAATAGAACTTCAAGTAAAATTACACACAGATTACATATGATTACACACGGATTGGCAACACTGAATCGAACTAATATCTGTTCAATTTTAATTCAATAAAAATCTCAAATTAAATCAAAAACAACCAAAAACTCTACATCGAATTTAGTTACATTTCGGCATTCAATCTTACATTAAAGTTTATTTCATTATAAAAGTCAAATCAAAGATTTAGTTTCATCAACAAAAAATAGGTTTTTATGTCATACGGATATTCTAGTACTATTCACTTCAAGTATTTTCTTATCAAAGCTGGGCAAATTAATGCAAATTTTGGAATACATATATTATTAAGTAATAAGCTTAGAAGCTTTTCTGCATTCTTCAGATCAAAGTCGACTGTTAGCTTCTCGCAACATAATTGTCCACTTCACAATGTCGTAGTATTGTCGTATTCGTTGTATAATCGTCTAATTAAACTATATTGTATATTTGATGTTTTAAATTTTCATACAAAAGTGTTATCTCATTATACGATTAATTTTTATGTGTTTTGAAAAATGTTGTATTTATGCCACGCCTCGAAATGTTTGATTTGTTTGGTGAATTTGTAAAAATCTTTTAAGATTTTGATAACGACCACCACAAACTTAAGTCTTCTGAATGCTTAATATATTTTTGAATTTTTTCAGTTTATTTTTTAAATTATTTTTTTTTTTAATTGCTTATCACTTATAGCATGTTCGCACGGTGCTTTGGATTACTTCGCTCTCTGTGTTTATTACTTATTTGGATTACCGTGTTCGCACGGCACTTTCGTAATCGGTTTTAACAGTTCTTCTTCTTATTTTTATTTATTGCTAATTTAATTGTTTGTTTGAAGTTAAATGTGTTAAGAATGGAGAGAAAAAGTATGTTAAAAATATTATTTCAAAGAAATATATAAAATAATTATTTTTTCAGTAAATAGAAAAGCTGTTAGCAAATTGAGTCAATGCAGCGAGCGGGCATTGTTGGAGATATGGCGAATTTTTAGTGCTTTGACAGCTGGTGATGGTAAAAAACCGATAAAAATTAGAGCTCACATTGATTTTGAAGTAATCCACAGGGTAATAGAAATAGAATTACGTACAAATGAGATAATCCGCTCTCAAAATTTTGTATGACGAATTATGTAATTTGGACCATAATTGGGCTGTGAATTACGAATAAGAGAGCGAATTACTAAAATACGCTGCCGTGCAAACATGCTATTAATATTTATTATTATTTAATTACATATTAAAACTCCCATACCTGGCTTAATTTCATGGTATCAAACAATGTGAATGACAAATTTTATTGAAAAAGAAGAATAAATAAATAAATAAAAAACAAGAGTAAAGAAATAATTTATATGCAACTAAAATTAAATAATTTTCTTTTTTTGTTAAGTTTTTTTTTATTATTTGGTAAAAATAAATTTGTTAATCTTCCTAAATAATTTACTAAAAGTGCATTGATAATGTAAATTGAATTGGTAAACAAAAATCGTATTTTTAAACCATAAAGGCCGGGATTCACTATCCTACACGATTCATTCGCACGAAAATCTGCCGAATTCTATCCGGCTTAAAAAACTGTCTGCAAAATCTGCTGTCAATGCCACACTATCCCACAAAAGTGATGCAAACGCAAATGACTCAGCTACTTTACAACAAAATGCAACTCTGACTGCAAAGAATCTGTAATTTTACGAAAATGTTCATAAACATTTGCAAGTCGGATAGACTTGTCAAAAAAATCTGTCACTTAATTCATTCTTAAGCCACACTGTCATACATCATGTTCATGGTGGTGTCGATACTACAACAAGTAACAACACAAAAAAATATTATTTTTTTGTTGCTTTCGTTGATCGATATGTAAAAAACACAAGCAACTTTTGACAGTTCTCTCTCTAAGTAAGAAACAAAGTAGTACAGCTGTGCTTTCAGCGCCACCTGAAAAATAAATTCGCCTTGATTTTGAGCACACACGATTTTTTCGACAAATCGTACGACTGAATAGGATAGTGTATCGCCGGCTTAAGCCATACGCAAGGCGAATTAATTACAGGTGATCCTAAAAGCCCTGCTGGTAACTTTTTTTCTTTAGCTTTATAATTGTTGGATGTCAAAATTTTGTTTATTATCTTTGTTTCTGTTTTGATTTGTTTCGGTTTTTGACATTGTACAATGATTTTACAAAAACAAATTGCTTGTGGTTTTTGTACGAGTTGTAATTGTTGTACTACCGAGATTACCTGGAATGAATTCGCCTTGGCCATACGACAGAGCTTGTGAATTAATATTGAATTTTTTTAGAAGATATAAAGTTATTTAATTAAAATAAAAACATTTCGTTAGATCCCACCAAACCCAATAAACAAAGTACTAAATCAAGCTAAAATATAATGAGTCAAATAATATTCTCTGTGCATTATTTTCAAATCCTTTGACTCCTGACCATCTGTAAAAAAAGACGAACTAAAAAAGGATAAAAAAAATGTTCGTACACGTTTCATCATCCACAACAACAATTACAAGAGTAACTAAAAAAACAAAAATGTAACAAGAATAAGATACAGAAGAAAAGAAAACAAAAATGTGCAAAATAAAACCCCAAAGACGAAGTAAGAACTGTAAATGTGTGTAAACGTGTAATGGCAAGTAAGAAAGTTTCGTCGAAAAGATGTTATAAAAAGGATAACTTTTTGCAATTGATGTATTACACTATACTCAAGCAAACATATAGACACTCAGAACTACATATTGAATGGGCAAAAACGGAGATTTTGAACAGTTTTCTATCATAAAAACAACAACAACCATTACACAAATACTTAAAACATACTTGCAAAACAACAAATGTGGAAAAGTACAACAAAACTACCCATGTGTTTTAGTGTTGAGTTAAAAAAAAAACAAGTATAAAACATATTTACAAAACTTATTTTGAAAATAACGTATAAATTAACGTATGTATGTATATGCATACATATGTACGTGTTTGTGTGTGTGTGCTGATAGTTAAGAAACAGCTGCAGGGCCAGTGTGTAGCAAAAAATAAGAAATAAAATTTTTTAATGTTTTAACCGGCAAACAGAAATTACTTACATATATACATACGTAAGTATACAAATTACAACAAAAATAAATAAAATGTAAATTTAACCCATTAATCTCAATATCAAAAATTGAGTTAAAAAAAATAAAAGGAAAAAACCGAGAAGTATCTCTATTAGATTTATAAAAATCCGTTGAAGTTTTTAAACACAACTCGGTGGCGTATTTGAGCGACATCGTCACTATGATATTTTCATTGATGAATCATTGTCGCAGAATCAGTATTACGTCGAAATTTGCACAAAATTATCGAAATTAAATTTCATTGATGAATAAAAGTGTGAATGACACCAACAAAGGCAGTTATGCATGAAAATTGTCTTCGTACTAAAGAAAGTTAAAACTAAGCGACATTGTCTGTTTTAAGTCAATAGCAAGCGGAACGCTGCAGTATTTTGTCACCTATAAGTACACGTCTCCGTCAAAGAATGAAGCATAACATAACCTCACATAAAAATTCGTTTATGAATCTCGATGCTATTGTCTATTAGAATACGCTTATAGGCGGACTCATGCGGGACAAACTCAACTTCTGTCATCTATGAAAATTTGGACATTTACTTTAAAAATATGACACCAAAGAAATATCAGCATGCGGCATCAATGATTTGACATTGTTATCGTTTGTGACGATAAATCAGTATAACGTTCGGCAATAGGAAGTTAAATTGTTAAAAGAAGGAATAAATTGTTATATTTCTCTATTTTTAATAAAAGCAAAAAATAATCAAAAAAGTTACAAGCTTTGAGACTGTTATTAATTAATTCATTTATTAATGATGTGCTAATAATCCCAATTTTTGAATGAAAACACTGAAATTTATTGTTGTTGGAAAGCTAGTTTCTATGCGTATTTCGCTGATTGAAAAGCTAAAAATATTATACAAGTAAGACCATAAAGTGAATAAGAATTTTAAAACACTCAGGTCTTACATGTAACAATATCAAAGCTTCAACAAAGACACAACAATAAACCGCCAATTTTTCTTTCTTACATTCCCCTACAATTGGCTAGTTTTTTTCCATCACGAATTGTAGTAGTAGGAGGATAGAAAGAAAAAGATTCTCTCTGTTTGATACTCTATGATACTGATACTGCTGCATAGTTTAAGGCTGCAGTATTTTGTAAAAAAAAACTAGTTTTTAAATAAAATTCAAAAAAGATTTTAGGGTGTTTTCAATCGAAATTTTTTTTTTAATTGTAAAAATATTTTTCAATTTGGTACATTTAAAGATGTTAACGAGTTAATTTTCCCCTTACTTTTCTCCAACATCATTAAAATTTTCCGAACACCCAACTAAAAGAACGAAAAAAAAACTTCATTCAAACAGTCAAACATTTCATATAATACACAAAAAAAAACAAGCGGACAAACAGTTGGGCCAGACAAACTTAAGAACAGATAGACAGATATTTTAACAATCATACTCACAAACACATTCCGTTTTTCGCATACAAATACATCATTAAAACCAAAAAATACACAACTACTCATGAACTCACACATACACACTGACACATCAGACATCATGCAAGAAACACATGAGTTATTTTCTTAAAACTTTCTTGTCTTTCGTTTTCTTATAACATTTATGTGTAGAAAAATGTTTGTGTGTTAGTAAGTAAGTACTATGTAGTTGTATGTATAAAATTTTATACTTTTTTCCATATGATATGATACCCTTTTGCTTGTTCTGCCAAATTTCCACTTCCCCAAACCTGTTATCCTTCAAAATGTATAGCAAGAGAAATCCTCCTCAAATATAACCCAGTATACTCCTACAAACAAAAAGTAAACGACCATAACTCATCTATCAATTTTCACTTTTCAAATATCCCACACGCACACATACAAACATAATTACTTACATAAATACAAGAACTACTACAACGTTTATATGATGTGATGTGGCGTCTTAGCGCCAAAAGAAACCCCTTTTTTCCTTGTGTCTCAACTACAACAAGAAAATAAGAAAAAAGGTCTAGTTCTCATTTCTTCTTACGAGTACAATAGGTACTTGTAGTTTTGTTTTTGTTTTACTTCTTTTACACTAGTCTAGTCCCTTTACACATTCACTCACATGTTTCATATTCTATTTGTATTTGTATATTTATTTTCCTTATTCCTTGTCGCTTTAAACATCTTTCCTATTCGTAAAACTCTTACCAAAGTGTTGTCACACACTCAGTGTCAGTTGTAATGGTCATTATGTCTGTCACTTCCGTTTCCTTTAGTTAGTTTGTCTGTTTGCTTGGTTTGTTGGTGTTTGAATGTGTGTGTGTCTATGAATCCATCCTCTAGTACCATTTACAACTACATTAACATCATTATTATGGACTTTGTTATTATTTTTATCATTATTATGGACATCATTATTATGAAATATGAGTAACAAGCAGCATCTTACTTAAAAAAAGAGAAGAAAAGAGGTGGCCAGATTAGAAGAGGATTGCACAACTACTTTTAGGTGGGAAAAGCAGTACATATTTACATATGGAGACCTCGCAGCTGACGTGAACCAAGTCACAAAAAGACAGCTCGAAAATATTTTGAGGTTGACTAATCAACTGCCATCAATAGCAGTCATTGACGTGGGGTTTTCACCGTTATCTTAGAAACGAAACACTTTCAATAGAGTGAAGCTTTACTGAGAATTTCGTACTAGTTTTGAAATTTCTTCTATTTCATGACTTGGTTCGGTTCAGCTGTCAGTCCTCCATATATGAAAATAAAGGGATAATAGAAAAAAATTAGTTTTATAGGACGTATGAAATTGCGTCAATAAAAAAAATCCGGAAATTTATCTAAAATTCGAAGCTTGTTCTTAACTTGAATTCCATCTGGCATCTCTTTTCATTAATTCCCTATACGCCATAAGACATTGAAGTAATTTTTTTTTTGTAAAAACTATAGCATACTTTTACATACACTTCGTTAACTTCCGTTTTCTAGAGAGTATAATAATTTTTCATCTTGTAAACACACACACTATCGCACACTCATACATGCATACACATGTACATAAAAAATCAAAATAACACAAGAAAAAACTTCAAGAAATTTTGTTTCACTACTTTCCGTTTTTTGTTTTTGCCTCAACGGACAACAACAAACGATAATAATAACAATAACAACTAGCAAAACATTTTGCACCCCATAAAATCACACAACTTGCACACACACACACATGCTGGCATTCATACAAATCGTCACAACATACGAAGAGTATGAAAGGAATATACTAAACGAAATTATACGAATCATATGATACCGAGGAGTTAGTACTTGTGTAATAAACTCCTATTGTTGTTGTTATTATTGTTTTGTTTATGCTTTGTTGTTATTGTAATGCGGCCAGTTTTTTGCTTTTTTTTTTCTTTCATTGTTTTGTTATTTGTTTTGAAGAGAGATGAATTACCCATCATTGTAATAGAGAGTATGAATATGTGTAGTGTTTTATTTTTTGCATTTGCGGGTGGGGGGAGGTGTTTGAAGTAAACTTTAGTAGGAGACTTTTGGAGCTTAATGTTAGTTGAGGCTTGACGCTGAAGATAATGTTTATAGACATTTCTAACCCATATCAAACTGTCGCTAAGTTTTAACTATATAATTTATTATTGTTTTTTGTTTGTTTCTAGTTTGTTTTTTGGTACTTTTATTTCCATTTTGTTGATATTTTAATATGGAACAAACTAAAGAAAAAAATAAAAAACAAAACTAGAAAAGGAGACACAATCAAAGCGGCATTTATTATTTGTAACGTAATAAACATTTGCTAGCGAGATATGTGTGTATGTTTAGGATTTATTTTGATTTAAATAAACGTCGGCAGAGAAAAAAGTTCTTACAATAAGAGAACATTTAAAAACGAAAAAAAATTATTGTTATTTCATTTAAAAAACTCTAAGAATTTGTATAGAAAAAAAAAGATTTTTAATCAACAGTATTTAATACTGTTCCTATGCAAGTGTTTAACTATTTATTGAGTATTCTGTTTTTATTTCTATTAATTAGGGTTCCTTCTAGGTTAAACCTCGTTTTTTATTATTTCATTTTCTGGTCAATAGCAACAATATTATAACAAAACATCATTATTAAGCTTGCAAATGAACATAATGATAGCTTTTCTGGTTAGAGCATCATCATCAGACTAACGTGTGTAGTGCACAGTGGGATATTTTTTGGTATTAAGTAAATGTAGTGTTCCTACAGTGGATAATTACAATTTTTAAAGTAGAAGAAGATCTTTTTTAAAAGAGGTCGATAAGAACTGTTCACTTTTGATTTTGTGTTTATAAACTTTAGCAACTATAGGGGTATTACTTTATTGATCGTAGCAAATAAGGTTAAAGCTTATATTTTTAAAGACAGGATTTCTAAAGCGTTCTCGTCCGTGCTTAGAAAGAAACAAGACGTCTTTTGATTCAAATAATCATGCATGGATCATACTTACGCCCTCAGAATCATTACAGAGCAATCAATAGAATTGGCAACACTATTGTATTACCATTTATTGATTTCCAAAAAGCTTTCGTTACCTTATGTCAAAACGCAATATGGGCATCACTGCAGTATAAAGGTGTTGCTAGCAAAATAATTTACTAGATTAAAGCTATGTACAACGACTCTTACTGTCGTATCTTACATGAGGGCCGGACTAGTCATAAAATTGAAATCCGTACCGGCGGAAGAATGCACTGTATCTTATCTCGCATCCTCTTAAAGATTGTACTGGACACAATCATTAAAGCAGCGACCCGAAGAACACAGGACCTCGACTATGCAGATGATATCTCTCTGTTAACCCATCAACATTCAGGCACGCAGAAGGAGTACGCTGAAAGAGTTGGCCTTGTAATAAACAGTACCAAACTAAATCCACGCGTGTAAATTGTGGAAAAACTATTCTTATAACTCTAAAAAACATACTACTCGAAGAAGTGATTGACTTCAACTATCTCGATGGCATATCTAGACATTGATAACCAACTGAATAAAGCTAGCCAAGCATTTAAAGTCCTAAAAGATGTATGGAAATCATCGAAGATACAGCGAAAATCAAAATTTCGAATATTAAATTCGAATGTAAAGGGTGTTCTTCTATATGGATGCGATACATGGAATACCTCTCCATGAATTATTATTGGTAGGATCCAAGCATTCGTCAACAGATATCTTCGGCGAATAAAAATGGAATAACAGTTTTTTGTATTGGATTTTTTTTATAATATCCCTAGGGGAAAGGAAAATAGCACTAAACTTGTCATGTGTAAGTTCTAAAGTGGTAGGCACCGGTTCTAGTTTTAACACTTTATATTAAGGGGACTTGTCACTAACATGGCGATGTCGTAGGAGGGGGTTAATTGGCACCGTGTTGATACTTTTGTTACAAAGTCACAGAAATAATCTAAATAGATATATTCAATTTCGATAAAAATAATAATACTTGTCAAAGAAAATATGACAATTTAATAAAATTATTTTAATCTTTGGTGACCATTTTTATATTATCAGAGACAGGACAGGTTCGTTTGCCTTCACTATGTGGCCCATCACAAAGAGCCAAAAATATATCAGTTTACCACCTCCTAGGCCAACACGATGTTAATGTTATGGATCTCCTTCATATAAAGTCATACAAACAGATAAAATCAGCCACTACCCGCACAAAATCTATTCACATGCACAGTTTTGTGTGAATTACCTTTCCTGTGGAGTAACTACACTTTAAACTTATTACTACTGTTTAGTGATGACATATCACTTGTTCAGAATTCGTTCCTTTTTATTATAATATTGTGTACACTGGTCACGGGATGAGTGCTTTAAGACCAATTGATACAAATTTTCTGCAATGATTTAATAAGTATAATGATAATTTTAATAACTACCATAATTAATAATGATAATTTAAGGTTACGATATATTATCTAAGTTGGAATTTCAGAAGAGTCCAATTCTTTGGTTAAGATTATTCTAAAAAATTTTTGTATTTTGTTCGAAAATTAATTTTAAGATTTTAAATTGATTTAAAAGTACGAAGAAACATTTGATTTGCACTTATGTATGAGAAGTGCACCGCACTTTATTTGCTTATAATATTAGATGTTTTATAATATTTTATAATATTATAAGAAAAATCTTAATGAGTTTATTTCTATTAAAGAGTGATTCCTTATATTTCTGTCAGATTGAATAAAACGTAAGGAAGTTTCAATATTTCACGATGCCTTATTCTAAAGCTTTGTGGAACTTGTTCCCCTATACATGCAATTTTGGTCTTTGCTATAGTTGTTCGACACTATATTTAAATCACATCTATCCCACAGTGCTTTGTTAAACAAATGTTTTACGGTTATTTTGTATAATACATCATCGACAAACATGTTGGTTTAGAAAATAAAACAGTTATAGTCGTAACATATTAGATTTCTATAGTGACTTTTTTTACACCCTGAAACTTTTCCTGCTCCCCCACACCCACTTTGGCCAACAAACACCCACTCAAAATCCCACAACTATAACTAAACAATTGCAAGGACATGTTAAATGTGTTCAATGAATTTAACTTGTGCTTGTTTATGTGTTTTACTAACATCATGATGATAACAAATGAAAGAGTAACCCAGTAAGAGAGTGTGTGACAGAGAGAGAATGGTAGTAAAAAAGAGTTCGTAATAAAGAAAGAGAGGATGAGTTGGAGTGTATTGAATATAATCGTAATGGTGCTGGTAATGTTTATGCTTATGATGTGTCTGATTGTTGTAAGTTTTAACATTAATTTATTTTTGTTGTTGTTGGTATTGTTTTGTTATGGTTTTTATTAAACAGTATAAAAGCATCACATGGTCTAAAAAAGGACAATGTTGAAAAAAGGGCAGGGAGTTGGGGTAAAATTTTGTTTAGATTTTTAAGTTTTTAGTTTTATATTTATCAAACTAAAAAGGGGTAAATAAAACTTCATCATGTTTATACTCTCTGCAGAACTAAAACAAAAATAAGTAAAATTTTAAAATAAATAGGGATTATATTTGAAAGGGACTTACACATACATACATATACAAAGTTAGGAACAACACTGTGGGCCAGAAGGTTTTGTTTAGAAATAATGATGGTATGATTGTAAATCCTGTTGTTGTTTAAAAAAAATGTACATTCGTATGTATATGAATGTACATATTTCAGTTGGCGTAAATTTTACTGTAATATCTATAAACTAAATATATGTACAATAGTATATATGACATATCAAATAAACTAACACACATACATACATAAAAAGACTTGCATATAAAAACAATATCTGTTCATAAACAATATTAGAATTGCGTAATTCATTAGTTTAGTCGGTATGCGGTAGTGGGCTTCTTTTCTAAACACAGACACAAACATACACAAACACTTTTACTATAAAGCACAAACACACAACAGCTAGGAATGATGAATGATGTGTAATGTGGTTAGTTTTATATTTCCCAGTATAAAAATGTACATTTATTTATATTTAATTTCTATAGCATACGTATCAGGGGTATATATTTTTCTTTTAAATACAGCAATGACTAGATAAAAAGGGATGCTTTCTCAAAAAAAAGGAAAAACATTTACAGCAGGATGTTTTAGTTTCTCATTAGGAAATAATCTAGTATGTGCAAGCGTGCTTGTATTTGTAAACATACGCACAATTTACATTTGAAAAGCTCAAGGGGATTTGATTTTTTTGCTTTTTTTAATTTGTATAAATTAAACTATAAAATTATCAATAATTTGAAACAAACAAACAGAAAAATAAATTAAAAATGTTTATGGTTTGGTTACAATAGAAATGGGGTTTTAACATTTTTTTTTAAATAAAGTAAAAGAAAAACTTGATTTAACTATAAAATATCAATTAAAATTTAGATAGTAGGAAAACAATATAAAAATGACTAAGGGTAAACGAAAAGTTTGCATTAGATTTTTTTTTTTGATAAAAAAGTTATTAAATTTACGGACTTTGAAAGCTTTTGCACCTGGCAAAAACATTGATGACTTTAGGTAAACAATGTACAATTCTTATTAAAAAATTTAAAGAAAATAATTTTTTTTGTTTGATTTCAATAAACCCACAATAAATTCTTGATTTACATTTTTGACTATATGTAAATAATGGAATTTTTTTCTACAAAGTTATTTTTAGGCAAAAACAAATTCTAGGCAAAATCAAGAGTACAAATTGGGAATTTAGCACATTAAAGCGAAATCATATTAATGAGTTTTTGACTCCCAGGAAAGAAAAACTTTTATAACATAGTTTTTTTTTACATCTTTGACATGTTGTTAACAATGTTATTAAATTAAAAAAATTTAAAAATATCGATTGATAAACAAAACCATTCAATTAAGAAAAAATACAACATTTTTCCATTGTTGACAATGTATGTAGACAATGTATTTTTTCGAGTTATGTAAAGAATTTCAGTTTAAAAACGTCTTTTTAATTAATTTATAAGAAAATATAAAAATGTTAGTTAAGTGTGGTAATAAAAGGTAAATTATTTTATTAAAAAAAAAATATTTGGTTTTCTTTTTTTAATTTTTTCCCACTTTTCTTTTTGGACACTGTGCCGCAATTGAATTTTCAGTGTCATGTCATGAATATTTTTTTGGAAAAAGTATTAATTTTTTTATGTAATTTACATTGTAGACTTTGTGAAAACAATGTATTCTTTTAGGTAATGCAAAGAATTATAGCTTATAAGCAACGTTTTCATGAACATATAAAACTTTACATGCGTGGGACGGTGTAAACATTTTTATCGCATAGAAAACTTTTTTAATTTTATTATTATATATTGCAAATGTTTTTCTAATTTATAAATAATTTGTTTTGTATAATGCAAAAAAGCTCAGAATGGGAGTAAAATTGTTTAATTTTTAATAAAAATACATAATCGAACATTTAGGCAATTCACAAAGTGTTCTATTTGGTCATATTGGTTGTATTTGCCATAATTCTATGAATGTCAAGTTTATAAAATTATAGGAAATACAAGCATTATAACACAACAGAACACTTTGTGAATTGCTTAATTGTTGATATCGATTTATAAATGTATTTTTTCATATAAAGCCTAGTACTCTGTTCCAATTTGTGAAAAATGTTCAGCAACATCTATTATTTCATGCGAAAAATTTGACATGTATCAATGTTACCTATCTCGAGAGTTTGTACAATTTGACGTTTTTAATCTTTCAAAGTATGCGACATTGTTTTGCATATTTAAACAAAACCCACATGTATTTTACTAAAAAGTATTTTTTAAATAAAAAATTAAGTAAAAATAAAATTAAATATTGATGAAAACCTGTTACCGGTTGTGTTATTTATGTTTTGCAGTTCTCATTTTAATATTAAGTTTAAACTTTTTTTATTTCCTTAAGATTCCATGTGAAATAAGTGCAGCTTATATTATTTCGCAGTTTTAAAAAAAATGTTGCTAGAAACATTTCGCAACTTTTTCACAAATTAAACAGAGTACAACTCTATCAACATTTTTTCATAGAAATTCCACACAAGTTTTTTTCATATGAGTTTTGACAGCATTTCACGTGAAATGTTGAACAGAGTACTAGACTTAAGGCGACAAAATTAGAGTTCGAAAATAAATTTTTTGTTAAATTTGTTTTTTAAAAAATGCGAAATCTAACATCGCTGGCAATATGTAAATAATATTTTCTGTTTGTGTTAAATAAAAAAAAGTGTTGTTATCGTTGAAATTTTGTACAAATTTTTAACTTATTTACACTGTGTAAAGTATGTTAATTTACTGTTATTATAGTGAAAAAGGTATTTTGAGTCAACATTTTACAAAGGTTTTATATAATATGAGATACTTCAGTTTTTGACATTCCGTTAACAGTGTAATTATTACAAAACTAAATTAAACACTTTTTTCATATAAAGTATTTGTTAATTTGTATGCTATAAACCAATTGTTTACCTTATAAATCAAAAATTTAAAATTAAAAAAAAAATTTGTATTAGTTTCAATTGTTTACCTTATGTAAATAATAAAATAATGTTTCATTTGAGTCAAAGTTTTTAATGATTTTTTTTTAGCTAATTTCTGTAATTCAACATCATTTGTAAGATTTTATCAATTTCTCCGAAACATTTATTAATTTTTTTTATCTTAATCTCAAATATTTTTCCAGCCTTTTTCCTTATTTCGTAGTTTTGTGTCTTAAGATTTTAACATATCATTTATCTATTAATTTTTGACACATGTTACTCATTTATTTAAGTTACAAACATGTTGAAGCAAGACATTTTCTGTCTTTTCTTTTCGTTTCTTTTTTACTTTTTTGTTGTATAAATCTTCTAATTAATCTTAACAATTAGCATCCTTTAAATCCTTATCCTTAATATTATACAACATTAGAAAAATTGTTACAGAAAACTGAAATAACGACCGAAAACAACAAAAAACATTGCTCAATTTTATGTACACACATACTTATATAAATTGCATGTATTCTAGGATATACAGACAGGACAATAGTTAAGTTTAAGAAGCAGAAATTATAAGAAAATCCTTAAAAGGACAAAAACGTTCTGGAGATTTTATATTCTCTGAACAAAAAAGTAGTTAAATTACTTTATATACGCTTTGAAGAGGATATTTAAAAGGGGTATGAATTTTTGGAAACATTTTTATTAAAAAAAGGATGTTAGTAAAATGAAAGCCTTTTCTAGGACTCTTATTTATTTATACGAGTAAGTGTATTTCATTTACTTGCTAATGTAATGAAGTTGTTGTTGCTGCTTTTGTTTTTGTTTATCCTTTTTTTTTTGTTCTTGTTTGGTCCTTTTCTAAGATGTTTCCTTAACCGAGGGTATAATTGTCCTGTCAAGCGTATTCTGTGCACATGTGTGTATGATGAGTGGAAGTAGCATAAAATAAGTATGTGGTATAATTTCAAGCATGTAAAATACAATTGATGGACGTTTGTAAGCGAAGTTAAATGTGGATAATTTATAATGAAGAGGGCTGGGAAGGAGAGGTTTGTTAATGGTTTAGAAAACTAATATAAGTAAGAGAAACACCTGGAGAAAATTTAGTGGAATTTCGCTTATATTACATAACATATTAAAAAGTTACATTGTTTACATAAAATTCACAAACAGTCTTGAAAGTTTAGTTTATGTTGACAATGCAATTGATATTTTACATTGCTAACTTTTACACTAAGTAGGAAATCTTTCATTCTTAATGTTAAGAAATTTAAAAAGTTGACATCGTGTAAATAATGTAATTGCTTATTGTAAATGAAATATTTAATTCAAAACGCAAAAAATTTCACATTTCTGAGATATAAATTTTATTTTCTTTTTTTTACTTTTTACATACACTGTTAAGTAAATAAAATTAAACTAGGTAATTTTTTTTTGCAATAATTTTCTAAATGTTTAGAGAAAATATTGAAATTTAACATTCACCCCTTGGAAATAAAAAGTCAGCAGGTTTTTTTCCCTCGACATTTTGAGCTTCACCATAAATTTTTTAGTGAAAAGGGAATAAATTACGAGAGAAATTTAATACACAAATGTGGGATTGTTGTTGGTGTAAAAAAGGCATATTGGCTGTGAATTGTGAAAAATCTAATTTTAATAACTATTTTTTTAATTTTTTTTCTAGTAAAATTATACAATTAAATATTGTTGACATGATGTAAAATATGTAGTTTTTCTTCACAAGCAAAAACTTCGAGTTTAATACCAATAGCTTTTAAAAATTTAGAAGTTATCCAACATTTTACATTATTTACGTAGTGTAAAGTATGTATTTTTTTTAAATTTTATGAAAGTTCTGGAAAATTTTTGCTATTTTATATTGTTAACGTTTGATAATGTGAGAGATGAAGTTTGATGTGTTATGAAAAAATGTAATTTATTAGTATTTTCTAAGTACTAATAACAATTTTACGTTGTTGACATAATGTAAACAATGTAATGTTTCTTGCCAAAAGTAAAAAAAAAAATTAAACCAAAAAAAAAGAGTATGAGTGCTGGTGATTATAATCACCGGTCGGCGAAAAATGGGTTATAAAAAATGCACAATTAGATAGTTTACTTGGTGTAAAGTATGTTTTTATTTATATAATGGTGGAAAAAAACGATTTTGTTATAAATTTAATAACTTCATTGCAATTTTTTTCTGTTGCTTACTTAGTGTAGAAATTTTTTTCTACAAATACATAAAAAAATACGATTTTGTCGTAATTTTCAAAAAAGTTTAGTTGTTTACATTAAATACATCTTTTAAAAAAATCGGCTTGCTTTCTAAAAATTTTGAAATTTAAAATTTTTGACGTTGTACTATAAAGAAACAAATTGCACATTAAAGATTTTTTTTAAATTTGTAAAAATAAAGTTTGCTATTTTACATTCTTGACATTTAAAAGTTTTTGATTAAATTTTGATTTTTTATAATTATAATTATAATTATCTATTTTATAAATAATTTTTGATATTTTCTTAATTTTTGTGAGTGTAGTTTTTCATTTATTACTTTTATAGGCATTAAACTACTGCAAATCCATCTTTTTACACGCGTTTCTCTAGACTTCAATACTGTTCGCCTAGTTTAGGGGAAAATGTTTTTGAAATACAGACACACAAATTAAAGTATTTCTAAGGTGAGAAGAATCAAAAAAACGAAGTAAGTCTTACAGAGTCCTTACCTCTGTTTAGATCAAAGAAGAAAATTATAATTTTTCATCTTTTCCTAAGCATCTTTAAAATTAAAGTCCTTGCAAGATGTAGAATGTACAGAAGTAAAAAGTCTTACTCTAGTAAATGTTGGCATGTAGACAATACATTTTGAAAATATTTCGAGAGTTTGCAGCTCAAAAATAGTCTGCAGCGTATGAATGAATGATTATTTTTGAGAAATAGAAGTTTTAGTTGTGGTTTTTAAGTTTTTCTCTTGTTGTTGTAGTAGTTGAAAAAAGCAATATACGAGTAGTTTGTAGTAGTTTTAGTTTTAGCTACAGACGTTGGCTATATGAAAGGCATATGGTTGACTGAATTTGGTTGGGATTAAAATGGGTTGTTTTGCTGTGTTTTTTTTTTTAGTTCCTTTTGATATGAAGGACGTTTTTGCTTAAATGTGTATAATGTGGGTCGTTGTAATTGTAAAGCATGAATTTAAAATATCCAAAAAAAAAAAAAAAAAGAACTTGTGTGAGTCAGTGCTTAAAAATACAGCAGTATAGTAATAATACAGATAGTTTTCGTGGTAATTTTTGGTAGTTACTACAGCAAATACTTATACTGATACTCAGAAATAGAACAAAAACAAACACATTACAAAATACCCACATAAAAGTTATGAAACCAATGTTAACCCCTTTTTAACACAAACAATAGAAAGGGGGGAGGTTAAAAGATTTTGAACTCATATCTGGCCAAAAAAAGTTTGAATATTAATAACATTGATATAATAAAAAAATTGCTTATATTAAAATTATTGACATGATGTAAAGAATAAAAATAGTTTAATAAATTTATCATTAAGGCCACGTTTTTGAGATGTGGGTTAAGTTTAAACTTGTTAAGCGTACTCTGAAACTCGGTATTGTCCGGTGAAATGTGATTTTTTTTTATTATTTCATTAAACCCCAACATTTTAAGCTAAACTAAGCTATTTCGCCAACAATTTGTATACAAACTTGGTAATGGCGGCACAAATCTGGTTTCAGATTAACTAAGCCTAGTTTAACTGAGATCTCAAAAACCCAGCGTCAATGTAATTTATTTTAAAATTCCTATTTTTTTTTTATTTCACATTGTTGTCTTTATGTAAAAAATGTAAGTATTTGGAGAATTTTAGCTTGTGTAAAGTATTTAAAAAATCGAAATGTATAAAATAAAACTATTTACAGTAAAAACATTTTAAAACTTCTTTAAAAGTTTTATTATTTTTTTTTTAAATATTACGTTATTTACATTTTGTCAAGAATTATATAAGAAGTTTAAAACCAATTACTCTAATATTATTGACATGGTGTTAAGAATAAAAAACAAAATCTAACTAATATAAGATAAGACGAGTTTGGGCCAAAATATATTTTTTCTAATAACTTTTTTTTTTAAATTACATTGTTAACATGGTGTAAAGAATGATAATTACCGAATTAATTTAACATAAAAGGACTTGAAGTAATAACATTTTGAAATTCCTAAAACGGTTTAATATTTTATAATATTGACATTGTGTAAAAAATCTAAGTAACTTGTATTTATGTCAAAAATTAAATTCGAAGATAATTTTTAAACTGTTTTCCGGATTTTACATTATTAGGAGTTTGTAAAGTGTGGTAATTTTTGGAAATAGAACAAAAACAAACACATTAAAAAATACCCACATTAAAGTTAATTTAATTTAACATAAAATGAGTCGAATATTTAAATATTTTCTTTATTTTTTGTATATTTTTATTGCATTACAATATTGACATGGCGTAAAAAATTTAAATTAATGCATCAATTAAAAACGAAACGATTTTGAGTTAAATATTTCTGTGGTCACAAGCAACAACCGCCTAAGTCGAAATAGTTTTTAAGAAAAGGCACTTTATATTTATTCTTGCGTTTCTTGAAAAAAATTAATTGCATTAGAAAAAAAGTAATTCAAAATCAAAGATTCTTATCCCCATAATACTAAGATAAAAACCTTGAAACGAAAGTTGTATTTATTTCAGAAATATTTAATAAAAACATATATAAACTCAATTGTTTCTTAAGTCGAATTAGGCGGTTATCGCTTGTGACCACAGATTCGTTAGAAATCCTTAAACGTAAAGTAAATTTTTATTATTAACATTGTGTAAATAGTGTAAATAATTAATATTTATGTAGAATTAATAAATAAACATTGTTGACAAATATGTAAAAAATTAGATATTTTATAAATGCAGAATTTTACAAATTTTACATTTCTGACAATGAAGAAACCACATTTTTAAATTTCGACAGGGTATTGTAAATGTAAGTTACGTAACTGGCTAAATGTAACATTTAACAATTACGTGTAACATATTGCTAACATTTCTTTAAAGTTTGCATTATTTAAAATTGTTGACATTGTAAAGAACATGTCAATAATTTATATTTATTTTTGAAATCACAAACTTACACAAAGTACCTTATGTTTTTTTACATTGTGTAAATAATTTTATGCTTAAAAAATTATTATGTTTTATGTGTAAGCAAAGTTCATTTAAATTGAAAGTAAAAAAAAGAACATTGAGGTATACAATTTTTTTCTATTTAAAGGAGAAATACAACATCTTACATTGTTTATATTGTGTAAACAATGTAAAAGACAAAAGCTTTGTAAAACTAAAATTTTAGATTGTCGACATGATGTTAACAAAAAATTTTTCAAAAAGGAAGAGTAGAACTAATTTGTTTTTTTTTCTGTTTTACAAAACTCTAAGTTTTACATTGTGTTAAAATATTAGTATTGTGATTATTTTATAGAACTGTTAATGGTTTTTAATCCAAATTTAGATATTTTTAATTAGGCTTAAGTTCATTGAATTTAATTTTCATTAAATTATTTTTATGAAGACAGGAGTTTTACAACACGAAATTAATTAAAATTTTATTGATAATTTTTCACTCTTGACTGCGCTGAGACTTGAACCCAGGATTTCACGGACAGGTTGCCCAGACTAGTTTCGATTGTAACCACACAATCTCGTCAGTGGGGTTTGCCGTTTTAAAATGTAATTTTTTCATACAAAGTTTTATTAAAATACAGGTATTTTAAATATTTATGCAAAAAATTGTGTACATGATGAAAAAAAAATTTTTTAGTTATGTTTAGTTTTAGTTTTAATTTTTTCTTATGTAGACATACGGAGTTTTAATACTTAAAAAAGTAATTAATGAAGAAATATATATATATATGAAATTAACATTGTTGACATTGCGTAAGAAACAATTACATTTTTAAGGAAGTTTAAAAAGTCTTTAAACTTTGCATATTTTACATAATGTTATTAATGTAAATACTTGTCATATTATAAGAAGAATCTATAGCATGCAAATTTTAACCATTTAAAAAAAGTTTAAGAACGCTTAATATTTTAAATTTTTTTTTACTCTTTATTACATGTAAACAATGGCTATGTAATAAAAAGTCCGTTACCTTATCTAGAAATATCTCAAGTTTGTAAAAAGAGAAAAGTTAGAAAAAAGAGTGTCAATAAATCACTAATTTTATTCTCATTTCTCTTAACATTTTCCCTTTAACCTTTATACTTTGAACAAGATGACTTGTTGGGTAATTTATTAAAATTTCCTCGAACTTAAAACCCAATTGATCTCCCAAAGGATTAACAATCACAAAACCCTCTATTAGTTAAGGGCCATGATAATAAAGCAGCGGAGATGTTTGCCATAACTGCGACTACATTTAAAACAGTGATGCACTTCTCCATTGGAGAGGAGAAGACGATGATGATGATGTGGAAGGTTGAAAAGATTTTCCTGCCACAAATAAAATGTACGGGTGGTCGTTATTGTTCATCTATATGAATAGATAGATACATAGATATTTCAACGTTTTACCAGTTACACATAAAGTTTGCGCGCGGCTAAAGCGGGGATTTTGCCATTTGCCAAAATACTGATAGTTTTCATGATGATTTTGTAGTTGTTGCTGTTTATTTATTTGGTTAAATGTCTACAATGAAACAGACAGACAGACAAATAGACTAACATTTATACTAAAACTGCTGCATACACTTAGGATGTATATGTGTATAACTGTATGTATTTCGCAATATGTGTGAGTGTGTGTTGAGTATAAAACCATGAACAGTGTTAGCGGGAGCTCGGTAGCAAGTGAGAGTGACAGCATTGCGGTTGTGGTATTTGGGAGTATTTTGTTTTGTTGTTTTTGTTGTTACTGTTACTGTAATTGTTATTATTATTATTATTATTATTGTTGTTGGAGTTAGATATGTTTGTAATGTTATAAAAAAAAGGATTTTATAACATCACTGCATACAAACACACTCCCAAACACTCTAGCACGCTCTCTTTTACATCATTTCACACAATTTTTTTTTGTTGTTGTTGTTGCTTCAGGCCGTATAGACAGTATTTTGTCGCTGTTGTTGCTTTTATTATTTGTTGTTTGAATGTGTCTAGGCTATAACTATCTGTGAGAGTTGTTGTAATCCCTACAACTGGAAAAAATGGCAAGAAATATGTAGAAGAAAACCGTATCACACCACAATAGCATATTTTGCAATTTGGGCAATGTGTTGTTTGTATTTGTACAATGTGCCAAAAACTTTGAATTGTATTGAAATTGTATATATAATTTTTTTTATGTTGTTGTAGTTGTTGTTTAAAAAATAGTTTTGTAATTTAACAGTAAAACTAAAAGCAAGTTAAAATGAATAAGAGAAAATGTTAAACGTAATGTTTAGTATAGAAATGGACTGTTTTAAAGAAATTAGTTTTTTAATGAGTTTGTAACATTAATGAGATAATAGCAGAAGATGGAGGAAGATATTTTAAGAAATTAAGAAAAACATTTAGCATAAATATTCCTAAAAAACCAACTACTACATGCATAAATACTGACTGCTTATATTTAAAACCCTTTATTAAAAATAAAAAGCAAGTTCTTAAAAGAAAAGCAGGTTTGATGCTTTTTTTGAACCTGAAGATGTATAAAAATAGTATGCCGATATATGCTAATATTAATATTAAAAAAAAAGCTTAAGGATACCTTTTAGTCTAAGCAAAATATGCAGAAACATATAATTTTTTTTAATTAAGATATACAATTTTTTTTATTACTTTTTCAACTTTATAAGTATAAGATATTATATTCAACATTTTTATTTTAGAATAAATTCGAAAAATAAAAATGTTGAATATAATAAAGTTGCTTATGAAAAAGAAATAAATCCCAATATCTATTTGTATAAGATATTATGTTAAGCAAAAGCATGAAATTAAAGAAAAAATAAACAACGTTGCTTTTAAGAAAAATACGGACTCCAAATATACAAAAATGTATTTTTTGTGCTTTTTTTATGTTTTTTTTTTTTTTTTACTTTTTTTGAGTATTGAAAATTGTCAACATTTCGTACAAATTTGGGTTATGTGTAGCAAATTTGGACAAATTCTCTTCTACCCATCTCTAGATATGAAAAAAATTTATTTTGTGCCACGTCCACTTCTTCAATTCCGTCCAATTTTTACTAGATATCATGCATTCACATCGAAGTTATTTGTACCACACTTGAAAACTTTTACTGCTACGATTCTCCAGATATACAGAAATAAATTTTTTATTTGCATGAGAGGTGCCACTCCCACTTCTCCAATACCGCTCATTTTTTATAAAAAGGTTGTATGTTAATACTCCAACTATATGTACCAAATTTGGTAAATTTTTCTCTTACCGTTCTTTAGATATAATTTTATATATATTTTATGCCACGCCCACTTAGCTAACACTACCCGCATTTTGTCGGATATTGTCTATTGATAACCAAGATGCTTGTATCTAATTTGGCAACTTTGGCTTTTGCCGTTTTTAACAGAGAAAAAAAACGCACAACAAGGGATTTATGGGTGCAATTAGAGGCAGTCTTGGTTCTTTGCTTATATCGCAGTCTCTTATGGACCGATTTGGCTGAATTTTAATAGCAAACTTTAACGGACTATAAATATGACATAAATATATAACAACCTTGTCGCCATCATTTCTATGGTCTTCGGAAACCCCATTTTAACATACACACAGACAGACGGACATCGTCAAACCATCTAAACTCATAAGACCCAGAATATTTAACTTGCATATAACAAAAAGTAAAAAAGGATAGTCAGTCAAGTCCGACATTATGATACCCTACACTATAATATTTTCAGATGAATATCCAAATGATTCTTATTAGGGACCCATGGCAGATATGGACACAACAAAACAAAATTATGTTATTAGGTTCAAATTCATGCAGGAGTTATTTGTGCCGATTATTGTCTAGACACTTATATCCATATCTATTAGATTTTTTAGTCTTAGTGTGATTTCAGGGAGACGGGTCTTATATGTGTCAATTCTGAACCTGACAAAGAAGCTTTTATAAAATTTATTGCAGTCAAAAATAACAATATTAACATTTATAAGGAAGTTATGGCATTTTCGGGATTGGTATTTGTACAGAAGCTACGTTCAAATTTGAACCGGTTTTAATAAGACTTGGTAAGGAGATTTTGAAATAAATATTTTTGAGACGAAAAAAATCTAAATGCTAACATAATTATATGATTATTAAGCACTAATCCGAAAAGAAGTTTGTATGGGGACTATGTGAAATTATAGATCGACTTTCCCCATTTTCAATAGACTTTGTCCTTATGTCAATTAAAACGTACAACCTGAATGAAATTTCAAATTTTCTTCAAAATTTCTACCTGTACTTTGCGCTTAAAGTTTACATGGACAAACATCTGTAGATCGATTTAGAAATTGATACTATACTAAAAGGTGACAACAAAAACTTAGTACATTTTTTTGTTGCACACTTGTAAGAATTTAAAAAAAATCACCAAGTATCAAAATGTGTCTCAAAAAGGTGAACTCTGTACTTTAAACTTAAAAATATGCTTAACAATGCTCTTTTAACCAAACTATACTTTTAACCAAAAATGTTTTAAAGGCTAAAATATGTACTAACAAAACGGGTAAATATATTCTTTTTGCCTTTAATAGTTGCACAAGGAAAATATGCAATTTCATATTTATGGTAACCTTACCTATGATGTATTACATTTTTGGTTATAAGTTGTTGCAATTTTTAGAAACGCATATATATATATAAGCTTTTTGAGTGTTTGTAATTCTCATTCACTTTGCAGTTTTATTTGCTAATATCTTTGGCTTTTTCTAAATATTTTTGGAAAAATGTTTCCTGATGATATGGTCTAAGCAACCAGTGAAACGCGCATAGAAACAGCTTATCCTCCAACAATAAATTTCAGTGTTTTTATCAAGAATAAAAAAAGGAATTAAGTACAACAAACAAAATTTTTTAATGATAAATTTTGTGTTCCCAAGAATTACTTTGTTAATTGTTATATGAATTTAATATTTTTTCTTTTAAATTTGAGAGCATAAAATTTGCATAAACATATTTTTAAATTAAATCTGGAAAATCCTAATCTTTTTATGCTAAAACAAAAAATTTTTAGTAAAAACATAAGCATTTTTTATGTTAAATAAGCCAAAATATGCATTTAAGCTAATATAGAGCCAAATATGCCTTTCCCAATTAGTTTTAGATATTTTAATAATTTAGGCCTCGCTAGCCTTAAACTATTTAGCCAAATATATGATATGCATATATGCAAAACATATTAATTTTCGCTTCTATAGCGTTCCCTAGATATCGGGGAACACTATATAAAATGCTATGTATACATTTAACTTAAATATTTTTTTAATAATTTGTCTCAAAAATTTAGTTAAGAGTAGTATTATTACTCATCTTTTTTTTTGACTATATTCCCTTTAAGCTTTAGTAAGCTTTCGCTCTTGCTCTTAACACCGCACTTAAGCTCTTTTTTCCTAACCTCCTTAAACAAAATAATGCTTTATTTGTTGTATTCCTGCTATTAATATTTTAAAGTTTTTCTTATTATTATTATTTTTATTGTTTAGAGAAAAAAAAAAAATAGTTGGATACTCCGTACAAACTATTCAAACAACAACAACATGATTTACATGTAGAATTTATCATCATAATGATGCCTAATAATAATAATGACTATGATGCTGATAATGAAGTTGATATTTATTTAAAAATTTTCAAGTTTTATATTATTTTGGCTGGCCAGATATGGTTTGAATATATCTATATATACAACTTGTTGTTGTTAAAATAGGTTAGATTGTAAAATTGTTTATACAGTGAGTAGAGATTTCAATAGATTTAGTTGTTCGCAGGGACAGGGACAGGGGCAGGGGCAGGGGAATAAAATTTGTTATAGGAAATTCAACACACACAAATTTAATGGGAGTAAGAAGTAAAAACAGAGTTTGAGTAAATTTTCTAGTTTTGAATGGTTGGTTAACAAACATTACCAAAAATAGCAGAAAAAAGGGTTAGAAGGGAACAATCTAAAATTTCACATTAACAACATTTGTTTATATAAATGTACGTGTGTGTGTGTGTGTCTGTCTGCTTGTGTATGCATCAAATAAAATGCCATGCCATATACAATTTGTTTATGTGGGTGAGTTATTTGTTGGCTAACAAACAAACTAAAAAACTATATGCGGTTATTTACCAAATATATTTAAGTGTTAGTATGATGTCCTGTGTTGCAAGGGATATATTTTTTTTTTCTAAATGTTTGTGAATTGAAAAAGAGAGGCTGTTTATATGTATGTGTACGAGTGTGTGTGAGTTTAAATAAGTAAAGGCTATTATTTTTGCTTATTTTATAGCACAAAATTTTTAACTGCAAAAGGGGGTGTAAAAATAATACTTATTTCAAAGTTATTTTTTTTTTAATAAAGATATTACATGTGTGTAAAAGTACAAGTGTGTAGGAGTGTAACATTTACTTATACAGAAATCGTTAGATATTTGTGTTAGAAACAAATATAATAAATATAATAAATCAATACAAAAATATTATAAAATTGCTTTAAAGTTATTTCAAGGTATTAAAATAAAAAAAATTTGTTTAAGATAAAAATTTAGACTAGAGTATTTAAGAAAAAAAAATTGGGATGTTACGAATACAGAATTCGATATATCGGCAGTACTTTACGTTATCGGCGATATTTTACTGTTTACTTTTTTAAAGTTTTTTTGAACAAACAATTTGAACAAATAATTTTAAGGCTTATTTTTTGCGTAACAACTTATAGCAAAAAGTTAAATTGAATAACAAATTGGTTCTTTTAATTCTTAAGCTAAAGGTCGGTCTACACCACACGTTTTATGCGTATCTGTTTTTTATACATTTTTTCTAGACGCATGCTAAAGTAGAAAGTTATCCTACTTCGTGCTTTTTAGCTTTAGCTTTGAATGAAAGATTTGTGTGTTTAGAGAATAATGAAATGTTTTTTCTTAAATTCTCTACCTTCGATACATATCTAAAAATTTTTAAAGAGAATAGATCAATCAACGTCTTATTGATCTACTCAACATGACTCTACATTCCGAAAGTGTTGAAGATACGGTCACCCCTACACCTAGTAAAAGTTCTTATATGTCTACAAGAACTGTGCAAATTTTAAAAGAAAATTTGGAGAAGGATAATCCTCCGTAGATCCTTCGCTGTGGCTCAGCTAAAGAAAAAGTCTAGACATACCGTTTTTTTTTAATTTTTCTACAGACGCAGATCCGCTTGTTTACTGGCGCAATTAAATGTTATACTCAAATTTTAAGACCATGGCGCAGAAATACTTAAGTTGTCAAATAAGTTCAGTCACATCTGAAAAACGATTTTTACTGCAAGTCTGCTTCAAACAGAGTTACGAAATTATCTCCGCAAAAGTTTTTATAATCAATTAAAATCAACTTTATATATAATTAATAATCTGTAATTTTGTATAATTCAGAAATTATTCTTCTTGAGGTTTGTTAGTTTTACCTTGAATTTAAATTTAATATTCGTATTGGTATCGGTATCGGCGATATTTTTGCTCGAGTATCGGCATCGATATCGTATCGTCAAAAAGGCGTATCGCTACATCCCTAGAAACAACTATAAAGCTGTATAAAAACAAGTTACAGTTAGACTGGGAACCACAATACTAATTACTGGGAAAAAATATTTATAAATATGCACAGAAAAAAGTCTTTTATCAATTAAAAGATGGTCTAAAAAGTATTTTAATTTTGAAATAAATTTTTAATTAAAATATTAATTAAATATCAAAAAATATTAATTGACTTTTTCGTTTCAAATAAAATATTTTTATAGGGTCTCGGAATTATTTCTTTTTTATAAGTAACTTTATTTTATTAAACATTGTTTATTTTTCGAATTTATTCTATGAGCTTAATTTCAGTTGTGTATTTTATAAAGCTTTTTGTAATAGTTCTATTATTCCTTAATTTTTTTTTTTACGAATGAAGATACAAGAAAATAGTCTGGTAGTGTATAAAGTCGTTCCTAAAATATTTAAATATATGTACACAAAAATATCTTTCTGAAATTATGTATTAAATTAAAAAACCCGAAACAAATATGCCATATTTTACAAATATGCAAAAATATGTCTTTTGAAATATTGTGTTTTTTTACATTAAAATTAAAAAACTGAACTGCTTTAAATTGTGTGTTATTTCCTCTAAAATTTTAAATACTAAACCAAATATGCCATATTTTACAAATATGCAAAAATATGCTTTTTGAAATTTTGTGTTTTTTACATAAAAACTAAAAAAAAAACTGAAACAAATATGCCATATTCTACAACTATGCAAAATATCCTTCTTTAAATTGTGTGTTATTTCCTCTAAAATTTGAAATACTGAAACAAATATGACATATTTTATAAATATGCAAAAATATGCTTTTTCAAATTTTGTGTTTTTTACATTAAAATTAAAAAAACTGAAGCAAATATGCCATATTCTACAACTATGCAAATTTGAAATATTAAAATAAATATGCCATATTTTGCAAATATGCAAAGATATGCTTTTTGAAATTTTGTGTTTTTTACATAAAAACTAAAAAAAAAACTGAAACAAATATGCCATATTCTACAACTATGCAAAATATCCTTCTTTAAATTGTGTGTTATTTCCTCTAAAATTTGAAATACTGAAACAAATATGACATATTTTATAAATATGCAAAAATATGCTTTTTCAAATTTTGTGTTTTTTACATTAAAATTAAAAAAACTGAAGCAAATATGCCATATTCTACAACTATGCAAAATATCCTTCTTTAAATTGTGTGTTATTCCCTATAAAATTTGAAATACATGCCATAGAAAAACTTGAATAATTTTTATATTATATTATCTTCTACGAAAAATGCTTATTATATATTTTTGTTCCTTTTAATTTATACAAGGAGCATAGGGCCGTAGTCGTTATTAGTTTAAGTTTTTTTCTTTTCGAGTATCATAGTTAATCAACTTTAATTAGAATTTCTTTAATTAATTTATCAAAAATTAGGTTTTTTTGTTTATTTTTTTTTAAATTTTCTCAAAAAAAAATATGTGCATATATAATTAGTTAATTAATTATAAATATAAATAAAGTTATGTACACATGTTACGCGATATTATATTTTTTCCAGTTGGTCTATGGATTAGAAAAAAAAATCTAATTATTATTATTTTCCATCAATATTCTGCTATCTACATAAACAAATCTATAATGAAAAAACACAATAAATAATCAAACTATATATTTGAATATTAAATAAATGAAGGCACACACCTCGAATTTTGCATATTTATAATTCAAATATAGATATTTGTAGGTCTGACTCTCCCCTTTGCATGGAATTGCGGTTATTGTTGCTGTTTTTATTTTGTTAAACAATATACACACATATAGACCAAATTAAAAAAAGAAAAGAAAAAATAGAAATAACCCTGTTTTTCTAACTCACTGTTTAGTTTTAGTCCAACAATAAAATGTTGAAAATGTTTATATGTATGCAATGGAAATGTATGTTTGAATGTGTGTTTCTCTAATGATATATCAAAATAATACTGAAGAACACAATTTATATTCGCTAAATATTTATAATAATTGAAGGATAGATATTTCATCAATAAAAACAATAGCCCGAAAGCACACACATTGCGAACGACTATAGTAGTCTACTGCTTAGGCACACTCATAATACACAATGTGTAGCATACATTTTGGCGAGAGCAAGAGAAAAATGTATGCAATAGAGAAAATACAATAAAATAAAATAAAATATAATTCAGTGCTATAGAGTAATGGTTACATATTGTTATACAATTGATAAAGTAATAAAAAAGGCTGGGTTCAATATCTCGAACATACAAAAATACATTTAACAAATTTGTATTATATATGAAAACAAAAAGAAGAAGAATTGTTATTGGAAGCAGAAGTGGGCAAAGGGCAAAGCAGGAAGCTAAAACTGTTGTGATGTATTGTTTATAGGTAGATATTCAGGAAAGTTTTAAAAGTATTTAGAAAACTTAAGAAAAATTATCATAATAACGTTTTTTTACTTAACAAATTTAAGTGTTTATATTAGAGTTCTGCACAGTTCCTTTAAAACATACATTCAAATCATTGAACATTTTTTAAACTCTATACTCTAGTGTTGATGTCACAAACATACTCTGTGTGAAAGTGTAGAAACGAAAATAAACGCTTCACTATAGTGGAAGTCAGACGGGAAGCGGGTATTATTAATTATATAAATTAACAAGAGAATAAAAAATACACGCAGCAATGAGTGGGAATAAAAAATATACACATTTTCTTTAATTTTTGTTTGGGATATTGTGTGTACGAAACATTAAACGAAATAGTAAACATTAAAAATTCTCGCAGACTGCACGAGGCAATTTTGAAACACTAGGAGTATAGGTAAACATTTTTTTCTGTAGTAAAAGGTTTTGTTAGAAATAAGTAGTGTTAAAACATAACATTTGTCATTGTGGCTGTACAAAATTGCTTTGTACACACATTTGATTTCTGTTGTGTGTTTGATTCTCAAGTACATAAATGTATGCCACACGG
The DNA here is from genome assembly GCA_943735925.1 of Pollenia amentaria. Lineage (NCBI taxonomy): Eukaryota > Metazoa > Arthropoda > Insecta > Diptera > Polleniidae > Pollenia > Pollenia amentaria. The sequence continues at coordinate 195,082,965 of OX031007.1, read as the reverse complement.
TACAAGTTCCCCGTTTGTTTTATCAAGTGTTGAACCTTTTTGAATAATCTTAATTAATTTTACAAGCGGTATTTTTATTATCCAAATTATAAAACCTTTTGCCTATTTCAAATAGAGAAAACCTTTTATTGATCAATTTGGAATTTCAATATCAAAGGTTTTTTTCAAAGCAATTTATCTTAAAAAAAACTCACACTTCCCGTAGAAAAAAATTGTTTTAAATTCCCTGTGTAGAGAATTTCGATTTTATTTTTTGAATAACTCAAGGTTGTGGCTTAAATTCAAAAATTCTTTGGTTTTTTATATAGCGAAAACTTAAATAAGATAACTACACAAATTTTCCTACAAAGGCTTATACGCAAAACCCCTTATCTCAGAAATCAAGGATACAAATTTGTTGCTGCAATTTGTTTTAGAAATTGTATAATTTTTAAATCCCATACGTTTCGCGAATTCTTTATATTTTTCGAATTTTGTAAATCGAAAATAAGTGGTAAGCATACAGGGTTATGCATTTAGTGTCTTCAAAACCGCCGGTCTGGCAAGGCTGTCAGGTGTTAACTATCTGTTTTATTAAATATCATTTATTTATGAATATAGATCGTTTAACAACCGAAGAATTCGTGAAAATAGTTAAAATTTACTTTTCGAGCATAACGAGGAAATTAGGGTCGTCATAATCGAACTTTTGTGCAAGGAATTGGCAAGATTTTAAAGAATTTTGAAGAGGCTGGAAGCGTTACTGATCTGGTCAGGCTTGTGTCAAAAATATGGCTTCTGTTAGTGAAAGTGTAGCGGATAATTCGAATTTGTCGATTGCACCGATATGGCCGAATACTTTTTTAGCCTGAAATTGAAGATTATGAACTAGAAGACATGTGGTTTCACCAAGACGGTAATTTGACGTTTTGGCAACGTTAATTGGCCATTAAGATCAAAAGATTTTACCGCGTCTACGCGAATATCGCCGAGATACCACCCGAGCTGCGCGAAAAAGTGGTCGACAACTACCTTAAAAGGATCGACTGCTGCAACCAATATAGAGTTGGTTCTTTAAATCGCATTGTATTTCGTACGTAATGGCAAGGTCCAAGCATTATAATGAAATAAAACTTTCATCAAAATCATAGGTTTAAGTATGTTTTATTTCACTTTTCTTTTGAAACCTAAAAATGGATAAACCTATATTTTTATCAATGCATCAGCATTCCCAAAACTTCAAACAAATCTGCTAAAATCTGCTTAATCGTAAAATCAAGAAAATTTGCTAAAAATCTGCTAAAATTAAAACATAAGAATTTTAATATTTAAAATTTGCTAAATTTGTGCAAAAAAAAAATAATCTAAAAATATGCTGAATTTTTATAAAAAACAATTATGCTTCAAATCTTCTAAATTAAAAGGAATTTTAATATGTGTTTCATTAAAAGTTTTATTGAAAAAAAAATTAGATTAGATGAGACAAACGAAGAAGTAGTAATAATTTGCATATGAAATTGTTAATTAAATTGTTAATAAAATTAACGAAAAGTATGTCAAATGCATAAGCAAATTAAAGATGACTTTAAGGTGGCCATAATGTACTCACAGAAAACTTGAGATCCATGTTGCATATTTATGCGATATTTTATTTTCTTGCGAGTACTTCAAATTAAAAAGTACCAAAAATTTCAGCCCTGTATATGCTTATTTTATGTGTTATTTAATTTGCAAGCAACGTTTTAAAAAGAAAAAAATTGGTGTTTGTTGTACATACTTTAATAAAAAAGGCATACAAAATTTGAGTATGTAAAATTCCCCATTTTGCCTTTTTCTCTTTATCCATTTCAATATATTTTATTTTTTTTAACAATGCACAAACAGCTGATTCCGTATGGAATGTGCGTTTAGTTTGGCACTTTGCTTAAGCAAATAAAATTTGACGAAACTTAACGAAAAGTTTCATTAAGTACGTTATAGTTGGCCACACATGTTCTATATGTATTCGGACAGTTGCTTAGGTTGACTTATCGACCTCATGCAGGTTATGGTTGAGCCTTAAGTCTGTTTGCAACAAAATACGCCAAAAACAGCTTTTATAGAAAATGAAAATATGCTAAAAAAAACCAAGGAAATATGCTAAAAAGCAGTTAGCATATTAAAAACAATATGCAATTTCCCAACTCAATCTGCTAAATTTAGCAGAAAAATGCTAAAATGGTAACACTGCAATGCATCCAAAAAAATGCTGCACCAAAAACCATAGAAGATTGACTAGAACGGAAGGAGACAAAAAAACCTAACTCAATGATTGTGTTAGTAAAAAATGTCTTTACTTTGTTATTATAACTTTTCATGTACGAATTTGAGAGATAAAGTTTTCGTAGCAGTTAATCCTCTATGCTAAAAATCTTGTTTCTTAATAATCAGATAAATAATTTGTTACTAAAGATCTTCAAATGAATTATAAAATTTAAGATTTAAAAAACTCCTTCTGCCTACCCTCGTCATTTAAGAGCTGTGTTTAGCTTTACGTTTATTTATTATATGTTCAATACTTATTCACGCACATTTCGCATATAATTTAGGCAATGACAGCTTTCTAGTGCTTATACTTATAGGAACACACGCACATATAATTCATATAAACATTCACACAAAGAAAAAAATCATTCATACGCACTAAAAACACACACATACACATACATAAATATAGAAAATTGTGTGAATATGTGAATATAGAATGACATTAAGGTTAAAAGGGGTGCTGGCGGAAAATACTGATAAGAATGATGATGGTGAGGATGGAGGAATTGGTAGTGAAATAAATAATAGTATGATTATGATGATGGGTCATGTCATGATGGTCCTTTTCAACGTTTAGCTAAGCACACACACACACACACACACATAAACGCAAGAACATATAGTAACAAATAAAGAGACATACATCTATTAAATGTATTGTTTAGACACACACATTAATACTCGTCATCATCATCATCATCAGAACTCATACATATAAATTTATTTGTGTATTGAACTTATACGCACACATGTATAATAAGTTTTGGTTTTAGAAAATGTCTGTACGCGTTGTCCTGCCAACACGCTTTTACTCTCTTAACAAAATTCTGTAACAAATTTATATAAACAACTATAACAAACAACTACAACATCAGCAATAGCAATACGAAAAACTAAATTTAACTAAATTTATTGCAAATATTTCCTCAAAAATGAGCAACTACAACAGTTGTAGCAACAACAACAACAAATTATTGTTAAAACGCGTAAAGAACCAATTTTTCATTATAAAGGTCTTGATAAACACATTTATAAATTGATCAATACACTCGCTTACTAAAGTGTGTGTTTATATGATGAATGTTTAAACTAGTAGGGGTAACAAACAGTACACACGTCCACTCATACCCAGCGGGAAATGGTAGTATCAAAGAGGCCTTTTAAAAAGTTTTTCTTTGCATACATAAGACCTCCTAGTCGCATTCTAACCAAGGCTGTGGAGTCGGAGTCGGAGTGGAGGTTTTTGTACCGGAGTCGGAGTCGAAGTATCTACAAAAACTTTCGGCATAAGAAATTTAGAAAAATTTTCTAAAATTTTCCAAAATAAAAATTCTTTAAAATTGGCGATAAAGTATTTAAAATATCGATTCGAAATTTTTATAGAATAATTATATAATTATTAATAAAAAAAGAGTTTAAAGTCAAATAAGGACCAGTCTCATATACATTTAGCATCAATGTAAGAGTAGGAGTCGGAGTTGGAGTCAGACTTAAACAATTTCAGCGGTTGGATTCGGAGTCGGAGTTAGAACTGTTTTTTTACGACTACACTTAACTTCTAACCATGGGCCGTAACAGTTATTCCTTTTTTCATAAAAGTCAGCTGATAAGAGTTATTTTTTGATTTTTATTTTTTTTTTTAACAAAAATAACACTTATTTTTTGATTTTTTTTTTGAACAAAAATAACAGTTATTTTTTGATTTTTATTTTTTCGATCAAAAATAACAGTTATTTTATGATTTTTATTTGTTTGAACAAAAATAACAGTTATTTTCTGATTTTTAGTTTTTCGAGCAAAAATAAAAGTTATTCTTTAAAGAAATGTACGTGTTATAATTATTGAGTTGATAAGTAAATATTTATTTTAATGCGCAGAAGATATCCTAATGATGATCACACATTTAAATAAATATTTAAAGACAACTCATTTTTGCTCGAAAAAATAAAAATCCAAAAATAATTGTTATTTTTGTTCAAAAAAATATAAATCATAAAATAACTATTAAAAATAAAAAATAACTGTTATTTATGTTCAAAAAAATAAAAATCAAAACTAAACAGTTACTTTTGTCCAAAAAAATAAAAATCAAATTAACTGTAATTTTTGATCGAAAAAATAAAAATCAAAACTTTAAAAATCATAATATTTTATCATAGAAAAGTTCATAAGGATCAATATGGTATACTTGAATCAGTTTGCCAGTATTTACTTCTATATGTTTTTTTTGTTTTAAAATTTCAACATAACTTTTGTTTTCGGTCCCTGCCTCTAACTAAATTTTTTATATTAAATGCGTGTGATTGTAGACCAAGGCTTAGCCTTCTTGCATCTACTTTGAAGGCTGCTGTTTGCAATTTTAGTATTTCTAGTATTGAGTATTTCCTAAAAATTTGAGAAGTAATTCCTACACATTTCCACATACCTACTTAGAGGACGACTTTGACAGGCCTTATCTTTAAATGAAACTTTGAATTTCTAAAAGATTTTATAAAAGACCTTTTCTAAGAAGGCAAAGTGGAATTAGGAAAAGTTCATTCAGACTACGTTGGCAGACCGTCTTAAAGGCCTGCAAATTGGAAGAACTTGCGATTTTTCCCTCTAGGTATTCTCACACATACACACACAATAACTGTAGTGTGGAGTTTTAATGAAACAATTGCGTCGTGCGGTTGTTATATTTTTCCCCATTTGCGGACTATCCCAAAAATTTAGAAAATAAATTTATAATTGTAGTATTTTAAAAATATTGATTAGTTGTCATAATTACCAAAAAAAAAAAAACTTTGATAAAAAAACTTAAATCAAATAATTTAACAGTATGGAAAAAGAAAATATTGCCAAACGCTTAAATTTTAAATTAAGTAGGCAACAAAAAAATATGCTAACTTAGATCAATAATGCAACAGTATGCTGTTTTAAGCAAAATATGAACTTTTATGCAAAAAAGCTCTAGGAACTTAAATATGCACTGTAAAGCAAAATATGCTTTGTTGAATAAAATATACTTTAATATACGCTGAAAGTAAAAAATATATTTAAAATCTACACCACTAGTGGAAATGGCATATAAATATACATATGTAGATTGTCATTCGATTTGTAATTTCCACAATATTAACTTAGACCTTTAAAAGTATATATATTATCTAGGTCTTTATGAAGTTTATTAACTATGTTTGTCTGTCTGTTGAAATGGGGTTTTCGAAGTCCCCAGAAATGAAGGGAACTAGATCGTAATATATTTCGTCACAAATGCTCCGTTCAGTTTTGCTACTGAAATTTAGCCAGATCGGTTCATAAATTACTGAGATATGAGAAAAAAAACATGGTTGACCCTAATTTTTGTCATAAACCCCATGTGGTTTTTTTAAGCAAAAATTTTATTTTTTTTTTATTTTGTTTTATAATGTGTGTTAGTGATTGAGTGGTCAAAGAAGCTGCATTACATTAGGTGAGTGATTTTGAAGAATATAGCACTCTCACATGTTTTTGTTTAAATTCGAATCTTTTTCCTAAAGTTTAATGAATAGATTTTCTCAATATTTCTTCTTTAAATATGAAAAATATGTATTTTTTTATTGTTTAAACCCGGGGTTAAAGTTTTATAACCACTGTCTTCAAGTTAGACCAAAATAGAAGGAATACATGGAAAATAAAATTTTTTCTCGTTTATAAATGTGTGTCTATTATAATAAACAGGGCAGATTTTTCAGGTTCTTTGCTTAAAAATTAGGGGCTTAAATTTTTTACATATAGTTACATTTTACAACTTGGCAATTAATTTATTAACAAAAATATGGCTTACATTTTTTTTTATTTTAGGGCCTTAATAAAAACCGTTTAATCCGATAAAGACATTAAATGCATTATCTTTATATGTCCATGAACGTGGGTTTAATTCCAGCATCAGTCAAGATTGAAAAATAGCAATAAATTCTTGATTCATTTCATGTTTTAAAATTCCTTTCTTCATAAAAATAATTAAATGAAAATTAAATTTAATGAACTTTAGCCTGATTAAAATATTAACCCCCATATTTATAAAAAATATTTTACGCTTATGGTAGGTTTATGAAAAGAATTTTCTATGAAAATTTTTTTAATAAATCTTTTATTAATCTAAAATATATTTTATTAAAAATGGGGTAAATTTGGATTAAAAATTCTATTGATCCGTACGAAACCTGTCAGTTGTTAATCAATAATTTGTTTTTAAATCAATTGCTACACTTTCAAAAAATCGGTCTAAAATTAAAAACTCTGGATTCTTTTTAATTTTTGTAATACCCGAGGTACCCTTTGGGAAACTAAGCAGGCTTTCCTATTATGTATTGGATCCCATATCCTAGTCTCAAATATAAGTCATTAATTAGCATCTGAAATTGTATTTCAATCGGAATAACCGTTTACAAAATCTAGAATTATTTCCGTTTTTTTTTTCAAAACCTCCCACTGTGATTCGCTTACACCCCTTTCAGACTCGGCAAGTTAGTTTCGCAAGTTACTTGCTGAGTAAAACAAAGTCTGTACTAATTTTTTCCCCCTTAACATCTACAAAACTAGAGCTGCGCGAGAGACTTGAGCAAGTAACTTGCCGAGTCTAAATGGGGTCATGCGAACAATTGGTATACCAAAATTATGTCAACCCGACTTACGATTATATCGAAAATCTTTTATATTTGGCGTTATTAACAATTTTGATATTTTATTAATAAGTAAACATTTTAAATTGGACCATATTTTTTTTCAAATTATTGCTTACGCTTATTTCGCGAAAAGGGGTCAGTATTTCTCTGATTTTTTAGAGCATATTTTCACATTTTTGTGCAATAAAAACTTGCCTTAAAAATGCGAAATTTTTTATATATATCAAAAATTTCAAAAATAATTTTCAATTTAGATGCTACTTAAAGACTTTTGTTCTTATTCGTTTCTTTAAGAAAACTCGTATTTTTTTTAATATTTTTTTAAATATTAGACCTCAATGTTCAGAATATGTATTTTCTTGTTTTAGTTTCTTAAGATAACTTAAGTTACAAAAATATTATGATTTTTTTTATAAACATAATTAAAAACATACATTTTTAAAAATTATTCTATTTCAATAAAAATATGCTCTTTATGCAAAAGATGTTTTTCGTTAAAACCATAAAAAACCATTTTTAAAGTTTAGTACAGTTTTTATCTGTGGCAATAAATAATAATGGCTTAAGTCGAAATTTCGTATTTTGACATATTAAGGGGTTTGTATAAAATAAATTGTGTTTGGTTTTTATATAAAATTTTTAGCCACAGAAAAAGATGCACATTTATTTAGAAGAAAACGGTTAATTTAAGAAAGAAGTTTTATTAGTTAATATTCGTTCTTTTTTAGTTAAGATGTTATGAAAAAATCTATTGCCGAAAAAATAAAAACTAAAGTGAAAGAATAAAATATTTTTTGTTGATAGTAAGTCGAGATAAGTGCTTTAGGTTAAATTAAGTTAAATATAAGGGTTTTTTATGAGGAATAATTTTAATGGGCTATTGAACTTAAGTGTATACAAGTTTTAATGCTCAAACATTTCAATATTGATGTAGCTTCCTTAAAAAAAATTAAGTTGAGTTAAGATGTTATGGCTTATGTATTATTTTCCAAAAAGACTTAAGTAAAATTATAAATGCGTAAAATTTTATTAAAAATGACATTTTATACTTGAAATTTAGCTGAGTGATGGGTCTTGAAGAAGAGAATAAGAATGTCAATTTGCCATTATTATTTATTGCCACAGATATATATATGCATATATTGATTATATTTTAGACAGAAAAGGCAGTTTCCCTGCAGGAAATAAATTTGAGTTAATTTTTCTTAAGGCACTTATCACGTGATTAGTGAACAAAATATTATAATAAAAAAAGGAACGAATTGTGATAGCTGAAAACAAGACACATCACTCAACTAGTGATAATGTGTTTAAAGTGAAGTTACTACAGGGGAAATGTAATTGATAGAAAACTAGTCATGCGACTGCATTTTGTGCGGCTAGTTACAGATTCTATTTGGTTCTATTAATTTATATAAAGAGGATCTATCACATAACATGGTTCTCACGGGACAATATCTGCCCAAGGAATTATTCTAATCGAAATTGAATGTGTCCACACCCAGAGAAAAAACTTATTTAAATATGGTCACCTCCAACAAAACTATTTTTAAAGAAAATTTTTAACAAATTATGTTTAACTTAACCATATTATTGTCACCGACAACCATAATATGGTTAAATTAGCCCTTCATCAAGAAGCCACAACCATATTATAGTTTTCTCCAATTATTTTATAATTAATAGTAACTAAAATATGTTTAACACTTATAATAGCATGGTTGGTTTTTAACCATAGCATGTTGCTCTTGGAAAACAGGAAAATACTATTGTTAATTTAAAAATAAATTATTGTCCTATTTAAACATAACATGTTAAGAGGCAACCATAATATGGTTGTGGCTTCTTGATGGAGGACTAATTTAACAATTATATGGTTGTCGGTGACAATACAATTTTACAAATGGTTTTGTTAGAGGTGACCATATTTAAACATGTTTTTTCTCTGCGTGCATTAAAGTTATTTCAGTGACCTGTTACAAAGTGTTGAAATGGTGCCAATTAATCCCCTCCTAGTACATCACCATGTTAAAGTGACACGTCCCCTTCATGTAAGGTGTTAGAACTAGAACTACCACTTTAGAACTGTAACGTGACAGGTTTGGTGTTAGTTCCATTTTCCTAGGGTTTCAATAAAATAATATATGTTTTTCAAGTTAAATATGCTTTCTAAGCTAAAATATGCTTTATAAGCTAAAGTTTTCTATGAAATCCATGTTCGTATGAATAAAATGTTCTCTTAAAGTCTTAATTTTTGTTTAAAACAATGTTTTGTGTAAATGTTTTGTTAATATTTTTTTTTCAAAAAAACAAGTATTTTGAAAAGCAAATATGCTAGACAAATGTATTGCTAAAAATAACTGGCATATAAAATATGCAAGAATATGTTTTTGTGTTATTGTAATTATTTTCCATAGTTAAAATAAAAAAGCGCTCTTGTACATTTCCGCAAAAATTTATTTATAATTTCAGCGTTAAATTGACTTAAGCTAAATTAGAGTTAATCACCGTTGAGATCTGCATGTTCAAAAGAAGCCATGGGCAACGGTTCAATTATTTTGTACGGCTTTTTAAGAAGTCATAAGCAAACATTTATATTTAGGAATATTTAGGAATAGAAACTGAAGTAAATTTCAACTGAAGGCAAATTATGATAATATTAGAATAGGAATACATTTACAAACATCACCTTTAAAGCTTAAAATTGCTCTCCCACTTTTTCTTATTGCCACAGATTTATTGAAATAAAATTTTATGTATTTCAAATAATTCAAATTTAAAAATAACCAACGCCCTAAACTTAAATTATGTTTATTTATTTGTTATTGCTTTAAATCTTTTTATTTAAATCTTAGAATAAAAACTCCAACCTTGTGTTTAAACAAAAGTCTTCCTTCCCTCCGATGGCCAACATTTGCGCCCATATATTACGATAAGTGTAACACTTAGACTGGGCAGAGGTAACAAAAAAAAAAAAAAAACGAAAAATATGTGAAAATGAAAAATAAAATAAGAAAAACTACGCATATTTCAAATAAGAAACACTTTAAGTATTGAGCAAATGAAATGCAAACAACAATCGATTTGAACGTACAAATAGAACAAAAAAAAAAAAACTCACACGCACTCAAAGATACAACAAAAAGGAAGAAAAAGGATAAAGAAAATAAGTAAAATAAGAAATAAAATAAATTTTAGCACTACGCACCTACTTACATTACTTACGAATGTTGGGCAATAACTCATCCATTAAAAGGGATATTACAAATGCCACACACACACACACGCACTTACAGACTCATATGTATGTGCACTTATGCAGAGAGACAAAGCCATGTGTGTGTGTGAAGAAGTAGAGAAAGAGTAGGGGGTATCACTGGGTGTTAAATGTAAGAAAATGTGTATAAGACAGGGGGTCAAGTAAAATTCACAATCAAACAAAAAATGTAAAAGAAGAAGGTTTTCTTACTTTCCAAATACACACACAAATAATTTTACCCACACACATACTTATACTCATATACAAAAGGATATAAATGCAAAAATTAAGGATGAGGTATTACATTTTCAAATGTATGTAGTTTTTCTGCTGTCTGTACTTTTTTTACTTAGAATTTGAAATGGGAGGTTGGTTCATTTTCAAAAACACATGAGAACGGGAATTTGTAGAAAAAGAAGGAGGCAAAACCCAAGACGTAGCTCTTCAGCGATAAGAAAAAATAGAATGATAATAATAATAATAATGAAGAATAGTTATGCTTATACTTGCACATGTAGATACGTGTAGTTGTACAAAAATACAAAAGCGAGGGAAGTTGAGCAAGTCTTAGGCTAAAGAGTTGTAATATATCAATTATTTCCTATAAAAATTAATTTAAAAATAAAAATCTTAAGTGGGACATGCTAAAATATGCTTTATATGCTAAAATATGTAGTTTTTTTAAATATGCACAAACATAAGCTTTTTAAGTAAAATATGCAACAATATGCTTTTACAATATAATAGCATATTGTTGTATATTTTATAACTAAATTTTGTTGAAATATTTAAAACTATAGATACTTCTTTAAGTCCTTAATTTTATCAAACTTCCACAGATTTTCTACAATATTGTCCAAAAAGTATTAAAAAATATGCTTTTAAGCTCAATATAAAAAAGTTATGTGTTTATCTGTATATATCTAAATAAGTCTAGTATGATTTTTTAAGTCCTTAATTTTATGAAGTTTTAGTTCATATTTTACAAAAATATCTTACCAATGCAAAATAAGCAAAAATATGCATAACGTTTTGGCATATATTTTCTATATCAGCCCAATTATGAATAAAAATTGCACGGGAGTTTTTTCCCTTTTCACATTTTTACAATAGAATTTAAATAGAAAAATGGTGAAGTGAAAAAACTACATGGGAATTATTATTTATAATTGGGCAATACATTTTTGTAATCTAATTATAGACCCGTACTTATAAAAAATTAATTTAGGCTTATAACAGGCTTATAAAACGAATTTTCTATGAAAACTGGTTTAAGAAAACTAATAATTCAAAACTAAATAAAAAGTTTTAAAGAAAATATGCAAAAATATGCTTTTTATGCAAATTTTTTCTTTAAGTAGCAAAATTTTCATAACATTAAATTTTTTAGCACATTCTTAAACAAAACATTCCAAAATTTAATTCTCTAACTGAATATGCAAATATATGCTTTTTATGCAAAACATGCTTTTTAAAACTTTTAATAAATATTTTTTAACATTTAGTTAAATTAGAATAGTATGTTAATCATTTTGCCAAATAATGTGGGAAAGGCAGCGGCTTTATATAAAATATACGCAAATATGCCTTTTAAGCAAAATATTGTTTTATAAAAATCTTATTTGCCCATATTTTTTTACTAATACGGCGATGTTAATTAGCATTATTTTTTATATATTAAATAAAAAAATTCTGAAAACAAAATTTTAATGGAAAATAAGCAATTCTAAAATAATTTTATTTTTTTTTTAATAATTTCTGTATTTTTTTTCTTTAAATTTCAAACAGAAAATTTAAATCTCAAAAAATTCCTTTTATAAAAAAAATCCTTTTATGTAAAATTCCTTTCTTCATAAAAATAATTTAATGAAAATTAAATTTAATGAACTTTAGCCTGAATAATATATCAAAAATTTCTTTTTATTTTGATAATAAAATAAATATATTTAGAATTTTCTTGCCAAGAAATGCAAAATTTAAACCCTAAAACAAAATATGCACAAATATGCTTTTTATGTAAAACAGACTTAAGTAGTCTTAAATACTTAATTCAGAAAGAATATAAGCAATAAAAAGCATTTTTTGGTAGAATATGCATTTTATACAATTTATGAATGTTTGAAATAAATTTTATGTTTCTATTAAAATGCAGTATTAAGCATTTTTTTTTTTTTTTTTAATATTTTAAACAAAAAAAATTTCTATTTCTGTTAAATATGCATTGTATGCAAAATATGCAGTTAATACCAAAAATGCTTTTTTCAAACAATTCTGAGATTCTGAAAGTGGAATAAAATATAGAAGAAACTAACAAAATATGCTAAGAAATGCATTTTATGCGTAATTAGCAAAAACAGCAATTTGAGGTTTATACAAATTTGGAAAACTTAAACACTTCATCAGCTTCTATAAATTAAGTGTAAAAATAGTTATGATGTAAAAGGATCTAATGTGATTAAGATTAAATTTTATTAAATTATTTATCTTTTTATTATTAGATATTATTAAAAGTAAATAAATAAAAATATTTAATTTGTCAACACTTCTATAGAAAAAAAGGATTAACATATTGGGGGTATTACAGTATCGAAGGTATAAAATTCTAATTAGGTATTATTATATACCGTCAGAAAAGTTAATTTGTCTAGTTTCTCAGCATAAGCTTTATTTTTAAGGTTTTAGAAACACCTACACATAAGAAGGAAAAAAAATTCAAAATAGTGCATATGTGACGCGCAAAATACAAAGGGACCTAAGGGTAAAAACCATTTAAAACCATTTTAAAGATTTAAGTACGTGTATCTTTGGTGTACCATCACTGAGCGTGTTGGTATTGGTCTCATTTGAAAGCGACACATCTCATGACGTTAGGAACGTGTTGGTCAACCTTGAAAACGCGCTCAGATGTTGTCCACAACAAAAAAAAAAAAAAAGTGAAAATTGATTTTTTTTTACCCTTCTCCATGCGCTGTCACATATGCTAAAAATTGAAAAACCCTCGTCTCTAGTTAGAAATTCTTTTTTGTACATATCCCACTCGCAGCCCACTAAGCGATCAAAACTACCTTAAAGGAAAAGACATAAGCTTTCTTTTGAGCAAAAAAAAAAAAAGTACCCACTAAAAAAAAAAAATTTATATTAAAAAAAAAAAAAATTTTAAATATTTTTTGGAATATTAAAAATTTTTTTTCGAAAGATTGAATCTTATTTGTTTGGGACAAATTTTGCTAACACCAATAGGTAATAAGTTACATCGATGAGAAAGAATATCTGTTTGACCCCCTCTAACTCAGAAAGTTTTTGACCGATCTTGTAGAAAATTTGTGTCTAAACTACTATCCAATTGGATTCGGAAGACATCGATGTATATATATATCATCGATATGATGAGCTGAATATCGATCTGGGAAGCGTAAATGGTCTCAATTAAAGATATTTAACGAATTCTATTTAGGGCAGTTCTTGTTGCCTCGTTCCAGCTTTATCCGGCTACTTCCATGACATTTACTACTTTGGAACGTCATGTAATCTTCGCTTGGCCTCTGCGTCGATTGCCCTGTGGATTGTATTTCAGAGCTGCCTCAGTTATGGTATTTGTCGATCTTAAAGTGTGGTCTGCGTTTGATATTGTGTTGTTACAGAAACATCGCAAGTTTCGTCTTAGGCACCTGTTCGTAAAAGTCTGCAGCATTTTGATAGATTTTTGCTTTAGACTTCACGCCTTAAATCCGTAAAGCAGGATAAAATACTTAAATTTTCATGTTTTTCGATAGATTATTTGACCGCCGTATTTCTATGACGCAGTACATTGCAATTCTGGCTTTTTTGTTGAAAGATTTTTCATATCAAATTTAAGTTAACACTTTCCTTTAGAGAAATAGTTCTAAACTTCTCACCCTTCCTCTCATTTGTTGAGAAAAAAAAAACTTAAAAAAGATACATCTATTTTATTTGATGCCTTCCATACAAATATGGTAATAAGATGTGTTTTTTGCCTTTTAAAAAATCTATATACAAACACATACAATTATACAAAAAACACATACATCATGTGTGAGTTACATGAAGTTGAAAAGTAGTTGTTGTTATTGTTGTTGTTGGTCAGTCATATGCTGGACCCCGGGTTTATACATAAATTGAGGGAGCTAAGCAAACATTTTTTGTATAAGTAGAACTGAAGTGAAATAAGTAGTTTGGCGACGAGTCCATTTCAAATACTTCTTTCATACAACTGCTTCTTGTCTTATAAAAAAAGATGTTGTGTTGTTGTTCTTGTTGTTGCTGGGTTGTTCGAAATAAAATAAGTAAAACCAACTGATGGTTTCTACTATATTTTTTAGAGTATGTTTGATAGTATGTTTTTCGATATAAATAAATGTACATTGCATATGGATTTATGTAAATCTATGCCAACCATCTTTACTTTACTGTACTCTACATTCTAAACTTTATAAAACCCCAATTCCTTCTACCCCATCCCATAGAAAAACAAAATATCAAATCATTCTTTAAACAAATATCCTTTTTCTACTTACACACTCAAGTTTAAACACCCACACATACATACATACTTATGAAGTAGTGTAAAAGTATCAAGCAGCATTTAGGAAAAAGGTCCTTTTTCTTAAAACTAAAAAAACAGGTTTGTCTTAATGTATGACTGTGAGCAAGTGTATGTGTGTGTGTAAAGGAATATATAAATGCAAAAGTGTTTAAATGTTTGCTTAGTTTTTATATTATTGTTGTTCTTGTTTTATTCTAAGGCTGCTGCTGCTCTCTCAATTTTACTTTGACTTTTATAATATTTTAAAGCAAATATACTTTATTGTAATACGAGGTTTGGAACGAGAAGTTTTTTGAAAAGTTTTTAAATTTTTACAACTAAAAATCGTAATTATTTTTGTTTTAATTTGTAAACAGTTACGCCTATTTTGGGTTCCTAAGCAAAATATCCTTTAATATGCATGCTTTTAATGTGTATATTACATAATTTCTCTTGAATATACATATTTTGCAGCAGCATTTATAATTTACCTTTATTTTATTATTATTATTTATTTTTATTTTTTGTAAAAATACGCCTATTTTAAAGCAAAATATATATCATAATATGCTTTTTGTAAATATCTTAATTTTTGCTTGAAATTACGTTAAATTCTATTATTTTTTTCTATTTAAAATATTAATAAGCAGGGGTTTTGAGCAAAATATGCTGAAATATGCCTTTTATGTAAAATAGGCTTTTTATAAATTCCTTAACTTTTGCTTGATTTTTAGTACATACATTTTGAAGTAGCACTTATAATTGCATTTATTTTATCAGCTGTTTGTTTTTGTTAAAATAGGCCTAAGTAGGACTATTTTTTTTTAGTAAAATATGCATTTTATGCAGGATATGCTTTTTGTACAGATTAATTTTTGTTTGAAATTACGTTAAATGCAGTTATTTTTTTGTGTTTTTGTTTAAATACTCAAAATCAGGGTTTTTAAGCATAATATGCACAAATATTTCTTGTATGCAAAATAAGCTTTATATTAAAAACTCAATATTTGCTTGAAATTAATTTTAATTCTCACATTTTAAAGTAACATTTATAATTGTATCGATTTTATCAGCTTTTTTTTTTTTAGTTAAAATACTTCTAAGTAGGAGTTTTAGACAAAATATGCATTTTATGCAAGATATGCTTTTTCCAAATGGGTTAATCTTTAATTGAAATTATGGTTAATGCGTCCCTTCAACTTTTTTTTTTGAATTATGATTTTTAAAAAAGTGTTGCAGAAGGTGCATATTTAGGCATATTTTTGTTAAAAATCTTGCTTGCTTATATATATTTTCATTGAATATTTTGCCATAAAGTCCAAAGAACACTGAAAAAATTACATAGAAAGCAAAAACAAATTCAAAAATATTTTATAGTTTTGTTGCTTTTCACAGAAATTCATATTGAGTTTTAAACGCTGCATACCTTGTGTTTAAAACGCAATAAGAATTTCTGTAGAAAGCAACAACAAATTTATAAAATATTTTTGAATTTGTTTTTGCTTTCAATGTAATTTTTTCAGTGTTCTTTGGACTTTATGGCAAAATATTCAACGAAAAAATTTCATTGAAAGCAAAAACATTGAAACATAAAAACTTCAAAAACAACTCAACAGACAAGAACAATTTGAATGTCAAATTTTTTCTAATTCTCCTAAGCGGATTGGGATAGAAATCCAGCAGATTCCAAATGCAGTAGGAAAAGAGTTATGCACCCAAATATGAAACAACCTTCCTAAAAAATTGATAAAAACTAACATTTATTGGTGGCGGATATCACCGATCATCCTAAAATTTCAACAAATTCGTTTAATACTTTTAGCCATCAAACCTACAAATGTCGTTAAAAACGGTCTATAATCGGCTCCATATAAAACACTACTCCAGGAAAGCAGGTTTGTATGGCTTAAAGCATAGCGAATAATGCTTTTGTGGTGAAATTTGGTCTAATCTAGTTGATAAGCCTATATTTCACTAAAATTCGTTAAGATCAAATCATAATATATCATAGATCCCATAAAAAGCTCACACTCGGAAAATACTTTAGTACGCCTTTAACCGAAAACAATAGCATTATTGTAAAATTTAGCCCATAACAGTTTGATGGGACTAGAAATTTAAATTTCTTAAGGATCGGACTACAATATACTATAGGCGGTATCTAATGCCCGTTCTCGAAAATCATCTAAATATGCCTTAAGCCGCAGCAAATGTTGATATTGTTTTGAAATTCGGTTGGACAAAACAACGAAGGACACGAGACCACATAAACTTACTACATTTTAAAACAAGATTTTGTTAGAAATTTCACTGCAATTCCTCAAGTAATTTACGGGAAGGTGGAAATTGAAAACAATTGAAACTCTTCTTAGTAGAGAAAAGGCCTTCGAAATATTGACAGCCCGAAAACAAAATTTTGTTCTTCGCTATGTCAGCGACTAAGGCCGGGTTGTGGATGTGGATTTAGTTTAAACTTAGTTTAACTTACATTGAAACTCAGATTTTTCTAGCGAAATGTGACTTATTTTTAATATTTTATTAAAGACCAACATTTTAAAAATGTTCCGTAAAAATGTTGTATACAAACTTGGTAATGTCGGCACAAATCTGCTTTTAGATTAACTAAACCCAGTTAAACTGATATCTCAAAAACCCAGCCTAAGTCCCCAGAAACCCATTTCTAACTGTTTAGATCAGATTTACAGATTTACAGGAATAAAATAAAGGGGCAACTGAAGTAATTTTCTTTTAAAAATGGGTTAGAGGCAAAAGAGATTTTGCAAAGAAAATTTTCATTATTTAAAAAGTGTCTGAGGCAGGAATTATAGCTCTTGGAAACAGAAAGAGAAAACTGAAGAAAGATGTTGAAATTAGAAAACTATTTGCATTTCTAGCAGGAGCGCTCAAAATTATCCGTTATTTTATACGCCTTGGATTTGAGAGTGTATTTTTTACATCCTATCTAAGGCAAATTCTCTTCTTAATGCCAGTCAGCGAATGTATTTTTTAAAAGAAACTAAAATGTATTATCAAAAAGTTGTTTTTGGGAATACATAATTTTTTTTTCATTAAAACATTTTATTTATTGTGCTTAATTCCCTTTTTTTATAAATGATAAAAATACTGAAATTTATTGTTGGAGGATAAGCTGTACCTATGCGCATTTCACTGGGAACAGCTTATCCTCCAAGGATAAATTTCAGTATTTTTATTAATTATAAAAAAAGGGAATTAAGCACAATAAATAAAATCTTTTAATAAAAAAAAGAAAATGAAATGTTTAAAAAAAAGAGAATTATTTGTCAACTCCGTTCCACAATTTTTTTATTGGCAATTTTAAGCCCTTTTCCTACTAACCTTCTAGACTACTCTAACTAGAACTACTCGTTTAATATAAACTTCGACAATATAAAATTTATACAATTTGAAATGGATTTCAAAAATGAATTGAAATCCTATACGAATGAACAATTCAAATTATATTTTATTTTCTCTGGTAACAAATATGCATACACATACACACACACACTTAAACCCTCATACACACATTTAGATTTATTTTCGTTTTTTTTTCTTCAAAAAAAAGGACACATAGTTACTTATACATTTGAACAGCCACACAGGCAAATACTTACATAAACACATAGTTACAACACTTGTGAATAATTTCAAAATTTTATCCCTTTTTTTTCGTAAGAAAAGTGTGTATGAGTGTGTGTATTGCACAAGTGTGTGTTTGTTATACATATTAGTAAAAGTTTGTGTGTGCAAAACTAAATTTTAACCAATATAGAAATAAAATAAAAAACTTTTTTGTTTAGAAAATTTTCTAAATTTTCTACCTTAAGTACTTTGGGTCTATGTCCATTTCTCGTACTTAGACCTCAGTCTACAAATGTTTGTAACTACGTATGTATTTATGTTATTGTATACATGTATGTAATTGTAAATGTAAATGTTAATGTTTGTTTGAGTGTTAGGCTGAAAATTTTCTTTAACTTTAGAATAATATATTTGTATAAGCTCGTCCATTTTTATGTTATATTCATTCATATTCCAAAAAAGAAAAGCAAAAAAAAAAAAAATAAATAAATTTAATACCAAAAGTATGTATGAGTAAAGGACATTTAACATAAGTCTCTCTTTTTTTTTAACACAAAACATATACATAAATTTGTATATATTTTACTAACAACTATATTTTAATACGTTGTATTTGTATTTATACATAAATGAATATATTTTTTCTTCTCAAATTTGTTAGTATATACTGAAAAATGTATGTGTTTTATTTTAAATTTAATGGATTTTCTATATTTTTTTATAATCAAGGCATGCATAAGTTTGTTTGTATTACAAATTGACCCATACTCTTTTTTGGTTTTGAAATTCAAATTATCCTTTCTTTGCTACCCCTTTTACAACAAGTTGGTCTTACTTTTTCTTTGTGCTTTACAATGGATATATAATTTAATTTGAAGTTTAAAGAGAAAATTAGAATTTCAAGTATGGCAACAGGGATTTTTCAAATTCAAAATTCCCTTTTTTGTTTTGTATAATGTTTTACTATACAAATATTATTTTCTTTTAAAATTCAGTTGTATAATTTTTAGAAATATTTCTAGGCTTAAAATTAAGTTTTATTCCAAAATAATGAACAAAAGAACAAAAATAAAAGGGACGAGTAAAGTTAAAATATTGAAGAGTTTTCAAAAACAAAAAAAAAAAAAAAAAAATCACACCTAAACATCATTTATAATTATATCATAACTAAAGGAAACTATTGAGATCTTAATTAAAACATGCTTTCAAAACTTTCTCTACTCCTAATTTATTGCTTTCGTAAAACAAATCCCAAAAATATGAATTTAGAGTAAAATAAAGAAAGCCTAAATATAGGCTAAACAAAATGTTAAGTTTTGCTACATAAAGAATCAGTAAGTTAATAAAAAAACTGACTGGTTCTGGAAAAATTTTTATTGAAAAATATTATAATTTAGTAAAATAGCCTACATTAAGGCACTACAATTTTAAATGATTTAAAAGGGTATCTGAAACTATGTTTTTAGAATCGAGAACTGCCGAATCTTTAAAGACCCTTCAGCAAACGCTATAAAAATAAATTAGAATCGCTTTTTGAATCGAGAAAAGTATTTTACTTTTAAGTAAATTTAGGGAAATAATAATATTTTAAGAAACGATTAAAAGTAGGATCTTATATAATAGAAAAGAAAAAGAAGGATTAAACTCAGATGTTTGGGGGAAATACTAAAACTATAAGAAAGTAGACATGTTGTAAAATATAATTAAAAGCGCCTTAAAAATTAATTCATGCCATCATTTTAATAATATTTCAAACGTATTTTAAAGAATTAAAAAATATTTCACTTGTAGGATAAATATAAAACAATCAAATAAAATATAAAACTTGTAAGAAAACTGCTAAAGTATAAATCAATAAAACAAAAAAAAAATAAAAATAAAGAAATTAAAGAAATAAAGAACATAGAGAAACTACAAAGACGACAAAACAAAGTATTGCGACGTATTAATGGTGACACGTGGTATAATAGAAACGCGAATATCCGCAAGGACCCTAATACTCGATTTGTTCGCGACGAAATAAAAAACTTCTGCTCCCAATATATACGAAAACTGCCAGCGCATCCAATTCGCCTTGCACTGGATCTACTCGCCTACAGTACCGCAAGAAGGATGATAACTTTACGCAATAAAAAATGTAGTTTCTATTGCAACGGCAACGGGCCTAGAAATTATTAATTAATTTAAGATTTTTATACTTATTGTAATTTTCTTATTATAGACAGATCCAATAAATAAATAAAAAAGTTAATAAAAATGTGTTATAGAAATTTAGTGAAATAATAAAAAAAAAATCCTTAAAATATGCTATAAAAATAGTATGCTGCAAAAGGTTGGTGCCAAGATTAAAAAGCCGTATTTAAATTACTGTCAATGTTAAACTCCATAAGTTGGGCTGTTCTAGTTTAACTAGAAAGTTGTTAAGACTGACACTAAAGTAGGCAGCACATATTTAAAATGACCTTTATTTTAACAAATTTGAAGTCCATTTAATTGTTATATATCTCAGAAATTTTGTTAATTATCCAATATTTTTTCTTTTAATTTCAACTAAAAGCAACGTTGGCAACCGATACCGATCCCGAAGTCATTATTTTGCTTCAAATACCGGTGAACGTATACCCTTTCCCTTAAAACTGGTATAACCGTTTCGGTATTGAAAAATAATCAAACATTTTTGAAAGAGTAGAAAAAATTTAAAGTTTTTACACTTCTGCTAATAGAAAAAATATTTGTTAGCTTAGAGGAAACAAAAAACAAGCATGAGTGCTGTATTTGGCTGTGTTGAATTTTTAATACCAAGAGTTCGATTATTTATATGTTATCTATTTAGTAAAAGCCAATCTTTATAAAAGCTGATTAAATTTCGTTGCATAATTTAAATAAAATGTCATCATTTGTTTCAGAAATATTTTGAGGTGTATTAAAGTGATTTTCAGGAGGTAAAATTTAGATCGTTCATCATAAAATTCGGTAGAGCGATTCCTAGTGTTACAAAAACCTAAATTAGACCATTTTTATATAAAGTTCTACATTTTTTTAAATTAAATTCTTCTTAAATTGCTCTTCAGAAGCCCGTTTTTATGGGACCTATGGTTAATTAAGGACCGACTTACATGGTGTCATTTCTTACCATACAAAGCTAAATTGGGCCAAAATGTTCCACAATATCTATATTTGCTACATTTTGTCACATAAAACGAATTTGTGCAAAAATAAATGAGAATTGGTGCATTCTGTGATTAAATTATTCTGGTTTTTGCAACAAGTATATGAATTTTTTGGGAAGTTTGTTCCACCTTTGGATTTCAATCCCGAACTGCTTAGGAGAACTGAAAAGAGTTTAACAACAATTCTGTTCTTTTCCTTTCAGTCGTTCGAAAGTGAGCGTGATTTCAACAGACGAAAGGACAGACGAACTTAGCTAAATCGTCTTAGAATTACTCAAGGATGCATTATATACATTACTTGATGTGGTGCTAGATAAATATTAAAAAAAAGTTTCACACGGAATGAAACTCTCATTCACCGCTAGTGGTGGGTTTAAAAACAAAACCTCTTTTTGAGACTAATGCTTTTCTATGTGCATTATTTTAGATCCGTGTTGAAAT
Organism: Pollenia amentaria; assembly: GCA_943735925.1. NCBI lineage: Eukaryota > Metazoa > Arthropoda > Insecta > Diptera > Polleniidae > Pollenia > Pollenia amentaria. The sequence goes on along the minus strand of OX031007.1, from coordinate 195,061,014 downwards.
TTCTTTCCGAAGGTTATTTTCGTTGAACAAGCAATTGATCATACCAAAGGAGGATTTGTGAAGATGGATGCAATTAGTCAAAATAGTTGCATAGATTTGAGGAGGATAATAAAAGTTGCAATTCGAATTGATCTTCAGGTTGGAAAATTTGTATTTAACTCCAAATGGCAACAATATTTCTTGTATATTACTATGTTTATTTTTAAGATAAATCTTTACATATTAATAAAATGTGTAAACAACCCAGGAAAAACTTTTTGAATTTTGGTAATAGGTCGTAGTTATTTCATACGTTACCTGGTAAGTAGTTGTCATTAAAATTATCATTATTCTGAAAACCTCAATAAGTACTTGCTAGTAATGACCTCAATAAGTAATTTTCACTACTATTATTTTCAGTTATGAGTATTTGCTTACTAATAATCAGCTTAATAACTACTTATAAGTCGTCTTGTTTTCAATACGGAATATTTACTTACTGATAACTAGCTCCATAACTACTTATTAGGTCTATTAACTAGCGCCAATTTAATAAAAACTAGTTATTTTTTGGCTTCTAGTAAGTATATTGTAAGTACTTACAATTCAAATTACTGGTAGTTAAATAATAACTAGATATTTTGTAATTTCTAGTAAGTATATTGTAACTACTTAATTCTGTTGACAACTCCACCAAAAGCCGAAAAATAAGTAGTGTTCATATGTCTCCAATATTACTTGCTAACTTACCAGGTAAGTAAAGTTTTTGCTGGGAATTTACTTCAATGTAAAAAAATTTGCATAAAAAATTAATATAAAAAGAGTTTTCATTTATGTAACTTTATCTTTTATATTAAATTAATTTTCTTGTTAAATATAAATATATATGTGCATTTTTCTTATTTAAAGCTTTGTTTTTGGCTTGGTATCGAAATATACCGAAATAACAAATATTTTAATACCGATACCGAAATTCGTTTCGGTTGCCAACATTGACTAAAAATACTAAAAAAACGATTAAAATCTCGTTAATTACTTGCAACAGAAATTTATTATAAATGTTTTTTCACCGTTACTTATGACTTTTAGCATGTTTTTATTATAATTTTCTAACATATTTGAAGGCGCAATTTATATTTTTTTTCTGCTTTCGAACACATAAATTATTATAAACTTCTTCACTAACCTTAACTAACGCCTTAAAAAATAAACTTTTTACTTTTTTTTCATTCAGCAGATATACAAATTTGTCATGTTTGCTTAAATATTCACAAGCATACATTTAGGCGCAACATTTTTTTTTTTTGCTAAAAAGTTATTTATCTTTGTCTTACTTCATTTCAATTTCTTTTAACATTTGATTTTCTTATAAAAAAGCTGATAAAAATAAAAAAAAAAAAAACAAATGGTATTAGCTTTTAAGTGTTTTCTATAATGTTTTCTATAGAGAAATAAATTTTATTATTTATACGCTCGATGTACATATAAAGTAGTTTCGCCTGCTGTCAATGTCCATTTGTAGTGAGTGTGTGTCCGTACGTATGTATATGTATTTTGTCATGTGTTTAAGTGTAGCACCCATTATTTGATCGTTTAAATACACACACCCATATGATTTCATATCAACACACATACGGATATACATGCGTCTAACAAATGTTCATAAGAAATCTTTCTTAATGTAGGCAGAAGGAAAAAATAGGAAATTTTCTTACACACTTTTAAGCAAAATCCATCTAAGATTACCATTGCCTGCCCCATGCGTGTCAAAGGATAATGTATATTCATCAAATGTTTCATCCTTCATACTCTTGTGTGAGTGTGTATGTGTTTGAAAGTTGGTAATGTAGAGAAAATAAATAAAGCTAAACGATCGAAAGATATTAATATAAAATACCTAGAAAAATGCTACCAAAACGCAGAACAAAAAAAAAATCATATTGAGGGAAGAGAGTTAAAGAATTGTTTATGTAGATAAATCTAAACTATGGCAGCAAAAAGAGGGTGAATTGGTGAGTATTTATTTAAATCAGCTCTAAGGTTTTAGTTTTCTCCAAGGATCAATAATACGATATGTGAAACTGTTACTGAAAAAAGATTGAACCGCCCTTAAAATCGGCTTACCACTGTTTTAAATAGTGTACATTTTTTAATAATCCTTGGAGTAGGCAATATAAACAATATAATATTTTACATAAATAGAATTAGAAACATTTCTTTAATCTTAAAAATTTCGATCTACCAAGGTAAAATACCATTTAACTTAAAGATTGATGTTTGACTAATGACGTCATTTGACGTCAATGGCGGTGGGATCGAAACTAGTCTGGGAAACCTGTCCGTGAAAACTTGGGTTCAGTTCCCAGCTCAGTAAAGAATGAAAAATTATCAATAAATTTTAATTCATTTCATGTTTAAAAATTCCTTTCTTCATAAAAATAAAAATAATTTAATGAAAATTAAATTCAATGAACTGATTAAAATATCAAAATTTAGATTAGAATTCCAAAACTTATTCTTTGAAAAGCCTAAAAGCGTGCAATATTAACAAATAAATGAAGGCTGTAGAGCCGAAGTTGGGATTTTTGTACTGAATTCGGAGGCGAACCGACTCCAAAATTTTTCTACTTTACACTTGTAAATAACTATATTAAAGCTCAATTAAAATATCGAATTGAAATTTTTACAGAATCATTTTCTTGCTATATCTAACCATTGAAAAGTTAATGCATTAAAAAAAGAGTTTAAAGTCAGATAAGGACCAGTCTCATATACATTTAGAATTATGGTTAGAGTAGGAGTCGGTGTCGGGTTAAAAAAATTTTGGCAGTTGGAGTCGGTGTCGTTGTAAGAACTATTTTTTGACGACTCCACAGCCCTGCAAAAACACTATGATAATGGATTGTAAAATAGATTTCTTAAGATTTTTTTATTTCTTTTTTATTTATCAAAATACATTTCAATTAACCCTCGTATTTTCGTACAATATTTATTTATTTATTTTCCTGCCAAAGTATCGCTAAAAAAAAGTTTAAGAAAGAAACAAAAAGTAAAAGTGCGTGCATTAGCAATTATTCTACCGATTGTTTCGTTATTTCTCTTCCAAATACTTACATGTTATATTTGTTATATACATACATGAAATTATTGTTGTTTAATAGTACTTAGTGTAGGTAAATATATTTATACATATGAGTATACATATAAATATCTATAAAATAATGTTTGAATTTTATATTATATAGATCTAGCGTTATTGAGATGATATACGTGAGTTGAAGTTTCAAATTTCAATGTGTACGAAATACATACAACTACAGTAAATACAACTAAGAAAGAATAAACTTTTTTCGACGAGTAATGTATGTGTAAGTGTAAATACATTACATGTGTAATTGTACGACGCGATTTTATACGTAATAAACGGTTTTATGGGCAAAAATAAATCAATCAAATATCATAATGATGCCTAAATAGATTTAGAGTAGAAAAAGTAACTTTTAAGCCTAGAAGTAGGCAGTAGTATATGGTGGAGTGCAATAATGCCTTACGAAATAAGGCCTTTAAGGCTTTATTTCACTTTCAATTGAGAAATAAGGCCTTTATTTGCAAAAAGGCTTTATTGCACTTTGAAAGTGAAATAAGGCCTTTATTTAAATTTAGCCAATTGTGCAATAAAGCCTTTATTTTATATTTTTTGATTCTCTTGCCACCTAAATCTTCACTTATTAAAGTTTTTCTGCGTGGCGGCCTGCGGCCGATCTTAGGGGTTTTCTCCTCCATAGGACGCGGCAGGTGGCTTCGCTGAACACAGCTTTCCTGCGCGCGTCTCATTATCTTCCCTAGTGTGACGCGCGCAAGGAAACTTTATTCAGCGAAGCCACCTGCCGCGTCCTATGGAGGAGAAAATCCCTAAGATCGGCCGCAGGCCGCCACGCAGAAAAACTTTATTAAGTGAAGATTTTCAATATTGTTGCGGTTAAATTAATATTTGTGTATGCTTTTTTTTCTCATTTTGGTGGGATTCATTTCGTTTCCAGAAGTTGGATTAATTATTAATGTTCTATTAATTTTTGTTAAAATCAAATTTTTTTATAATTTTTCAATAAAATATAAGAAAAATAAAAAATTGTATTGCTTTATTAAAAAAAAAATTTAAGTGCAATAAGGCCTTTAAGGCTTTATTTCACTTTCAATTGAGAAATAAGGCCTTTATTTGCAAAAAGGCTTTATTGCACTTTGAAAGTGAAATAAAGCCTTAAAGGCATTATTTCGTAAGGCATTATTGCACTCCACCGTAGTATATACAAATATTAATTAAATCAAGAAAGTATCCTAAAAGTATAAGAAACTTACTAGAAAAGATATGGTTTTGGAAGTTTGATTTGAGAAAAAAAATATATAATAATAAGGGAGTCTCAGTAAGAGTGCACTTTTTAAATATTTTGTAATTTTTTTGTGCAAATTGCAACTCTGAATTTTGGCAGCTGTCAAATATGTCTATTCCGATTATTAAAAATGGAGCACTTTACGAAAGAAGAACGCGTTATAATTGTGAAAAAAACGTGTTTTTATTTTAAAATGTAAGAGTGTATTCTAACTGAGACACCCTTTATAACTAAAAGTAGCCATATACAACATAAATAATTTTGAGAAGCCTTAACTTTGGCTATTCAAATTAATTAATTTCTTAATATTTACAAATACCGAATACTTTTAGACTAAAATTTAACAAAATAAACCTAAAAGTAAAATTCAAATATGAAAAAACATCTAGAAATTTTGCAACAAATATATATAAAAAAAATATTTTTTTTTATATTTTAAAAAAGTCTTTTAAGAAGAAATGAAATTCAACATTACACATTTAAAAAAAATTCCTTTAGAAATATGAAATTAAAATAAAAAACAAAGCTTAACAAAAGATTTAATATTATGTTGGAGTTAATATTTATAGATAAAAAGTTAATTCGAGATATACAATTGGGTCGTTCGTCATAAGAACGTAGGACGTGAGTTTGTATATTTTTTTTAACACGCAAGCGTAGACGTATTTAGTTTTATATACAAAATTATATTCGAAAATTCAAAACTGATTGAAATGTTTATTTATTCTTTGCTTTATTTTGTATTTTTGTTTTCAAATATTCAATTTGAAAACACAAAAATGTATTTGATATTTAAAATTTTCTTTTTCTTAACTAAAGCCTTAAAAGTAAAAATGTTAAATGAAAATTTAAAAAGCCTTAATGTAGGCTATATAAATTAACAAAATTGATAAAAACTTTAAGAAATCCTAAATGTAGGCAGTGATAATTGTAATAATAATTGTAAATTTATCGCACCGGTTCCGTTTAAAGAGGTACATTCGAAATTGCAGCTCTCAGCTTTTGCAAGAAAACAATATATCGTCACTTTAAATGAAAACGGGCGTAACTACCTAAAAATTCAAAATCGAGCTTTTGATTGATTATTTTATTTTATTTATCTCTGCGATCAAAAATGGCGAATATATCGTTGATTCATTTGCCAAGTCTACTTTATTCCTGTTGATTTTCTAAACTGTTTTGCTTTTCTTGTAAAAATAATTATAGTGTTATTACGTCCGTTGGCATTTGAGATGACGATCTGTACAGTGGACATATCTAACTCCTACTACCCTCTACTGAAAATATGTAAATTTCGAACCGGTGCGATATGTAATATTTTTATTATCTAATTAGGAATTTTATATAAGCCTTAAAGAAGGCACAACATATTTTCAATACTAATTAAACCTCCTAAAATTAGGCCAAATATAAAATTAGAAGAATGATTAAAAAATCGAAAATGATAAAACTAGAAAATCGTTTAATTACTTTTAAGTTTTAAAAACTAGATTTTTCTTGGGCGCTTATTTTGATGTTTAAGTGACAGTAAATGTCTGGTTTGTGTTTCGATAACTTAAACTTTCAGGTTTCTATGTGCAAAAATAAAGGAGAAAAAACAAAACCAACCAGAGCATATGTTAAGGCAGCAAAAAAAGACTAATTTATTTACTACAATTTAATGGGTGCGTTTAATTCAACTATTACTTGTTATTTTTTCAGTAATACATATGTATGATCCAGAGTATTAAAGGACTGCAATCGTTTTAATTCTTATCACATCGTCTCCGGCTAATGATTGTTAATTTTTTGATTGCATTCAAAATTGGAAAATTGATTGCATTATTTAAATTTGAAATCATGAAATCAATACTAATCGTAAGATTGAATCCATTTCTTTCAAATCATTTGTTTAATGATTGCAATACTTTAATTGTAATCAAATACAGTAATTTTAATCAAAATTAATTCCGAATAAAACTCTCCGTTCTGTTCAAATGAAAATCCTTCTTCTAGAAATAAATCTTGCTGTGATAATTTTGAATTGCCAACAATGTAAATTTTGTAAAATGTAAAATTAGAACCGCTGAATTCAAAAAATATATAATTTCGTTGAACTTTCACTATAGTTGCGATTTCAGAAGAATTGATTGAAATCGCATATCGATAAAAATAAAAAGTTTGATTGCAGTTACAATAATTGCATTCAATGATTTATAAAAACATTAATTTTGAAATGTTTGCAATCACAAAAAGTTGCAATTTTGACAAGATTTCATTTTGAAATCAAATAATGAAATCACTTTGCTTGAAATTTTAATCCAATGCCAAGTGATTTCAGTTTTTTTCAGCTCTGATATGTACATAAAGAAAAGAAATAGTATCTCTATATAAGAAAATCGAAAAAAAAAACGAAATACATAATCAAAGTATGTGGTAGTAACAACTACAAAAGTAAAGTATTAACATTACATTAAGTATAAAAACGTTTAACAAAAGTTTTTCATTATTTCTATATATTTTTGCTCATATTTTTTCTTTTACTACTTTCTAAACTTTTTTCCCCGACTGTCAATGTTTATCTGTGTGCGAATGTGTGTGTGGGTTAATATATTAAATTCATACATGACACGCACTGAGAATTTCATGTTGTTATTGCGATTATTTTTATTGTTTTCTTTTACTTAGTCTACTTTTAGGTGTAGTTGAGTTTTTTTTTTGCTATTTCAACGTAACAACAGTTAAATTTAACGTATTGTGTTGTAAATTTATTATTGCTCATTGTTGTTGTTGGTAAAATGTTCAAGTAATGCGCGCGAATATAATGTTTCCGCCTGTTTCCGGTTTTCCGGTATTTTACGTTGATTTTACTTTGTCTTTTACTTACACGTATTTAATTTCTTAGATTATGCCTGGATTTTAGAAACAATGTAACAAACATTTTATGTGTCTAAAATTAAATAGTTTATGGAAACAAATCGCACAAACAAAATATAATTTTTATTGGTATTTAATTGCTAGTTTTGTTATAAAAATATGTAATGCTGTTTAAAAGCCTAAAAGTAGGCTATATATAAATAAAAATTGATTGATTTCTTAGGAAATTATTTTTATTGCTGAGTGTTAATAACTAGAAAAGAAATAAAATGTTAATAAAACCAAATTACTGTAACAAAGAGTTTGACATAACTTTTGTCGATAATTCTGACATTTTAACAATAGTTTCATTGATTTCTAAAAGCGTTTTAGTCAACATTAAAGGGATTGTACAAAATCGGAAAAAAGTTATTTTAAAGGCTTTGAGGACCAACAAAAATCTGATTCCAGCCAACTGCATTAATTCTTTGTTTCTCTTTTATTAAATTGAAATCCAAGCACTTATTTTCTTAACCTTTTTCCGTTTCTCTTCTCACGAAATTAACATTTTATTACTTTCTTATTTCTATCGTTAAAAGCCAAGAATAGGTAAATATTGTATAATATTTCTCTACTTAAGTTTAAAATGAAATGTAATAATGCACATATGTGTTAAGGAATATATTCGATTTAAGTTTTTCTTCTTCTTCTTTCATTTTTATTTCTTTCTTCAAAGTCAAAAAAAAAAAAAAGACAAAAACTAATATTTTCTTTGCATTTTAATATGTTTTCGAACACATCTTAAGATATAGCCAGAACAAAAAAAAAACCTCTTCTTACAGCAAAAAAAAAAAAAAAATCAAAGAAAAAAAGAGATAAAACTTAAAATTCACAATAAAAAAGGAACACATAAGTCATGAACATTCTTAAAATTAAAATAAATTGTTAAACGAGCAAAAATAAGAAAGATCTCTGGAAAAAATTTCAAGGAAAACTAAACAAACACATGATAAAACTTTAAACTAAAGGTTGAGATTTTTTTATTTTCTTGTTTTTCTGGCCACAAATAAAAAGATTGACAGTATATAAATAAGAGAAAAATAAAAAAAGAAAAATATCATTTAGGGAACAAAAAAATCAATGACGAAAAATTAAATACAAAACGAATTTCTAAGAGAGCTACAGATTGTTTAAAAAGTGTTGCTTATATTAGGGAAAAATAAAAACTACGTTAATAACCCAGAAAATGTATTTGGTTTACGAGTAAATAAATATTTTGAAAGTGTTGCCTAGTTTTAGGAGAATAAAAAAAGATATGTTACTCTAAACGCTGGTTTACACTCTTCAACCTTTAGCCATCAAGTCTTGAGCTTTTAGGAGAGAAAGGAAAAGAGAATGCCATTTCTTTTCCTTTCTCTCCCAAAAACTCAAGACTTGACGGCTAAGACTTGAACAGTGTGAACCAGCACTAATTAAAGTTAACAATGCGGCTTAATTTTGCATAACTTATAGTTCTTAAAGAATTTGGTTTTTTTTAGTTTAAAAAAAAATTTGCTTGGCAAGATGTTTCCAATATATTTTTCTTTTTGGGGTAACTGTTATAAACTTTTAAGGTAACATTATAAACTGTATCTTTTTTTAGATGATTTTAAAAAAATGAAAAATATGTGCCAATTTTTAGCTGAAATAAAATAACTTAAAAAATAAAAAATGTAGGCTTTAATAAAAATATGTGTCAAAACCATATTGAAATATAGAGTTTTACAGTTACTTTCAGAAATTAAAAAAAAAAATTTGATGAAAAAACTTGATGAAAATCGAACAAACCGATCGTTTTTAGCAGCTGCCATGAGTTTCGAGCGATTTTACAATCCATTGCTGAATTATAGTCTAACTTTTTTGCTTTAAAATATTTGTTTAAAATATATAGTTTAAATTTTAAAAGAATATAAACAGGAAAAAAGAGGAAAATGTATTAAAAATACATTTTTAAAGATACTGATACTTAAATCGTTTTGTTTTCAAAATCTTTTTCCATCACATACTTGATTGCCTGTTTTTGGGCGAATTAAAGGCAAATTTTAACCGAAAATTAAGAAATTTCTTAAGTAGCGAGTGCTTACATTTTTACAGTATTTAAAAATATGGACTTAAAGTAGCAGTAGCAACGATAATTTACTGAACAGTCCAGTTAAAAATACTATAACATTCGCAGTTTCTTAGCAATAGTTGTAGTCGTAACAGCAAAATAAAATTTTAAGGGTAGAAGAGCTTTTTAATTTCATTTAGTATTATTATTTATACAATTGATAAGCAGTAGCCAACAAATTAAAATATAGAACTCACAGAAACAGCATAAGAGATGGCAAAAGATGTAGCAGTAAAATAGCAAAAATATATTTACATCTACATCTTATTAGAAAACCCGATTATTTTACGAACGTCTGATACGGAATATACGTTTTTACATATAACAGCCGAATTCTTTTACTTTATTGCTACAACAAAAACTACTTTTGTTTCTAACTGAACAGCTAATTTTTCACAGATTAAAAATAATATTGTTGAAGAAGAAGAAAAAAAATTAATTAAATTTATAGAAGTGGCAAAACATTTAATCTAAAAACTATTGCTCTATTGGAAGTTATTGTTTTTTAATTACTCCATTTTTACTTTAATTTTTAATATTAAGCAATGATAAATATATTTAAATAGCTACAAATTATTATAAAGCTATTGCTACTCTACATAATATATCTGAAAGACGTAGTTATAGATATAGCAATTAACCTGGTAGTAACTGTAACATTTTAAACACTGCTTAGATGCTGATATGAACAATTATTTTCCGTTTCTCAAATTAATATGTTAACTCTTAGGACCAATTAAACTCCCCATTGCCAAAGGAAACTTCTTTAAAAGAAGAAAGTTATTATATGCGCTAATGTGAAATTAAGAATTTTATGGACTGATATAACTCTTACATCTTTTAAGTTGTGAAGTCCTTGAAATATAGGAAACCTTCTGTTAGGAGACAATCACTGACTTTAAACAAATTACTGTTTAAAACAATAGCCTACTATTAGGGAAATAATAAAAGCTAATATGAATGGTGAATATGGCTTATTTTTTATTATATTACAAATAGAATTAAGAATTGTAATCTACAAAGCAATTGTAACGCAGACCTTTAGCCTGTTGTTGTAAAACAGACTAGAGTTTCTGGCGGGATTTGAACTCGTTACTATTGCATTTAGAGGAGGCACACTGCGAGTATTTCTACGGTAATATTAATTATCCTTTTATTTCCTTACGATTTGAGTTTTAGACTGCCAAAGCGTTAATAAATCTTTTATCAGAATATGTCTCCTGCCTTCTTATAGTTGAAAAAGTTTAATATTTTCTACTGAAAATTAGGAGTTCAAATTTTGCTAACTCTTAATAAGCCCGTAAATCTTATAAAACTTTTGTTATATGTCGCAAATCATCTAATAAACTTAAAATACATCAAAATCTTAAGATTTATTTATAAAAAAAAAAAAAAAATAAAAAAAAAAATTAAAAGGCCAGCATAGCCAAATGTAAACAAAACTTCTGTTCTGTTCATTTTTTTCTTCTTCCCTTTTGCAATAAGACAAATATCATTTTCTATTTCTTTATTTTTTTTAACATTTTGGCAAACACCACATGTATTGCTCTACAATACTATTAAACTAAATACAAAAAAGGAAACTAGAGGTATGAAGCCTAAATGTATGCTTTATATAAACATATACACAATATTATTTTATTTCTTTACAAAATAGAAGTACCACATTACCAAAGCCCGTATATTTAATATGTTTTTCTTAGTTTCTATTTCTATTTTTTTTATACTTTTAATATATAATTTAAAAGTAGAAAATAAGAAACAAAAACATTACTGAGACAACCACAACAAAGACAAGAGATGTTGCTGTTTTTTTTTTGTTGTTTTTATCTTGGGTTCCAAAAAAAATCGGACCTTCTTAAGTAAAGAAAAACATTTTTAAAATTGTAAAGTTTATTTATATAAATGCTAAATTCACTCTCTCCCTTTAACGCTCTTTGGGCAAAGAAACTGTCTACATGTTCTAAACGCCCTTATATCCTGTTTCCTTTTATGTTTTATAAACTCGAAAACTGACCACTGTTTTCATTATAATGGCTTATTTTTTAAAGAACAAAGTTTTCAATTTCATATGTTAAAAAGTTTTATTGTTTGAGATTTTTTTTTTATTTTGCAATTTTTTGTTCCCTATTTTTTTGATTTAACAAATAGAATTTCATTATTCCACCCCTTAAACATACGAGTACCAAGAAATGTTAAGGATTTATTGAAAAATTTGAAAAACATGATGGAAAAGTTAATTCTTGAGTTTATTATAAGTTTTAGCATCTTGGGTTTTTCTTTTAAGTTAAAGTCTATTATTGTAATAAGATGAAAACTTTAATTGAAACTAATTAGTCTTCTGGCTTATTATATGTTTAATTTTACATATTTTCTTTCAAGACTTATACAGTGAAACCTGCCATACCGGACACCTTTTATAACCGGACATATTTTGTTGATACGACCTGTCCATAAGTTTTGCCATGCAAAATGTATTCCCATAAAAGAACGCAGACACTAAATTGTATCTCTCAAAAATAGACAGAAACTTTGAAATACACAAGCAAGAGTTGTATTTTATTTGTAGTTCTGCTTTTTGCAACTCTGATTCATATTTTTGTCAATGCCAATGAAATTGGTGATACCCCTGTCTGTTATCCCAAATGAACAAACTCATGTGTTGAGGATGGCAAAGAAATGGCCACGTATTTTTTTTTTTTTTTTTTTTTTTTTTTTTGGAGAAGTTGGCTTTCGTAAGCTGGATTCACCTTAACTAATAATCTTCGGGATTTTGATGCCGATGATGGCTTTGATGAATTTGAAAAAGTAGATGAAAAAGTCTACACTGACGATGACTGTATTGAAATAATAAATTCAAGCGCAGTTGGGAATATAAGTCAGTCTGAAGACGAGATACATTTAGAAATATCTTATTCCATACATTCTTATGATGCAGCATAAAACCAAATTTCCTGTTTGATGACTTTTGGTAGAAACGACTTTATCGCATTTCAACACATCGAAAACATTGAACGTCATCCTGAAAGCCCACAGTTCAAATCAAATCGATCTTAGTTAAAGTTCTCTACTCTAAATTGATTCTTTCAACCACAATAGACTACTATTAAAAAATCGTTCCCAAGACTATCGGTTCTACGCACCGGAACGACTCGGAGTTCAACGAACACCGACCAAGCATTGTCAACTCAGCAAGACCTGTTCTTGAGGATTCGCTGCTACAAAAACAACCATTAAAAAATAAAACATTTATAATAAATGTGTACCCTTTTCATAAGCGGATATATGGGTATGAGAGGTTTCCCTGCATATTGTTACGTTTTTACCTTTCAAAACTGTTTTTTTTTTTTTATTAGAAACTTTTGAGTTCTTTTATTGCATAATAATAAACAAACACAGACTTATTTACTTTAATTAAGTATTAAAACAAACTCAGTTAAAAAGGTATCTAGTTGCGAGCTTAACCACAGGAACCGGATGTGTGGCCAGTATGTATCTCCTAGTAATGTACCTCCTGAACTAAGATGAGGGTGCAAATCTGCTAACGATAAACACCTCAAGTACTGTTCTAGGTCAAGGCATTAAGGAGCTATGAGCCTCCAAAATCAAGACCCCCAAAAACGTATACCCAAGTACAGGTTTACTTGGTGTAATTTTAATGCAACTTTATGAATTGACTACATAATCAAAGAATATTTTTGTGTTGGTAATGTAAATTTCCCTGCAGATAATACGACTAGTCAAATACACGCGTGTAAAATATAGCCCATAAGGGACAAGGACTAGTCCAAAGGTAACCCAAAAGTATTGAAAAAACATGGTCTATTTTACATTACGATGTCCTAGGGCTGGACCATATAACGCAGCTTTGCATTACAACGGAGAAGTCTTACAATTACTCCATGTTCATACATACTCCCAGTGGATTAGTTTTGAAATTACTCCATGATATACTCCAGAGGATTAGTTTTAAAATCGTTTAAAAACGAAAACATATCGTTTAAAAACGACGACATGTCATTTAACTACAAACTCTTGAAAAAATAAACTCAACACATTCGGCTAATTCGGCGAAATTATGACATTTGAATATGCCATAACTTTTGCAAAAAAAAATTTAAAATTTTTTTCGTTGATATAACATATATTATCCTTAGAGGAACCTTCTCACCAAATTTCATTGAAATCGAAAGGGGTCGGGTCCCACTCTTGGTCGATTAGACATGGAATTACTTATATATGTACCAATTATGACACCAAAACTGTTAAACATTCCAATTTAATGTCTAATTTAAGGAATACCAAATATATTGTCTTACAAGAGCAATCTGCACAGTGGTGTTGACACTACAATTAATGCATACTATTATTTTGCGAATAAAACTTACAATTACTTAAACTACAAATAAAGCTTAACTAAATTTTATTTTGTAACCATATTCCAGATTAATTTTTGAAATTCCTAAGAAATACTCAAACATTTTAAACACAACATTCCCATTGATTTCCTACCATGTATTGCTATGTTTATTCTCCCCAATCTCTTTAAACATCTTGTTTGTTATCCTTTCTCCTTTTCCAAGTTAAATATCTGCTACATTTTGAATTTTTGTTCTTTTTCATAAATTTTTCTTTGTTTCCTAAGAAATCTAATGTATTTCCAATACAATTAAACACGCAATGTTTTAAGTATATTATTACTTACACGAATGAATGAATAAATTGTTTATAAAGGGGAGGAGAAAATAACGAAAATAAGGTTTATCTTTATAGATTTATGATTATAAAAATATAACATACAAAAATAATATACATTTGAAACTTATTGACATGCTTAATGTTTTTTAGTAGCAATTATTGATTAGATTTTTAACAAAATTGCTTTTAAAACAATTTTCTTTTAGAAATTGAGATTTGGAGAATTCAAACTTTAATTAGGTGGTAAAGGCATTGTAGGAAAATTTTTTTATTTTACCAAGATTTTGTTTAATAAACATTAACTGTTCCTTAAAAAAATACTTTAAATCTGTAGACTATTTTAAGGTAAACTGTTCGTTAGAAATATGCTAAAAATCTGTAGACTATTTTGAGGTAGTAAAATTAAAGGGGTTTAAGAAAATTTTATTTATTCATTTTAACAATTTTACTTAAAACTAACTTAACAGCATGCATAAGATTGGAAAGACAAGTAATAGCGCTATATTCGTCCATACCAAATCGTATATACCCTTCACTATGGTGCAACTTGAACAGTTATATAAATGACCACTAGCGCACATTTCCAAAAAAGTATTAACATAAATAGATAGTTTAATATACATTGCTCTATTTAAGCTGCAAATTATGTACGTGCTTTTTATGTAGAATAAAGACGCAAAAACACATTAAAATATCAGCGCCACAAAAGGGATTGCATGGTTATAAAAAGGGGAAATTGTGGTTTTTTGCTCATATCTCAGTTATTAAGGGACCAATCAGGCTGAACTTTTAAAGCAAATAATTCGGAACTATATGCGATGTAAATTAATAACCAACCTAGGCCCTATCATATCTAGGGTCTTCGGAAAACCCATTTTAGCAGACACATGGACAGACAGACATCGTTAATTCAACTTCGCTTTTAAGAAATATACTGTCTTAATTTAGGCTGTAATTATTTTCGTTTTAATGCATACAAAATATTGTATCCTTCAAAGAAAAACCCCTTAATATTTAAAGTTAATATTTAAGTAACAGCAAAAGCGTTGCCTACTTCTAGGCAATTTTTCCTTAAATGGATTTTTTTTAAATAAACAACAGATTTAAATTTTTATAGACTTCAAGGCACATATTCTCCACAGAGCTGGCCTTAGCATCAATTTATATTAATAAAATAAAAATAAAACGGAAAAATTAAAGGCTTAAAGTGGACATTTTGGGGATTTTTAAAATTTTTATAATCCGGGAAACCCTTAATATGCAATTTCATGTTTTTCCTGGTGCGAACAATGAACCCAGAAAAATAAAAAAATTTATTTCAATTAATAAATTTGTGACATTAATTAAAAAATTAATTAAATTTGCACCAGTACACAAATTAATAGAATCAAATAAATATTTTTTAAAAATTCATTTCAATTAATAAATTTGTGATATTTATTAACAAATGAATTAAATTTGCACCAGTAAACAAATTAATAGAATCAAATAAATATTTTTTAAATAAATATTTTTTGATATCACCAAAATTTTCTGCAGTAATGTTGTTGATATAAGTAAACGTTTAATTCACTTGATTAAGTTGTGAATTAAAACTGATTTAATTTCTGATTAATGGTTTAATTAAAAAAAACAATATTGACGAGAATTCTTTCTGTGATAGCAGAAACAATATATTTATCTGCTTTAGAGCTTTTTATGAGTTTTGGCATCGATTTGTTAGCGCATATTTTTGCATATTTTTTACATTATTTTTTAATTTTGTAGCGCATTTATTTTGATAGTGATTTCGCAGCGAAGAAAAAAATTGTTTGAAAATCTGGTTAACAGATGGGTTTTCTGTTTTTAATATTTAAATATTCCAATTTAAATTAATTTCGCCATCTTCATTTAATTTCCACAATTGGGAAACAAAAGCAGTTCGCCATTATATAAATATTTAAAACTAAGGAAAAAGCAATTATAAAGATACGTTTCTGATGATGTGTATAATTCGGTTAAAATGTTTTAATTGTACTTAGAAGGAAACCTTTGCAAATGGTGAGAAATCCAGAAAGAACCCATATACACTTTTTTCGAAATAGACTCTTTGTGAACATAAGTCATCTAATTAGGTTGGTATTGAGACTAAATTCGCCCTAAAAATATTTGACTGCAAGTTAAATTTTTTTTGGAATCGGTTCACATTTGACCATAGCTCCCGTCCGTAAATAGTTTTAACTGCTTTTTAATGTTGAATTTATCGATCCTTTTAAGACAAAATTTTTATATAGATGCCGCATCTAGATAATGTGCGGCACAAATAACACTAATATGAACTTTAACATCATAATATAACTTTTTTTGAGCCCAATGCTGCCCATCGGTTGCAAATACGGTGCAATCTCAACAATTCGTCTGTACATTCTGTTGTGTATGGGCTTCACCGATTATAATTTTTTGACCTGCTTTTATACTTACACCCTAATAGCGAAGAGGGTATTATGCATTTGTGCTGATGTGTATATAAATATTGGTTCTACACCCACACGAATGTCCATCCGGCTGGCTGGCTGGTTGTCCAAGTAAACTTGTGCGCAAAGTACAAGTCGCAATTTTAAGATAATTTGATGAAATTTGGTACATAGGTTCTAATTGGCACAAGGATTATGAAAATGGGGCGAATTGGTCCATAATTTCATATAGCCCCCATGTTGTTGTATTTTTTTGGGGTATACTTTTAACAATTTTTAGGACATATTTTAAAGCTTTTGATTCATATTTAATGCGCACAAAACCCTTTTTATAGAGCATATTTCCTTAATGATAATCTTAAGTTGTTTTACCTTAGTTAAAGAACAGCAGCCAGTTTTCATCATTACAAATAATTTTCCATTGTTTTTTCCTGCAAATCTTTTTTTTTGTGTGTGTGTTTTTTTTGTTAGTTATTGAAGCCGTTTTATTACATGTCATAAGAATAATATAACATCATGACTATTTACATTAAATATATATTGTATATAAATATATGTGTATTAATCTACATATACAACATTCATTATAAATATCCTTAAAAAAATGTAATGCAAACACACATGTTAATGGTCGTTTACAGGACATAAGCATAGATATTGAATGTTTATAGATTATTATAATCATAACAAAAAAAAAAAAATATATAAATATAACAACAACTACAAAAGTAAACAGGACATACACATTTATGGCTTAAAGGAATAAACAACATCCTAAAAATAATAGAAAAAATAAACCAAGTCATTGCTTGGCAACCCTTAACGACCAACAACTAGTTCCTCTTTCCAAACACCCCTTCTCCTTACCACCACCCTCTACATTCCACACTTCTAACACACCCATGCCTGCATGAGCTTTTTTCGCTCCACTTACTATAACACACACAAGCACAGATAAAACGTATGGTCAGTTTAAATAGATGTGTATTGAATATTAAAAATATTAAAAAGCAGATTCGTATAAGCGCCGGTATATATGCAATATAAATATTGTTAATATTGGACAAATGTTAAAAATAATAATTTTTTATATGTGTATTCTTTCGATTTGATATGTTTGTATGTGTGCATAGATAATTTAATGGTAAATATGAACATTTAGACAATCCTCAAAGATGGGTCATCAAAAAAAAAAACACATTTTTTAAGGGTATAAAACACATTGACTAAATGTGTTTAATGATGATGATCATGATTATTATTATTATGAAAATTATTTCCAATATGAGTAAATGACTCAGGGAATATATGCATGCATATAAAGAACCATAATCGTAAAAATAATTTTTAGTTATTGTTTTCAAGTATTTTTCGATGACACTAAATGTGCAAATAAAATCTAAGACAAATAATAAAAATAAATTATTTTCTTTTTTATATGTATATAGATTTAGAAATATTATGTGTTAAATTGAAACACGTTTCGATCATAATCATGGTAATTGTACTTAAAATAATGGTATTAGCTTAAGTATTTTTTTGAAAGGGGTATTAAATTCAAGTATTTTGCAGCAAGATTTTTCACCTTTTTCTTCGTTCGTTGTAGTTTTATAATTACAAAATTATACAAAAAAAAAAAAAAAATTATAATAATTTTATTATATTTAGGGTTTATGGTAAAAATAAAAGGCAGGCAGTATATAATGACATTTAAATATATGTATATGTATATAAAATACGGTTCAGAATCGATTTTCCGAAAAAGATCTCAAACCATTTTGGAATAAAATTGTTTGTTTCTTACTTAAGTTTTTTTGTATGGCTTTTTTGTCCAGGTTTTTTTTTTACAATTAGAGCTTGACTGAATTAATTTACTTCTATAGAAAAAAGCTTTTCTTGCGAAACCTTTTAGTTTCAACGGTAGCCTTTAAAGTATTTACGTTTTAAAATTGCTTAATAAGTTAAAAGCTTTATTTTTTGGAAAAACTTTAACTAAGCTTTCAAAAATTAGTAAAATCTTTTCTGTAATGAAAAACATTAACCTTAATTCTATAGTTCAATTGGTTTCTATAAAATACGAGTTAATTATCTTTTTAATGGAAAAAGCTTTGCTTTTGTAAAAAAATTGTTTCATATATTATTTTTATTGTGCTTAGAATCTGAAAAGCTTAAAAAGTTAAAAGCTTGTTTTAAAGCTTTAAAAAATTTTTAACTCTAAGCTTTCAAATCTAAATAAGTCTAAAAGCTTTTTAAAAGCCTTTAAACTTAAAAGATTTTTTAGCCAAAAAAAAAAAAAATTATTTACTCTAAGCTAGTTTTTAAGTCTCTTTTTCTCTTTTTGTTTAAGCAAATATCTAATATATGTTCAAAGCTTTGCTCTTATAAAGAAAACCTTTAATTTAGTATTCTTAAACATTTGAAGGCAATTTTGTTCAACAAAGTAAAAATAGCTTTTTTTTAAAAAAAAGTTATCACGAAGGCTTTTTAATCTCAATAATCCTAAAAGTGAAAAAAGCTTTTATTTTTTAAAGTTCAAAGTTTTCTTTTGTTTGATAAAGCTTAAAACGAATATTTTTCTTGAACATTTCATACAAAAAAGAAACCATTTTTTTAGTTCTTGAGGAATATGCTTTTTTACCCAAAAGTTTATTAACCCTACAAAATTTATTAAAAGCTTTCCTTATGAAATTATTAGATAGTTTTTTTCTGCGGAAATTTAAAAAAAAATAATTGTTATCATGTTGTGAAAAAAATCTTAAGAGCCAGAAAGTATTGTTGTTTTAATCTAAAGTTCCTAATAGAGCTTTTAAAAGTTATACTGCTATTTTTCTTAACTAAAAAGTTTAACTGCCTGTTTTAAAGAAATGAAAACAAAATTTCGTGTAAGAAATTATATTGAAAACAAATACAGATTTTCGCATTTAATTATTGTTTTCAATAAAATTTCTTACACGAAATTTTGTTTTTTTCTTAAAACAGGCAGTTAATTGCAAGCTCAGTATATAGTTATATGTATATGGAACCATTGCTTATCTAAAAAAGTTTTAAATAAGCTTTATTGTTAAACTAAACACTGGCTTTTTTGAAAATAATTTAAAAGAGCTTTTCTTAAGAAAAGGTGGAAAAGCTTTTTTTTTTGTTATGGAATATTTAGAAAAGCTTTTCTATAAGAAGTAAGGACTTCTTAAGATAGTTAAAAAAATATTTTTTGGATTTTCCGTAATAAAAACTTTTCTTGGGAATGGGTGAAATAAGTTTTTCTTGCGAAAAGATGTTCTTAAAACTGTAAGAAAATCTTTTCATATGAATTCGCGAAAAAGTGTCATTATGAAAATTAAAAAAAAAAAAAAATTAACTATAATTAATTTGAAAACTTTTTCGAAAGCTTTTATTCCAAAATGGTGTAGAGCTTTTAATAATACTTCTTAACAATTTTTTTTTTTTTTTTTTGTTATAATGGCAAATTTTATTAATATTTTTGGATTTATAACTTATGTATATAATTAATTTCACTTAAAGCCAATTATGCCAATTATATTCTCATCTATCAGCGATTTGTTTTAAATTTTTTTTTTTTTTTGATTTGCCATTATTTCGTTTTCTAACTCCTTCTTTAAAAATACTACATGCTTTAAATTGAAATTATTTAGTTTTAAATAAATAAAATGCAAAATAAAAGTTAAAAATTTCCAATTGGTTTTAAAATTTTTGAGATCTGGTACAGTTTTATATATAAATGATTTTTAAATACTTTTTTGGTTTTCAAATCGAGATGAGCAAATTTTGTCAACATAACAACAAGAGGCAAATATATATTCAATATATTATTAAATTTTTATATTTAAAAAAATAAAATTGAAAATATAAGAAAAGAAAAATTTCGACTTACCAAAATCATTAGCACCCATACCGGAAGGACCTGGCAATAGGCCGGGTATACCTTGTAGACCTAAAAAGGCATTGGGGAAGGAATGAGAACGTTGATTGTCCATAGAGTCCATAGTGCCGTCATGTTGTGCATCACCGCGATCAGACGGTTCAGTATCTGAACTATTTGATTCTTCACCAGCACTTTGGGCATGTAAGGAAGCCATATCAGGGTGTTGTTTCTGCACAGAATATATAAAAAAAAAAATTGAGGACTTACAAAATGTATATAGAGCTTTTGTTTTTTAGAATTATAGTATACCACACTTGTTCACCAATACTGTATTATCTCAAAATTTCAAAATTTTCAGTAGAAGCAAAACAAATTTTTTTTCCAAAAGTGAAAAAACAAAAATTTTCAGTTAATACAGTATTGTTGAACAAGTGCGATATGTATATTTTATTGAAAACTTGTGTCTAAATTTTTTTTTGGAGAAATTCTTCATAATTCTTACCTGTAAACCATTTGTATTTTCCAAAGCCTGGCCCAGCAACGACTCACGCATTTCGCGATCTCTATCGTGCGAGGTCTCACGACTGCGATCGCGATTACGTGTTAGAGCATGTTGCCCAGCTACTGGGAATTCACGATCCATTAATAAACGTTCGGGACTAATACCATGTTGGGCACGAAACAAGTCGGCGCTTTTTATTCTTTTCTGAGGCGGCGGAGTCAAATGGTTATTACGATTGCTTTCTGAATCCGATAAATCCCAATGATTAGCCTAAATTTTTTTGAAATCAGAAAAGAAAAACAATAAAAAAAAAAATTGTAAAGAAAGAATTTTTTCATTTCGCGACAAATCTGTTTTCGGGAAGTGTCTACTTTACTTTTAAGTTATTGTTTGATTTTCTTACTGGGGACGCTGACGAGGCCTTCAATTCCTGTATGGCAGGTGTTTTTCCATTATTTGTATTATTGTTATTATTACTGTTGTTGTTATTGCTGCTGCTGTTGTTGTTATTATTATTGTTGTTGTTGGCATTATTGCTGTTATTGTTGTTGTTGTTGGCGCTGCTATTTAATAAATTATTCAAAGGGGTTGTTGAACCCAATGAAGGTGTTGTGAAGGGCGAATTGGAGGAATTGCTGAGGGCCTGGGTAGCTGCTGTTAAAAAATTCAATTTGTTTGTACTGCCCGATAGTTGACTGCTCATGGAACTGTTTATTTTGTTGGAGGGCGTTGAGGAAGCTAAAGTGGAGGTAAAGGAGGCCGAGGAACCGTTGTTGACATCGGCCAAACCACGGATTTGTAGTAAATGGGCGGTTTTAAGGAATTCCGGTAAATGTTCATGTCCCACGTTCACTTCGCCGTTGTACATAAAGCTAAAAAAAGAGGCAAATTAAAATAAAATATAAAGTTTTTAATCCAAAAAAAAAAAAAATGTGACAGAATCTGACTGGTAACAAATTTTGAAAATAAAATTTTTTTTTGGAATTTTTTTCATTAAAAATGTTTTTTTTTTGCCAAAAAATTTACAAAAAAATTTCACCATTTAATTTATTTCATTAAAAAATGTTTTTACAAAAAACTTTTATCACCTAAAACTTTAACAAAAAGTTGTACAAAAAAGAATTGTAATAAAAATGATTTGATCAAAATCAGGTCGAATTTTGCTTAAGAAAATCTATTTTAGCAATTGTGTGTTGACGAAAATTTGATTATCAGGTTTTATGGTTTGTAATTATATTAACAGCAACAAAATTTATTTTAAAAAAATTTTAAAAAATGTATTTTGTTGTTGTGAATGTAACTAAATAACCATATAACCTGATAACCAGCCTTTATTAAATTAAATAAAATAATGTTTATGAAAAAGAAACTAAATATTCGATTAATTTTTTAAAAATTTCCCTAAAAAAGGTTTTTCAGTTTAATAGATTTATCGATTAAATTTACCAATAAAGTTATCGAAAAATTTTATTTAAGGAAATTAAGTTTAAAAAAATGTTCCTTATCTATTAAGCTATCTATATGCTATTAAGTTATCGGTATATTATTTTAATTATACTTAAGTTATCGATAAATTTTCTTCAATTAAACTAAGAGATGAATAATTTTTTAAATTTTCAATGACATATTTTTAATAAAATATGTTATCGATAAAAATTGTGTTTAAGTATATTAAATGATCAACAATTTTCTTCAAAATAAAAAAGTTATCGATATATTATTTTAATTAAAATTAAGCAGTTCTTAATTCTTCTATAGTTCACTTAAATTATCGTTGAACTTTATAACATTATTAAGTTATCAATGAAATATGTAAAAAAAAAATTAAGCTATCGATAACTTTTCTTGAAAAAACAAAGTTTTGGATAAATTTTCTTCAATAAAAACAAATTATTACCAAATGTTTTTCTTTATAAAATTAACTTGTGACTAAATAAATTTAAAGAAATAATCGATAAATTTTCTTTAATAAGCCTTAACTATTGACTCACCTTAATAAATTTTCCACATCATCGGCCGGTACATCTCTCAATATAACAATTGGATGCTCACAGGGATTAGCCTTTAACAATTTCCGAAAATAGGGACTGCAAGCACTCAGCACAACTTTGTGAGCGGTAAAAGATCGTTCATCACAGGCCAATGTGACATCCACAAAATCTTCTTCGTCCCGTAAATGACGAAATGAACTCAACATTGAAGTTTGATAGTCGTTCCATTTTAAAGCATATTGTTGTTGCTGTTGCTGATGCAGCAATTGCTGTTGTTGCTGCTGTTGTAATGTTGCACTTATTATTGAAGCCGTTTGTTGTTGTTGTGTCTGTTGTTCCATGACGGATGATGGTGCTGGCGAGGTGGCCAAATTAGTGTTGGCTGTTGAAGCGGTTGTGGCAGGCGGTAAAGGTTCCATTTTAACAACCCCTGCGTTATTATTCTCTGCTGTTTGTAATTGTGTTGATTCAGTCATTTGCGTCGCAGTATTGTGGTTGTTGTTTAGAAAACCAATTTTCTTTTTCTTTCTTTAATAATAAATCAATTTGAATTTATATTTTTTGAAAAATATTTTTTAATGAAATAATATTAAAATAAAAAACAAAAATCCTTTTAGTTATTTGTTTGCTTTTCAAAGGATTTTTGTATTCTATTTATTTTTTTAAGTAAAATTTTGAATATTTTTTCCATATGCAAACTAGGCCATTAAGAATTTCTATTATCGTCTTCTTAAGGGGGTGGGGTGCTGTTCTGGCTTTAGTTGCTTTATTCACTATTTAAAGAGAGTGTTTAGCTAAAGTTCCATTTTTTCATTTGTGTTAATGGTTGATTTCCAAATAAATAGAATGTTTTTATTCTTTTAGCGAAATGACCCCAACATTAGTTCTGTTCGTTTGTTTTTGTTGAATGTTTGTTTTATTTAGATATTAAATTTCAATAAGTGGACGGAATTCTGTAAATAGATAAAAAAAAAACAAAAAATGTTATGAATTAATTTTCATGCAAATACGTCATTTCAATTACCAATATTTATATGCTATAAAATTTGAAAGTTGCAAAATATCAAACGAAACTATTTTAAAAGTGGAGGGTTAAGGCTGCTAAAACAGCTGTTTATTGAGTAAAATGTGGCAAAAAAGTTCCAACAGTATAAAGTTTCAATTAATCCATAAGTTATTTTTATAAAAAAAAAAAAAACAACTTAATTTATCGATAAATTTTTTTTAACGAAATTACGTTATCAACAAGTACTTAATAAGAAATTAGGTCATTCATAAGTTTTCTCTGATTTCTTATAAAATGTCTTTTATAAGAATAATTTATCGATTAATATTACAACAAATTGATGACTAGTAGTTTCATTTTATAAAATGGTGTTATCGATAAACTTTGTTTAATTTAATTTATTTATCGACGTCTTTTGTTTTCTAATTATTATTATTTTTTGTTTTCTTCAGAAAAGTTAAAAGTTTTAATTTTTTTCTGGTTCTTGTCAAAACAAACTAATCGATAAAATTCCTTAAAAAATCAGTTGTCGATAATTTTTTAGTTTTTTATAAATTTATTTAAAAAAAGTTTTTGTTCTTTAACGAAAATCAAATTTTGATAAATTTTACGTAAAAATAATTCAAATTTTAATAAATCTTCTTGAAAAACGTGTAATTTCGATAAATTTATTTAAATTTTGGAAAATTTATATTGTTAATTAACTTTTAAATAAGTGTTTTCTTATAAACATTTCTTATCGAATAGATTTATAAAAATAAGTTATCGATTATTTTTCCTTAAAAGTTATAAAAATTTCAATAAATGTTCTTAAATTTTTGCAATTGATCGGTTAGGCTTTTTTTTATTAGAGTTATCGATAAATTTTCTTTAATAAAAAAAACTTATTGATTATTTATTTTAAATTTGCTTACTCAAACTGGTGTATTAAATATTACAATTTTATTTGTAACAAAACAATATTATCGATCAATTTTCCTCGATTTCTTTTATGAAATTTACAGATAAATTATATTTTACAATATTCTTTTACAAATAATTACAAATTATATTTTTACTTAATTTGTTGTTGTGTAAGATACCTGAGACTCTGGCGGGTATCGAACTTACAACCCTTAGACTGATAAATTATCTTACTATATACCAACTAAATTACCAGTGCACACGAGTTAGCAAACTAAATATCGATAGGGGATTATAAATTAGTTTATCGATAATTTTATATTTATAATCTATTAATTTGATGATTTTTCCTTTATGTTTTTTTTATAATACAAGGTCAGGTAGGTCGCTCGCCATTGCGAGTACACTTGGAGGCCCCTGGGGCCACTGTGACACCTTAAAAATTATGTATGTAAAGGGTGTCCCATAATTAACGCTAGATTTGAATTAAGTGGAAAACATAGTTTTTAGTCTTTGATTGTTATTTTTTTATTGAATCATAAAAAACACAGAAAATTGTTTTTTATGAAATAACACATCGGGCAAATGCCTCCGAGGCTTTGCATGCACATACGCACTCGTTTGTCGAAATTTTCCATGACCATTTTGCATAAATGTGGCTGAATTTCTTCGAAGCAGCGTTGAATATCCTCCTTTAACGTACGGGTGTTGGTGGACTTATTGACATGGACCTGTGATTTCAAATCACCCCATAAAAAGAAATCTAATGGCGTTAAATCACACAATCTAGGGGGCCAATTCTGATCACCGAAACCAGAGAGAACACGACCTGGAAATGTCTCATGGAATTGTTTCACGGGCATGTTGTACCGTCTTGTTAGAACCACAAATATGGCCACAAATATAGCCACATCAATATCATCCAATTTCGGCAGAAAGAACTGTGTTATCATGTCGCGATATGCAGAACCAGTAACAGTCACTGCTGACCAGCCTTATTTTCAAAAAAATATGGTCCCATTTTGCCTCCAGCCCAAAATTTACACCAAACAGTGACACGTTGTGGATGCATTTGTTTTTCGACAATCACATGTGGGTTCTCAGAACCCCAAAAGCGGAAATTTTGGCGATTAACAAAGCTATCAAGGCTTTGTACTTCATTGCTTGGGATGATTTTGCTCGAAAAATCAGCATCCATTTTTTAAATACATATTGTTGAATAATGAAGACAGGTTGTGTTGCACTCCATTTTTACTAACCTGTAAATTTATTTAGGATTGCCTTAGTTTTAGTACATTTTCGCAAATTTAAAACTTAAAA
The DNA here is from genome assembly GCA_943735925.1 of Pollenia amentaria. Classification (NCBI taxonomy): domain Eukaryota; kingdom Metazoa; phylum Arthropoda; class Insecta; order Diptera; family Polleniidae; genus Pollenia; species Pollenia amentaria. Next base: position 195,034,910 of record OX031007.1, on the reverse strand, counting down.
TGCGTTGGTGTGTAGGTAATTACAAAACCTATCAAATAACATGTAAAACCTAAATTGTTACCATCAATTGACGTCATTTTGTTGGTTTTATTATATATTTCTTAGTTTAACTACATTTTGGTTTTTTCCATTATCTTTGTTTTTAAGAAATAATAGAAAAACAATTATAGTTTTTTTTTTTGTCTTCAGTCTTTCTTGCTTGTCTTCATCGCCCAATCATTTAAATTGTTTAGAAAAAGAGACTTTTTAAAAAAAATATCACAAATAATTTATTGTAACCTGCTTTATATAATAAAAAATAGATTTTTCAATAAAAAAAATGAGAATGAGTTAGTGTGTGAGAGGAATTTTTGTTGTTTTCTATTAAATACAACGCCAATAAATAGAGATCTCTTACCACACACCAACATGATTATTATTGCTGTTATTTTGTTGTTATTATTAGTACCTACTACAACTACAAAAAAAAAGTAAAAATTATTTTGTGTGTTTATTTTGTTGTTGTTGTTTTCTTTATTATTTTAATCTCTCTTATTGGCCAACATGTACATTTATGTATTTATTTTTGTTGTTGGTATTTAATGTGCGTGTAGTTTTCATTGGTTAAAATTATTGTGTTGTTGTTTTTATAATATTTTTTTGTTGTACATTTTTTCTTGTTTACATTGTATTTGTTTTTAACGTAGAGTTTTTTCTTCATTTCTTTGTTTTTGCTATTGTTGTGTGAGTGTGATTATTTTCTTTACAATTTGTGTATTAAAACAAAATTGTAGTTTTAAAAATTATCGTTTACATCAACGTTGCCAGAAGCTTTGGGAAGAAATCGTCATTTGGCAATAAGAAAAATCCTGTTTTGAAATAAAACTAGGTAGGTATCATAAATTTTTTTTATTACAAACATTTCATTAACACGGCAAAAAGGAAAAAAACAATTAATTTTATAAAAAACAGATTTCTTATTACCTATTTCACCGTCCAGACTTTAAATTTTTGTTGCTGCAATTTTTAAAATGCTGCTTTGAAATTTCCAGATTGTCCAGAGTGTCCAGATTGTAAAAATATATTTTGCAATTTTTGTATTTTTTTTCTTCTCTTTGACCTTCTTCATGAAAATTCATGAAAAACTAAATTGGATATGAAATCTATTTTAAGGAAAATTTGTATGGAAATTTTGTTTTAAAATACATTTGAAATGTATTTTATTTCTTATGAATACGGCAGTTAGTATTTAATAGTTAAATAAGTTAAAAAGTATGAGAATAACAAAACAAAACAAAATTACAGAGTACATGAAACTGAGTACCCCTCCCCAATCTTCTCATCCCACTCACCTATAAACTCAATAATTGCTGCAAAAATTGCAAGTCTGGAAGATGACTATGTGAGCTATGTACACAGGTATTTAAATTTAAATACAGGTATACATACTGCTACTCCCACTTTAAATATGACACCTAATTTGTTTTCTTATGCTAATCCCGCAAAGCTCTACGCTAGTCTGCAGGGGACCAGAGTCTCTGGCGGGAATAAAACCAGCAACACCCGCTCTGCTCGACTAGTTCACTAACAACTAGCCTATAAAGGCACCCAAAATCAAAATACTTAGGCCCCTATTTTTTCACTGGATATCAAACATCGACTATCGAATGTACATTTTGTATTATGAGACAGCACCATCGAAAATTTCGTTGTGCAGCAAGTTTTTCAACGAAAACAAATTTTCTCTAGACGGTGCAATTAAGTTTAAGAAACTTGTTGAAACATTTGTATTTTTTTTTTTCATATGAAGTCCCACATTCTTAGTCAGTTTTTCTAATTTTATGCAAGTCCAAGGTCGCAAACAGCTACTGGCAACGCTCGTTTTCTTTATAGAACAAAGTTCTTTTTTGGCAAAAAGGGGTTGCATAAAAGTTCAGCATTCATTTATTCATGGTCATTCTTAGCTTTAATTCTATTTTTAAATTTGTAAACAAAATGTTTTTATTTAAAGTGACAGAAATTGTACTGTAAATAAGCTAAATACCACAATAGTAGTTTTTTTTTATCGAGTGTGCGCCATAATACCAAATAACAATTTGTTCGATAAGCTAGTTCGACTGCTGTCGAAAATCGAATTTAGTACATAATAGGCACCTTATGCCATGTTCACACTTGGGTTCTTAAGCGCTTTTAAGCAAAATTTTGATTTAGTTAATGAAAGCCGTTCACATTACATTTGAGATGATTAAGATGACAGCTAATTAATAAATAAAATACAACAAACAAATTTATATTTCTTTAAAGTATTTGAAATTGATAATAAATACTTTAATAAAGTTATTAGAAGATAATTTTAAACATATTAATGATGGATATTGTGCAAATTTATGGATTATTTACAAAAAATTAAAAATAAATCGTGGTCGGTTGTACGTGTAAGAGGTACGTTTATTGTGGCCGATACTACATCATACTCAGTTTAAGGTATTTCAGAGGTTTCTATGTGATTAATTAACTGGTATAGTTTTTAACATGTCATTTTGAAATGATTAACAAATCCCTTAAATATATGATTCAATCATCTCGATTTTGAAGTGATTAGATTTTAATCACGTTTGAGATGCTGAAACGCGTTTAAAACCCCAATTTTGAACATAGCATTAGTGTACATATTTATGTCAATTATTTTGTGTAGGTATAAATTAAATTTTAGTAATTTAATTCAAATAATTTATATTAAATAAAGTTACTTATTAAACAAAAATTCTTAAATTACGCTAATGCTTTTATTTTTAGTTCCACACACTTCAACATAAGAATTTTTCTATGTGTTTCACTTAAAATGTGAGTAGCCGAACATATATGCAGTTATAACTGCAGTAAATATACAAAATTAAATAAAATAAAATTAAAAATTAAAATAGGCTTAAATTGTGTTTTAAGTTAATCGTTCAGTACAAAGTTTTCGGAAAATTCATTACAAAATAAAAAAGACAGTAAAAAGTTAAAAAATGCTACTTAATAAAAAAAATTCTCATTTGATGTAATTTAATAGGCCTGACATTTAGAATAGGCGTAACTCATCAATCCTAAACAATTTGATATCATTTATTAAGACTTCTATTTCAAAATTGGTGACACATAATTTTTAGTTTTGAGAGCTATCAAGCTCATAGGTATATCATATGAAATTTTAAAGGTTCTTTATTTAATATTCTACTTTTTTGATACCTTATATCGATGATATTTTTAGAAAATTGCATTTTTCTATTAAATATCATTGAAAAAACATGAGAATTCCAATATAACTTACTAATTAAAAGAATTTTTGTACACCATAAAATTATGGTGTTAACCAAAGATTGGCTTACGCCAAAAATTATGTGACATGTTGGGAGAGGACTAATAGAAGCAAATTAAAAACATTTTTTAAATACTTTGTTAATTTATTTGAAGTTTCGCTATTTTAAGTTTTCGATGTTTATTTCAAGGAATTAATAATAATAAATAAAATATTAAAATGAAATATTATATAGAATAAATTACCTACATCATATCAATTTAGCATCGAAGTAGGAGTTGGATTCGGACTTTAAAGATTTCATCCGTTGGAGTTGGAACTATTTTTGACGAATCTACAGGGCACAAAACTGTAAAGTGAATAAAGGCAATAACCAACCAGCTATTACAAAACTTTTTTGTTTTTAAAATTGACTGTTCAAAAAAAACTGCAGAAAAATTGTGTTTTTTAAAAAAGCATTTTAAGTAAAAAATTATAATTTCTAAATACAAAAAAATTATCATATGACAAAAAAAAACAGCAAATCATATTATGGTAAAAAATCATCAAATATATGAATGATAAAATCATCATTATGGCAACGCTGGTTTATATTTTGTTGGTGTTATTGCAGAGGTGAGTGTTATGTCGTACTACGTAGTATAGAGCGTTAATAAAAAAAATAATGATTAAATATACGCTAGTTACCCCTTAATGGTGACAATTTTAAAAATATGTTTTATTAAGTTAATGCGGTTTATTTTTTTGTAAAGATTTTGTTTTAATAATTTACATTTTATTAACATTTTTAAACTATTAAAACAAGCCATTGTCTTAGAGGTCATTACCCGTCATATGGTAATTTTGAAATCTTAAAATGGAGTTTAATAATTTTTTATCATTTCATTTAATACTGTTTAAGATAATTTAAAGATTCGTAGCTAAATTTATTTTATTTGTACCTACTGGCAATAAAAATATAAAGAATAATCTAATACCTACCTATCTATACCTATAGCATAAAAGTTTTAGTGAAGAAAATAAAGTACAGTTGGTACTAAAAAAATACGTACTTTTTTTAAACCTATTTAGGAAATTTTAAAAGTATTTCAGAAAATACTAAATACTCAAATCTTTCATTCTGAGCTAATGCTACTTAAATCGCCCATTTCTGGGAATCTGAACTATTCTGCATCTCAGCTTATTCTCTTATCATATTTTCTAATAATGTTCGAATACTGTTAACTAGCGAAATAGCGTACGAAAATGTAACAGTGCCTTTACTTATGGATTTTGTGTTCTCTTGAAGTAAACAAAAATTTGTATCGAAATTATTTTTATTTTCACAAAAATTATTAAAAATGATCAGAAAATTCTTAAAACGTACAATAACATACACGATTTATCAATGGAAGAACGTTTTACCATTATGGTGCAAAGAAAACGGCTGATGCTGCAGGTCCACACCAAAGCGTTCAATGCCATTATGCCCAAAAAGTCGAAGTGTAAAATTGTATTGACAAGTTACAACCAGTTTAAGTGCTATATAAGGCTGTGCCAAATCTTTGATACCCTCCACCGAAAGTTAGACTATTTCAGGAGTGGGCTCTTTAGGGATATATGTATGTAGGTATACATTATAAACCAATATAAAAAAAAAATAAAAATTTCATGGTTTGTTTCTGGCTATATAAAGCTAAATTAGACCAAATTCTACCACAATATCTATATTTACGGTTTTAGGCGTATTTAAAGGATTTTGCACAGTGGCCTTTATATTGGACCTATGGCAAACTATGGACAGATCTTCATGAAATTTGACAGTGTGATTTCTTGTCTTATAAAACTATGACAGACCAAAATTAACTACAATAGCGTTGGACAATACGGTTTTCTGGTGGTAGCTTTAAACGCATTGTAGTAAATTATGAACCAATCTTCACGAAATTCAGAGAAGTGATTTCTAGTCTTATAGGTTCTTAGGTGTTTTCCGAGTGTGGGCTTTATATGGGGGATAAAGTAAATTATAGACCTATCCTTACGATTCAGCGAAGTGGGTTCTGGTCGTATAAAAATGTAATACGGCAAATGTTATCCAATCGATCTTCACAAAATTTAGCGGAGTTATTCCAAGTGCTATAAAACTGTAACTGGCAAAATTTTTTTACAACAGCGTTGTTCGTTATGGTTCTAGGCGTACTAAAGTATTTTCCGAGAGTAGACTTCTCTATGTGGTGAATGGTAAATTATCGACCTATTTTCATGAAATTTAGGGGAGTTATTTCTGGTCTTATAGAACTGTGACAGACCAAATTTGATTGCAATAACATTATGCGTTACGGTTTTAGGCGTACCAAACTGTTTTCCGTGAGTTGGCTTTCTACGGGGCGTATGGTTAATTATGGGCCGATGTTTCTGAAATTTAGTCAATGATTCCTAGTCTAGAAAAAAATTTATTTCTGCAAAATCTTATATCAGTCCGCGCATTTCGCCACCGTTAATGTAACTTTTAGTAACAAAATTAAAATTTTTTTTAAGATGGTTATTCCACATTTGGATTTATAACTCTTATCCTACTTAAGCGATGGATTTCAATCCCAAATTACTTAGAAGAACTAGAAACAATTTGACACCATTATTGTTCTTTTAATCTGAAAACTTCGAAAGTGAGCGAGATTTCAACAGACGGACAGACAGACAGACGGACATGGCTAAATCTACTTAGAATTACTTAATGGGGTCTTAGATGAATATTAAAAAAGTTTCACACGGAATGAAAAACTTAGTACATAACTTTAACAGTTTTTAACTAAAACTAAAATTTCCTTAAAAAGGATTTTTTTAATTGGAAAAATTCAACTTAAAGAAAAAAAGTTTTTTTTTCATTATTTATGATTAAAGAAAAATGTTTTCTAATAAAATTATTGTCTTTATAAGAGATTTTTTTATATATGTTTTTTATTAGTAAAATCAATTCATTATTGTCTCAAGCCTATAAGCCACAATATGCCACATATTTTGATATTATGAGTAAAAAAAACTACAACCCAAACAATTTTAAGTATAAATTATTATTTTCAAAACAAATTGTTTAAAATTTTAATTTCAAACTTGTAAAAATTATTTATTTAAATTTTAAATTAAAATTAAAAAACAAAAAAAAAAAAATAAGAGGGAAAATATATGAAATAATTTGGGAACAAGATAAGAGAAACTCAAATTGTTGTAAATGATGATTTAAATTAAAAATATTTGTGTCTCAAAAATCTGAAAAAAAATAAAATTTTAGTACGATTCTCCTTTTTACTTTTTTCAAATTGAACTCTTAATACTAATTTTAAATATTGGTTTAAAAAAATGTCAATGAACTTTTGGGACAGAAGACATTTAATTATTTTTTTCTTAATTCAAAAAGAAGGCACCAAAGAAAGAAAAGTAATACTACATAGTTTATTCTAAAATAAAATCAGACACACACACGCACGTTAAGAAAAAGAAATTTAACTTAATAGATACGAAAATACATGAATTTATTGTCATCAACAACATCATCATCGATTGGTACATAAAAAATAAAAAAAAAACTAATGAAATAAAGAAGAAAAAAAAATCAGAAGAAACCAGGCATTAAATTAACATAAATCAGCCATAAACTAAATTAGGTAAAAATACTTAAAAACAACACACATACCAAAGATACAGATACACCTATGAAGTTGTTGCTGTCGATGGCTTTTTTTTAAACTTCTTTTACAAAATAATAAAATTAGATAATTTTGTTTTTTTTCTGTTACTAAAAATACCCACACATAGACAGATATTTGAGAAATGAAGCAAGAAATTAAAAACCAGCATCATTTACAATAAATAAATAATAGAAAAGAGATACCAGAAAAAAAATTTATAACTTGAAGTTATAAAAAAGCACACAGTTACTCTTAGATGCCTTTTAGAGACAATTAATAAGTATTCAAATACAATAAAAAGCTAAAATTTTAGAAACATTAACTAGAAGGAGAAAGCCAAAATTACGGTAATAAATATTTAAAAAATATCAATCAGAGAATAAAGGGATCGGAAATCTTTAAAATTGTAAATAAGACTTACAAAAACCGTTACATGGAAGAGCTTGTAGTGTTTAAGCGAAATAAAAAAGTTTTAGAAAATGTTATATTTAAAGAGAGGTAATAGCTCTTAGTTTTTATTAAGTAATAAATAAAGTTTATTTCGTTTTAAACTTAAACGAATTTGTAAAGCTGGTTTACACTTACACCCAGTAAGTATTCCGATAAGTCTACGGGAACTACCCTTTGGAACGTTTGTCAAAAATTTACAAGAGAACCCAAGGGAGATGAGTCTCTATTCATTCTAAGCTATAGTTCTGCTTAAGAAAAAGACGAGTGCTGCCTTAGATCTACAATTATTTCTACAGACGAGGATCCGCTTGTTTAATTGCGCAATGATGGGCTATACACATAGCTGCCATATAAAATATGTCGAAAATCGTCACATTTTGCAAAATTAATCGTCATATCGACTTTATTAAATCGTCACAAAAATCGTCATTTTAAAATAACACTACCTCTTGTTATTTTTTGAAAATTTTTAGCTATTTTATAGTTTGTAACAATTGTGATTTTTAATTGAACTATTGGTTTTAAATTGAAGTTTTTGATATTTTGATTAGGCTTAAGTTCATCAAATTTAATTGTCATTAAATTATTTTTTTTTGAAATATTTCAATTATTTATTGAAAAACAGTATCATATACGTTGATACGTTTGTTTAATTTGAAATAAAAAAAATCATACATATGTATTTCTTGTCTCAAGAAATCTTTAAAAAAAAAACCTCTAAATGCAGGTTTTAACTCATTTTACAGACCAACTAAAGTAAAAGCGGCAGCGTTTTTTAAATATGAAAAACTCAGGTTTTTAATAGACAAAAATAGGAAAGCGATTTTACTCATCAGAAATTCTGTTTCAGTGCTAAGTTTTTTTTTTTTTTTGAAAAATGGATTACCAGAATCCCAAGTGTAAACTATTATATTTATATTTGTATTATGAACTGCTTACACTAGACAGTTAGTGTAAACCAAATAAATGAAAGTAGATAGAACAAAAATTGAGTCTATTTTGGACAATTTACAAACTAATAAATGTTCTGGTTGTGATAACATCACACCCAAGATGCTATTGATCCGAAAATCAGCTGTAGCAGAAGTAATGACAATAATTTTTAATAAAATGATTGATGATGCCAGATATCCAAATATTTTGAAAACCCATAAAATCATTCCTATGCCTAAGTGTGTTGGTTCAAATAAAATTGAAAATTTTCGTCCGATTTCTATTCTTTCCATTATTGATAAAATATTTGAAAAAGTTATTTTTGAGCAACTAACGAATTATCTTGAGGTTAACCAAATTTTATTTGATCGTCAGTATGGTTTCAGGAAAGGGTGTGGAGCTGAGGAAGCTGTCATAAATGTAGTCGAAAACATCTGTAGTGGTCTTGATGCAGGATAGCATTTGACTTGGTAGATCACAACATAATTATTAAAAAACTTAGGTATATTGGTTTCGATGCAAAATCTCTTGAGATATTTAAAGACTTTTTGAGTAACAGGAAGCAATTTGTTCAAATCGCAGATTCAAGAAGTAGTGAGCTTAATGTTGCTTGTGGAGTTCCACAGGGCAGTGTTCTTGGTCCCTTGTTATTTAAAATTTTTATAAATGATTTAAAAAACATACAGTTTAATGGAAAACTTTTTATGTTTGCGGATGATATTTGCCTTTTTTATAATTATAAATACGAGAAAGAACTTCAAACACAAGTAGAATATGATGCTGCAATTTTATCGGAGTTTCTAGGAATAAACAAATTAATTATGAATGCTAATAAAACAAAATTTATAAGATTTAAGCCATATGTTTCAAGAGATGAGGAGCCGTTATGTGTTCATATTGATGGTCAACTAATAAATGAATCAAAGAGTGTTAAATACCTTGGCATAAACTTAAGCCATAATCTTCTGTGGGAAAATCTCATCAGCCGCCTCAAATCCAAATTATCATCAGGAATTGGTATTCTTTATAAATTTAAAAATAAACTGAATGTTGATACAGAAATGTTAATTTACCAATCCCTAATTCACTCGCACTTAACTTATCTTCCAGTTATTTACGGTTGTAAAGGGAATTCAGTTTTGGGGTCACTGCAATCAGCACAAAATAAAACGTTGAAAGTGGTGTACAACCTTCCATTACAGTTTGGAACAACAGATTTGTTTAAAAATTATGCTAAAACTATACTTCCGGTGAAAGGTCTCTATAAACAACAATTATTAATCTATGTTTTTAAATGTTTTAGAGGTATTGGTTCACAAACTATACAATTTAGTAATAGTATATCACACACACGAAGAATCACAAGACAGGCGATGGACTTAAATTTAGTAAGATGTAGACTCGAGCTAACTAAACAACGAATTTCTTTTGCTGGACCTAATGAGTACAACCAATTACCTAATCGCTTAAAAAATATCTCAGTCTTATCAACTTTTAAAAGTAGTTTAAAAGAATTTTTATTGCACAATGTTGAAGTACTTCTTGCATCTTGAAAACTTAAAACCTTTTTCTTTTTTTTTATATATGTAGAAAATTGTATAAAGTAAAATAAGTTAAATTATATAAATATTTTATGTTGCCTACTGGCCTCTGTAAAGCCTTATTTGGCGCTGAGGCAAAAATATCATTTTTTTTTTGTAAAAATATAATGAAAATAAAGATAAAAACTTCTAAAAAAAAAATTGTTAAAAAAAGAAAATATACTAAAAACTTTTGTTAATAAGTACAAAATTTGTCATTTGAAAAATCGTCAAATTTAGGGTACAAGTCGTCAAATTATCAATGGGCCAATTTGGACCCCAAAATAGTCAATATAAAAGGAAAAACTATTTCCACTACAATAATACTGTAATAATAATAATTTCAATTTTTAATATTTATAATCTCTAACACTGTTCTTTTGTATAAAAAATAGTTTATTTTTTGTTAATTTTACCAATTCAAAAAAAGTCACCAAAAAAGTGACGAAACGTCGGGTGAAATGTAATAAATTTGTTTTTATTTACATCAACATCATTCGGCCTTATTAGCTTGAAAAGAAGTTAGGATACTATATTCGGCTGTGCCGAATCTTTGATACCCTCCACCGACAGGAAATGGCTCTATATGATAAATAAGCAAATATTATTAACTAAGCTTCACGAAAACGAACGTCAGCATTAAAATTGGTTGCGGTTTAGACCTATATTAAATTATTGACCGATAATTAGAAAGCCTTATGCGTTTCTTGTTAGAACTTTGAACTGGCTTGAGAAAAATATCATGATTCGTAACAGTTTTAGCCGAACTAAAATAATTTTTAGGAGGGTAGTTTGTATGGGGCCCATGGTAAATTATAAATCGATCTTCACGAAATTTAGCAGGATAATTTGCAGTCGTATAAAGCGAATTCGTGCAATTGTATATCATTCCGTGCATTATTCCACAATTTATGTTAGTTTTTGTATCAAAATTATTAATTTTTTTAGGGTGGTGGTCCCACATTTTGATTCATAGTTCTGATCCTACTGAACCGATGTTTCTGGATTTCAATCCCAAACTGCTTAGGATAACTACAAGCAATTTGAGACCAAGTTTGTTCTTTTCTTTTGCGTTTTTTGAAAGTGATCGTGTGTTCAACAGACGGACAGGCGGACTTGGCTAAATCGACTTAGAATTACTCAACGTGCCAGAATAAATATACCTTATGGGGTCTTAGATGTATAATAAAAAAAGTTTCACACTGAATGACAAACTTAGTATACCTTCACTCTCCACTAGTGGTGGTGGAGGGTATACAAATAAACTGAAAATTAATAATTAATTGGCCAAAGAAATAAATTCGATCAAATTAAATTCGTTACTTTTTAAATCGTGTTAATATCAAATATCTTATATATAAATCGGCAAAGGCAAAATAGTTAAGAACACTTTTCTCCTCTGTTTGCCCAACCACTAGAACAGAAGATATACCATCTTAAAGGGGTACTTTCTTAAAGGTATTTACAGAAATGCACAATGTACAATTTATTAAAATACGTTCCGTATTTTCGGAGTTATAATCGTTAAAATTTGCTACTAACACATATAGAAAAATATTTGGTTTTTCCAATTATGCAATGTTTTTTCTATCAAATAAAAAATAAAAAAATTAAAGTGATCGATATTTCGACTATATTAGTCGGCAATTTGGGAGATAAAAAGTATAAAAAAGGGAAAATACGAGAAATTCAATTTCTTTCTTTTACTTTTCCGTGCTTCATGTGGAAATTATTGAATTTTCTATAATATTGAACTTAGAAACATAATTGGGGGATTCACAAGGTGTCATAAAGTCATATGTATGTCTTAAAATAATAACATGAAAAAATACGACTGTTGTGAGCAACCCCTCATAATTTAATGTGCTATTAATTACGACAGCACAATAAACATAGCAAGCAACGTTCTTTTTATTTAAGATACTTTTTGTTTACAAACCAACAACAATATTTTTAAACCATTGTAAAATGTTAGAACATTATGACAATAAACCATGATAGTACACCTTGTGAATACCCCAAATATTAAAGGTGCATTGTCCTGAGTAAATGAGAACATATACGATGACAAATATGGGTACATTTTTGTTCATCCTCTGGTACTTTTAGAATTTGTATTTATAATTGACCTTTAAAGAATAAATTAAACATGCATAGCCCTGATTGAATAAGAATATGTAAGGGGGAGCTTTTTGGTACTTTTTCTACATTCGGTAGTTTAATAAATTTTTGTCAATATCAGACATAAAAATATTAAATTAAACAATCAATGCCCGAGTAGTTGAAAATCTTAAGGATTCTACTTTCTACTCGCTTTTGCTACTTTCTGAAACTTGTTATATTGTACTTACAAAACCAAATTTAACATTTACGGACTCACATGGAAGATAACATATGAAAAGTAGATTGGTTCCTCGCCAAATCGATCGACTAAGACGGAAAAAATAAATAGTTGAAACATGTAAATTCATATATACTTGGAGGTACTTTGTTCTCTTCATATTTACAAAATAATTTATTGTCGAATTTCGACCATTGGGAAAACACTAGTTAATCGAATTATATTAAATATTAACAACACAGCACAACAAAATGGAGTTTTTTTAATTTTCTGAAATAAAAATAGCTGATCCTTATGTATTTTTGTCTGCTGATGACGATGGCGTCATTAGTTTTTCCCTACCAGCTCCAGTTTGAAACAACCAGTGTCATACATTCTTTACATAATTTACACAATTTTTTGAGTTATTCGGTCTATATTCCGAATGGTCATTCACATCTTAGAATACTTTCTGGATTATTGATCTACATAAAAATCTCCTTTGGTTGAGTAATGCCCCATTATTGAATATATGAAGATATCTTACTGTTATTGCAAGGATGTAAAAAGTCTTGTATTTTTGGTCTAGTCGGTAAAACTTCTATTGTGTACATTTTCTTAAATCAAAATAACTGATCCTTATGTATTTGATGTGTTTGTGGTGATTTTATGCTTTGTACAGGGTGGCGCAGAATGAGCTATATGGGTGGGTTCTATAAGTAGTTTTAAAATATAGGCTTAGCAAAAGATGCTTATATTAATAAAATATTTACAATAATGATTTATATTTTATATCTCATTAAAAAAGATATAAAATGAAATTTGGAAAAAACTTTGTAAAAATTATAAATAAACTATACATAATAAATTTTCAAAGTTTTTGTAGAAATACAACCATTTAATTTTTAAGCCTTTTAAATTTTTAGGAGGTTACAGTAGGGAATTGTGAGAGGGAGGACAGGTGGTATAAAGTTGCGAAGGGAATTAAAAAAAACAAATCATTGAGACAATGTACTGTGTTCGTCAAGACAGCATGTTCATTGAATTAAAGAACTCTTTTAAATTAATTTATTAATTTACAGAAAATAAAACTGATGAACTTTGTTCGTTTAAGGGATGAACGTTTTCATTATATCAACGAACAGTCCATTAAATTATTAAAATAAAATCTTTTAAAGAATGGTCAATTATTGTCATATCGAACAAATTTATTGGACGAAAATTAATACATTTTTCGTTTGTTCAACCAACGTAAATTTTCATTGTCTGCATGTACCTTTTTGGTTCAGTGTAAAAATATTACGTTAGAATGTCTAGTTTGTGCATAAATTGAAAAATTAAAAAGTTAGACTTTTCAAACTTTTAGGGACTAAAGCATCGTACTCTGTTCCAATTTGTGAAAAATGTTCAGCAGCATCTATTATTTCATGCGAAAAATTTGACATGTATCAATGTTACCTATCTCGAGAGTTTGCACAATTTGACGTTTTTAATCTTTCAAAGTATGCGACATTGTTTTGCATATGTAAATAAGACCACATGTATTTAACTAAAAAGTATTTTTTTAAATAAAAAATTAAGTAAAAATTAAAGTAAATATTGATGAAAAACTGTTACCGGTTGTGTTATTTATGTTTTGCAGTTCTCATTTTATTATTAAGTTTAAACTTTTTTCATTTGCTTAAAATTCCACGTAAGATAAGTGCAGCTTATATTATTTCGCAGTTGTAAAAAAATGTTGCCAGAAACATTTCGCAACTTTTTCACAAATTAAACAGAGTACAACTATATCAACATTTTTTCATAGAAATTCCGCACAATTTTTTTTCATATGAGTTTTGACAGCATTTCACGTGAAATGTTGAACAGAGTACTAGCTTAACCTAAAAAACCTAATTGTGAACATCCTTTCAATACAAGTAAAATATCCTGATATGCTCTCCAATGTGACTCTACTGAAATGAAAGAGATCTTTGTGTAGATAAATAATCCAGGAATTATTTTAAGTTTTGTAGTTTCATTCGTGAAATATTAAGCAAATTATATTAAAAATGGTGTAAATTATGCAAATATTAAATGTCACTATATCTTTTAAACTTGGGCTGCTGGAAAAAATAATGATACCATCGCAAGCAGCGCTCTCTATTTAACCAGAAACAATAGACAGAAGTCTAAAAATTTTGGTGTGTTGTAATCTGTAACACTGTAATTTAGTGTAATATAAAAATTACTCTACTAAAGTTCTTTTAATTTTAACGTAAATATAATTTCATTATGCGTATCGGTATCGCCGATATTTTCTTTTGAGTATCAGTATCGTATGGGCAAAAAGGCGTATCGTAACTTAAGCTAAAATAAAGTCTTTCTAAAACGTAGAACTGAAATAACAATAATCATAGTATATAACGATTTTAATATTAATATTTTAACGTTTTAACCCAAACTTAAATAATTTCTTATTTTTTTCAATCAATTAACCCTTTATTTTATTTATATTTCTCAATCTAAACTTAAAAAGTCTTTCTTTTCAAGTATAAAATATCAATTCATTATTTGACAATTTTCTTTGAATTACTTACAAATGACTCATATGCTCTGCAAAATTTTCAATATAACAAATTGCTGCCGTACATTTACCCAAAATCTGTTCTTATATACTTATTACCATAAAAAACATTTGAGCAATTTGTTGTTTTTGCCTTTAAAAGATATTTTTTTTCTTTTACTTTTTTTAGTTAATACATAATAAACATTTACCACACATTTATTTTACGATTATTTCAACGCGTATTTATTTTTATTATGTCGCTAAGATATTAAGACATAAACAACTACATAAAATATGTACTTATAAAAAAAAATACAGAAAACAAAATGTTTATAAATATATTTTACAAATAGACAGAGCTACAAGCAGAATTTAACATAAACACATCGAAAAATATGAATTTTTTATAAAGACAAAACAACAGGCGAAATATGAGGACAAAATAAATATGCAAACATTTGCCTACAGACACAACAGGAACGAGAAAATATCCTAAAATTTGCTGGGGATTGGTGAACAGGGGTGGCACAAATTACAATGCAGTAAAAGAAATTTGTAAGAAAAATCAAAACAAATTATCAAAAAGAATTGTTCAATTTTAATAAATATCTTGGAAAGTTTTTTCTTGGAAAAAGTACTTTTTACAGAAAAAATATTTTGTATTTTTTTTCTAAAAAAAATATATACATTTTTTTCACATAAAAAAGGTACTTATTTACAATAACATCCTATTTGTTACAAAAAACGTATGTACTTTTTACAAATAGATTATTTTTGTACAAAAAGGTACTTTTTTACAAAAATAATATTTCACAAAGAGGCTTTTCTGAAAAAAGTAAAGAGGTACTTTTTATGAAAATGTACTTTTTAAGAAAAAAGGTACTTTTAGAACAATAAGGTACTTGTAGAACAAAAAGGTACTTTAAGAACAAAAAGTTTTTTTTAGAACAAAAAGGTACTTTTAGAACAAAAAGGAACTTTTAGAACAAAAAGGTACTTTTAGAACAAAAAGATACTTTTCTGAACGAAAACGTATTTTTTTTTAGCAAAGAGTAACTGGTTTTAACAAAAAGTTGTAAGGTATAAATCATTTTAAGTGAACCAGCTCTTGACTCTGGATGGCGGCTGAAAGAGAAGTATATAGCAAAAATCATAAATGTGCCGATATCTGATAAAAATTACGTATTACATTGGAAATATAAAGACCAATATCTGCATATTTAATATGAAATTATCTAAAGCCTCTACTACACGGAATGTAAAAAGCCACATGCGCATGTGGTTCTGACGTAATTTTGACGTCAATGCAAAGCTACAATAAGCATTGCGTGTTGTGTGATGACGTCAAAATTACGTCAGAACCACATGCGCATGTGGCTTTTTACATGCCGTGTACTAGAGGCTTAAGAAACTTTTTCAATGTCGACAATGTGTTATTACAATTTTAATATCTTAAAGTCTTTTTATTGTATCATGATTTCAAAAATTTCTTTAATAGAAAATATGGCTAAAATTTCCTTGTTTGTTTTGAAACTGGCACAAAAACGGCTTATAATTTTTTGAGACATTTTTTAAAACTTATAAATGTAATAAATGTCTAAAATTTTTATATTCCTCTTTACGATCCGCTTAGTTTTTGAGTTATATGAAAAAAAAATTTAAGAAACTAATTTTGGCATTTCCCCTCTTTTTTAGTTTGTCTCAATTCGTCACCAACCAAACATTATTTCTTTAAGCGGAATATCAAAGTTGTAGATATGAAAGTCTTTTACTTGTATGTAAAATTTGGCGGCAAAATGTAAATTCGTTACTGTATAATTTTAAACAACACAGAAAAAAGTATTTTATCAATTAAAGAAATGGTTTAAAAAGTATTTAAATTTTGTTCAAACCACATTTGAACAATAGATTAAAAATGAAAGAATCAATTAGGAAAACAAATATTAATTAAGTATTAAAAATTAATCCTTAAATTAAATATGTAAACATGAATTTAAAATCTGAAAATTTGAGGAATTCAGAATATTGAATTTAAAAAGAAAATAAATTGAATTTAGTATTTAACTCTAATTTGAATTGTAACGTATGGAATGTAATTCCTAAATTAAAGTATGTAATAGTTTGAAAGTCATTGGTTTTAAAATCTGTTTTATACTGAGCGGTAGATATGAAATGTAAATGAATTTGTAATTTCTTACATTACGGAGTTATTCCAAACCTCTTCGGCTAACAACGAACCGAAGACAGGTTAATATCTAAAAATAAAATTATGTATTGTTCACTTTTGGCATAGCAACAGACGCTAGCAGTTCCTACTTAAATACTTAAACCTAACTTAAAACTTATTACATTTGGCAACTTAAATCTAAAGTTCTTAACCTAACTTAAACCAGTTTACTTAAAGTTAAACCTACAAATAACTTAAAATTAAACCTAAAATTTGCTTAAAATTAAACCTTAAAGTAATTAATTTAAAATTAAAACTGAACATCTACAATAAACATTAAATCAACCTACAACTACACCGGCTCATCTGTTTTATTTGGAATCACAACCCATCAAATACTTCCCCCAGTATCCCTCACATGAACCTACGGTGGAAACCCAACCCCAAACTAAAAGGTAATTACCATCCAAGTTTTTAGATTTAGCTCTTACTTGGCAAAGAAATAATTAAGTTTATCTCCTTTTATTTCTTTCTACTTAACCCAACTCCCTACAATTATAACCACTCATATGAGCGGTTGTAATTACAATTGTCTACAAGAGCATATACCATCTTTTAAAGGTGCCCTACAGTGCTGAACAGCCAAAGCGACAATTGTTTAAAATTCTTTGTGGAAGCCCAAACAAAGAATTACATGGTCCTTCGTCTAAAACCAGTGGTCAAAGAAGACAATAAGAAGTTCAAGGTCTCATCACGCATTAACAAAATATTATCTCTACAATAACAACAAAGGAACGAAGTAAATATCAACAAAAATCAAACACGATAATGAGGTAAAGTGCATTTATTTAAACCTTTTATAATTAGTGATAACTAAAGCACAAGCAAACTAGGCCGTCGGTAGTGAAAAAAAAAACTTAAATTGAAAAATAAAAAAAAAGTAGTTCTATGAATATGAAAGTGGCATAATTCTTGAATTGAAAACAAATTTAAAAAAAAAAAAACGGAGAAAACATAAAATTGAAAATTCATAATTTAAAAGAAAAAGTTCATTTAGAAAAGAACATCATAGAGTGATAAGATTTTCTAAATCGTAAGCCTAAAATTTAAAGTAACTAATTTGTTAAAAAATAAAAATACCTAGGTAGGTAGTTAATTGGAAAAAATGTAAAGAAAATAATATTAAAGAACAAAGGAAAGAAAAGAGAATTTGCAAAATCGTAGTTGGAAGAGAAAAGCAAGGTAAAAAGCAAGAGAACAATAAATTGATATACCTACTTAGAACTAATAAAAAACTCGCTAGAGACCAATAAATACTCTTAAATTTCTAAATAAATTTACCTACTAAAACCTAATGAAAAGTTGCTAAACATTAAAATATATGCTCAAATCCTCAAAAGAAAAAATTTTTTAGTTAAAATACCTAAAATGGAAAAAATAAAGCTAATAAAGTGTTTCTAATAGAACCCAACATCTAAAGTAAAACCTTATTTAATTGTGCTACCTAAAATGAAGAAAAGTATAATGTTAAAACCCTATAGCTAAACTGAAATTAATAAAATTGGCTAAAAGCAAAACTTAAAATTAAAAAAGGGCATTTAATAAATTTACCTACTTAAAAGCTAGAAAAAATCTACATATGTGCAAATTTAATAAATAAAGTGGAAACGGTGTAAATTTGCCTGTGATCAAAAAAGAAGAAAAATTTGTGGAATTAATTTTAATTTTACAATATTGGAAAAAGATAGAAGAGAAAGTCAATAAATCTCAATAGTACATACATACATAGCTAGTTACGGCAAATAAAAAATTGTACATACTCTTTGCTTGTGCTTCTAACTCTTTGTTGCTCGAACATACATACATACAAATATACATAAAACCTAATCAGTTAATGCAAAAGGGAAAAATATTGAGCGAAGTCTCTTAAATGCATTCTGATAATAATTAACAGAAAAGCACATCCCGCTACAAAAAAGAATAAGGCAACGTGAGTAAAGATATTAATAATTGAATTTGATAATAAATTTTAATAAGTTATATTTAAATAAATTGAGTCGATTTTGAGAAGGAAGAAACGTGAAATTTTTAATAAACCTATAGAAAAACAAAAGGTTTTCCTACATACTCTTTGCAAATCTTTGCTATTTACCCCTCAAACCTTATTTATTATAAATATATACACAAATACTCGTCAGTTAATGCATAAGAGAAAATTTATTTATATTTTGAGCGAATTCTCTTATTGCATTCTGACTATAACTGGAAAGATTTAACAAACAAAAAGCTCACAGTCAGCCAAAAAAGAATAAGGTAAAGTAACTAAAAATATTAATATTAAAACAAATTATATTAAAAAAAGAAAAAATGTTGATAACGTTTTCGGGAAAGTAACGAAAGGAAAGAAGTAATGGTTTACTGCAATTTCAATACCAATTTTAAAATAAAATTTTATCGAGTTTTTGCCTTTTACCAATGAATTTTACTTTTTTTATAAATCGTGCTTATATTATTAATTCTAATTGTGTCCCTTTATACAGAGTGTGCTCTTTATTAAAGGAAAAAGGGCAATTAAAATTGAAATAGTTAAACAAAATCCATTTCTTATTAACTCTCTTAAACTCGTACTTACACTTTTAAATGCATAGTCATGATCTTATAATTAATATTGATTGCGTTCTCTTGATTAATGTAAAACCCACCCCATAATCAATACACGGTTAGCAAGATCATTAGGCACATTTGTACGTTCCGACTCATACTTTTACTTGCGTACTCTTTATTTACATATCCGTGAAAGTTATTGCGTTCTCTTTTTTTTAAGTTTGGAAAAAAAAACCTAAAAGTAATAAAGTGTCCAAAATAAAAAAAAAAAAAAAAGGGGAAAGTAATTGCGTTAATATAAACAACAAACTGTGAAGTTTTTGTTTAAACTCTTTTTTTCAATTGTTTAATACGTTGAATAAAATTGTGGAAAAATAGTTACTAAAGCCTGCAAGCATAAAGAAGGAGAAATTGGAACAATATTCTCTTACACATTACTCATACTCAAGAGTTATTGCATGAGGGAAAAAGAAGAGGAAAAAACCTGGAAAACGAACAGTCGGCCACAAACAAAAGGAATCCTAAGGAAAAGGCCTATAAACATAAAAATACAAAGAAAAATAAAAAGAAGCTGTGGGTCATAAAGGCGGAAATAACTTTTGTTCTTTATTAACAATCAAAATGTTATAAAATAATTTAAAATAAAATAAAATTTTTTTTCTAAATAAATGCTTTTGTTTAATATAACACAGGAAAAATTAAAAATTGTCTCTTATCCCGATATAGATACCAAATTCTTAATATCAAGCAAACAAATTGTTGATTTTGCACATATTACAAAAATAATTATAGTGATTACTAAAAAGTTGAAAAAAGTGAATAGGTATTTTTTTCCAATAAATGATGTTTTTAATTTTAATTAAAAAAAAAAAAAAAAAAAAAAAATAACTTATCAAAAACCTTTGCCATTTCAACCAATGTGCTAATTTATTATTTTAAATATTGACAATTCCCAGCAACAATTCTGCAAGCTAAATTATTTTGTTTTAAACAAAAAAAGGCAATTAAATTTTTTGTTACTTAATTAATATTTTAATGCTCTTTAAACTCAAATTTCTTTGCCTATTTGGTCGATGAGTATTCATAGTATATGAACAGACCGGTTGTTGGGAAGTTTCCTGGAATATACATAACATTTAGTTCCAGTAAGATTATTTTGTCGATTTTACATTGTTAATACACGAACAGACCGGTTGTTGGGAAGTTTCATGGAATATACATAACTTTATTCCCATAAGTAAAGGTTTGTCATACACTCGCTTGCACTTTTTATGGCACACTATAGGAAAAAATAAAGTAAAAAGGGAAAAAATAGAAGTTTTGTGTTTCACTAAGTTTACATAAATAATTTATTTATAACGTTACAAAATAATTTATCCGTACTTATTCAAAAATTAATTAATTTGTTTCAAAATAAATTATAATTAAGGAAGTTAAAATCGGAAAACAATTATTTTTATTTTTAAATAAAAAATCGGTATTCAAATAGAAAAACTCCCTAAATTCATAAGGCCTATTGAATACCTAATATTAAACTCATAATTAGTTTTTTTTTTCATAAATTACTAGCGGTGCTATAATCTCATAGCCTTGAAATATCTAAGAAGAATTTGAAACTAGATTTTGAAGTCTAGTACTATACTCAGATAGCCCAACTTGTTCGAAACAAGAAATTTCTTCTTAAATTTCATACATAAAAGCTAGATACTCACATATTAAGATAAAATCATATATCTGAAAAATATAATAGCCAATTTTTATACCTAAAGTAATCAAGGGTTACTAAATTTTTTCCATGTGAAGCCTTCAACATTAACTGAAGAATTGCAGTCTAATTTCATACTTTTTGTTCGATTGATTGTTGTAATTTTCCAGTAAAATTATACAACATAACTAGAGTATGCTCTAGCCCTTGGCTCTATAAAAAAAAAAAAAAGTATGATCCCTATCCTTTAATTAAACTAGAGTATATACATCTAGTACGATTCGTAGCCCCTACAATAGATTAATAGGCAAGTTTAAGTACGCATACATTAAACTAAATCAAAACAAATTTATATAAATGCTTATTTGAAACTAGATCGTCAATGTCTAGTTCTAATTTATAGCCCTAAGCTATTACAAAAAAAAAAATAAATTGCTTAAAATATACACATATGTATATGTAAACTAGATGCCCATATCTAGTGCTATACCCCATATAGCCCCTAAGCTCTTACAAAAAAAAAATAAATTGCTTAAAATATACACATATGTATGTATATGTAAACTAGATGCCCATATCTAGTGCTATACCCCATATAGCCCCTAAGCTATTACAAAAACAATAAATTGCTTAAAATATACACATATGTATATGTAAACTAGATGCCCATATCTAGTGCTATACCCCATATAGCCCCTAAGCTCTTACAAAAAAAATAAATTGCTTAAAATATACACATATGTATATGTAAACTAGAATTCGAATTCTAGTGCTATATTCCCTATAGCCCCAAGCTCAAACAAACGCTATGCACATATATTAGTGGCTGAAACTACAGAACCCCTAAAAAACACTTGTGTTTCGTATATAATTTAAACTAGATGCTCATGTCTAGCGCCACAAACAAATAGCTGCTATCTCTAATATGCGACCACAACAAAGCCAGAGAAACTGAAATATTCAATATTTGCGTTGTATTAAATTAAACTAGATGCCCATATCTATCGCTATACAGATAAATAGCCCCGAACCCAAGTATACGAATGCATTGCAACGTTAAACATTGAGAATATACATGTTGAACAACATAATTAAACTAGATACCCTATTCTAGCTATATACGGATATCCCTTATCCCAAATATAAGAAACCACTGAACTAGATACCCAAATCTAGCCCATTTATCAAATTACGCCTGATACGAATATTCGAATTCAATTTATTTTAACTAAATTCTAGTTGGAAACTGTTCAATCGAATATAAAATATTCGATTAGTGAGCTGTTGAGCCATACTATAAGGATTATCCCCCCCTTTTTATAAATACTGTTCAAAGTCTCTTTATATATTAAAGATGGATCTGACAACAACCAAAAACGAAAATTTCATGTTTTACAGCGATCATTTAATGCAGTGGTGTAGCATATTTGATCGAATTCCTGCAGAACGTTACTCGGAATCACTCCTAAGAGTCGTGTTAAAAGATTTGGAATCTAGATGGAGTGAATTGAAAACTGCATATAGGGACGTTATGCTGGGCCCAGATAGGGAGGGGTATCCCGACCTTAAGGAAACTGCTAGGTTAAACTTTAAAGCATATGAAGAAGTTTATTACCAATATAGCGCCACTATTCTTGATTTAATCAAATTATCTTCAAGTATGATTCGAACCACGCCCTTTAAAACAACTACACGCTATTCCTTAGCTATACAACCTGTTGCTCAAACACTTCATTTGTGTTCATCAAAGAATGATACGACAACCCAAGCCAGAAAAACAAAATTGGTTATAAGAGAAGAAAACTCATTAACTAAGGATGAGTCCCATACCAGTAATCAATCCCACACAATTACTGAAGAATCTAGCAGTATTCTCAAAATTACCAACCGAAAAGCTCTAGAACATAAATGTTCAGAAAATTTAACGCAATCATACAAAGTAGAGGGCCAGGTTAACGAATTTAGTATTTGCTCCATATCGCGATCAGGTAAAGATCAAAACTCTGTTATAAAGTTCAGGGAAACGAAAGAGCAAACCTTATCAATTGATGATGACTCCCCTACACTACAAAACTCAAATCCAAATAGTGGAGACTCTACCAACTATCTCCTGAAAAGCAGTTTAAAAATTCAAGAAGATATAGCTAATGAAGAGTCAACATCGTCAGGCGAACTATGCAACGAAGGCCCCAAGCCGAAAGCGGGCTCAAAGTCTAGAGCATTGCATGAACAGAAAACTTCTCTAAATATCCAAAATACTTGGTGCCATTTGAGAAAAGAATGGCAAAAGGGTAAAACAAAATCCGAACCACAGTATAAAACCTTTGCCTTAAAACTGCATCTTAATAAAATGCGACAAAAAGAAAATCTCGTAACTACAATTATAAATTTTTACCTATGCTCAATTCCTTATTTCTTTGGCGGGGGAGGTCTACACCCATGGGTAGTATATGACAGAGGAAAGGTTTCCTCTTGAAAGTTCGACGGGTAATGAGTCCCAATTATTCGCTAATATCAGTTAATATAACAACAAAGTCCTCAGACCGACCTCTAAACCTTCCGCTTACGTTAAACCAACCCTTGTCCACACTCCATTAGAATTTTTATCATCTACTAATAAAATTGTGTTTGTCTTTGTTATTTCTTCCCATTTAGTCACAGGTTCAATCGTAGACTAACTAGGGTACCAAGCCGAAGTCGTACCTCTAGCCATGACCGCAGTTGTCCACCTAGTTGTCCAGTTGTCCACCAGGCATACTATGGCTTAATGCGATAGAGTGAAGAATATAAGTGGCTTTTGTTTAATTGCTTGGCAGCAGCAACAACAACGTCAGCACCCACAACCACGGCAACAAAGTCATCATGAACGTCAACACCAGCGTCAACAACGTCGTCAGCACCAACAACAACATCGTCCACAACAACAACAGAATCAGCAACAACCTCAGCAACTGTCAGTAACACCACCATCACAACCTGGTCAGCAGGCAGACACCAAAATATAGGCAGAGGCCATTATATCACTGGCCAGCGTGTTGTGCGCAAAATACAACGCATAATCATCAAGAAAAGGCCTGGGCCGGCGCCATGTTCAAACCACATTTGAACAAT
Organism: Pollenia amentaria; assembly: GCA_943735925.1. Lineage (NCBI taxonomy): Eukaryota > Metazoa > Arthropoda > Insecta > Diptera > Polleniidae > Pollenia > Pollenia amentaria. The sequence goes on along the minus strand of OX031007.1, from coordinate 195,010,547 downwards.
AGATTAAAAATGAAAGAATCAATTAGGAAAACAAATATTAATTAAGTATTAAAAATTAATCCTTAAATTAAATATGTAAACATGAATTTAAAATCTGAAAATTTGAGGAATTCAGAATATTGAATTTAAAAAGAAAATAAATTGAATTTAGTATTTAACTCTAATTTGAATTGTAACGTATGGAATGTAATTCCTAAATTAAAGTATGTAATAGTTTGAAAGTCATTGGTTTTAAAATCTGTTTTATACTGAGCGGTAGATATGAAATGTAAATGAATTTGTAATTTCTTACATTACGGAGTTATTCCAAACCTCTTCGGCTAACAACGAACCGAAGACAGGTTAATATCTAAAAATAAAATTATGTATTGTTCACTTTTGGCAGAGCAACAGACGCTAGCAGTTCCTACTTAAATACTTAAACCTAACTTAAAACTTATTACATTTGGCAACTTAAATCTAAAGTTCTTAACCTAACTTAAACCAGTTTACTTAAAGTTAAACCTACAAATAACTTAAAATTAAACCTAAAATTTGCTTAAAATTAAACCTTAAAGTAATTAATTTAAAATTAAAACTGAACATCTACAATAAACATTAAATCAACCTACAACTACACCGGCTCATCTGTTTTATTTGGAATCACAACCCATCAAATACTTCCCCCAGTATCCCTCACATGAACCTACGGTGGAAACCCAACCCCAAACTAAAAGGTAATTACCATCCAAGTTTTTAGATTTAGCTCTTACTTGGCAAAGAAATAATTAAGTTTATCTCCTTTTATTTCTTTCTACTTAACCCAACTCCCTACAATTATAACCACTCATATGAGCGGTTGTAATTACAATTGTCTACAAGAGCATATACCATCTTTTAAAGGTGCCCTACAGTGCTGAACAGCCAAAGCGACAATTGTTTAAAATTCTTTGTGGAAGCCCAAACAAAGAATTACAAATTTAATTACTGTGATAATTGAATCAATTACTTTTTTAGTTGAAAGAAAATTAAAAATTCTATTTTGTTTAATTAACATTTTAGTTGTTTTGAAATAAATTTTCAATTAAAATTTTAATTAAATAACAAAAAACCTTAATTGACTTTTTTCGTTTAAAATAAAATAATTTAAACATGTAGAATTGTTGTTGGGAATTGTCAATATTTATTTAAATAAATTAACGCATTGTTTGAAATGGCAACGTTTTTTGATCACTTTTTTAATTAAAATTAAAAATATCATATATAAATATAATCATTTTGTTTGCTTGATATTATGAATTTGGAATAAATGTGGTGATTGGAGAAATTTAATCATTTTTTCTGTGAAGTAATTTTTCATTCTTATGGGTTCCCTCTACAATTTGTTTTCTTAAAGTGAACTAACCAATTTTTTATTTATGTATAATAGAAGATAGCAAGGAAATTTAACTATCAAAAAAAAAAAAATGGCATATAAAAAGCTTAAAGAAAATTAAAGCACATAATTCGTATTCGATTAAAAAGGGACGATGGAAAAACACCATGTGTTTCACTTGAAGTAGCCCAGTAGGTCCCCAAAATAATAAAAACAGTTGAGGATTTATATGTACCAGTTTCGGTGGCCGAAATTCGACCACTTGACATTTAATTAAGAGAGAACCTGTGCGTTATACACCGAAAACGTACACATTTTACGAAAAGAACAAAATACACTCTTTTCACCTATGTGTGTGCGTGTCTATCTGCAAGTATAAAAAAACGAAAACCTTTTAAAACAACAAAACGCATTGTCTTTTTCAACCACCGTTAAACATGTGTGTACGTGTTTTTGCAAAATAAATTAAAACGCTTTTAACCACTTTAATTCAAAAAATTTAGAAAATAAATTTATATTGTGCATATCTACCTACAAATACCTTTAAAACGATATATGTTTCATTAACATCGGTGGACGACAAGATACTTAAAAATCAACTACAAAAAATGTTTTCCAGTATTTATATATAAGATTTTAGTTAAAAAACCCATTTTTAAATTTACTAGATACATTAGATTTAATTATTTTAAGTATACTAGCCAGTTAGAAATATTGGTTTCATTGGCGAATTAAGTAAAAAAAAGGGGAAAAAGGTATTTTATTCAAAAAGAAAGTTTTTTCAAAAATAAACTCTTTTTACAAAACTAAACCTTTTAAGAAAAAGAAACTCTTTAACAAAAGGTTCTTTTTGTAATGAAAAAGTAAATTTTTTCGAAATATGTATGTGATTTTTTATAAAAAAATTTTTTTTGTTAAGAAAATTGATTTTATTTTTCAAAAATCACTCTTTTTACTAAAAAATATTTTTATACAAAAAATTCCCACAAACATCTAAAAAACGCTGCTTTAATCAATATATTTTTTAAATAAGTTTTTTTTACCAAGGTATATTTTTTTTTGAAAAAAGTTCAACTCTTTTACAAAAAGATCACATTCACTATAATAAAATAAAAAAAATATACAAAACGAATTTTTTCTTCCAAAAATACACATTTTCCAAAAACCCACTTTCCCTCCAAAAAACACTTTCTCACAAAATTAAAATTTGTTACCAAAAAGTAGTTTTTTTCACAAATGTATTTTAAGTACTTTCTCGAAGAGTCTTTTTATGCTTTATCCTAAAGTAGGATTTGATACTTTAAAACAGTCCATTATTTTAAACTTTCTAAAAAAGGTCATGGTGTACTTTTGAACAATTTTGTTGCTTTTGGTCTAAAAAAGTATTCACCTTTTAGTCCATTTTAATTGGTGCAAGATATAGTACAAATAAGTTTTATCGAAAACAGCACGTTTTAGTACTTTATTATAAATTTTATTTAAAAGCTTAAAAAATAGTTCCACATTTTTAAAAATTTCATGAAAATCAATTGTACTATTAACCCCTGCTTACTTTTTATAACTTGAGAGAAAAGTACATGTTAGTGCTTTAAAGGAAAGAACATCTTAGTTCTTGCAGAAGTACTTTTCACTTTTTAAAAAATTTAAATCTTTTTTAAGAATTTTCTGTGTCAGTTCCTAAAAAACTACTTAAATCCCTTTTGTATAACTTTGAATTTGGTTTTTCACTTTTAGAAAGATGGTTTAAAAATTTTTTTTGTAATTTTGATTCAAACAGGTTTTCAAGAAAAATTTTTAAATTTTAATATATCGCTCTTGTTTCTCTAAACAGGGTTAACTCAAAATTTTTAAATATTCACTTTCTGCAAGAAAACGATAAAAAGTGCCCATATCTACCCACTGTTAAACTCTTAGATCTATTTCTCTAGTATTTTGCCTAAAAAAAATGCAGTTTTATCCCCATTTGTAATATAAGAATACATATAAAAAAAAGTTTTTTGTCTCTACTAAAAATTTATACATTTTGAGTTGACTCTGTTTCGAGGAACAAGTGCGATATCTATTTGTTATTTGAACTTTTTATGAAGTACTTGTACAAATTATTGCTTTGCTAAGAAAAACTACTTTTAAAAACTTTGTTATTTTAAAAAATTAATATTAATTTCTTTTTTTAAATAACCTTGTCTTTAAAACAGAAGAAAATTTTCACATTAAGAGCTTTTCGACAAAGTCTTTTTGTAAATTGTAATTTTATTTTCTACCTATTTGAAAGGTTATCTTTTTTAGTCCCCTTTCAAATGTTGTCACCCTGTACTCTTATAATGCATTTATTGCTTATAAATTATATAAAGAACACGAAAACAAAACAGTTTGGCCTGCTCATAAGCATTCAAATAAAGAGAAAAATAATAAAAGGGGAGGCTTGTCGCTACCAGCGACTTTGAGGCCGGTGTATTAAGTTAAATATCAACTTACAAAATACATACGATTTGGTACTTAATTGGAGGAAAAATTAAGCATATCATGAATATAATATACACTAGTCATAAATATTCTATAAAAAACCTATGTTAATATAAAACAAGTAAGATCTTATATAAAAATATTGGTATGTATTTAAAAGAAAATGAAGCAGTGCCTTGAAAATGTATCCTTAATAAGGCCCGACATTTGGCCATTAATTTACTAAAAAAATTAATGTTTTCCGGTAAAAATTTAAAACTAAAATGGAAATAAAAAAAACTTTTACGAAATAATTAATTAGATTTGCTATAAATGGTCAATAAGGCTTGTAATAACAAAAAAGATAAAAAAATAAAACGTTAACCACATCAGAGAAAGAGTTAGACAGACAAAACAGCAGGTTGGCTGAAATTGTAATTTAATATTAGCAAAACTGTTTTTTTTTCAAAAATTAGAAATTTAATTAAATAAAACAGCACAAAAAATAAGCTATTTAGCTATTTTAATAGCCTAAAACCTCTCACGGATTTTACAAATTTCTTTACCCCCTAAAGCATGCTTTAAAAATCATTCCTTATATTATGCTTACACCCTAGAAATCTATAGCATTGCTTTTTTCCCTAACTTTTAGCCTAATTTATATTTTTCTTTTATATAAAAAACAAATTTACTAAATTTTCATTTACACTTGGAACTTAAACGTCTGTCCGTCTGTCTGTCCTGCTGTCAACTTATAAAATGTATGTTTAGAATGTACTTAGTTGTAAATTATTATAATAGATTTCCTACAAATATAAATTGAATAATTTGAAGTAATTAGTACACAGCTAATTGTATTAATGATTTATGCAAATGTTCTCTCTAATGGTGTATGGAAAATGTTCGTACACATACAAACATTCACTTTAGAAAATGTCAATTGAACTTTTAAGTTACACGAATATGTTAAATGGCAAAAATGCCATAAGAAACAATAATGTTATTATTATTATCATCAAAGACAATTAAATGGACAACTTAAACACAATTGGAATGTACATGAAAGGCAATAGGTTGACGATAAATAAAATTTGTACGTCTAAATGGGAGATTAAGGAATGGGTCTGCCCAAAAAGAGTTAAAAACTCCCTTCCATTACTTTTTCCTACTAAATATAATGTTCTCTGGTTTAACCTCAATTTAAAGGTATAGTAATATGAAATCCCGTAATAATATTATAAAAAGTCCTTTTTTTGAAGAACCAACATCTTTTTATCACTTTAATTTAACATAAGTGAACTCGTTTGTTTAAAAAGGAAATTGATCGAATGAATTGAGCACTCTGTAGAATCAACATAAAAAATAATTTTTGTCAAAGAAGAACATACAATAAAATTTTGTTTAATAAGAATTTAATCCAATTAGTTTGTTTAAACATTAACTGTAGTATATATTTTCCTTTTTTTTAATGCAAAAGTAGATAAAACTGTAGAAAATTTCAGAAAAGTAATTTTAAGGAAAAAGGAATTTTTTTTTTAAAAAGTTTTTACCCATATAATGTGAAACTTTTTTTTTATTAAAATTTAATTTTACACTTAAACTTTAAATAAATTTTTTTTTAAAAAAGAAACTTTCTTTACAAAAAGCCAAATTTTTTCACGAAAATGTTTCGCCTTTTTTAAAACAAAATCGTTTTTTTGTATAATTTTTTTCTTTTTTTTCAATATTGTAATTTTTTATAAAATTGTTCTTTATTTAGTGTTAAAATTGTTAGCAATGACACTAATATTTTTGCTTTGCTTAAATTAAAAAACTGTGTTTCTGAATGCTTTCCAGATAATTTTTTTTCTTCCCCCCAAAAAATTTTAAAAACCCCCCAAATTTAACGTATTTGCAAAAAAATTACTCTAAATGAAAAGTTTAGATAATAATTTAATTTTAGTTTAATTAACTTGACTAATTAAAGAAAAAATTTACAAATTTAGTCAATTTTAATATATATATATATGGGTGATTTCATGTCAAGTGATCCAACTTTTGAAATCGATGTCTTCCGATTTGGATGAAATTTGCACCAAGGTTAGTCTTATTGGGTAGTAGTTTAGACACAAATTTTCAACAAGATCGGTCGAAAAGTTTCTGAGTTTGAGGGGGGCAAAATTTGACATTTTGGCCAAACCGGTGTTCTTTCTCGTCCAGGTATTTTATTATCTATGGGTGTTAAAAATTTGTCCCAAACAAATTAGATAGCTATTTCTTCAAGCAGTCGCGATTGATCAACACAAGTGGATAGACGTATTCTGTGCACTTTATATTTTTCGCTGTTTAAGATAATATAATATTTCTAAAACATAAAAAAAAAAAAAAAAAAAAAAAAAAAGAAAAAAGAACAATTTACAAACAATTACAAAAACACAAACAACATTTTGTTTTGTTTTTAACAAAATATTTGCTAACAATAACAATTCTCTAGCATGATCACTGATAGCAGTGATAGCAGTGAAGACAGTGTTATGAACTGGCAAGTGATGACTAACAGTAAACGTAAAAAGAAAATAACAACAAGTAAACAGAGCACTGATAAAAAGCCAAAATATGATGGACCCAGCACTTCTAATTTCAACAAATTTTCGATACTTGATGATGATGATGATGATGATGATGATGTAAGTAAATCTCAACGAGAAGAGGGAGAAAAGCAAACATCAAAGGATGGAACCCCAAAACCACCGCCAATATTTATACCATGTGTAGATAATATAAGTAAGATGTTACTTTGTATTGCTAGTGTTATTTCTAAAAATGATTTTAATTATAAGTCCTTAAATGATGGTCAGATAAAACTTTTAGTTAAAACAGTAGAGTCTTACAGAAAAATTATAAAATACTTAGAAAGCAAGAAAATTTGTTTCCACACTTATCAGCTTAAGAATGAGCGTGCTTATAGAGTAGTTCTTAAAGGTCTTCACCATTCAACTCCCACTGAAGATATTAAAGCTGAACTGTTACTGCTTGGTCATAAGGTGAGAAGCGTAACAAATGTTAAAAGTCAAATAACGAAGCAAGCATTACCTATGTTCTTCGTTGATTTGGATCCTTCTCCGGACAACAACAAAATATACGAAATAAAATATATTAACAATGCTGTAGTTACAATGGAACCTCAACATAAATCAAATGATATTGTACAATGCCATCGTTGTCAAGAATATGGGCATACTAAATCCTATTGCAAAAAACCATTTGTTTGCGTGAAATGCGGAATGGATCACTCAACTGCCGAATGCAAGAAACCTAAAGATGCTCCACCTAAATGCGTTCATTGCCTTCAAACTCACACGGCTAACTATAAAGGATGTCAAGTTTATAAATCTTTAAGACAAAAATTTGATTACACTAAGAGAAATAATCGTCAAATTAATAATCTAACGAACTCAGGACAGTTTTCACAATCTAACTATAATTATATGAATTATCAAAATAACAATTTAAATACAAATCCAGCAAATCCAACATACAGCGAAGTACTTAGGCAAAATAATAAAACCCAGCAAATTGATACAAGTGCTTTAAAAAACATTGAAAATATGTTTTCCCAGCTTATGAGCATGTTGTCTCTTTTAATAACCAAATTATGCAAATAAACCTTAGAATTGCAGTATGGAATGCCAATGGTATTTCGCGAAAATATAATGAAATTGAACATTTTCTCAAAACAAAACATATTGATATTTTTCTTATATCTGAAACACACATGAATAAGAAATCACATTTTAAAATAAGAGGGTATGACTTAATTACAGCAAATCATCCTGATGAAAGATGTCACGCTGGGTCGGCTGTACTTATCAAGAGGACTATTAAATATGAGTTAGCTGAAGAAATTAGAGAACCACATGCTCAGGCTGCTGGTGTTAAAGTAAAGTGCAATAATAATATAATTTCTATATACTCGATCTATATTCCACCAAGGCATAATATTAAATGTCAGGATTTTGAAAACTTATTTAGGCAATTTGGTAATCGGTTTTTAGTAGCAGGAGATTTTAACTCTAAACACCCATGGTGGGGTTCAAGATTAGCGAATCCGAAAGGTCGAGAACTATATAAATGCATCGTAAAACATCGTCTCTCCACGTTATCTGCAGGTAGACCCACGTACTGGCCATCTGATTGCAATAAAATTCCAGATCTGTTAGATTTCGCTGTATCTAAAGGCATTTCAAGAACATCGTTAGACATAGTGAATAACGATGACCTTGATTCAGATCATTCAGCTCTGATAATTAATCTTAATGCCGTTGTTAAACTTGTTGATGAAAATATTAAATTACTTTCGCTTAAATCAGATTTGAAATATTTTAGCTACTGGCTTGAGGAAAATCTGAGTTTAAATATATCGATAAAAACTTCCGAAGAACTAGAGGATTCAGTCGAAAACTTTACTAATCTAGTCCACGAATCCGCCTATCTATCACAGCCGTCTGCGACACCAAATGTATCCAACGGATCCGGTGTAAATGTTTCCCAGGAGATAAGAGATCTAATAAGAAATAAAAGAAGACTTCGACGAATATGGCAACATTCTCGCAATCCGAGGGACAAAGCAAATCTCAACTTAGCAACCAAACTTGTAAAGGAACGACTATCTGAGTACAAAAACAAAGAGATTGAAAACTTTCTAAAAAAACTGCAAGTAAATACATCTAAAAGTGAACATAATCTTTGGATGGCAACAAGGTACTTAAAACGTCCAGCCAGCAGAAATATTCCAATTAAAGATGTCAACGGGCTTTGGAAAAGAACAGATAAAGATAAGGCTATAGCTTTTTCAAAGCATTTGGAAGATACATTTAAACCCTTTCAGTTTAATCACAATGATACGGAAATTATGTCGTTTTTAGATGTTGCATGTCAAATGGAGTTGCCAATAAAACACTTCTCTCCGAGGGAAATACGCCAGGAAGTTGCAAAACTAAATAATAAAAAATCACCAGGGTATGACAAAATTGATTCTTTTGTATTAAAAAATTTGCCAAAAAAAGGAATTGTGTTTTTGGCATTATTATTCAACTCTATTCTAAGGCTACAACATTTCCCTATTCAATGGAAATGTGCCGAAATTATTATGATCCATAAAGCAAATAAGCCTGAGAATTGTGTTACGTCGTATAGACCAATAAGTCTTCTATCAACGTTTTCGAAATTATTTGAAAGATTATTCCTCAAAAGACTTTTGCCTATTTTAGAAGAAAACTCTATTATTCCTGACCACCAGTTTGGTTTTCGCCATAAACACGGTACACCAGAACAGTGTCATAGGTTAGTAAATGAAATTTCAGGAGCGCTGGAAGGGAAAAAGTATTGTTCTGCTGTGTTTTTGGATATACAGCAAGCATTTGACAGAGTTTGGCATTGTGGACTACTTTATAAAATTAAAAGACTCTTACCCGCACCGTACTATTTAATTTTGAAATCTTTTTTAAGCGAACGTCACTTTTATGTAAAAGTCAACAACGAAATTTCAACTTATTGCAAAATTGAAGCCGGAATACCACAAGGAAGTGTACTAGGACCTATGTTGTATACCATTTATACTTCAGATATGCCTTGTATGGATAATGTTACCGTGGCCACTTATGCTGACGACACTGCATTCTTGGCAACAAGTTCGACGACAATAGAAGCATCAAGTCTAATTCAGGATCAGATTAACACATTGCAAACCTGGTTAAATTATTGGAATATAAAAGTAAATGAACAAAAGTCTACCCATGTTACTTTCAGCCTAAGACGTGATGATTGCCCAGCAATAGTCATGAATGGTTCACAAATTCCGAAAAGCAATCACGTTAAATACTTAGGCATGCATTTGGACAGTCGACTTACGTGGAATACTCACATCAAATCTAAAAGATCTTATTTGGACATAAAAGTAAAGAAAATGTTTTGGTTGCTGGGCCCAAAATCTGAACTAAGTTTAGAGAATAAGTTACTTCTCTATAAATCTATCTTAAAACCCATATGGACTTATGGTGTTCAACTTTGGGGGACTGCAAGTAACTCCAATATTGAAATTTTACAGAGATTTCAATCAAAAACGTTGAGAATGATTGTGAATGCACCATGGTATATTACAAACAAAGCAATACATAGAGATTTGGGTGTTCCTTTTATTAGAGAAGAAATAAATGACTTCAGCAGCAGATATCTTCAAAGATTAAGCGACCACATTAATCCGTTGGCCATCTCTTTATTAGATGACAGTTTGGCAATCAGACGATTAAAAAGAGTTCACGTACTAGATCTCCCATTTAGATAAAATATTTCCAATTTAATATTACACATACAAATGTAATGTATTTATTATTATTTATTTATCTATATATGGCTTATAAATATATATATATAAATATATTTAAGTATAAATATATATAAGTAACCATGCATACACAAGTATAGATAATGTTATTGTTTTCACTGGAATCCAATAACTTATGTGAATTTTTAAATAATTATCTCATTTGCTTAATGTTCTAGAATAGATTGCAAATAAAGAATTTGAAAAAAAAAAAAAAAAAAAAAATTTCTTCAAGCTATCGAAAAAAAATTTTTTTTGTATTTTTTAAAATTTTTTTTTTTTTAAATTTAAAACTTATTTTTTATTTTTTTTTGGAAACGGTATTTTTTTTTTTTTGCTCAAAAGAAAGCTTATGTATTTTTCTTTTAGGTAGTTTTGGTCGCTTAGTGGGATGAGAGTGGGATATGTATAAAAAAAAATAATTTCTAACTCAAGACGAGGGTTTTTCAATTTTTAGCATATGCACTATTTTGAATTTTTTTCTTTTTATGTGTAAGTGTTTCTAAAATCTTAAAAATAAAACTTATGCTGAGAAACTAGATAAATTAACCTTTCCGACGGTATATAACATACCGAACTAGCGTTTCATTCCCTCGATACTGTAATACCCACAATATGTTAATCCCAGGAATAAAATCATTTTTTCTATAGAGATGTTGACAAATTAAATCTTTTTATTTATTTGTTATAATAATTAAATTAATATAAAATAATAATAATAAAAACAAAAAGATAAATAATCTAAAAAACTTAATCTCAATCACATAAGTCCTTTAAAATTTTTTTTTTGTTTTTTTTTAATTTTTAAAAAAAAATTTTTTTTCTTAAATTTAAAACTATTTTTGTATGTTTTTTTGAAAAGGGTATTTATTTTTTATTTTTTTTGCTCAAAAGAAAGCTTAGGTCTTTTCCTTTAAGGTAGTTTTGGTCGCTTAGTGGGATGAGAGTGGGATCTGTATAAAAAAAAATAATTTCTAAAATAATGTTGAAAATTTGTGTCTAAACCTACTATCCAATAAGACTAACTTTGGTGCAAATTTCATCCAAATCGGAAGACATCGATTTCAAAAGTTGGGTCACTTGACATGAAATCCCCCATATATATATATATATATATATATATTTATGCCCCTAAATTATGCCCCTTAGAATTTTTAATCCCCGGAATTTGCCGCTACATGAAATAAAACCCCCTAAATCTGATGGGAAACCCATACGCTGGCAACTACAAATAGTGGGATAAGAAAAATTATCTATTTCTGCTTTTGCTGTGATTTTTTTTTCTTCTAAAGTTGAGTTAAGAAATTGCTAAAGCATTAAAAGTAGTCAAGCATTTTAAGCTTCCACTCTATTAAAAATTTTACTTTTTTTTAATTTGTTCTTTTTTACAATTTTGTTTTGACAAAATTGTACGTTTTTATAAGAAGTTTTATTTACAAAGATGTGATTTATTTGCAAACATTTTCTCTTTCAGAAGAGGTATATTAAAATTAAAATTTTTGAAAAGGTACTGCTAATTTTTTCCATAAAAGGTAATTTTCTTTCTAAAAAGTCCTTTTTTACGGGATTCAATTTTATTTTAAAAAACTTTTTATTAACAATTTTGTATTTTATTAAGAAGTAGCTTTTTTAAAAAATATGATTTCTTTTTCAAGAGGATTGAATTTCAAAAAAAGGAAAAAAATTGTTGCCTTTAAAAAAAAAAATTGTAATTTATTTTCAAAAGTACTTGATTTACAAAAAAGTACTTTATGGTGAAAGATGTAGTGTTTTAGTAAAATTGTATATATTTAATGACAAAAGAAAAACAATATCGCTTATAATTAATAGATATTTATTTTACCAACAGAGGTATATTTTTCAACCAATTTTAACTTAACAACATGTAAGAAAGTACAGTCGGTTGAGCCCGACCATATCATACGCTACACTACAGTATTTAGTCACAACTTTCCGCGAGTGAACATTACTTGAGACCTATGGGCAATCCCATGACCCTCCAGAACAAAATCATGTTATGAGGTAAGGATTCATATAAAGGTTCTTTGTGTCGAATAAAATTTAGTCTGGGTTCACACTATGAAAGTTCTCATAAAGAAAGTCTTAAAGAGAACAGGCTGTTGTACTCTCCCCTCTCACCCATAAGCTCAGACATTCTGAAAGAAAACTTTTATCACGTTAACCCAGACTTATATATCTTCATCTATATGAGATTTTTTCGTCATTAAGTGATTTTGAGGAGGGGGTTTAAATTGGACGTACCAACATACATTTTGTGGTAGCTCTCGTCAAAGTCACTGTCAACAAACAATTATTGGAATTAATGGCTATTTTCGGGAGCAGTATTTGTATAAGAGTTATGGTTAAATATGAACCGGTTTCAATAAATTTTAGCTAGATGATTAAGACTGCAACTTATTAGGTTTGGACTAAATGTATTCTTAATACCAACATAATAAAATGGTTTATGGGCACAAAGACTTTATTCCAGAAAGAAGCTTGTATGGAGGCTATGTGAAAGAATGGACCGATTCTTACTATTTCTGAGTCGATTAGTGTGCTAATAGGATTTATATTTTTTAGTGTTACACACATCAGCACAATCGCATAATACCCTCCGCACTATTGTAGTGTGGGTAAAAAAAAACGAGTAATAATGAATACTCGGTCTAACGGTTTTATTTTGATATTATTTTTCTACAGTTAAATTATTATTCGCTTTCGTTAAAAGCTTTTCTTCTATATTCATCAATCTAATTAAAATTCATTTTAAAAGTTTTCTAATCGTATTATTTTCTTTTTTCTGGTTTGTAATTAAACTGCTTTAACAAACAATTAATCACTATCTCGAGTAAAAAAAATTCAAAAGTCAATTGCGTGAGGTCGTCTGTTTTTTTTTTGAGATCAAAGAAAATACAAATTTCTAAAACATGTGTAAACCCTTTTTATATGATCTTCAAACAAGTACACCAACGATGAAATCAAGATTATTTTTGAATTAGGCGCCAATTGCAGGTACTTTTATTTCATTTATTTTTGATTTTTTTTTTTTTTACATAGAAAACATGCAACATGAAGAATCTGTGTATTAAAATAAAACTAATTACCACGTTTGAAAAAACATCAAAAATGCGTGTAAGTTTTAAACAGCCTACTTTTAGTTACTTGAATGGACGGTTAAGGGCTAAATTAAACGTTTTTTTTTTATCGTTCAGACGCCTGAGTTTGTTAGACATTTATGACAAAAAGTGTTTGAAAGATGAATGAGTTTATAAATATTTTGATACTTCTGGTATATTATTAAAACGAATCTATCATTTTGAGCACTTGTGTACGAACGAGAGATGCATGAAGAAAAACAGAAGAAATTAAAATCTCATGATGATGATAATATGATTATGATCTTGAATTTAAAATAAGAAAGGTATCTACCAGGGATGGAAAATTGGAATTTTTAAATAGTACTGAATACTAGAGATGAGCGATCCCGTGATTTTTAAATATCATCGTGATTAGTGAATGTGATTTAAAAATCACTGCTCCTTTAAACTGTGATTGTGATCACGGTTTATCAGTTTTCTGTTCTTTTAAAGCAATTGCGGCCAAGCTATATGTACAATGCGCGAGCTTTTGCAAGAGCATTTGTAAGCACTTTACAAAGAAACAACAACAAATTGTAAGAGCTTTCAAATCTGTTTACTTTCATATACATACATACTTGAACAAATAAATTTTGGCATAAAAAAATTCTAATAAGATAGAAGAGAGAATGAAAGGAACAGCAATATCATTTGACATTTCATTCAAAAAACGCTATTACCCACACAAACAGTGAAATATCAGAAATTTGTATATGTAACAAAATACAAAATGAACGACTTGGAAAGTACCTGTTACTTGACAAATTTGGTCACAACTGTGATTCGTGATTTTTTAGTAACAGTGATTAAATCACAGGTACAGAAATATCGCTCATCTCTACTGAATACCGATCGAAACGATTATTTAGGACATGTGTCTAAGTAAGACATTGATGTCCAGCCCATACCACAATTGTGGAAATTAATTCTCACGGATTTTTACGCTCTTTCATTTAGTCCACGAGAGTACACAACAGTGATGGAAAATTCAGTACTTTGGTACTATTTTCAGTACTTTTTCTTTTCATAAATACCACAGTACCCCCACGTCAGTCTTAGTACTCTTTTCTTTTTATGCTTCCTTGTACAGAAATCCAGGTTGACTTATTATATTCTACGTGCCCATAACATGCAGGGTAAACATACAATTCCTGGTTCTTTTTTGTTTAATGTTTTTAGTTGCAAAAATATTTATATTCTTCAAGCAAATGCGTTGATGACTGTATAACATAGTATGTATTCACTATTTTTACTCAATTTCAAATTTACATCAAGTTTTCGAAGTAAAATTATGGCGAAAACATATCAGGCCTTTTCTGCTGGTGCCTTTCTATGCTTCTGTAAACACCGGGGAAAACAACAAAGTCAACAGGAAAATAAATAATAATATTCATTTTCTCTCTCTAGTTCAGGGGAAAGTGTTCACAATCAATCTAAAATAATAACATTTTCTTCTTCTCACTGTTATGTTTGCTATCTTCGAACACAAAAATAATCTGTACTTATCCAACTCAATAAAAAGATGAGAACATTTTATTGTGTTCTGTTTTTTTAACCACAAACTTCGTTGGGTTCGGTTCAGCACATTAATGTTCGTTTGTTTTAATTGTGCTTAGCGCCCTTTTGATAAAGAAAACCAGCGTTTAAAAAACTGCAGTCAAAGTTGAAAAACTGCCATTTCCTTCACTTCTTCATTTGTCATTGGCCAAAATAAAAACTGTTGTTTTCACTTCTGATTCATTATACGTATACAGTCGCTGTCAAGCCAACTCAAAAAGCGAAAAGGTGTACACAAATTTTCGTTTTTTGTTCGACAGTTTTTGCTTTCGACTGCAGTATTTTAAATTCTGAAGAAAACCAAAAATTTTTTTACAAAAAAAAAAGTACATATAAAAAAAAAAATACATATCAGTGATGCAAATCGTGGCACAATTGTGCCATTTTTGGCACTTTTGAATGTTTGACGGCGCTGTGGTAATCTATTTTGGCCCTTAAACGTCCAAATTTAATTAACAACTTTAAATTGGTTTATACTTTTTTCAATGATTTTTTCTCGTTTTTCAGGGCCAAGTATTTGTTCAGGACCCAATAAACCGCACAAACGGTTATGATAGGATGAAAAAACGAATATCAAAAATTTTAAATATTCACAAAGACATCCTGTTGTCGTTGTTAAACCACTATTACAAAAATAGTTTGGCCCTATCCAAGGTATTTTGGCACTTTTTAATCTTTAATTTGGCCCAAAACAAAAAAACTGAAAATGCATCACTGATACATATGTAGGTATACGAAAAAAAACCAAAAAGCCAGAAAAAAAATTTTACTCAAACAAAAACTGTACACAATATACACACAAGCTATTCATGGTGTGGTGTGCTCAAAATTTTTGTTTGCTCGCTTTATCGATGTAAAAAAAAACTATAGAACATTAAGACCCAGAATAAAGTAGTTGTAGTAGTAGCTGAAGCTAAAGAATGCTCTGTAGCTCGACAAAGTTCAAAATTTCGAACTTTGCGCTTAAACTTCAACTAAAACGACTACTACAACTATGTATTCTATGGACACTTCTCTCAAACTGCCGTTTTTTTTCACAGCTTGAAGCGCTATTCGTACCGTTGTACTACAGTGACTATTTGTTCCCCACTTAAAATGTTATGTATGTCTACAGAACCACTTCAATTGTTCTGTTTAATAGTGAAGAACAGAACACTATATAATGTTCGTTACTTTCTTAAAAATAGTTATGAACGTATTTTGATCTCTCCATATCCACATTCTAGCTGACTTCATATTATCTTTAAAAATTTGCCAATAGTATCGCTATCGAAAGAAAACTTTTGATAGTCCTTCAAAAATAAGACTATCAATAGCTCCACTTACTGACCATTCTCTTGATTTTAGAATTTATTGTTTTTAAAATTTCCTTACCAGATACAACAGAAAGATCCTTCAAGAAATATTTCATTCAATTATTTTTTATATAAGATGTAAAAATGTGTTTGACTAATAAATTACACTTTATATATCAAGGGGTTAATGCGATATTATCTATCATAAGAACTGAAACTATTTCGATAGTTTCAAACTTTCCATGCCTGCTGTCTTCATTTGTAGTTTGTTGAGTAGTTTTGTAACGGTTATTGTATTTTCATAACTTTAAGCCAATCTTTTTTTGGTTTATGTTTGTTACCGGAATAATTGTTTAATTTGTAAAATTTAAACTCAAAGTTAAGTTTTTTTTCATTTACAAGATTTTTATAATTGATTTGCATTATCCGTAAGTAGGCAGGCAGTCAGTCGGACATTACCAGCAGCAGTTTAAGCTCCAGCAAGTGCCTATTTGAAATTAGAATTCGATTTTTTTGTGTTTTATTAAACATTACATAGCAAACTTTTAACTGCCTATGCGATCCCTACGTTTAGTTTTTGTAGTTATAATTAATGATTTTATTAGAGAACTAATGCTTGATTAGGTCTATTTGTTGGATCTTGCTGTGATCGGCAGCCACCAGCGTTGTTTGCATGTAAAATGTTACTTTTTCTTGGCTTTTGGTTTACGTTTTTAATAATTTAAAATTTTAGTTTTAATTTCAATGCTTTTGGGTCATTATGATGGAAGAAATATGTATATTAACTGACTTCTGTTTTATGGCAAGGTCAGGGTTAATTTGAAAAAATATATAAATATGAAATTTATTGAACTCTGCTAAAACAAATCATCAGTGGAATGAAGGTTGAATTTACAACAAAAATTCCCTTAAAAATATTACACAAAATTATGTTATCCAAAATTTGTAAAAAAATGGAATATTTTTGTCCCTATGTCTCTTAAGAAGTTCAGTATAATTCATACTGTTTTCCATTTAACGTTGTTAGGTACTCTTTCTAGCAAAATTTGTTATTGTTTTTATGAAAAAGAACCTTTTATGTAAAAGTATTTTAGAATTTTTTTTGCGGTTTTTTGTCGCTCTTAGGAGGCATGAACATTGATATATTAAGTACTCGCTAAATGTTGTAGGGTACTATTTCCCTTCAACAAAATAGTTTTTGTAAACACACCTATTTTATGTCATTCTGTCTCAAAAATCAAAAGTCAATCTGGTACACATGAAATATTTTTTGCTGCAAATTTTGATAAATATTTATTTGAAAATATAACATTTTTTTCTTCTTAATGTTTAAAAATTAAATAAATTTTTTAAGCTGCATATATTATGCTTAAATTTTCTTTTTAGATTTAGTATATTTATTTTGATTTGTGTAATTTTTGTAAAATTATTTCAATATCCTGATGACCATGGCGAATACATTTTTCAGGTGGAGTTGAAAGCACAGCTGTTCTACTTTTTTTCCTACTTAGAGAGAGAAATGTCAACAGTTTCTTGTGTTTTTGACATATCGATCAACGAAAGCAACAAGAAAATACATTGTTGTGTTTTTGGTGTTGACATTACACAAGGAAGTAACGAAAATTTGATAAGTAATAAAAATTAATATTTTTTTTGGAATGTTAGTCAGGCAAACAAAGTCTTCGTTCGAAACCAAGTAATTGACAGTTAAAGTACCTTTTCGGATACGAATCGTGAGAAAAACGTCTTTAAATAAGAATTAAATTTAGATAAGCATAGGCGAAATTGTTAAACTTTTTCTATTCAACAAGAAGATTTTATGGATGTGACCTAAATTCTGAACCGTTGAAAGCCGCATGGAGTGAAAGACGTACACTTAAATAAAAAATGTAAATAGTAAATTTTTTTAAATGTCTTCTTTTCAAATTTCTTGTAAACAGTATACTTTTGTGAAAAGTACCTTTTTTAAAATATTCCTTTTTATAAAAATGTACAAATGTACATTCTAAAAGAAGTGTTTTTTATTTAAATTAAGGTTTTGGTTAAATAATTACTTGTTTTTGTAAAAAGAGCTCTTTTGATATAGAAGTACATTTATCTGTAAAAAATACATCCTTTTGTTAAAGAAGGACTGTTTTTTAAATGTCCCCTTGTGTAAAAATCGTTTCTTCATTTATTAAAAATAGCAATTCTTACTTCTTTTTAATGAACTTCTTCTCTGTAAAAACGTACATTATGCAAAGACGTCCTTCCTTTTAATTAACAGTACTTTTAATAAAAAAATTATTAAAGAAGTACTTTTTTTTGTTAATATGTATCCTCTTTTTTTAGATGCCGTTTTTAATGATAATGTAATCTTTTATAGAAAAGTTTCACTTATTAAAAATATCAGTTTTTACTGCTTGTTGTAAAACGAACTCTTTTAAAAACATACTTTTGTTTAGAGTGTTTTTTTTTTGTAAAAATTTACCTTTTGCAGGGCTGTGGAGTCGTCAGAAAAAAGTACTTACTCCGACTCTAAACGCTGAAATTTTTAAGTGCGACTCCGACTCCACAGGCCTGACCTTTTGGTTAAAGAATTACTTGTTCTTGTAAAAAATAACGTTTTTGTTATAAAAGTAATACTATTTTTTGTAAAAATGCAGAATTTTGTTAAAGAAGTACTTTTTTTTTATTAAAGAAGCACCTTTTTGGGTAACAAGAGCCATTTTCTTAAAGCAGTACCTGTTTTTAAAGAAGTACCTGAAAAAAGTATTCTTTTGTTAAAAAAGTAAATTTTTAAGTAAAAAATGTATCATTTTCTAAAAAAGAATTTTTTTGTTGTAAAAAAGACCTTTCCTTTTTTTAAATGCCCCCTTTTGTAAAAGGCTTGCATTGGTGAAAATGTTACCTCTTTTAAAAAAGTAAGTACTTCTATTGGAAAACGGACCCTTTTGTTAAAAAAGTACTTTTCTTAATGTCCCTTTGCTTAAAGCAGACTGGCTTAAGTAAAAAATTTACCTTTCTGTTAATAAAGTACATTTTATTTATATTTCCCTCTTTGTAAAAAGTTTCCTTTTCTGAAAATTAATTATGAAAAATTCCAATATTTACAGCTCTTTGTAAAAATAACCTTTATATTTTTTATCCTTCGATAAAAAGGACCCTTGGAAAGAGTGTAACAAATTATAACTCAAAAGAAAATTTGCGTTTTATTCGTGATTTTTGTAAAAGACGTGTTTTAAAAATATTTTTTTAAGTTGTTATCTTTTTAAAAAAGAACTATGAAAGATGCTGAATCAAAATTACAATTTAACCTTTTCTAATGCCCGTATTCAAAAACTTTGTTTTTAATTTTATTATGATTTTAATAAAAATAATGATGAAATTTAAGTACAAAGATATTATCTTTTAATTCGAATTAAACACTTTCTTAAGATAAAATCTTACGAATTTTTAAAAAGTACTTTAAAATTATAAGTCATTCAAATTTCGGCAAGTTTCTCCTAAAACTTAAATATAAAAAGTAGTTTCTTCATTATATTAATTAAATTCAATTAGTTTAATTATCATAGTGGTACTATTCAGTTAATTGTAACAAATATTTGTTTACTACTTCAAACAAAACAACATTATGGAATGACCCCCCACCCTACAAAAAAAAATTTTTATTCAAAGAAATCGAAACGAAAATCTGAAGAAATTTAAAAAAAAAATGTTAAAAAAATAAAGTCAGACATACAAATAACAAAATAACCCAAAATAAACAGAACAAAATTAAAAAATCAATTAAACAAATTGTATACAAATTTGATTTGCCTGGAAATTATAAAAATCTTTTTCTTGTGTTTTTATGATTTAGTGGGTGTTAAGTTTAATTTACTTTAATTTGGATTTGTTTTTATTTATTTTTTTTTGTTTAAATTTGAGTCTAAAAACTTAATTTTAAAGTTTAATAACCTTGACAGCAGTTAAAACAGCTTTAAAGATTTTTTTTACCAAGGGATAGATAATTTTTAATGCGCTTTAAACTTTTAGTTTAAAACTTTTACTTTTTTTCCTTTTATTGTTGTTAAAATAAAACATTATAATATCTCTTTTTTAATCTGGGTTTTAACAAAATAACACTACCTAAGTGTTGTTTTGATTCTTGCGGGAATTATTTAGTGTGAAAGACCACAAATAGCTCATTAAAAACCAGTTAAATTAAACAAAGAAAATAAAAGATACATTAATTGTAGGTACTTGTTAGTAGATTCATGTAAAAAGATATCGCCTATGAAATAATTTCCCTACTTAAAGTAGAATACCAACTACATCGTCTAAATACAGGAATGTATAATCAAAAATAGCAATCAGATTTGCAGGCATACAAATATGTAAAATATTAATGATGATAAAAAAAATAATTGTTTTTGAGCAATTTTTTTTTTTTTAAATACAAAATTCTACAGAAGTATTTAAATTCGTTTAAAGATATTCAAAAGCCTTTTAGAGAGTTTTAAAATATTTTTGTAAAAATCCTTTTTAGTAAAAAAAAAAAATCAACGCAGAAATATTGTGTTAAGGTAGAAGTACTCGTACATACCACGCGTTAATTCGTCTAGGTGTATCGTGCATTTAAAAAATTTAGCGCATGACAAATTGCAAGTTACACAACGTGTTTTATAAAAGCCTTTTCTGTCAGCTATTTTTATTTGTTTACTTTTTTTGTATATTAAAAAATGGTTTCGGAAATATAACAAGATTTTTTTGTTTTGTTGAATTTCTTCTATTTGTATATATTGTATGTTTTTTACATCTTCAATAAGTTTTTCCTCCTTGATTTACAAATTTGGTAAATAATTGTTTTTTTTTTGTCAGCTGATTCCTTGTCAAAAATACTCAACACGTTCAAAGTTAACCAACTTTCTGTCGCAAACGCGTTAAGAAATTGTTTATGTAACTTGTTCTATGAAAAACACTATTTTAAGTTTTTTGAACGAAGTATAAACGCTAACACGTTCAATGTACTTAAACTTTTAAACGAATATACAGATTTTAAGCTATACTTAAGGAAACAGCTGGTTAGAAGATTTTTAAGCATTTAATAAACAGCTAAAATATATATTTTTAAGTAATAAAAAAATAATGTAGTAAGAAAACACCACCTTTTTGGAGAAAAAGCTCTTTAGAAGCTTAAAAGTTATTTTTGAAAACAATTTTTTGAATACCGGGGTGTAATCACCGCGTTCGATATCGAGTAAACGATCTTATTCTTCTGCATACGATAGAGACTGACGTATGGAATGAAAACTCGACAGATGTACCCCATAAAATAATTATATACCCAATAAAAAATGGAGCTTCCAACGAAGCAGGTTTGTAAGGGAGAAACGTAAGCTTTTCGCTTACCATACCGCTTACGGAAGACATGAATTTTATATGGCGAGTTCCTACTTTGAAGCAATTCATTTTTGAGACAGAAGGCGCTTTATTCAACACATATAAAAATTGGTGAATGTAACGATCAGCTTTCTTTTATATGCTCCCTTACAAACCTGCTTCGTAGTTAGGGAATATCGCGGCTCTTCAAATTGTATATACTCGTATTTATTAAGATGTCGTTCACTTACCATACTGCATATCTTTATGTCTTATTGCGCAGCGCATAAATGTGTGCTTACTTTTTAAAGTGTATCATTAGTGATTCGCAAAATTGGAATTTTTTTTATTGGGTATGTAAACAATTTTTTTTTAAAGATAATCAAACTACACCTTCTTAAAAAACACAAGTTAAAGTGTTATATTCAGCTGTGCCCTTTACTACAGTATTAAAAATCATGCTCAAAATCATGATCTTAAATTCGGGAGTACACTTAAAATTTAACTACTACACAGAAAAATGTTCACCAACATTTATTCAATTACCTCAAGTAATCAATTTGCTTTAATTGAAATTAAAAATAATAGTGTTTGTTTGTGTACACAGAAAAAATTAGAAATTTTCTCTAATCACCAAATTTATTATATCAAGCAAACATGTTGTTGATTTTGCACCTATTACCGAAATGATTATATTGATTACTAAAAATTTTAAAATATTGAAAAATTTTTTTCAATAAACGATATTTTTAATTTTAATTAGAAAAATGATCAAAAAACTTTGCCATTTCAAACAATGTATTAATTTATTTAATTTAATATTGACAATTCCCAACAACAATTCTACATGTTTAAATTATTTTATTTTAAACGAAAAAAGTCAATTAATATTTTTTGATATTTAATTGAAATTTTAATTAAAAATTTATTTCGAAACAACTAAAATGTTAATTAAATAAAAATTCTATTTTTAATTTTCTTTCAACTAAAAAAATAATTAATTAAATTATTACATTAATTAAATTTAATTAATTTTTTAACCATTTTTTTTAATTGATAAAAAACTTTTTTCTGTGTATATTTGCAAATATGAAAACATACACACAAACTTTACAATATGTTTTGTTGCACGCAGAGAAAATATATGGTTGGGAATGGTTACGGCAACTACACTATGCTTATTGTAACAATATATTGTTGTCGTATACAAAATATTGTAATTTTTTATTTCATATCAACAATATTTACAGTTACTGTAAACATGTCTATGTTTATCGCAATTATAAATTTAAGAATGGTTCACTGAAATATAATCATTTTTATAACAACTAAATAATGATAACTTTGAAAACATATTATATTCCTCACAACCATTTAATGATATTTAATAGCCATAACTTTATAACTTTCTAAACGTGTACCATAATATGTTTAAGATGTAAACAAAATATCTTTACTCTAATAATGCCTGTCGAGTTATTTGTTTTGCAGTTGTTAAACAATTTAAAAAAAAAATACCCATTAAAATTATTAAATTTCTCCAATCACCAAATTTATACCAAATTCATAATATCAAGCAAACAATTTGTTGATTTTGCACCTATTACCAAAATAAAATGATTATATTGATTACTAAAAATTTTGAAAAAATATTTTCAATAAATGATATTTTTATTTTTAATTAAAAAAATTATCAAAAAACAATGTGTTAATTTATTTAAATAAATATTGACAATTCCCAACAACAATTCTACATGTTTAAATTATTTTATTTTAAAAGAAAAAAGTCAATTAAGATTTTCTGTTGTTTAATTAAAATTTTAATTGAAAATTTATTTCAAAACAACTAAAATGTTTATGAAATCAAAATTATATTTTTTTATTTGAATTAAAATTTTTGGGGCATTAATACCGACCCTATTCGCACGACCAAATTCCGAGAGTTTTTATCTCTTTTAAATATTCCTTCTTCAAATACCATTTAATAAAAAATGACTTTTTTGTTAAAAATTAGGTGAACTTTTTTTTAAATAATTCAGTGTAAAAAAAAATGTTTTTTACTAACT
Source organism: Pollenia amentaria (assembly GCA_943735925.1). Classification (NCBI taxonomy): domain Eukaryota; kingdom Metazoa; phylum Arthropoda; class Insecta; order Diptera; family Polleniidae; genus Pollenia; species Pollenia amentaria. The sequence continues at coordinate 194,986,989 of OX031007.1, read as the reverse complement.
GCTTTTTCATCTATTTGCAATCGAAGAGTTCGATCGCTTAACTTACATTTAAAACAAAAGCAAATATGTAATAAAATCTTGTTTTTTTTAAATGTTAGCTAAGCGATCGAAATCTTCGTTCGAAAACGATGAACAGACCATAATATTTTTCTTATTTCTGCTTTTAAGATTACAATTAATCTGATAATTATTTCTAATTATTTAAATCCCTTCAACACAGAAACTTTAAAATATTTTTTAAGCTCATGTTTAGTTCCCTGGGTTACTCAAATAAACCATTAAAAAAGGTGTACTTTACCCAATTTAATTGTACTCAATGAACCATATAAAAAAATAAAATTGTAAGCATAAAGACATCAACGCTCTTCATCACAAAAAAATTTCAATACCAATCACTCACTCCCTTCCCCTGGATTTACTTGGAATATTAGACAATAATAGAAAAAAATATTAAACGAATATTGTTTTCTCAGGTCACTTAAATGGAATTAAATTCACATGAAATTATTCAATGAATAAATAATTATGTCATAATATTTATTTCCACGAATAGAAGAAGGCAACATCAACAGCAAAACCAAAAAAAAAAAAAAAAAAAAAAAAAAAGTATCTCGAACAACAATAATAATTTACCAAAAATATACATTGTCATACATGTAGAAAATGATACTGGGTTGTTTTGCTCTTGTTGCCTGCCTCAGTAGACCTTCATGCTTGAATTGTTTTGAACGGTTTTTGCTTTTTATGGGGGGTTTCATCAGTTATTTCGAAGAGTTCAAAAGGGATTCTAATCCAAATGACCAGTGTACTTATTTTTAACATTGAATGAGAAAAAAGTCCATATTTGAGGTTATAACTAAGAGTATATACGTTTTTATTAGAATGTGTAAATGTGGAAAACGTTGAAAAATTGTGTAAAATTATCCAAGTTTATTTTGGTAGAAGACTCATGAATACACTTATAATTAAAGCTAATCAGAGATTAGAGCAAGAGAAATTTTTGTTAAATGTTGCATTACAGTGTTTTGGTAGGAAAATTAACCCCAGAAGGGACAAAATTATCAACTCTTAACTCAAATTTTAAAGTTTCAGATTCACTTGGGTGCCACATTAAATTTAAAATATATAATATATAACTTCTCTTAAGCCAGAGTTAAATTACGAGATTGGTACTTTTTGAATTTCCCAGAGACCCGTCATTTAAAATAATAATAAAATTACTATTTTTAACCTAAAAAATATTAATTAAAAACTAAATTTACACTAACGGCCTTAGTCATAAAAAATAAAACAGGTTTATGAAAGAGTTATTAAGCGAATATTCATAGAAATTATGCACTTATTGCAAAACAAATCATCTTGAGCCTTTGAGTTGTCCAGGGTTAAATAATTCTTTTTAAGGATTCTCAAAGTATTTCTGGAAAATATAACTGGATATTTTATAATTTTTTTCCAAAGCCAAGTTCAACTAGTTAAGTTACCATTGAGCTTTCCAGGGTTAAAAAAACACCAAAAACATGATTTCTTTAGATAATCCGACTTTTAAACTAAAGTCCAAAGTAAACATTAAAATTATTAAGAAAGGAAAACCTCACTCTATTCGATCTCGGATTAGCTTAATATTTTATATTGAGTTCCAGACTCCTGTTATTAACTTGAATATATTTTTGTGTATGTAAATAAATATATTTTCTTTGCAGGCGGTAAATATTGTTAACATGTATGAGCATGTGTTAGAGAGACTGAGTGTAGGTGTTTATTTATATGTGTAAATACGGGGCATACAGATTTAAACACACAAAATCTAAACGTTTGGTTGAGTATGTGTGTAATAATTTTCATTTACAAGAAAAACATGTGGTTTATTCACATATTTTTTTTCTTTATTATCGCTTGTGTTGTTTTTGTTTCTATTGTTCTTTCGAGTGTTTATGGTCGATTAGCTTAGATTGTTGGTGTTGTTGTTGTTGTCATTTTCCCTCTATTATCGAAAACAACAAAAAACATATTAATAACATTTTTACTAAAAATATTATTACTCGTATCTACTGATGTGATTTTTAAAAGAAAAATTCTTTTAATATTTCTTGTACCTTCGAATTTCATGTCTATGCGGGTGGAGGTGGTTGTTCATTTTACATTTTTCTCAATAACTGCTTAATGTGCTTTAATGTTGTTGTAGTAATTTTTTATAAAGTGCGCAATATTCAATTAAAGACTTCATTATATCTAGAGTTTATTACTTAAAGAAATAAATTAAAAAATAAGTTCATCATTTTCATTTAATTTTAATATTGTTCGTATAGACAGCAAAGTACATAGATTCAAACGAACTTATTTTCTGGAAATTACAGAGGCGGGAATTGAATTAAAAAAAAGAAGGAACTTTCTCCAAATAAGCCTTTCTATGCCTTATAAACAAAATAATTTTAGAATACTGACATAAACTTAAAGATTCTAATAAATTTTGTTTAAGCATTGAAAGCTTTTTTAAAAACCTAAATTTGTTTTAAATACAGAAAAATTTTGATTTAAATACAGAAAAATTCAAGTTTAAAATCTCATAAGCCAAAAAGTTTAAAGTATTTGTCCAAAGCTTTATCTGATTTTAACAAAAAAGTCTAATTTAAAGTTTCTTTATCATATAGCTTTCGAAAACATCTTATAAAGCACTATATCTATCAATTAATTACAAGTTTTTAAAACGTTCGAAAAATCGTTGTTTTCATTAGTTGTTTTCAATATTTACACGAATGAAGCTAGTAATTCTTACTTAAATTAAATAAAAAAAAATGTGTTAAACTATTTCCAATACAAACAATAAGATTTTTTAAAATTAAAAGCTTTATACAGTTTTTATTTCTATTTTTTTAATTACTAACATTTTGAAACATAGTATAGAACTAGTATGCCATAGTATACTACTAGTATGCCGACTCTTTGACAGGTACATAACTCAACTGTCAGTGGTACATATTTTATGTTTGTATTAGTAAAATTTTTTTCAAATGTATTGCTATATAAAACTATTTCCACCACTTAACATAGTTGCATAAAATCGTATAGAATGTGGCAACAATTTTTTTTTCGAAAATAAATTTTCTTAGTTCAATAAATTTTCAATTTATTGAATGCTGGCTGCATTTATAAACTTTTAAAAGCCTTGTTTGCTAAATTTTTATTCTGCGATATCGGATAATATATAAATAATTAATGATATCAAATATTATTTTTATACCACAAAATGCTACTCTGCTGGCTTTAATAATATTAACAACAGAAAAAATTTAGTGTCAAAAAAATTTATTTAAAAATTTTTAGTTTGTGAAAAATTAAAACATTTTGCAAAAGCAAATTAGCAAAATGTATTGAAAAAAATTATTAATTATGTGTTTAAGTCATAACATTAAACATGAAGTGTTATATTGTGAAAAATTTTAAATTGAAAAATTTCAAATTTTGTTTTGTTTTTGTTGTTCTTATGTGTGTTGAATTCACACAGAACCTATATGTGTGATGAGAGTTATAAAAAAAAGAGAACGTTCTCACCAGTCGGCATACTAGTTCTATACTATGTAGTATGCCGACTAAACTAAACTAAAAATTTTTAAATAAATTTTTTTGACACTAAATTTTTTCTGTTGTTAATATTATTAAAGCCAGCAGAGTAGCATTTTGTGGTATAAAAATAATATTTGATATCATTAATTATTTATATATTAGCCGATATCGCAGAATAAAAATTTAGCAAACAAGGCTTTTAAAAGTTTATAAATGCAGCCAGCATTCAATAAATTGAAAATTTATTGAACTAAGAAAATTTTATTTTCGAAAAAAAAATTGTTGCCACATTCTATACGATTTTATGCAACTATGTTAAGTGGTGGAAATAGTTTTATATAGCAATACATTTGAAAAAAATTTTACTAATACAAACATAAAATATGTACCACTGACAGTTGAGTTATGTACCTGTCAAAGAGTCGGCATACTAGTAGTATACTATGTTTTGAAATAGCCACATATCAAAACAAAAGTTTCATAGTGACGTCTTTGACAACATTTTTAAAGCTTTTTCGATTTTTATAAGTTAACAGTCAACAATAAATCGATTGAACAAGTCGTGGAATTCAACTACTTAAGCTTTCTTATAACAAGCTGCCGGGATCTTATAAAAGCATCCAAGATCCAGGCAAACAAAGCTGCTAAGAAATGGTATATGGCGAAACAAATATATGACCAAGGATAGCAGAAAATGAGGGTATTTGGAACATGCCCTCGCCCGGTTAAAACATATGCATCCGAAACTCATGCTGACTCCACTCTTACACAGACAGCTTCTACGAACGTTGCGATGAATTCTCTGCGAATAATACCAGGATACACAAGGTTCGAACGAAAATTTAGTGAAGAGGTTAGACAACATAGATGACGTGACCAGTTGGCTAGAAGAAGAAGAAGATAGTGGAGAGATCACATGAGAAGAATGACTAAAAATAATCCTGCAAATTTATCACATGAAGGAATAGTCAAAAACCCTCGACCGCAAGGCCGCCCCCAAAAAGATGGCATGAATGCTGTCGCCCTGAGTTGAATAGTTGTATGATTTAATAAAAAACATAATATAAAAAAGCCTGTATATGCATTTATATCTTTATTTATATTATATTTAAATGTGTAGTATTATTGACAGGGTACAATCCTAAGTAAAGAAGAAGAAACAATTAGCTTATAATTTATTTTTGAGTTAAAGCTTTTTTTTTAATAACGTATTGTTTTCTTGTAAGCTTTATAAAGCCAACTAGAACTTTGCTTAATATTGCATTTTATCTGGGAACACCATCGACTTAATGATTGAAAAAATTTTATCTTTAAACACAGAAGAAATTTTTGAGCATTTTTTAAGTTTTGATTAAGATTGTCTTATGTTTTGCTAAAAGTAATAAAATTTTTTTAAAGTCTGCCTCATTTCAAAGAATTAAATAGTGCTGTTGTCTAAGCTGTTTCTATTTTTTTAAGCTTAAGTTTTATAAGCTTTATTTACTACTAAGATGGATAACTGAAAGATTTTGTTGAAGTTTGCTTATTAATTAAGTTAATAACATAAATAACAAACTGAAATAGAAAATCTTTTTTAAAGATTTTAATAAACTTTTTCTTCAAAAAGTTAAAAGCTTATTTTTTATATTTTTTTAAATAGGGGTAACTTTCAATTAAATTTAATCTTAGGGGGTTACAAATCGTTTAGCAAGTTATTTTCAGCTCCTCAAAGCTTTTGAAAATGTTGTGCTTTTTTGTTTAGAAAATTAAAAGTTTTTAGTTTTTAAAATTTCAGACTGTTTTTAAAGCTTAAGACGTTATAAAGCTTCCATAATAAAAACAAAAACAGCACTGCATAATTGACTGCTGGAGCAAAATTAATATTTTTCTGCAAGCTCACTAAAGGAGAGCGTTAAAAGTACTATAAGTGATTTGTTTTATTTAAAAATGTTTTCATTTTGGTGGGGGGCGGTTGGGTTATTTTTCATACGCCCTTATTTTCTATCACATTTGCCATAGAACATTTGTTTTATAATGATTCTTGTTCTTTTTTTTGGTTCAGACGAAAGTCAAGCCAGAAGAATATTTACAATAAACGAAAAAAAAAAATTATATTATTGATTATTATTAGTATTATTGAATATTGATCAAGTAGTTGGAATTGCTAATTGATATTTGAATTCAATTTCGTTTATAGCTGCAACAGTACAAATACTGCTTAAGAAATAATTTTATTTTTCCTCAATAAACATTTAAGAAGAGTTAGAAAATAATTTAATGGAGAAAAAAATGTAAACCGGAAAAATTAATAAATGATCAATTGTCTATTAAAGGCATACAAAAACAGCATTATAAGCATTCATTATGCAAAAAAGCTTATAAACTATACTTTAAAGCTTCTAATTAAGTAAATAACGCTTTAAGGTTTTAATTAGTAGTAGATCTAGCAAGTTCTAGTAAGTATTTACTAAAACTCATGGGTTACATTTGTGTGTGTGTGTTTTTTTTTTCTTAATTAAAGGACGTACTAAGAATGAGTTAAATATTTTCTTATTCTTTTTTTTACAATTTGTAAGTGGGTGGGCATTATTTTGTGTCTGATGAACATTCTTTGGGTTCTGATAATTAAAGCAGTATGAACTTTACAATAATTAGCTTTAAACTTATTTACTTATAAAAATGTCATAATGATTTAATGTTTGCTTTGTTTCTTTTTAATACCCTCCACCAACACAAGTAGTGAGTGGTTAAAGGTATATAAAGTTTTTCATTTTGTGTGTAACACGAAGAAATATTCATTTTAAATATATGTATATATTCTGGGTCTCAAAGTAATACTTAGATGATTGGGCCATGTACGTTTGTTGAAAATGCACTCACTGAAGAAAGTCTCAAAATAAAAGAACCATTTTAATATAAAACTATTTTTAGTTGCTGTGGGCCAAGTGGGAAAATAGTTATGAACGGGAATGTGGACCAACCACGAGAAAAATATGATTTCCGACTATTTTTTTTTTGTTTATTAAGAGTATCTCAATAAGAATTCGCTTAATCATTTTAAATTAAAAACACGTATTTTTTGAAATAGTTGTGATTTTTTTTTATTGGATTGTAAAGAAGACATTTTCCGATTGAGTGTAGAAAAAAAAATCCGTCAAATGGACTTCACGCATCTAATGACAGGGATTATCTACTCTTTTCGTGAAATATTCAATGGATTTTTCACAGAGATTTGATTTTTATCTCACCGATGACGCGTTGGATCTCGGATTTGAGCTTAGGAATTGTTTCTAAAGAAACCCTTAAGAAATAAATCGCACGGCGTTATATAGCCTGATCTTGGTGGCAAGTTGGCATTCGAATTTCTCGGAATAATTTATTCTGGAAATCATTGCGTCATTAAATCAATTGTTTCATGCGGGGTGTGGCAGGTTTAGACATCTTGCTAAGCCCACATGTCGTCCAGATCCATGCCTTCCAGTTGAGGCCACAAGAACTCCGTTTTCATGTTCCTGTAACGGTTGCCGTTCACAGAACGATATCGAATTGACGTTTTCGGTGTTTTGGCTACACTCTCATTTTCAGAGTTTCAATGTCCATAACCGACTCAGTTTCTTCAAACAGTTTGAATTTCTTCGAATTATTGCACTTTCTTGACTGAAAATTCATCGAAATTTTCGAACTGTCTCAGCATAACTTTCCAAATGTTTGTAATAAGTTTTCATAAAGCGTTATTCTTTCGTAGTGCGCTCCATTTTTAATAATTGAAAGAAACATATGTGACAGCTGCTAAATTTCAGAGTTGCCACTTGTACAAAAAAGTACACTAGATTTTAAAAGTGCACTCTTGCTGAGACACCCTTTATATATAGCTATCACCAGGGAAACCTTCATCATATATACGAGATTTATTCGTCTTAAAACGATTTTGGAAAAGGTTTTATATGACACATATGATCCATTTTGGACCTGCCAAATTTTGCCATGACATAGACCCTATTATAAAAGTTTTCGAAGCCAAATGTTATATTAATAGGAAGTTATGGTATTTATTAATATTTTCGGGAGTAGTATTTGTGTGGCCAAATATGGACCAATTTAGAAATTTTTTGGTTAGGTAGCAATTACATATTTTTGGACCAAATTAGATATTTTTGGACCTAAATACCAACGTTATAAGATAGTTCATGGACGCAAAGACTATTCCGAAGAGAAGTTTGTATTCGGGAACATGTAAAAATATGTAGCGATTCTCGCCATTTTCTACAGGCTTCGTCCTTAAGACAATTGTAGAGTATTTACCAAATTTAATCAAATTATCTTTAAAATTTCGACATGAACTTTGCGCATAAGGTTACGTTGACAGACAACCAGCCAGCCAGCCGGACGTAAGGACATCGTTAGCTCGACTCAGAAAGTGATTCTGATTCAATCTTTATACAAAAAAATATGTCTAGAACCAATATTTTTATCCTTAACATACATCAGCTCAATCATATTAAGCCCTTTCCACCATTATGGAGTGGGTATAACAATTATGCTCCGATATTGCCACAAATAAAAAAAATATTTTTAACGGTAAAATTTTTATCAAAAATTAATTCCGGAAATGAAATATTTATTATTAATTAATTCATTTATTAATGATGTGCTAATAATCCCAATCTTTATTTATGATTAAAAACACTGAAATTTATTTTTATACATATTATGTTTATTGTTACCACAACCCTATTATGGATAAATCAGTCATGCGTTCGGTAACTACAGCTATATTATGATTGATTACGGTTATGTTATGGTCTTTAGTGTCACTCTTATTGTTAACCATTAACGGAAGACCATAATATTTTAGAATTATCCTCAATCATACTAAAGGACTTGTCGGAGAACATATCAAACAATATTTTTTTCCTGGCTGTAGTCACAACTCCGTTCTTAATAAATCTTCTATTTTTTTGGCAAAGGGTATCGAAGATTCGTCACAACCTAAAATTTAGCATTCTAACGTGTTTTAAACTATTTGACCCCATGTTGAGATTATCCCATTAAAATTAAAAACCAAAAAAAATATATATTTCATAAAATAGATACAAAATTCGTGTTTCGTAATAAATTTTATAGTTATGACTTTCTTAGTTCATAAACTCTTCCAAAATACAAATACAAAAAAAGCCCCCAAAGAAACTCATACTCCATGAGTTTAAAATCAAATTTGAATCTCCATCTACAGCCCCATAAAAATCATTATTATATACATTACTTATTGCTATGAATGTTGTTGTCGTTGTTGTTTTGATGGTTGGTGGTACTTGACAAGATTTCCAAAAAAAAAAAAAAAATTATTTAAGCGCCACAGTCTCAGCAACGCCACCAGATAGTTTTCACTTCCAAATAAAAGAAAAGAATTCAAATATTGAAACGTTTCTTATTTTTATGAATTAAAAACTCAAGTACACGCATGATGCAAACAATTGAATTAAAGTTTCTTTTTTCTCAAAGAACATCAGTCAGACGGTCCAACGAAATCAGTTTTATTAGAAGATTTTTAAATAATTCAAACAAGTACCCCTTTGATATTATTTCGGCAGCCTGGCGCAAGCTTCTTTCTTTATTTTTTAATATTTTTTTTTTTTTGTTAATTTAAGTGGGGTCCAGCAGTGTTTGGTTTTTTTTTTTGCAAAATTAATCAAATGTCTGTTATTTTGTTATTATATTTTTGGTTGGTTAATTGATTTTTTTTTTGTTATTCAATGTTTATTAAATTGTAGACTTTTGAAAGTAATTCAAATTTATATATACGATTGATAGCGCAAGAGTTTATTAAAGGAAATTTTCAATTATTATATAAATGAGAAGTTAGCCGAATGAAATGTCAATGGAACGATACTAATTGTTTTGAATCACATATAACATTAAAAGCTTATTGAAAGCTTTTTTGTAAGAAAGTAATTACAAGGAAAAACATCAAAGAATCTTAAAAATTTCAACAATATGTATGCAAAAATATGGTTAACAAATTGCATATTCTTAAAACTTTACTATCGAAAGCTTTAGAAAACGTTTATACAACAAACTTTAGTATAACTTTTTTGCAAAACTAATTAATGTTTCATTAAATGTTTTTCTATTTTATATAAAACATTAAGAGATTTTTATACAAAATTTTCTGTAAAATTATAAAAATAGTGTAAAAATATCAAAAGCTTATAAAAAGCTTAAAATTGTTAGTTTAAAGCTAAAGACATGTCTAGCAAACAATTATTATTCAAAAATTTAATAAACGGGTTTCACATTTATAAATTTTAAAATTCGAAAGCTAAAGAAAAGTCGTATACAGCTTTTTGCCAAAGAAAAAAAGCTTTTATTAATTAGAGCTTATATTAATATTTTTTTTTTTCAAAACTAATTAAGTTTTCATTAACGATAAGCTTAATTTATCTATAATATAAAAAAAATTAAAAATTGATTTCAACTCAAAAATTTGTGATATTAATTAAAAGATTATTTAAATTTGCACCACTAAACAAAAAAATTTGTGTCAATTAAATATTTTTTGATATTAACAAAATTTTCTGCAGTAACGTTGTTAATATAAGTAAACGTTTAATTCAATTGATAACATTTTGAATAAAAACTGATTTTATATTTCATTGATGGTTTAATTGAAATAAATAAAAAATTGTCGATAATTTGTTCTGTGTAACATAAAAAGCTTTTTTCTAAAACTGCAAATATTTTAAAGGTTACACGAATAAAACAAAACACTTAAGGTAGAAATACATAAAACGCGTTAGTGCGCGCGTGCTGTCAAAAAAGTTAAGCTTGTATTTTTTCATAGATCAAGATACACAAAAAACTTTTTGACGCGTACGCTTCATAAAGTTGGTTAACTTTGAACTTTTAAATGACACAACGCAACTTTTGACATGTAATCAGCTGACAACGCAAAAGAATAATTTAACAAATTTGTGAATCATGGAGGTAAAACATATTGAAAAACTTATAAAACATACAGTTTAGTATGAAATTCTATAAAAAAAGTTTTACAAAATAAAAAACAGCTGAAAGAAAAGGCTTTTATAACGCCCGTTGTATAACTTGCCATACTTAAAAGTTTTAAAGCTGTAGAGAAGCTTTATACGTAATTTTATGGGAAAAATTTAACCTTTTTTGAAATTTTAGATAATTGTAGTAAACATACATTAAAGCTTTGGTTAAAATTTCGAAAGCTTTGTTAAAGCTCTTTGTATTGGCGTCATGTAATCGAATGATTAATAAGGTAAAAATTGAATGATATATTAGGTCGTCAATAATATTTTAGTAGATTAATGACAGCTATTATAAAGCTTTCTATAAATTTCTATAAAAAACGGATAACATAGTGTAGTCGGTAACGCGCGACCATATGGTACCCTACACCCTTTCTACAGTATTTAAATACCCTTTTCGAGAGTAATCCCAGTTTGAGAAGCCAAAACAAAATTAATTTATGAGGTTAAGATTAATTTAAAAGTTCTGTGTGCCAATATTTAGATATCTTGATCTAGGAGTATATGAAATTTGTTTACCTTAAAGTGATTTAAAGAAGGGGGTTTATATGGAAGCTTTAGTTAGTTTTGAACCTTCCCGCACAAAATGCCATTATTGCTGATATGGAGGATATGTCTTGCAATTATATTTATTAACACCAACATTTATAAGGAAGTTTTGGCCCAAAGAGCAATTTTCGAGAGTGGTATTTTTATAGAAGCTACCAACATAATAAGATAATTTACGGGCGCAACGACGCTTTTTCGGAAACACGTTTGCATGGAAGCTATGTGAAATTATGGACCGATTCCCACTGTGTTCCCTATGACAATTAAATTATCCCCGAAATTGCACCCTTTACTTTGCTCACAATGTTTACTTACGTCGCACAGTGGCGCCATTTGAGTTTTTTCGTTGCAAAAATCATATCTTTTGAACCGAATAAGATAATTGAACAAACAGTTTAAACAGCATATGATAGATAACTGTTCAGCCTATGAAATGAGAAAGGGTGCTACGCTTTGTAGGGGCCTACTTATGGGTTATCAAAGTTAAAATTAGTAGAAAAATCAATTTTATGGTAACTAAAAAAAATTATTTTTACATTTTTAGATTGTTTTTATTTTTTTTCTTAAGGGTTTTATGTTTTAAATTATTACCCAACAAATTAAAAAAAAAAATTATTTATTTTTTTAAATTTATTTTTTCAATTTTCTGTAAAATATTCATCACAATTCGTAAGAGAAGGTATATCTAAAAGACTAACAATTTCTAAACTATAATTATTTTGTAACTCTATTCGTGACTTCACATGACGCAGGGAAGAAATAAGTGGATCGGAAGATGCTGCCAACATGTTGAAGAGGTCCTTATTTTGCCTTACCCTTGATGCTTTGAATGTGTTCTGCAATCTATATTTTTTATAAAATTTGTTAAGAGACTCCTGTGCTTCTTCAGAAAGCTCTCCAATTGGCAAAGACTGGTACTCAATTATATCTTTGCCATGCGCCAATATTTTATGGACGGTCGGGGTCAACTTCTTCTGTGGATACATTTCTGCTAAAAGAGATGCAGTTTTCGACGCATATTCTCCATATTTTGTAGAATTGACATTTTCTTTGCAGTTTAAAACATCCAAGATCGTTCCCAATCTTTTCACGATTTGATTGTCAATTCCAATGATTCTAGTTACTGCCTCATCATTTTCAAAAAATCTCCTAGAAGTGTTTCCATCGTTAGAGTTACCGTATCCGTGCTTGGGACAGTCTACTTTTAGTCCAACTTGTTTCAAAAAAACCATCCTGTATTTGCTTCTTTCTGATCTTTTCCTTATCCTTTATTGATGTATTTTCATCGAAGTTTTCCTCCTCTTGTGGTAGGGTATATGCCAGTTTTAGCAAGAATTCCATACACCTTATCCTTGCGTGCAATGGTGACATTCCATATTCGTAATTCTCCTCATTTGTAGAATCGTTTAAATTACCAAAGTTCTTCTGACAAATAATAATATAAAATCGATAAAAAAAATATAAAAATAATACGAAAAAAGGGGTTTAGATAGGTTTTTGCTAAATTTTTACCTCCAATATAATTCTGTCTATGATAACTAATTGAAATATATTATAATTAAGCAGAAAAAGATACTAATCTTAAACTCTTTACAACTAATTATATAAAATTGAGATGTAACATATTATATATGAAATAAATTGAATTGAATTGAAAAAAGTTCTTCTGACTCTTTTTGCAAATCGGGCATGACATTGTTGAGGTTGTTCCTGTCAGTTCGTTTACGACTTTTCCGTCAACCATGGTCAGGTGGAACTCGTAATTGCATTCAATATATTTTCCTTCTCCAATTTGCAGCTTTGTAGGCTTAATCTTGCTTATTTGTTCTTCAATGTCCTTCACCGTAGTCCTTATGAGTTCTGCCGATTCCCTTGCAAACTGAAACATTATTGGTCGGCAATAATGCACTGATGACGGACGTGGATTTTTCCAGTGTAGGGAATCATCCGATTTTAGCCGCAAAGGAACAACAGATGCCATAAACATATTTCCGTCCGATATTGTAGCGTCATCGGAAGATATCCTTTGCTTATAAACGCTTTGTCCGGATGATCCATCGCAGCCCCATTTGCTGATCAATGTCAACTTCTCAGGAAGAATTTTCACTTCCGTGAAAAACTTTGGTGTGGTTGACTTTCTAAACAGTTCAAATAATTTTAAATTGTTCAACGCCATGTTTTCAGTACTTAAATTGTTTAATGGTTTCAGTAATTGTTGCGCCAACTTTCAGGCGTAGACTAATCCAGGCATTATGCTTATTTTGCAATATATAGGCTTATGCTACCATGCCTAAAAATTTACCTGTTCCCTGCATACATATGGATTTAGGCTAAATAATGCAATTTTGATATTATGCACGTGTCCAAATAAGATTTGTGCCTACCTGTAGGGACCATAAGTCAATATTGTTCCTGACCATTTGTACGCCAAAGTATTGTTTATGTGAGGTACGTACCTGCTAATTTCAATGAGTAGTTTTTTTCAAACTATTAGATCAAACTACTGTCAGTCAAAACATATAAGGGATGGACGCCATACAATTTCTGCAACCATGTCTTTTTGAACTTTTTTACCTCTAGAAGCCAAACGGGCACGTACGGGCAGATAAAACCTTTTGAATTATGTAAAGAAATAATCAAAGAACAGGTTTTGCACGTATGGCAAATATAGAAAAATATAGTTTTTTTTTATTTTCCGTCAAAGTTGAAAAATAGTGAAAAAACGGATAGTTTTTAAATAGTGATTTACCAGGAGAAACACAAAGCAAACAGTTAATTTTTTTTTTATCATTATACATTTAATAAATACATCAATCAATACAAATAAAAAATAAGGCGATTCGTTACCTATTTTTCGTGATATTACACCTGAAATCGCAACAAATTGACTAAAAATTGTGTGTTTTTTTGAAAACCGAAAGTCGGTCAACTTTGAACGGTTATATCTTCTAAACTAAAAATGTGATATTATTAAGAGTGGCATATTTGAAATCGTTGAAAAGTTTCCTATAACATGGGTTTATTCAAAACTTCGTCGGCACTCATGAAAATTTTGATTTTTGCAACCTCGCTTGCTCTACGGGCGCCACTGTGCGTCGGTAGACAGCCAGCTGGACGGACGGACATAGTTAGATCCATTCAGAAAGTGATTCTGAGTCGATCGTTGCACTAAAAGGAGCGTCTAGAACCAATATTTTTATCTGTAACACACATCAGCACAAACGCATAATACCCCCAATACTATAGTGGTAACAAAACAAAATCTTTACACGCTGAAATTAAAAAATATTGTTATTTCCGTTTTCGTTTATTTTCACCAAAAAGCTTTTCAAATTCAATTAAAATTGTCAATGTATGGAGTTAGATTTAATAGAATTTAGAGGAAAATGATTTCAGTTTCTGTCATACAGCTATGTTCGGCAAATCGAGTGAAATTAAAATCGAACAAATTTTAAAATCTATCCTGCCAAAATATTAACTTTTATAAACCTCATACTTTGAGAACCACTTACATATCTTTACCAGAACTACTTTTGAAATCAGGAAAAGCTTAATTTTTAAAAAAATTTAATTGAAAATTTCCATCAATTTGAATTTTACGTTATTTCGATTTTCAGAACATGGGTGATAACTACAATTTTAGTTACTTACTTGACAAAAACTTTTTATTATATTATTTTCTAAGTTGATGTTTTTATTGCTGTCAATATCTTCTAGTTTTTTTTTTGTAGTTTTTGCTCTTCCCAAAGCTTAATTACAGCAAAGCCAAAAATATTAACATCTGCATCTGCAAATCTGCAAAGAAAAAAAAATTAAGAAAGAAAGTTTCAAGATTAATTACTTTTGATAATATTATAATTAAGTACAAAGCAAAGAGAAAAAAATAAATTATTATAATAAAATAACTAACAATATTTCATAAAAAAAACTATTAAAATTTTAGCTTTTGGCCAATGTTTATTATTGAATATGTTTAACTTTAAAACTTTTTAAAAAAATGAGATTTAAAGAATATCTTTAATTTAAAAGGGGCTTTACCTGTACAATTAAAATAAAAACCTTTTAACGAAAAGTTTACAAAAAAGAATAACTTTAGCTTAAGGTTACGAAATAAAAGCTTTTGATTATCAAAAAAAGCTTTAAAGGGTATCAAATCAAAATTAAAGGTTTCAGCCAACGTTTCTGAAAACAATAGAACTAACTTCAAAGTTTGTCAATAATAGGGATTTAATAAGCTTTAAAAGAATAACTTCACCCTAACATTAATTAAAATTAAAGCTTTTGTCTACCGTTCATCACAAAAAACTTTAATTTATACATTTTTCAAAAGAAAATATTTAACATCAAAATTGCTTTGAAACAGAGTTTCAACTGAAATAAATTTTTGTATAATCGAATTCTATAGCCTTATATTTTATTTATTTAAATTAATTTTGAAAATAAAATTTTTTTTTATATGATCACAATCTTTCACAAAGCTTGTTTATCTTATTTAGTGATTGTAATTTTAAAATAACTTTAATTGATTTTATTGATGATAAGTCGCATTCATTAACCATAATTATTATTTCCCATGGCCTGCGTAAGTTTATGTCCCCATTTAAGAGCTTTAAGCCAGTGGAATCATCAATACCACATAAAAAATAATTAAAAACTTACTTTAACTTTAACTGTCAAATGTAAATAATTAATTTATTCTGAATAAAAAAAAATCTACAAAATCTTCGAAACAATAAATAAATCTTTTTCTATTTCGTACTCATTTTAAAATAAATTTTTTTTTATATATATTTTAACTAAAAAGAAAAAAATATATTAGTTAACATAATTGCTTGTATGTATTTTTGTCTAAATGGCATCGCAAGTTAAACAAAGTTTGTTTTTGTTTTTTTTTTTTTTTTGTTAAATAGTTCCTAAAACAGACAACAATTTAAACTCATGTTTTCTTGATATTGTTCGGTTTTCTGTTAACTATTTTTACTTTATCCATATTTATTGTTAGCAAATAATATATTAACATTTTTGGTTTTGTTTTATTTTAAACAATTTCTTGTTATTTCTAAAACAAAATTCATTGACCTCTTTGAGAAAGTTCATTTGCTTCTGGTTTATTATCAAGAAAATTATTTATGTATTAAAAGAGTGTGTTTTTATCATTTTTTTTAAATTATTAATTATATTTAATTATGTTTCCATTTTTAATATTTCTGCACAAAATAAGTTTATACATTTTTGCAAATTGTTACAACAACTCTGTGTGTTGATTTCTTAAGAAATATTTGCGTATTGTTGCCAGATCCCAAAAAATGATGCCAGATTTAACCAATACAACAATAATGTTATGTTAGGTGGCCGGTCATAAAGTCGACTCCTAGACCTTGTTGGTCCCTAGCGTTACCACAATTTACAATAACCCCTAATTGAAACAATTAGCTTGATGTGATGATACCCAAAGTACTCCGCACCCTCTCGTCGAATGCTAGAAACCTCATTTATCAAATTCCGGAGATTTCCACCAAATCTTGGAAGTAGTGATCTCGCACAGTTCGAGCGTATGAGTACCGGACAGTGGCAGAGTATGTACACCACCGTCTCTCTCTCCCCTGGTGCCCCACAGAATCTACAATTGTCACTAGTCATTTGTCTCGCCCTTTTGGCGTATACTGCCGTCCAGCATTGACTCGTTATAAAACCTACCAGAAGCATACAGTGCCTTCTCGATAGCGATAGCAGTATTTTAGTCCCAGAGTTATGTGGGGATCCTACATCCAGAGAAAAAACATGTTTAAATATTGTCGTCTCCAACAAAACTATTTTTAAAGAAAATTTAAAAAATATTATGTTTAATTTAACCATGATATTGTCACCGAAAACCATATTATTGTTAAATTAGTCCTCCATCAAGAAGTCACAACCATATTATGTTTGCCTCTAAGCATGTTATGGTTAAATATGACAATAATTTGTTTTTAATTTAACAATAGTATTTTCCTCTTTTCCAAGAGCAAAATTCTATGGTTGAAAATCAACCATGCTATTATGAGTGTTAAACATATTTTAGTTATTATTAACCAAAACATGTTCGGAGGTAACCATAATATGGTTGTGCCTTCTTGATGGAGGACTAATTAAACCATAATATGGTTGTCGATGACAATAATACGGTTAAAAAAACCATAATATGTTCACAATTTTATTTAAAAATAGTTTTGTTGGAGGTGCCCATAATTAAATATGTGTTTTATCTGGATGAATGATCCCCACATAACTCTGGAAATTCTGTACGTTTCGGTTTTTTCCCAAACCGCCTCAGCTTTCCTCTGTATAGTTGAGCCTGTAACCCTCCTTATATTACAAAGTGGAACTGGAATGTCAATCACTCTGCTCTGCGGTAATTGAACCCCCAGTCTCGCCAATTCGTCTGCCGCCACGTT
The DNA here is from genome assembly GCA_943735925.1 of Pollenia amentaria. Lineage (NCBI taxonomy): Eukaryota > Metazoa > Arthropoda > Insecta > Diptera > Polleniidae > Pollenia > Pollenia amentaria. The sequence goes on along the minus strand of OX031007.1, from coordinate 194,969,414 downwards.
ACCTTCCACGCTCTGGTGGCCACGAACCCAGTAGATGTATACCCTAATGTTGCCACCAAGACTATCTATTGAGTCCTTATACTCCTGGACGATCGAAGAGCATATTCAGCGGATATCACCCTGATCGCCACCCGACTGTCTATAAAGAAGCTCAGAATTTCGAGCCAAATCAGCAGCCCTATTGGCCACAAATATATTTGCCTGGAATATACTACAGTAATCGGGAAGCTTATATGATTCCCGAATATCGAGTTCCTGACAGTAAACTGCAGCTTCAACTCCCTTTTCCATTTTGAAGCCATCAGTATAAAAACTGAAAGTCCTATGGTCAGATCGGAGTTCCGCCAACCAGCCGTCCAATAATGCTAGAGTATTAGACATCATCCAGACTTGCAATTTTTGTTGCTGCAAGTGTCCAGAATATGAAATTCTAGGGCTGCAATTTTGGATTTTTTATATTGTTCTTTTCATATTTTATATATAAATACAAATACAAGTAAAAAAATGCGAGTTTTTTTAAAAAAAACCTCAATTTTCAATCTTCTCACAGCTCTCACCTCAAAGCTCAAGAGCTGCCGCAATAAATATTGCAATTCTGGACGATGATTTATTAAGCAGAGTCGAAAATATAGGTTCAACTTATAAAACTCTGAAGTGATGATCGACCTTTTAGTATTAAAAGATGTCATTATAATACATATAATTTTAAAAATAAATTTGACTGGCGGAACTTGAGTTTTAATGGTTATTTATATTTAGTAAAGGACTCAAAAAAATTCATAGAGTTGTCAGATTGGAAAAATAATCGTATTGTTGCCCGACTAATATTTCATTAATTAATTTTGAATTTTTTTGGGAAAATCTACCAGCTTGTACCTTGTGTAATGGAGTTGCCACATTTGGCCAATAAAGTACCATTTTTTAGAATTTTGGCTTTCTTGTTTCAATGTTAAATAAGGCGCTGCTGAAGTACATCGATCGTTTACCGAGGCTTATCTTAAATATTGATTTCAACGTACGGTTTTGTACGTACGGATTTGTGCCGTTCACAAAAATGTTTTATTAAAACTTTGAAGATGATGAATTTGAGATGGTAATCCATACAGATTAGTGTCAAACTCAGGAAGAACTTGCAGAATAATTTAGAGCCACTTAAACAAAATTAATGAAGAAGAGTTAAAGCCGAGAGAGGTTCAATGACGATTTTAAATATCCGAAATGTTGCTTGAACGCCATTTCAAAAAACCATTATTGCATTAAATCATAACTATTGATTGATTGATTGATCTATAACAATAGCTCATAGCACAAGAAATCGTATGTTAAGCCTGGCGAACCAGCCGAATCAACACCAAAGCCGAATGTAATGCCGTCAAGGTAATGCTTTGTATTTGGTGGGACCAGAGGGTGCTTTCTATTCTGAGCTGGTAAAATCGAGTCAGACGATCACAGATAATCTGTACTAAGCACAATCGATTCGCTTAAAGCGAGCATTGACCGCAAAGCTCACGGAATACTCAGTAATGATAACACTCGACCACATGTTGTAAAACTATTTAGAATCTGGTAAATAGACAAGTTTACCTTACTCGACTTATAGACCAGACCATGCCGCGTCCGACTACCATTTGTTTCGATCGATGTAGAACGCCTTCACAAGAACACGCTTTTATTTAGAACAGAGACTTCATGTCTTTTTGGCCAAAAAAAAATTATCAGTTCTTTTGGCGCGGAATCCATATGATGCCAGCAAAATGAGAAAATTTGATAGACTACTGCTTTGAGTAAATTTACACCATATCAATGTTTCACAATTAACAGTTTCCGTTAACGATTTTGTTTAGTTTTTTATGGTTTTCTAATTAAAACTATTAATTATAACTTTTAAAGCATAAAAGCAATTAATAATCAAAGTAGTTAAAAAACAAAAAAAAAATTAGTAATAAATATTAAAAATAATAGTTTAAATTTTCGAATACAAGTGTTTCTTCCTGTTTTTTTTAATTTAGAAAAATTATTGTTTAATAATACATACACCGAGAAAAATCTATGTCTCATGTAGACGAAAACGTTCATAGATAATACGATAAAGCGAAATGTTTGCGTTCAATGTAAAAAATATTTAATAACACAAAGGAATATGTATATTGTGAAAAAAATCAAAAGTTGTGCACCGATTGCAATGAAATAAAGCGCATTTCATTCGAAATATGTTTAACTAAATGTTTTAAGACGAAAACTGTGCTTTTTCTCGCATTTTTATTTTTTGGTGAATTTTTAAAGAACAAAAAATTTTTTTTCAAAACTTCAACGATATCTGTGAAACTACTTGTCAAATTTAAAAACAATGTAAGCACGGCCTAAAGATCATATTGTTGCCGAGCTTCGGATTTTATTTTTAACTGAATATGGTGAATCGTTTTCAAGTTATTCCAATAAATGTAGTGCCTTAATTTTGGACATAACGGTATATCTCGAAAAGTCGAGCTGATAGAGAAAAACGGAAATTCGATTTGAAAACAGCGACCTCAGTGTAATATAAAACTTTTTATTAATTATAAAGGATGCACAGTAGACCATACCTTAAAAACATCCCCGTACACGGCCTTATATAAAGCATGTTTTTGTTCGTTTTTTTCAATTGTTTATATTTATTTTTAGTAGCCAAAATAGCCTTATCAATAACTTCTTGGCAATTAAACAATATTGCCGTATCTAATACCAACTTAAAACGGATGGCTACACAACTTCAGTTGCGTGGTTAAAAAGCAACCCAACTGAAGTTGTGTAGCCATCCGTAATCGACCCATTTTACGAAAAAATTATTTACGAAAGTTTGTTTTTCGCAAAATGCAACATTTATTTTTTTCGGTGTACAATAAAAATATCTTTAATCTCAATCAAAGAAAGAAGTAAATTAAAAAAAAACATTTAATAATATTAGTCTTAGTAGTCAGTCATACTCTAAACACAGATGGTTTTTTTGTTAAACCAAAAACAGCTGGAGGTTTCTGTCTTTGGAAAAGAAAGAATAATTTCTCACACACATCTCTCTATGCCACCTTGTGGCACTAACAGGCATTGCATTTTGTAAGTAGCACACACATGTAAATTCCCTTTAAGGCAGGTAGTTTTCAATAAGTCGCTTAAGAGTTTTCAGTAGTTCAATTATTAAAATAACCATGATTTCTTTTACGTAATAATTTGAGCATTTTTTTGTTTTTTTTTAGAGAAAATTTAGCTCTTTTCTCTTTTAAAAATATGTATCGAAATTGATTTCCGATTGAAATCGCTGTGTGTTTCTTATTTTTCGTCTTTATGGCGGTAAAAATTGAGTCGACTTTTGAAAACAGTCATAAAGCCATAAATCTTTTTTATTACTGGTTTTAAGGTTACAAATTTGTTACTCAAATGAATCTTGTAGGCGTAATTTTATTCGTTTCTTTTTATAGAAACCATCATTTTATGCTTTATTTCTATTTGTTTTCTAATTTCATTGTCTTGAACATGTCTTGGTTTATTTTCTTTACAATTTAGTTACACTGTTTTAATTTAAATTTCTCACATCTGTTCGAGTTACAAAATTTATTACTTGCAAGCCCTAAGATGGATCATAAAATCGCCTTTTTAATTACCTTAAATAGTTGTGTAACAATATTAGTCTCTAATTGTCAGAAAAAAACAACAAATAAAATTCCGAACATCGGAAAGGTACTTAAACTTTCACTAAGTACAACTTTTATTTATAGCAGTTTCGTAAGAATAAAAATATGTCAAAAAAAACAAAAAAAAAATTTTGATCACTTCAAATCTTACAAAGGGTGTCTACTTTTTTCTCTCTCCCACTTTCTTTGTTTTTATTTTTGAGCTGTCATAAATGTTATTTTAGTTTCAAGTATTTTGTTGTAGTTATGCATTTATTTTCTTTAAGTAATTTATACTTTATTTTGTTTAAACAGTTTTCATTTTCAAGAGAAATATTTATATGAATGAAAAAAAAAATTAAAATTTTCAAAACGAAGGGTCTATTAAATATTTTCTAATTAGTTTTTGACAAACGCATGTCATGTCATAATTACTACTGCGTATTTTCCTTATGTTTTTGTTTTGTTTTTTATGTTTTGATCCCTATTTCTGCCAAAGGTAAACTGTCAATCATTTATTTTGAGTAGCTGAGTTACTAAATGCCCCGATAATTATCAAATCAACACATTTGAAAAATTCATTTAAATATGAGTAGAATGACAGGTTGTTGTGGTCTTAATAAAAATAAGAGTTTGTTTTACATGTTTTAAACGTAAAATGCTTTGATTCCCTGAGATGGAAGGATTTGGACACAGTAGCCATATCCCTCAAAGAACCCATTTATAAGAATTTCGCTCAAGTCAAATTCTTTTGAAAAATCTTAAATTTTAATATTAAATAACTAATAAAATATTCAATAAGTTTTTAACATTAAAAAAATTAATAAAAATATTTAATATTTCATAAAATTAGAATCTGGGAATTTTTTCTTTTTCATAAGTTACTTTATTATATTCACCATTTTTTTATTTTAGTGTATCATTCCTAAAAATTGAGGGAATAGAACTATTACAAAAAGTTTTATAAAATACATAACTGAAATTTAGCTCATAGAATAAATTCGAAAAATAAAAAAATGTTGCATATATAATAAAAACTTTAAAATTTAGTGTAAATATTCGTTTTTTTTTATAATTTTTTTTTGATCGCATGCTATACTTTTTAATTAATTTTTTAATCGCATGCAATTTTTTTTAAAAATTAATTTAACTAGTCGTTTTTATCTTCACACACATAGAACAACATACTTTGTTACGGTTTTAACAATGCTAATTGTTATGACCATAAGATAGTTCAAATTTACTATAGTTTTGTATAGATTGACCATAATTTGGTCGAGACTAACCATAATATGGTCTAAATGAAATGCAATTTGGTTGAAATTAACCATATTATGGCCACAATTAAGAATATTGTGATAATTTATTTCTGACATTTTTTGAATGTACTTTTTGAGTTGTTGTAATTTTATTTCGTTTTTCTTCTGCTACAAAACAAGTTGTATTTTTATTTCGATTTTTATATTTCTATTACATGTGATGATGTTTCACTGAGTCAACTCTAAAAATAAAATACAAAAAAATTAATTTAACATTTCACTGTTAAATACAACATTTTTTTAAGTTTTAAGGGAGGTTAATATTTTTGGTTAAATACAAACAAAGTTCTTTCAAGCGTGACAATATTAATGTTTAAAACAACAATAGTTTGCTTGTGGCAATTGTGGGGACCATAATATGGGGTCTTAACGGTACTAAATTTCATCAAATTATTTACAAAACTGCGACCTGTACTTTCCGCACAAGGCTAACGTGGACGTCGATCGGAATACGAAAAGTTGGGTCTAGGACCAATAGTTTCTTATGTTACACACATTTGCACAAACGCATAATACCTTCTCCAAATATGGTTGTATGGGTATAACTATTATGTACCGCCTTTAAGATTTCACACAGAAATAAATGTACATAAAAGGTGCTAATTTAAGAAATATACAACACAAATCGAAAAAAATTATTTAATACTAAGTATTTTTTTTTTCTAAAAAAGAAGCGGCGTTTGCTTTTATAAATTAAACTAAAATCGAAAATATCTAAATAAAAATGTTTATTAGACCCTTTTTACTTTTTCAAAACAAAAAAGAGGAAAAAATAAATAAATAAGAGTTTCTTTTAAAAGGTTTTTAAAGTAATCAATACCTTTAATACCCAAAAGCGATAAAACTGTCGATTTTTATAAAATTTATTGCCAAATGAAACTTATACAAACAACTGATCTTTATTTATTTCTAACAAAAATGTTACAAACGTTAGTCTTTTTTTGTGTGTAAAAATAAAAGTGACAAAAGTCAAAATTGTGTATATTGTTAAAGAATTAAACCTAAAAAAAATTACCTGCTGTTATTAAAATCGAAACAGATCTTTAGACAGGTAAGAAGTGGTTAAAGTACTAAATACTGTTTGGATAAATGTTGCCGCCCCTGTGTTTGAGAAAGACAATTGTGTGTGTGTGCAATAGGGCAACAGAGACACCTCTTCAGTCTTCAATAAATTACGGCGTTTCTAAATTAAATCCATGATCTTGGGTAAATTATTTTACAAATCTTTTGTTTTTATCTTAATATTGTTTAATCTATTTACTTTACTTATGTTGTTTTAATACAAACTCACACTTGCAGTTTCTAGTTCTTGTTTTTTTTTTGAATTTTTTTCTTTTGGAATACATTTTCTTCTTAGAGACATAAGTAAATAAAGAAAGGATATTAAGTTAGACTATCTTTAAGTTTAGTTTTAAAAACCGTTGTTTTTTTAGGCTAAAGGCTCTTAAGTGCATGACTTTTAATAAATTTTTGTTGTGTTTGGGAATTAAGAAAGATCTTGGTTTTCTTTTTGGTGTGCTTTTGTTTTAATATGAAAATGTTTTGAAAGGATTTTTATAGTAAAAGGATTTTTTATTCATACTAAGATTTCTAAGAATGGATTTAAATGCAATTTAGGGGCTTAAAATTAGATTTGTTTCAAAAACTCCTAAATGAAAAAAAGAAATTTGCTTAAATTTAATAAACAAAAATAAAAAATAATTCATAATCTTATCCATTTATTGTTTCATTGCCCCATTAAAGGCATTCTATCCTACAAGCTCTTAATATTTATTCGCATATATTTTTAAAACCTTTCGCATTAAAACCATTTCTTAAAAAGCGCAGCAATTGCAGAGTTTAAAGTTAAACGACTCCTTATACATCAGGGATGTAAAATTGTAATTTTAAAAACTTGCTAAGATTCTGGCGAAAAAGCACTTTTTGGGGAAAATTATTGAATTCATGATTGACATTTAGTTTTCCCTTAACTTTGTGTTTGTAAACATTTTGAAAGCAAATGTTTTCTAAAAATAAAAGAAAAATAACAAAAGTAAAATCATGTGTTTATATTAAACGAAATTAATTAGAAAATTTAAAAAAGTAGCAAATTAAATAAATTAACCCCAGCCGCGAATAACGTTGTAAGTTACAAAATTATTATTTTTCAGGAGAGTAAAAAAAAGTTTTTAACAGGCAGGATTATTTATTTTTAAATTTTTTTTTAGATTATCCAAAATAATGATAATAAAAACTTTTATGCCAAATATTAAGAAATTTTAATTTTAAATTTGCACGTAAATTTACAGTTAATATTTTTTTTTTAGTGGAAAAACGTTTCATATCCACAATCGTGATGTCATTTAAAACGTTTTTCCACTGCACAAGCGGCTTTAAAAACGATATTCCACTTTGCAAAACCAGTTCGTTTGTATAATTTTGTTAGTAACTTACAACGTTCTTCCACTGGCTGACTCTTTGTATCGCATTTTGACGACGTTAAGGTGCATAATTTTGGGTGTTTTGATGTTTAAACAGTGTAAGAGAGTATTGTTAACGGTAATCTGCAACAGTTTTTGCAAAAAGTGGCTTTTACAACGTTATTCGCGGCTTTGCTTCAAATATTCAGAGGCCTTGTCATAAAAAATATTTCAGATTTATATCAGGTCAAGATAGAGTTAAGTATAAAATTAAAAAAAGATCATCAGCATAGTTATTCTGGAAATTAAATCGTTGCGTGCGGAAATTAAATCGTTGCACTGTCAGGAAAAAGTAGTTTTGGGAAATCAAAAAGTTTAGTTGGATTTCACTTCTACGATCTCCCTTCTATCATTCCTATTTTAATGAGTGAGAAAAAGTTTGCCCGCGCGCACCGAAATATTTTTTTGTTTCCCTATGCTAATCCCCCGAAGCTCTACGCTTGTCTGCAGGAAACCAGAGTCTCTGGCGGGAATCGAACCCGCAACCCCGGCACTGATAGACTAGCTCACTACCAGCCAGCCTACCGGGGCACCCATATAAATGGCAATACGGCGCTGTTTTCTCTCCGGAAAACTAAATTACAATGTGCCCAAATTTTAAAAGAAAACTTAAAATGTAAAATCACGTGGGCAAAATTATCGTTGAATTTACCAAAATAGTTTTACCGAATAGGTAAAGATAACTGTTAGGTACGAACATAAATTGATCTCTAATTATATAAATTACGAGATAGAAATGAGAGGCTAATTTTAAAAATTTTAAAAAATTTGTGCTCTCAATGAGCCGCACATTTTGTAAGTTAATGGCGATTTCTTTTCTGAGAAATATGTTGCATAAATGGTACATGCTCTATCTCTTTTGTGTACAGCATGTACCATTTATGCAACATTTTTCTCAGAAAAGAAATCGCCATAAGTGTTATAAAAGAACATTTGTTTTGTGCAGTGTTTCATTATATAGAGATTTAAAAGGATGCTTTTGCTTATGCGTCTTATAGGGAGAACTATGAAAGCTGATTATATTCTAAAGCAATATGAATTACTTAAAATTGAATTTTCATTATAAGTTTTTTGCTTGGGAAAACAGCTTCGACTCTAAATTTTGGCTTTTTTTGTTATCAACTTTTATTTATTTATTGGATCTTTCTTTTTACAGAAAATAACTATAGGTATTAAAATCGTAAGTTAACTAAGAATTTCTGGGTCTGTTGTCGTTTTCTATTTTTCGTTGCGTAAAGTGTTCATTTTTCATGCGGTTTGTTGCATGTTAAGGCGAATATGTCCATTATAATAAAGTCAATTCTCTGCAAGAGGATTTGTATGAGCTGCTAGTTTTCGTACATATTTTAAGCAGAAGATTTTTATTTCGTCGCTAACAAATGGAATATTAAGGTCCCTATTATTTTTTAATTATACATGGGTCATTAGTAATAAGTCGCTACTTTTTGTTTTTGTCGTCTTTGTAATTTCTCTATATTTGAAGCAAACGCTGAATTCCTTAGGTCCATATTGGCTTAATAATAGCTTTGTAGAGTAGAACTTTTGAGAGTTTATGTTGAGAGAATAATTAGGACAAAGGAGCCCCTACAGCTGTAATGTTTTAAGTTTAGGCTGTGCGAATTTCGATTCAATATGTTGAGACCACGTAAAACGACGATCAAGGTGTATACCACTATATTTTATATGATTTTGCTTCTCAAGTTCCTTAATATGAGCCTCCAGACAATTACAACTTTTCCAATTGTAATTCAGAAAGCGTCAATTGTAATTCCGATTAGTCAAATGTAATTCTGAAAGCATCAAATGTAATTCAGATTAATCAATTATAATTCAGAAAGCGCCAGTTGTAATTGGGAATATAATTAATGTAAAAAAAATCACGTAAAATTCAAAAATTAATTAAATAATAAATGTAAAAAAGAAAAATCACTAAAATTTATTTGCCTTCTGAATAACTATTGACACTTTCTGATTTACAATTGAAGCTTTCTGAATTATAACTGACTTATTTGAATTGCAATTGACGCTTTCTGAATTACAATTGGAAAATGTGTAGAAACAACTACTGGATTGTTATGTACGCTTATAAACGCTGTATCGTCTGCAAAAGTTGATGTGTATCAGGTTATATGAAGTATGCTGCCTTGGAGAACCCCTGCTAAAAAGTATCTTAAGTCTGAGATGTGGTCTTTATACTTTCTTGCAAATGAACGATCCAATAAATAATGTCGCAGTAACTTGTGGGTATTTTGGGGTAACAATGAGCCTATTTAAAAAAAAAAATAATACGGAAAAAGTACAATAAATAGATACATACGTTCGACAGAAAAACATTTTTTTAGCCGCCATGTAAAAATACTTTATATTCGCGTGTGTACAGCGCCCTTTGCTTTTTGCTTGTAAGGTGGTACGCTCTAATGAAAATGCTTAAATAATATCAAGAAATAAAGTTATTTTGGCAGAAAACAGTGATTTTAGTACATTACGAGGGAATTCCCCTTCTTTGTTTTATTTACACTTCTTTTGATTGTTCAAAAGTAAACGTAAAAAAATCTACATATATATATATATATATATATATATATATAAAAATAAAATGTTTCACGTATGTAATCGCATCATTTTTATACGATTCAGGAGATGGTTTGTAAAGAAAAAAAAATTATAAATTCCTGGTGAAACTCGGAAAATTTAAGTTTTAAATATATTGCCTACAATAATTAGTACTGTGGTTATTTTATTGAACTGTTAATGGTTTTTAATCCAAATTTAGATATTTTAATTAGGCTTAAGTTCATTGAATTTAATTTTCATTAAATTATTTTTATGAAGACAGGAATTTTACAACATGAAATCAATTTTTATTGATAATTTTTCATTCTTGACTGCGCTGAGATTTGAACCCAAGCTTTCACGGACAGGTTGCCCAGACTAGTTTCGATTGTAACCACACAATCTCTTTAGTGGGGTTTGCCGTCTTACTCACTCGGCTATTGCAGCCGGATGACGTCAATAGTCAAACATCAATCTTTAAACCAAATGGTATTTCACCTTGGTAGATCGAAATTTGATTTTTGAATGAATGACTATCTATTTTTAATTGATTTACATGTGCTTCCTAACTTCTGTATTTTCGTACTTTTTGTCAAGAATCCTTCTTGCCTACAATTAAATTTTTAACCCACTACCTCCTTTTCACTTGTCATTATAAACTGTTTCCGAGCGAAGCCGCGGTGGTCAGCTATTATGTTTATAATTCCGGATAATAATCTAGGATAATAGAGAATGTTGTTGCAAAAAAAAAAAAAAAAAGTTTAGTTATTAACCGGATAATTCATGTTGCCAATTTATCGAATAACGGATAATCATCGAGGCGCCCGGTATTATTTTTGACGTAACAAAGGTAAGACAAATTATATACCAGAGGATAAGCTATAATTATGTAGAAACAAACCTGAAATTTTAATTATAATTATATATAAGAAAAATTTGCTTTAAAATACAAAAAAAAAAGATATTTTAATAAAGAAAATATTAATGTTGAATTAATATAATTGTCCTGTAAGAAAAGTGATGCGTATTGTATATCAATAGAAAGGAAATAATTTTCTCTTTTGATATAAACGTTTTCATTTCCTTCTTACACCTCTTACTATTGCAAGTTTTAACAAATAATTTCACAAAATTTCTCATACTGGAAAAATTTCTTTTACTAAGAATTTTCTTTTTAAATTATATTTCCTTATCCTTTACTTAATGACCCAAAATTGCCACTTATGCTCTAAAAATTATACAAAATGAAATATGTTCATTGTTCTAATTACATATTAAACAAAAAATCTTTAATAAAAATATTACATTAAAATAAGAAAATATAAAAAATACAAAACCATTAACATTTTGGTCAACACAAAGAAAAGCAAAATACTCCTCTTAAATTATACAGAAAAAAAACACAAAAGGTCATAACTAAAAAAAAGTGAGAATTTGCATGCAGACTAACTATGATTACGATTAATTTCATTATGAATTCATATTCCTAAAAACTTGAAAAAAACCACTACACGCCCACTGTTTTCTAAGCAAAATTAACCTGTAAAATGTTTTCGTACAACCAAACGTTTATATTACAAAAAAAAAAAAGGATAATTAAAGGGTTCATGTTTATCGAGTTCAAAAGTTTATTTATAATTCTGCTGGTTACTAAAACTATTTATTGTGTATTGTTTAAATGTTAGTCAAACATGTGTTAATGTCAGTTATATATAATAAAAAAAAACTGGGAATATTTAAAAAATGAAATGATAGGGAATACTTGGCTTTTAATATTATTTATATGCTTGTATTTAAAGTTAATATGCTTTTCCAGTGTCTATCAAAAACGAGGGCTGCATAAAAAGAAAGTTCTTTAAGACGAAATACATAAAAACTTTGAATTGAGTTTGTATGGCTTTGGTTTTTGTTGCAAATAAAAAAAAACACTTTATATTCTCTGAATTTGCTATTAAATATATTTTAAGAATTAGTAAACCAATTTACAATGACTAAATTTTATGACAGTTTGTCATCGCAATGATGACATGCTTTATAAAACCGACTCCGATTCATCATTTCTGGGATTGTGTGTGTCATTCCATTGATGACATAATTTAAATTTTTGACCCTGATGACAATTTGGTCAAGTGATGTTAAGGCTGACATCACAATGATGAAAAGCTTCATGGGGTCAAAATCGAAGACACTTGTCATAGTACTGATGTCAAAATACATCAGCGTTATGATGCCTTTTCTATCAGTGTATAGATGTTTTACATATTAAAGAAAAAATTTAGTTTCCTCTGATGTATAACTATAAATAGGCGTATTTGATGAAAAAACGATTTGTGCTAAAAAAAACAGCTTATTAACAACAAATTTATAAAAATGATAACGACATTTTTGAAAAAAGCAATGCCGCTTCTGTCACCTCCTAGAGACGAAGATAAGCCTTTAATATATCATGGGAGAGAACATTTTATCTAATGCAAATGTTAATTTTTTTAAAACAGCTTTTTGTCCGAACCTCCTATTTTTTTTGTAACAATAAAACTATCCTTTGTAATAACAATAAAAATAATAAAAACAAAAACAGCAAAGAAATAATAGTTATCATGTACTAATATGTTAATTTCTGTATTTAAAAATTAAATACTAAAACACAAAGACCGATAGTTTCGCAAACACACACACACACTCACTCACACATATATAATCACAAAAAGTCTTACCCACAAACTCTCACAACAACTACAACGACAAGTGACAATAAGTGATAAAAGGTGCCAGGGTTACAAGTCAACGCTTTTCTTTTCAAACCTCTTTTCCCTTTAGTAACCTTTTTTCTTTAATATTGATGTTTTTGTTAATATTATTATGTAATCGTTCTCGTTGATTATTAAAAAAAAAATTGTTGTTGTTATTGTTATTATTCTAAGGTTGTCAGTATTATTTGAAAGGGGGTGGTGTTAAGCGTTTGACTCAATGGCTGAGCTGGCTGGTCTGTTGGTTTGGTTAATTTTCATTAGATGTTTATTACCGTAAAAATTATGTTTATGTTAATTGTTGTATTGTTGTTTCGTATTAATTTTTATTTTTTTTTTTACTTAGTAGTTGTAAGTCGTTTTATATTCTATTTGCCCGTTAATATAAGTCAAATTGCTTGCTTGTGTGTGTTTAAATGAATAAATGAATGTGTTTACTGTAAATATGTAAATATGATTACAATAAACACACACTCATACATACATGCATACATACTGGGTTTTTAATATACCTTTTGTTATTATAATTGATATAACTAGTTGTCATGCAACCATCAAGTAACAAGTTTAACTAACCCTAATAATAAACAACAATAAGAAATACACATGGATACTCGTACTTACAACTACATACTAAGTGCTGCTATTAACTACTGTGCTACAGTGCATTTGTTTCCAAGTATGTGTAAACAGTGGTCGCAAAAAACATATTTTAACTAAATATTATTTCGGTAAAAAAAATCAAGCAAAGATTTTTCTAAAATTTAAGAAATTTTTTTTTATGTAAATTAAAATTTTTTTCAGGCATTATTCTTAGTTTTAAATAAATAAAATCTTTGCATACAGTTTCACTATAAAACTTTTTGTGAGTAAGATTTTCGTATAATTGTTTCACATTTCTGTTTTAAATATTCAACTGAGTTAACACAGCAAACAAAAATTTGGCGTTTAAAAACAGCGTTTTTTTTTTGATCAATTGTTATTAGGTTTTCTTGACGGACTTTCTTGCCAGAAAAGCAGGAAGCCATTTTGAATTTCTCTGGATCTTGTAATAGTCGAACATTTTGACAAAATATTTGTTTAGTTGAATACCTTCAACAAAGTTTTTTTTTTGTCTAATTTTTTGGGTTAAATTTCTTAATTAAACAAATTTTATTTTAAAATTAAGTTGTTAATACCATTTTAACAAATTTCAAATGACAATTGATTTTGCTAAGACAACAAAAATAAAGCATTTAGAAAATATGTTTTTTTTTCTTTGGTATCAAAATATTAAAAAAAAAATTTTCTTTGAAATATTACAAAAAATCGAATTTTAAAAAAGTTTTTTTTTCGGTTAATGCTCGATTTAAACAAATTATGTAAGTGTGTTCAGTAGAGATCCCCTGTGATAGTTTGGGTCAATTGTAGCAGATAATAATAGATGAAACCCGTCTTGTCCCACCAAATAAAGAGCGTTGCCTTGGCGCCATAGATATTCGGGAGGTTAGCCGGTCTAAATATACGTTTTCAGCAAAAACTCGATGCTGCATTTCGGGCATGAAAAATCGCCTCTAATATTTCTCGGCTTTACCTCGCGTGGTGTACAATTCTTTTGCCTTTGAATGAATTGTACTGCTTGGAAATAATAAAAAATTGCTGCTTGAGTGGCACCCAATAATAATTCAAGGTCTTATTAAGTTTGGCAATATTCCTAATCGATAAATGATTCCAATTCATAAATTTTAAAACTTTTAGACCGACCCGGGCGTAAATTACTGCATTCAATGTTGACCGAAATTTTCACTTAAATTTTATTGCAATTTCGGCCATAATTTTTCCCCTGGTCGGCCTTTGTCTGTCGTGTCAAAGTCTCTATTTCTGGACCTCACAAATAATTTATTGGACTTTAAAATCGATCGAACATCATTTGTGAAAAAAGCTTCAGTGAAATTAAAAATTTAGAGTAAATAATGTTTTATGGCAGAGGTCGGCAAACACATGCATTTAAGTATTTTGGTTTAAGTCCCAATTTATACGTTCTAAGTCTTATTGATAAATTTATCAAATTTCTTCTTTGAACCAGCTTCGGCGTTCACACACTGCTTATCTTATTGCTGATATATTGCTGTTTTATGTATGAAGTACACACTTATGTGTACGTTTTTAACATTGAGAATGAGAAAACAACACGTATGTAACGAGTACATCAAGCTGAGTACTCGTTTCTTTTCCCCTCGTCTCTCTCGCCCATAAAGACGCAAACTGATCAATAAGACTTGCATCGTATAAATTGGGATTAAGTGAGAATAGAGATCAATGTAAGCATTGTTGCCATACTTTATTGGTAGAAAATTGTTCACAAATCTGTTAAAAGCAAATAAAATCTTTTAAATAAACGGTTCCCAAATGGGGATTTGCAGACCTTTTTGGGCAGATTTCGTACTAATAAAACAAATATTAAAACATCACTAAATTATTAAGTAAAGGGACCTCACTGCTACAACAATGCAACAATAGAAAAACAACAGGCACACAATGATCTTCCAAGTTCTCATTACGTTTGACAATAATCTTCATCGACCAATGATTCCAATATATAATTTCGACCTGGGCGTAATACTGCTAAAATTGCGACGATGAATGTCAGACTGCCTTTATAAAAAAATGTAAACAAACAAAGCCACCAAACGTCGGAACACGAAGAAAAATAATTATGTCGTTTTTTGTTTTTGTAGAACTGAGGCCACTTTATAAGTACATTCTGGTGTAGTAGTTTTACCGATCTCTGCTTTTTTGTCATAAAACTCCAAATTTTCAAAGCAAAAAAAACTTTGTTGTTTACACTTATCCAATTCACAAACTCCATCGTATGGCTTATCGTTTTAAAAAATGCGACTTTTGTTTATGTATTTCTGAACTGACAAATTTGTTGTATCGTTACTTTAATGTCAGAAATGAAACATGCCAATTCAATGTACATAGTCAATTCACTTTGAGTAAACTATTTGAGAAGATCAACAATTTCTCTTCACCTTATGATAAAAAAAAATGTATGAACATTCTAAAAGAAAAAGTAAATAAATCTTAGCAATAAATTATAATTGTTACTTAACTCTTGGTTTTTTCAAATTCTTCTTCTTAAATATTTGTCATTAAAATTATTCGATACCGTGAAATTAAATTAAAAATTTTAATTTGAGTTGAAATGGTAATAAATATTAATTGATAAGAAATTTTAGTTAAAATATTTAAAAAAATAAATTGAAGTCAATAAAACATTTATTAAACATTAAGAAGAATTAAGTTTGTGGTATTTGTTATCACATTCTAAAAATATTTTTACAAATTGAAAAAACAAATCGAACATTATCAAGCCTGGTATAATTACAAAATTTTTCAAAACACATAAGAAGCCATCGTATAATTATAGCACCTTTTTGTATGAAAGCATTGTATAATTTTACGACTCTACAACAAATACGACGAGCTCATGAATTGGAAAACTATTTCGTTCAATTACAAATGCTTATACGCATTTTATAATGTTGCTGCTTCTAAACTCGCTAATTTGCATAAAATGTGCTTATAAGGAAAACTCGCATAAATTTATCATGAAAAAAACTTTTTTACATGCAATAAATACGTTCGAGGAATGATCAAAAATTGTCAAATTTAGTTTTGATATAATAATTGTTGTGCATTATTTGTTTTTGATTGATTTAAATTTGTAACAAAACTTAAATAAAATGTTTTGTAATCAACTCTATTATAATTTTTTTATATTGCATAGTTTGCCCTGGTATGCTAGTTGGTAGTGTGCGGGTCTATCAGTGCGGGGGTTGTGTGTTCGATTCCCGCCAGGTTCTCTGATCTCCTGCAGAGAAGCGTAGAGCTTTGAGTATAAGAAAAAAATAAATAAATGCGGGACACCCATATAGCGAATGTTTATGTGCAAGAAATTTCAGCTATTTTTAAAGCAAACTATAATTGAGATGTATCTAAAATAACGTCAAATGCTTATCACCGGTTTGCAAAATAGGGATAAATATCGTATATATGATATATTTTTTTTAATATGCTTAAAAATTTTAAAAATTAGAGATTCACAAAAGAAGTTAGTGCCTCAGTTTTAAGTTATGCACCCAATATTAATCCTAAATTATTATTAAATTATTATGCAAAGTTTTTTCAATTATATATCAGTCCTTTGTGTTTGCTGGGCATAAAAAATACATTTCTTTATTTGTTGTTGTTTTTACCTTCAACTATTTTCTCGTTTTTTTTATAATCTGAATTAATTGTTAGGGGTTTCTATTTCATCCACTAAATACAGCCCTGCTCTTCTAATTCTCAACATTTTATCAGAATTTTTATGTTTCACCATGTAGTAATTTGTTGTTGGGTTTTTATTACGGTGTTTAAAAAAATGGAAATAATTCACACAAAAAATACAATAAAACAATACGTGTAATTATAAGAGTACGTTCTAAGAA
This sequence comes from Pollenia amentaria, assembly GCA_943735925.1. Taxonomy (NCBI): domain Eukaryota; kingdom Metazoa; phylum Arthropoda; class Insecta; order Diptera; family Polleniidae; genus Pollenia; species Pollenia amentaria. Next base: position 194,952,217 of record OX031007.1, on the reverse strand, counting down.
TTTCCAAAGAAACTCATAAATATTTTCAGTTTTTGTTCATTTATTAAAAATAATGTTAATTTTTTTTGTTTTAATTTTAAAAACATGTTGTAGTTAAGCTAATTTTTTTTTGTAGAAAAAAATTATCCTTTTTTTGAAGGATTATTTACATATTTAGTCATATTTTGTTTGCATTTTAATAGCGGAAAAATAAAAACATTTAACCCCTTTTTTTAGATGCAACTTATAAAGTAACAATTGCTACTTTTTATGAATAAAAAAAAAATGGGGTACAAGTGGTGTTTTCTAAATACACTCAAAAAACTTTAGAAGACAAATTAAAGAGTCATAAAGTGGCTTCTTTAGGGAATAAATAAAATTTTAGTACAAATTAAGTTGTTATTACAGATGAAAGCAGCTGTTAAATTTAATTGAATTAAATGAGTTTTGTTCAAATTGACGAACAAGTACTTTTTAAATTACAATATTTTGTTTCCAAGCCGGTTTATTTATATTCCATAGAAGTTCCTGAATTTTCCTTAACGACTGGTCCAAAATATTTGTTTAAATTAAAAAAAAAATAATTTTCTTGTTCTTAAAGATTGATTAAACAAAACAAAATAACTCCAGAAGGATAAAACTTTGCTGATTAGTAATACTCACACCACAATAGTAAATGGGGTACGTTTGTGCTGATGCACTTAAAAATATTGGTCCTAGACCTACCTTTTAGTAAAACGATCGAATCAGAATCGATCTAAAGATGTCCGTCCGTCTGGCTAGTTGTGTGTCCATAATTTATGAAATTTGTACATACGTCTTAATTGTCATAAGGGCGAAGCCTTTTGAAAATGGTAAGAATCAGTCCATAATTTCATATGGCCCCAATATAATCTGCCTTCCGGAATATTCCTTGTGCCCATAAACTATCTAACTTGTATGTTGGTATTTAGAATAAATTTGCACCAAAAATATTGTTTTGCAACATAAATCCTCTTACCATTTTTTTTTCAAATCGCGTTATAGATGTTGATATGTAGATAATATTCGTCACAAAGAGCTAATAAATGATTCTTAACCTCAAAATATTATTCTCTTTTACCGGGTCCATAATTGGCCACGGGTCTCAAATAGAGTACACTTGCGAAAATTTGTATTTGTATATTATGGTGTAGGTATCAAATGGTCGGGATGGACATACTATACTTTCTTACTTGCTTTTTAATATAGATTAACGTTTGAAATTTGTCTTAAAAAGGAATGAAATTTTTCTTCTAAATAAATTTTATTTAAATTCCCGAAAAATTAAATTTCATTTATTTAAATAATAATATATAAATAATAAAAAAAAATAAATTCAAAATAACAAACTTAACTTGAATTCGTAATAAATTGTTGCCAAAATATTTTTTTATTACTAAATTTTTCGAGATTTTTTTTTTATTAATGAAAATATACTTTAAAATAATGAAGTTTTATTGTGAAACTAGCTTAACCCAGTGCGCTTCGCTACTCTCATTAAGATAAAATATGTATTTTATTTTTCATAAAAATCTTGGGCATTGTTTATGAAGCCGTACCCTAAATATACAGATATCTAGTTTGATCCACGCCCACTTCTTCAATCCCGCACATTTCATACAGATGCTGTCTGTATATTGATATTCATTTTAATTGCACCAAATTTGGACAATTTTACACTTACCTTCCTTCAGATATACAGAACTCTATTTTGTGCCACGCCCACTTATCTAATCGTGCCCACTGATGACTGATGTTGCGTATTGATCACCAAACTATTTGTACCAACTTTATAAAATTTAGCTATTAACGTTTTCTAGATACCACGTCCACTAATCCACATCCAACATCTTTTTTACAGATGTTGCGTATCAAAAACCCAGCTTTGTGTACCAAATTTGGACAATTTTGCTCTAACCGTTCTTTAGATATAAGATTATCTATTTTGTGCCACGCCTAATTATTCAATCCCGCCCGAATTTTGTCATAAGTTGTGCATTGCCTACCAAGATGCTTCTACGCAATTAGGTAACTATGGCTCTTGCCGTTCTCCAGATATAAATATATCTACAATCTCTTTGCATGGGAGGTGCCACTCCCACTTTTCCAATCCCGCTCATACTTTGTTAGATGCTGTGCATTGATAACTTAGATGTTTTTACCTAATTTGGAAACTTTAGGTCTCTCCAGATGTACAGAAATTTATATTGTCTTTGTAAGGGAGGTGTCACGCCCACTTAAAATTTAAAAAATATATATATTTATAGATCCTTCACTGTAAAAGTTTCATTAAGATCGGTTCAGCGGCTTAGGCGGTTATAAACAACAGTCTTTTTAAAATGTGCAAAATTTTTCATCTATCTATTTACCAATTTTTTTTCTTGAGTGTTTCCTTTAATGTCCATTTTTCTGATTGCTTCCTTTTTGACTGCATTTCTCTAGTTTTATTGTATTTTATGACTATTAAGAAATTTCATTTAAATATTTTTATTATGCAAACGTGATTTTATCTAAAGGAAACAAATGCGAAATGTGTACAATAAAATTTTTGTTATGACATTCTCAAAAATTTCACCTGTTTTCGAAAACAATGAAATGTTAAACAATATCAATTAATGGAAAATTTGTAAAAAAAAGTTCATGAATGAGACAGAAAAGGATTTAAGTAAAATTTTAATTTTAAGACTAATAATTTTAACAAAATAAGAGCTAAAGTTTTAAGATAATATTTAACTTACTTGTGTTTTTTTATTGTTAAATATGGTCACAATATATTAAAATATTTACCTGTAAAGAGAAAAAAGAATTTAAGTAAAATTTTGTGTCAGGAATTTTTAGGAAAAAAAATATGCTCTCAGGTATTTTCTATCTAAATCTTTAATTTGTAGAACCCGTCCAAAGCGCTGATTGTATGCAGCAAATCGAAAATGGTGCTTAATTTCTGTGTGTTACAGGCTGTTCGTACTGTGGCGTGTGGTAAAACTTTACGCCAATTAGCGTCTAATGTTTTAATGAGTAGTTTAAAGCAGCCCATATTTTTATGATTTGAAATTCCCTCCAATAGCTTTTAAGATCATTTATTTTGATAGCGAGGCAGTGCATTTTACCCTTGGGGTGTTGAAAGCCCTTTATGGTTAAAAATAATATTAAAGAAAAGATTAAGCTTCAGAACTTTACGAACTCCAAATATTGTTTTTTAAAGTTTAGAAGCATTTCAAAGGGATTTGAGTGAATCGCTCATTCATTTTGGAAAATAGCATTTAAAAGGAATTGAGTTCTCTAGTTTCAGGTTTTTTAAGAATTAAATTTATATTGAAGATTATGCAAAATCAGTTTAACTTTCAAATATTTCGTGCTGAAAACTTCGTTCGAACTTCATAATAAAAAAAAGAAACGAATCATAACCGAATCTTTGGGAGAAAAAAAATATCCCACATTTCAAAGTCAGAAAAGCAGGGATTCTCAACAAAAAAGTGAAATCTGCTACAAATCCTTTTTAGGGTAACGATCCACAATATATTTAAAAAAGCGTTTGTAAGGTACTTTACCAATTTTCAATTCTTTTTAAGTTTATATTCCTTTACCAATTCTATTCAGAAAGGCAACATCGATTATTCAAATTATCAAAAGTTTGAGTTTAAGGATAACCCTTTCGAAAGTCTTGTTAGTAGAACACAATTTAATGTAATCAGCTTCCAAAGCTCGTTTAGAACTTTGTGATAGTTGGATCAGTTTCAAATAAACTGGGCCCCAAGTTTGTCCATTTTCCTAAACTATCTAGTCTAAAATAAAAAAGGGAGTTACAGAGGGAACTCCTTCCTTATTTTGCCATATATTTGAAAAATTGTCTGCCAATATTTTTTTATAATTTAGTCAAGTTTAATGAATTTTTTTACTTTAATCCAAAGAAACAATCATTAAATATTAAGAGCTTAAATAAATCTGTACAGAAACTTAAGATATAAATTTGCCATTTATTAAAATTAACTGGATGCCAACTAAAAGGGGGTAAATCTGAAACACAAAGGACTGAGAAAAAGGCACCACAGGATTAACACGCAAAAAATAAGTAAAACAAAGAATTTATTCTTATTACTTAAGCTTATGAACGGACGGACTCACTGACAAACCTGAACAAATAATAAAACATTTCGGCGACACGTTATAGCGAATATACACCACACCGTACGATGAATTAAAGTGACTTAAGGTGACACACTCTACATTCATACATGAGTACAGAGGAAAGGGACAGACAGACAGAATTCAAGAAAAAAAAAATAAATGAATCCAACTTGTTAATCAAAGGCCATTAACCATTAACAACAGCACTGGGCGAAATTATAAAAAATTGTTGTATTGAAAACTGGAGTTAAGTAAGAAGGAAGTATTGAACTTTTTACTTACAAACGCAGGAATATATAAATACATACAAATGTATATGAGTTTGTTTGCAATAAATTCAATTCTGGTTAAGAATAACAATAATAATGCGAGTATTAAAAAAAATTAAGTTTAAGTAAAAGGTGTGTCAATGCAATACTTGGGCCACGGCTGAAATTCTACTACACATTTTCATCATCATCACCATACAACAACTCATCTTCATGTACTTAAGCAAAACCCCAATTGGAAAATTTGTACTCTACACAAGTTAACGGAAAAACTTAACTATATTGTTTATTATTTGGTAAGGCTACTTGTGCAGCCATCAAGAAGACAGCTTACTTGGGTCCTTCAGTTGTCCATTTGTTATATCCAGCGCCAATGCCCATCCTTCAAAGCATTTACTTAATAAACGTCACTGAAAAATTGAGCCAATTCGTCTTCCTCATGAAGAGAAGAAGCGACCTTAATTCTATCTTAGATAAATAATCTAAGCAGACAAGCACTGTTTGCCCCAGACAAATATCTATCCCTAATGTCCTGAATACCAGGACACTTCTCGTAATGACAACTTCATTAGTAGTCATTGAATTCACCGAGCCATTCTCCTTGCACGAGTTCCTGCAGATCAGTACCCAGTATAACTGAGATCTCTTTTCTAATCTGCTCCCTATTGAACCTAAGTCGACAGCATGTCCTCCGACTATCATAACGAGGCCACAATGCACTGGATACGAAGCAGGTGGTTTCTAGAGTCCACCGCAACTGCGCCAGCCTATAAGACTCGCCCTTAATGAATGACCTATACGAAGCCATTAGAAAGCCAACAAATGGATGAATGAATCGGTCATCTAAATTGTTTATTATTAGTCGACTTTTAATTGTGTATAACGATGACGGGCTTACAACTATACATTTTTCTTAAATTGCCTTTGTAATCAATAGCAAATATAACCGGTCTGAAATTTTCTTCAACTAAATTATTTTACTCTATTAAGTTTAGCATTTTAGCTCTTTAAGTCTAGCAGATTGTCTATAGCGATAACAAGCTTATGGCTTATTCTTAAAAGCAGCATCAATTACTTCTTAAGCCCTTTTTTTACATCGGACGAAATAACAGCCTTCTCCTTCTCTAGGCCAGTAGTGGAATTTTGTAACTTTTAACAATAACAACAGTTGTTACAATTGTCAATCTGTTTTGTTGCTAGCACTAACGACTATGCGATTCTGTAAATTGTTCTTAACAACATAAATAAAAATTAACGCGAATTGGCATCACTGTCAAAAAAAATAAAATAACGAAAAGCACAAAGAGGAATACAAAAAACAAATCAGATTTTTAAAACAAAACAGATTGTTTTAGTTTTTTGTTTTTATTTTTTTAAGAAGGTAAGTAAAAAATTTTAACTATAAAATTAAGTGCAAAATACTCAAAGGCTATTTTAAAGATATACCCCCATATTCATAAAAAATATTTTTGATTAATAAAAGGTTTATTCAACAAATTTTCATAGAAAATTCGTTTCATAAACCTGCTATAAACATAAAATATTTTTTATGAATATGGGGGATAATATATCTGTAAAATAACATTTTCTAAATTTTTCGATATTAAACAATAAATAAACAACACTAAAAAAGTTGTCGTTTACTTAACACAAACAGCTAACTTGACGATAAAAAGTATTGTTTAATATGTTAGAGAATGGCAAAATCGTTAAATTGTTTGTTAAATTTTTAAACAATGACATTTATCGTTAAAATTTTTTAAAGAATCGCACTACAGATAAATTCAATTTAATTTCTGATATACTTTTATGACTAAAATCCTGCACTCCAAGTCTGGCTTAATGTCTATAGCGATGTCAAGCTTATAAATTTGTCATTAATTCTCACGAATTATCCTTCAGGTCTATATTGCATAAGAAAGGAAGGTGTTATTCATTAATAGACTGAGTTTTTGTCTCTCTCTTGATTTAAGATCTCTCGTTAATTCAGTGATGATAAGGTAATGACACATTCTTAAAATGTCATCAATTCCCCATAAGGCCTTTTTGTTTTCGATCTAAGAAAATTGTATGATGACAATCAGAATTTCTACCATAAATAGCCTTTTCTAAATACACAAAAAGAAAACTAGCTGAACAAAGAGAAACCTAAAGGAAGAGTACTGATATGTGAGTACTAAGTCCTTGGGACTTGAGATACAAGTATCACACAGAATTAGTTTGGTCTATTAACCAAAACAGACACCTAAAGATAAAGTCCAGCAAGAAGTCTTTAAATAAAGCAGACTTTAATGAGTTCAGTTTCAGGATATAATAATCCTTTTCTGTATTCAGTATTAAGCATTACCTCACGGAGGACTGAAAAAGTGGGTGTAAACCATGTGCCTATTAACGCGCCCTTGTGAGGAAAACTAGCAAGAAGGTGGTAATTGACATAGATGTATTTGCTGTTGAATTTCCGCTCCAAAGAAGCTTTTGTTGAATATGAACAGCATACAGGTAAATCCGCTAGCAGGGCGAACTTTACTTTACTTCACAGACTACAAGCGAAAATGAACTTCTAATCAGACATTTTTAAGATCTGTCCTCGCGAGTTGGGTTTAAGCCAAATCACCACGTGATTTCTAAAGGTGCCAAACCAATAATGAGGGCTACTTTTTCCGTAGTACCAAAGAGGGTTTTGGGCCTGGCGCCGTCTGGGTGATCTGCGAATTTTAAGCCCCAGATAAACTTAAGGTATTGAGATTTCACAGAGACACCAACTGCTCATGATGTTTCCTATTTAAATTAATACTTTGAGAACAACTAAAGCAAATTAGTTAAGTACACACTGATGACATGCCAGGAAGCTGCTTTATGGAAGCATTTTAAGTCGGAAGCAGTCTAAAGAATTTTCCGGGGGTCGTGTGTCTGTATCTTAAGGTTTTACCTTCTTTTGGTATTCTCGGGAAAAATAGGTGAAAACTATATCTTGTCTAAGCCTTAATACTGTCAGATTACTACAATTTAGATATCGTGATTTGCGGAAGCCAATGTCAAAACATGGGACCAAAAAGTTCTTCTGATCTCGTTACAGGAACCTTCAGGGATAAAGTAATATTTGTTGGTTAAAAGCAATTCGGGAGGAATATGACCTTTTAGAATTCCTTTCTTCGACATAACGGGCGACTTTCGGTACACGGTTGCATGATCCTTTGTCAATAATCGCATTCATCCAAAAGACGAATGCACCCAAACAAAACTTTAATCCGGCAATTTGTTGTCTTTGTGGGAACTAAAAACATAAAAAAGTTTTGTTTTGACTTAGGCAGAAATGGGTAAAAGCGCCGTAAAATCTAAAAAAAATGTGACTTAAAAGAACCTGTCATTTCTGTTAAATTTTCTACTAGTCTCTACAAATTCTCTTAACAACTTAAATATATGTATGTATAATATGTGCTAAAGAACTTATAAATAAAAATTAACCATAACAAGCAGTACAACAAAACCAACAACAACAAGACCATAAAACTACAAAACGGGCCAATATGGACTGGGAAAGAAAAAGGAATAAACGAAATGTAATCGTCATCATATTGTTATAAAAGGTGATTTTATGGTTATAATACAACAACAAATAAACATTTTTATTTTGTTGTTGTTGGTGTTGTAATTAATGGCAAACAATTACACGCAAAATCAACTGCACAATAATGACAAGAACAACATTAAGAATTAAAAACAACAAAGAAAAATAAAATCGAATGAAAAGTACAAAGAAATTAAAATTAAATAAAGTTAAAATTAAATATTGAAGTTAAAAAATAAGATTGGATTTTGCTTATAAACTAAAAAAAAAAAAAACTAATTTTGGGTAGAATAATTAGAAAATCTTATTGGAGTTCAATAGGAGTCATTATATTGTCATCAAATATTGACAAACTTAACGAGACCAAATTGTCACCAAAAAGCTTAGCAGATAAAGTTTGACAAAGAAGTTTTTAACAAATCTGTCAGATCATTTGTTATCAATGACAACAAGCGACAAAATAGTTTTGAAGATTTATAATTGATTTGATATTCATTGCCATCTAAAATAGATTTTTAATGACATGTTTTATATTGTTATAAATAAGGGGGTATTATTCTTTAAATATACATATATTATTTTAAAATAATTTATTTACTGAAATTTACTGAAAAAATTAATAAATTGGCACAAAACAAATGGTAGGCACTTTTTTTTTCCAACTGTCACAAATGACGAAAATGCCACAAAGCAATTTTAAAATTTATCTTTTTCTTACTTCTTTTTTTAATCACATTCATATAATTTTTAAAAATAGGGTTCCCCAAAAAAGAACTTGTCTCCTACCCAGCAAAAACTAGGTAATGTTTTGAAATTACTGAACTACTTACTTTTCAATGACTACTTAATTCCATCTGCATTATATATATCGTTTTTGCAATTATATCGTTCTCCGGTTTATTGGGTATGCATATGTCCTTAATGCAGAGTAGTAAAATTTTGCATAAGAAAGCAAATGAAATTAAAGACACAATTTGTTTGACAAATTCAGTTTTGTTGTCCACAATGTGAAGTGTCTATTTGTAAGCGAATGTAGTATTGACTTATTTAACTCCCTATTTGTAAGCGAATGTAGTATTGACTTATTTAACTCCCTATTTGTAAGCGAGGGTGGCAAGTACTTGCCACCAATGACATCAACGTGTTAAAATAACCAGTTAAAATGCCAATGTATAAGTAGTGAAGAGTAGTTATATCAGCTTTTTAACTCATTACTTTGCAATGTAGGTTTTTGCTGGGTATTTTTTAGATTTAAAAAAAAACATAACATGGTTTTTCTTAAAGTTTTACTAAATAAAAATATTGGACATTGATGACACACTTGTCCCTGATGCCATACTTGTCACTTATGACAGGATATGTAATTGACGACTTTTAAGATATTGAAGAACATTTTGGATTATTTAAATTTATTAGTTCAAATTTCTTCTAGAATTAAATTTAATGTCTTCCATTCTAGTAAGAAGACAAATTTGACAATATTGTCACTGATGACAAAGTTGTTGCTTCTACAAAATCTTGGACTTAATTAATAATTTTTAAGTCTATCTTAGCAGATGCAGGTTGTTAAAAATATCTGATTCATTACATTTGGCAAATAAGTCTTTAATAATTGATTCGTCATAAATGTCACAAAATTGTGACTTTTCACATATTGTTTTTAATTTTTATTTTTAGCCTGATTTGTTAACTCTTGAAATTTTTATTGTTTTTTTCAATATAAATAAAAAATTTGTTTTCAGTTTTGGTTATTGGCATTTTCACTCATTATTTTAACACGGAGATGTCATTGGAGGCAAGTACTTAACACCCACGCCTGCAAATAAGGAGTTAAATAAGTCATTTCCACATTCGCTTACAAAAAGGGAGTTAAATAAGTTATTACCACATTCGCTTACAAAAAGGGAGTTAAATAAGACATTAATTTGTCATACAAATTGAGTTTTTTATTTAATTTACATTCTAATTCAAAATTTTACTACCCTGCATTAAGGACATCAATTAAGTATTTAAATTTTTCATACACAGAAAAAAGTTTTATATCAATTAAAAAAATGGTTCAAAAAGTATTTAAATTTAATTAATATGATAATTGAATCAATTATTTTTTTAGATGAAAGAAAATTAATAATATAATTTTCATTTAATTAATTTTTATGTTGTTTTGAAATAAATTTTTAATTAAAACAATTATTTAATATCAGAAAATTTTAATTGACTTTTTTGTTTAAAATAAAATAAGTTAAACTTGTAGAATTGTTGTTGGGAATTGTAAATATTTAATTAAATAAATTAACGTATTGCTTGAAATGGCAAAGTGTTTTGATAATTTTTTTAATTAAAATTTTACAATTTTTATTAATCAATATAATCATTTTGGTAATAGGTGCAAAATCAAAAAATTTTTTGCTTGATTCTCTGAATTTGGTATGAATTCAGATCTATTACAAATAATTTTTTTAAAATAAATTTTTTTAAAATTTATATATTTAAAATCAATTTGTATTAGATTTGAATAAATAAAACCCCAAATGCATTTTATTATGAATTAATTATACATTTCGTTAATCAGCTAACAAGCAAGTGCTGATGTATCAGATTATATGTCAGCCATTACTAAACTACTTCTTTGTAATGCAGATGGTATGATGTTGTCATTGAAAAGTAAGTTGTTCAGTAATTGCAAGTGATTACCAAGTTTTTGCTGTGTACTTTTGATATTTAAAATTCATTAACTACGAGTATGTTTTTATTTCATAATCAAATAAGCAAAATTACGCTTTGCGCAGGTCCGTTATATTGCTGATGGCTTGTGTGACGTAGATGAAGACTAGCCCAATAGTTTTGAAAACAAAATCGCATACAGTTTTGACTTTTATGACGTCATTTTGGCGTCATATGCAGTAGAAAATAATTTTGAAACGAGCAAGGCTTCACCTGTGTTTGTTACTTCATGATACTCTTTAAAATTGTTAATTTTGAAATACATGATAGAATTGTTAATTAGGCTACCATTGGAGAAGCTTTTTTACGTTTTTGCTATTTATTTTTTTGGTTTAATATTTTCAAAATTATAAATAACGCGTCATTTACACATTAAAGTACTTTCATGAAAATGCTGTATACGTATTATCACCACAAATTTCACCCAAAAATAATAAAATTTCATGAATTTACATGAAAATGAAATTTCATTTTCAAAATATCGTCAAAGGGCAAATTTCTATCAAAAATTTCTCTTCTTCTTCTTTTATTGTTTTGCTTATTTCAAGTTTCAGATTTACCGAGCCAATTATTCACGTCGAGCTTCTGGCATTCGTTCAAAATAATATTTATTTTTATTAGTTTTCATGATATTTATAAATTTTAATTAGAATCATTGTGTTCTTAATATTTAGTTGAAAAAATATATTAAAATATATTAAAAAAAACTTTTCAATTGGCAACACTGCTTGGTTATTGTAATTTACTTTCAAGAAATCGCTTTCTTGAAATTTTCATTGAAAGCTAACTGAAAGTTGGACTGAAAGTAGAAAAGTGTAAATGTGTTAGTGAAAAAGTGTGAGTGTATTGCGACTTTCAAGAAACTACTTTCATGTGTAAATGCCCAGTAAAGTATTTATTTGTCGAAATTTTTGGAAATTATTTTTTTATATACATCAATTTTTTTTTTAATTTATCATAAATGGCAAAGTTGTTACAATTGACAACACTGTAGAATATTTTTTTTTATTTTTTCTATTTTTTTAAATAATATACATAGATATTTTATTCTTAAAATTGTCTTATTTGTTATTAATGACAGAGTTGACATCGATGACAAAATATTGACTTTTTTGTACAGTTCATGTTTTTTTTTTTTGGAAATATTTTTAAGTGCTTTTTGGTGACATATTTGCCTCTATTGACAGTGTTGTCATTAACGAATATTTTGAATTTATAAAATTATTTGAAGTTAATGAATAGATTATTGAATAAAACTTCTTTTTAGTCAAAAAATTTTGTATTATTAACAATTGGTTTTATTGACATTTTATTTAAATATTTAAGGTTTTGTTTTTTTTTCTTTTTATAAAAAAAAATGCATTTTCAACAATGCATTTCTTTTAAATCCGAGCTTAAACTTCTTTTGTTTTAAGGCACAAAAAGTGTCCCCAATTACAATTTATTGATTACACTCCATACAAACAAACATACCAACCAACAACAACTGATCTCCTAAGTAAAAAAAGCAAAAAACACTTAGGTGACTCCTTGCCTTGGAGCAAAGATACAGAAACAAAAATAAAAATAATGTACAGTGAGGCCTCGATTGTTAGCTATTCGATTAACCAACCGGCAACATCAATTATCCGGAAAATAAAAAGAATTTTTTTTTTTGAATGCACCATCTCTATTACCTCTGCTATCCGGAGTAATAAGCGAACTCTTTTACTTTTTAACAATTAAAGTCAATGTAAAATAAACCAAGAAGGGGAACTCTGAAACGCCAGAACACCCAAGTCACTACTAAAAGTCCAGCAATGTTCTGAATTCGTGTATAGTTCACTGTTGTCTGTCAAAATTACCATTTTTCTTATGTTAAAATAAAAGATATACAAAATCCTTAAATAATTTCGTTATTTTATGCATATGTACATATGTATTTGCATAGAACAATATTCGTTTGTTTATTAATAGAGAACACAAAAAACTACTACTGAAAATTATTTATCCACAATGCTTCCGGTCTCGTCCATTGCATATAATCGAGGTATCACTGTGGTTTATAAGAACCTGACACTGGTTAAGAAGTTAAATTTACGCGAAAATTCCAGCTGACGCGTTTTAATTAATTACACTCATGTATGCGTAAAGAAAGAAATATTTCCAATCATTAAACAAAATACACACATTCGATCAAACAAACACACACGTAAACTACACATACGTACTTGGAAACTACTCGTTTATTTACCGAAGACGTAAAAACAGCACAATTACGATTAAAAACAAAAAAAAAATCAAAAAAATAGACACGAAGATTCGACGACCATCCACTCTTGATAAAAAGGAATGTGAGACTGAAGTAAGTACAAGAATAAAAAAACTTCCAAGTCATGTTAATTTGGTATGCAATGCATTAATGAGTAAATGTTGGTGTGTGTGTGTGTGTGTTTGTTAGTGGACTCCTTTAGATTTGTCTCAGTGTTGCCGGAATCTAGCAGTCAGTCCTAGGGACTCATACATTACAAGTTTAAACCATTTAAATTTTAATTTGGACAAAATTTTCAATTGGGCTTCGGCTAATGGCTTGAAACTAAATCCGGGAAAATTCAAATGTTTAGTGATAAGAAAAAAAATGTAGCAATGGATGATGATCTGAATATTTATATTGAGGATGCTAGAATTGCTGTTGTTGCCACGGTTAAAAATCTAGGTATAACAATGAATAGAACTTTGACTTGGTCGGATCACATTAATCAGGCTTGTGGCAGGATATATGGTATGTTAAGGGGATTGTGGATCACACAATATTTTACACCACTTAGAATAAGAACTTTTATTGCGAAGACTTGTCTACTACCGACGCTACTGTATGCTTCTGAAATATATGCTGGCTGTAACTCCCGAGATATGAGGAAACTTACCGCCATGTGTAACAACATTGTCCGTTACGTTTTTTGTCTGAAAAAATTTGATAGAACAAGTCCGTATTCCTGCCGTTTACTTCATTTATCATTTAACAACTTTCTTAAATTTAGGAGCATTATCTTCCTACACAAAATTATTATAACTAGGGAACCGAAGTACCTGTTTGATCGATTGCGGTTTGCAAGATCGCTTAGAGGAAAATTTATTATACAATTTCGTCATCGAAATCATGCATCAGAACGCCAATTTTTTATATTTAGTGTACGTCTCTGGAATCAACTACCAAATCATTTGCAAACATCTTGCAAATTTATCATTTAGTATTTTATTAATCTTTATTATTGTTTGATTGTATACCTATTTATTATATTATTAATCTTTATTATTTTATTTAGTTAAAATTGTGTATTATTATACTATTGCTTAATATCCTATCTGTCTAGTATAACCTACCAGATTCTAATACTATAATTCATAAGATATCATATCTTGTTGAATTAGAAAGCCAACTATCTCGTAACTGGTGGCCGCTCTTTTTACCATTTTTTGTAAATCATTTCGCAAAACTTCGTGTGTATTGGCCATGATTTTATTTGGAATTTTAGTTTTTAGTTGCAGGATACTTCGTGGCACTTAAAATAACACCTTTTTTTAAATTCGGTGATCGTGGAGACCTGTTAAAATCGCTTGTGTGCGAAATAATGTTTACGTCGAATATGTCCCTTAAGAAAGCCATTAAATCACATGGTTGGATAGTTCTCAGCAGCTGGCCTAACAAATTTTCCAACATCGTTCGATATGCACTATTATTGACAGATAAAAGCGCGTCCCACTTTTGGCCTGTTCGTGCAACAAATCGGTTTATGAAACTATAAGTTCCATGTATTATATAAAAATGAGGGAAATTATACAGAAAAGTTTTGATCCAAAAATTGTCCAAGACAAATTCCTTATCCCATTTTTTGGATAACTACAAAGAAATCGGCAACGCTGATTTGTCTTGAATGTTGTTGTTGTAAGTATTATTATTTTTGTTGATGTTTAACCACTTGGGAGGAATTAATACCTACTTAAAGATCATTGTGGTTGTTTAAAAATGAAAAAAATTCTTTACCAATTCTTTAATATTATTCTTAATATTGTTGTTGTTACTGTTGCTACTTGCTGTTGTTTTTTTACATAAGGTGATTCTTACGGTTTACTTATTTGTGGTTGTTGTTTGTGTTTGGTTGATTTTGATGCTGAATGATTTTCTTATATTTGTTTCCTCTCTCTGTCTCTTCCTTTTTCTTTCCAGTTTGCTCTCTTTAATAGTTGTGCTAAATGAGTAAGTGTTCTTGTAATTGAACGTGATTCACCAAAATTATTGTTTTTTTATGTTATTGTTGTTTTAAGTTCAAATACCTATGTGTGTAAATTGTAATTTCTGTTTTTTCGTATTTACTTAAGTAGTATTTATTTGTGCATTTCAAATGATTTTTTTTTTAATTTTTCATCATTATTGTTGTTTTTAAGCTGTAATTCTTGGAATTATTTATAAAAATATTTCTTTTAAAATGAATTAAGGAATTTAATTGCAGATTATATTTATTTTTTGTTCAAAATTTTAAAGGTAAAAAGTGTTAAAAAGTACCGTTGAGATTTGCAAGTTAATTGCAACAAAATTAATTAATGCAAAAAGGGTAAACTACCATTTAAAAGAACAAAAATTAAGTCAACTTACACCTAAAGAAAAAAAATATTTAGGCCCCCATCATGTAAAACGCAACGCAACGCCAAAGAATTACATTGAAAGCTCTAATAATGTCATAAATATTTTGTAATTTTGTTGTTGCTTTCTGCAGATATTCACATTGTGCCTTAGGCCCTAATCATGTACAACACAGCGCAACGCCAAACAATAACATTGAAAGCACAAACAATGTCATAAATATTTTTTAATTTTGTTGTTGCTTGCAACAGAAATTCATGTACCGTTTTAAAATTTTCAACGACACAAGCAATGGAGCGTTTGAAATTTTAAAACGCAATGTGAATTTCTGTAGAAAGCAACAACAAAATATAAAATATTTATGACATTGTTTGTGCTTTCAATGTTATTGTTTGGCGTTGCGTTGGTTCTGTGGCGTTGCGCTGCGTTGTACATGATTAGGGCCTTAATTTCTATTTTCTATTAAAATTATATTCTAAAACCTGCAAAATATTTCGATAGAAAGAAAGTTCTTCTAATAAGCAATTCTTAAAGAAGAAGTAATCTGCGCTTAGGCACTTGTTAGTGAACAACTCTTAAAGCTTTAGCTGTAATATCAAAAATGTCATTGAAAAAAATCGAAGAAATGATTAAAAAAATAATATTAAAAAATAAGAATTTCAAATAAAATATTTAAAAATAATTAAATTTTGTTGAGATTCTCCACATTAACTGTTTAATTGTCTTTTATAGGCTTTAAGCAATATAATATAAATTTAGAAATTTTGCATAAAATCACTACAAAATTAAAGAATTAAAGGTTTTGACACCCACAAAACTTAGTTTCATTAAAAGCGTTAAGCATATAAGTTTAATATGTATTGCCTTTTACACGTTAATGCCAAAAAATTTATAAAATTCAAGACCGCAATTTTTTCGAATGTGAATTTCTTCATTGGCGTTGTCTGGGTCGTTAGGAAATTTCAAAATGTATTTTTGTCACATTTCAAAACGCAATTCACCGCAAAAAATGTTGTAGGTACTTGATTTTTGGAATGCGCTTTTATAATTGAAGCAAGGCCGCGAATAACGTTGTAAAAGCCACTTTTTGCAAAAACAGTTTTTATGCAGATTACTGTTAACAGTACTCTCTTACACCGTTTAAACACCAAATCACCCAAAATTATGCACCTTAATGCCGTCAAAATTAAATACAAAGCAGTAGAAGGACGTTGTAAGTTACTTACAAATTAATACAAACGAAATGGTTTTGTAACGTTTTAAAAGCCGCTTGCGTAGTAGAAAAACGTTTTAAATGACATAGCGATTGTGGATATGAAATGTTTTTCCACTAAAAAAAATTGTAAACTGTAAATTTCATATAATTTAAATTTAAAATTTCTTTATATTTTGCATAAAAGTTTCTATTATTATTATTCTTGATAATCAAAAAAAAAAAAAAAAAATTAAAAAATAAATAATCCCGCCTGTTAAAAACGTTTTTTTTTGCTCTCCTGAAAAATAATAATTTTGTACCTACTTTACAACGTTATTCGCGGCTGTGCTTCAATTGTTTTTCAAATTATATTCCTAACCAAATCTAAATGGTCTAATTCTTTTTTTGCAAACATTTTATTTCTTTTCATAAATAAAATAAATTTTCCTATTTAAATAATAAAAAAAAAAAAAATTGGCAAAATCTTTAACACACATCTATTTACTCTATTTCACCCACAAACACATATGCATTTACATACACCCATACACGCGCTTGAATATCCGGTTCCGGTTAACTTAACCTCTAAAAAATTATATTGATGGATCTGAAACAAATCAAACAACAACAACAACCATTAAAGCAAAATCAAGCCAAACGCAAGAAAATAGAAAACAAACACAAAGAAACCTACTCTCACCAATCCTATTGTAACGAAAGTTAAACCATTTTATACTCTCGCAACTTGACTGAGAGTTAGAAACTAGAATCAACATGTTCGCGTAAAACATGTTGCAAATGTCTGATAATAATAATGAAGCATTTGTGCAGATAATAATGAGGAAAAAATTAAGAATCAAAAGCAAGCTATAGCAAAAAAAAAATACAATGATTAGAAATGAAAAAAAAAACAACAACAAATTAAATATACTTATAGTAATTAAATGCAGAAAAAATAGAAAAATTAAATGGAAAATATGGCATATGTACATATGTATTAGTTTTGGGTGATTTTGGTATGAGTTGGGGTTAGTTATTAGAATTGTTTTGCTATGTTTGTTGTTTTTTTTTGTGTATTTTTTCATTATGCGAGATTTGTTGTGGCATGTGCAAAAAATCTATAACAATTAATTTGGAAAAATTGAATTAAATGGAAAATATATATAGAAAAAATGTTGGTATATTTAAAAGTTATGAAAGTGATTTTAATTGGCAAATTTGAAACAAACAAAGCCTGTTTCGAAATTTCGATCTCAGTTTTTAGAATTAAAAAAAAAAAAAATAAACTCAAGTTAAAATCTAAGTAGGTATATGAAAAGCCATTTTGGAAGTCTTTGAAACTCACAGCTAACAAAATTTTTAAACTAACAATGTTTGAACTCATCGACTTTTTGAAGCAGTTCTTATTTTAAAAGAATAAAAATGTTTCACATTTTGAACAAAATAAAAATAAATATAAATTTCTATAAAAACTCGTTTTCGTTAAGAACAGAAACCTTGACCTAAAACTTTTATTTTCAAACTATGTACCCAATAAAAATTTTTCTTATTTTGCGAAGCAGTAATAGTACATTTAAAAAAGTACGCAGACATTTTTGCGCTACGCAATATGCCATACAGAGATGCAGTAAGGTAAGTGAACAAATTCTTAATAAATTAAAAAAAAAAATTTTTTAAATTTTAAGAGCCACGACATTCCCTTACTACGAAGCAGGTTTGTAAGGGAGCATGTTAAATAATAACGGTAATAAAAAATTCGGCGTGCAAAGCTGATTGTTACATTCACTAGCGCTTCCTGTGTCAAAAATGCAATGTATTCATGTCATCAGTAAGCGGTATGGCAAGCGAAACGTTTACAAACCTGCTTCGTTGGAAGCTTCGTTTTGTATTGGGTACTTTCATATATCTACACATAAATGCGTTTTTCGTTTGAGTAGACTTCATTAGTTTATATTCAGTGCTATTTTCTAGTCTGATTAAAAATAGGAATGTAATTTCGTTTTGAGATTTACATATCACAAAGTTGGCCTGATTTAAGACCTCCTTTGCCGCTCATAACGACGAGTTTGAGTTTGATTATTCTTTCCTTATAGACATGATACAAATTTTATAAAAATCTTTCTATATGAAATTTTCCTAAAATTTCAGAATCTTAGACGCAGGTTTCGAGTGCAACTTAACTAGCAAATGTCATAATTTAAACGATATTTTATATTTGATAAGGAACCGAGGCTCTCTTCGTTGGGACCTTGTAGTGCCGCTCTAATTCAAATATTCAAATATCAAATCCGAGTTCGAGTCTTCAAATCCAATATACCTAATTCCAAAAAAACACGTCTTCACTTGTCATAATTTTAGTAATACAAACACTAAAATCCTGTAGGTGGATATTGCTGATGTTAGTGTTTTGCTAGTGTTTTTTCTCTTATATATTATAAAGTCATTCCTAAAAATTTAAGGAATAGAACTACTACAAAAAGCTTTATAAAATACATAACTGAAATTTAACTCATTGAATAAATTCGAAAAAATACAAAATGTTGAATATAATTAAGTTGCTTATAAGAAGAAATAATTCCCAATATATATTTTGAAACTTTAGAAAAAAAATTATATTTACGTTAAGGACGTTTCTTTAAACGAAATATGTTGTTGTAAGTGGGTTCTTAAGTTCTAGACACATTTTTGTAGAATTAATGTGGCAAATTCCATGATTTAATAAATTTTTTTTTAATTACTTAGATTTAAGCAAGTTATATATGATAACCAAGGTGTCATATTTTGAAATATTCGCAGAATTGTAAAAATATGTTATTTTAATTCAAATACACCTGTCGATTTTTATAAGAAATCGGTCCCACACCACGCGCTGATGTGTTTATGCATCTGTCAAAAAAGTAGAATCGGTGTGAAGTTGTATGTATTGACAAGTTAAACAGCGCAAGTTTAGAATTCAAGTACGCATGAAGTAGGAATACTTTATGCTTTTCAATGCATCTCGAAAATAGGTCAAGACAGTATTAAACGCTTAGAATAATGTTAGTCAGCGAGAAAAAAATTGGATTTTTATGGTTGCCGCCCCAATACCAGCAAAAGCCGACAATCTTGGGTTATTCCAGTACGAACCGATTGCCGTAAAAGTAAAAATGTACAGTAACATTTCACTTTAGTAAGTCAAAGTTCTCATAAGATAGGGGAAAAATTTAGGGCAAAAACGGAGCTGAACCGGATTCTTTTTTTACGGATGCTTTCTTATAATCTTTTGAGCAATAAATTGTATAAAAACGAAATTTTTATAAAACAATAGCACGTCATTAATAAATAAATTAATTATAAATTTTGTATCCCCAAAAATAACTTTTGATAATAAATGTGCATATGCCCGGCAAATAAAAAACTGAAATGGCAAGATGTTTATTAAGCAATTTGTATTTTTTTTTAAATTTTAGTTTTTTCTTTTTACCCTTTTACAACTACACAATTAGAGTTGGAAAAAAAACCGGCCAATTGTAGGGGAATGTAATAAAAGATAAATTCACTGTTTATTGTTGTGGCTTTGTTGAAGCTTTGA
This sequence comes from Pollenia amentaria, assembly GCA_943735925.1. NCBI lineage: Eukaryota > Metazoa > Arthropoda > Insecta > Diptera > Polleniidae > Pollenia > Pollenia amentaria. The sequence goes on along the minus strand of OX031007.1, from coordinate 194,932,144 downwards.
TATTGTTACAAGTAAGACCTGAGTGTTTAAAATTCTTATTCACTTTATAGTCTTATTTGTAAAATATTTTAAGCTTTTCTAAAGTCTTTGGAAAAAGTGTCCTGACGTGCTGGCCTAAGCAACCAGCGAAATGCGCATAGAAACTAGCTTTCCCTCAACAATAAATTTCAGTGCTTTTATCAAAAATAAAAATTGGGAATTTAGCACGTCATTAATAAATAAATTCAAAAAGCACTTGTTTGCTAAATATTTTAGAATGTTTTTAAAAATTCCTTATAAATTACCAATAATTATTATTTACCTAAAAACATAATAAATTTTTGTGGATTTTAAAATATTTTTTTTTCAACAAAATGGAACTTATTTCCCTTTTTATTAATAATAACTACATCAAAGGGAATGACCTACTTAGATGCCTTTTGAGGCCTCTTTGAAAACAAAAAAGAACCGAATTCGTAATGAAATTTAAATGTTTTTGAAAGAGGAATCGTTTGTAAGATTAATAGGTGCCTATAAGAAACTAAAAGTTTTAAATTTGTTGGATGAAAAATAAATTAATAATTTGCCTAACTGATTCTTTACAAATGGGTTTTCCAATTCATCCTGTCTGCTCAAACACACACTAACAGATTTTCCTACTATTTAACAAAATTACAAAAACACAATATAAGAAAATTTTTAAACCAACAACAATAACAATAGCAAGCCTTAATATAATTGACTGACTCAGTCTGCCTAGTTAAACAAAAAAAAAAAACAAGAAAGAAAAAAAGAAAAAAAAAATCACTATATTAAAAAATAAAAAAAACAACAACTACCAGAACATAAATATTTGTAATTCTCTCAAACAAGTACAATTTACTTACAATTGTATTAACATTGAGAGGTTGTTGTGATTCCTACAACAACAAAAACATCAAACATCTAGAGGAAAAGAAAATTCGAAAAGAAAACTTAGTAAGTAAAAAGGAATAATAAAAAAATGACGACATGGCAATCACTGCCAAATAAAAAACGAAAAAAAAACAAGTCGCAAAAATGTTAAGCAAAATTGTTAACAACAACAAAAAACCGCGTTAGCTGTGACACGTGCTTTTTTCAGCTGTTAAAAAAACTCACTAACACACGCTCGACTAAAAAATAAATAAATAAACATTAAAAAAGCGACAAAAAATATAAAATGTGCAAAAAGTAAAATTTATGTACAAAAAACTAAAATGAAAATTAAATACAAACAAAAAATTATGGTAAAAAACTCTGTTTTGTTTTTTTTTTCGTTAGACAACAAGAAGCAGCTCTACAGCAATAACAACAATAATAAGAACCAACAAGAGAGTGGAAAATTATAATCAAAACAAAAAACGCAATTGCTTTTTTGCAAAAGTGCACACTGCTAAAAAAAAATTAACCGTTAAAAACATGCAAGACAAAAAAAAAAGCACAGGAAAATATGAGTGTATTTCTATCACCAAGAGAGAATGAGTAAAGCCAGAGAGCTTAAGAGTGTATTTTTTTCTGGGGAGTAAAACTGCATAATAATGCAGTAGGTTGTTATGGTGAGCAATATCAAATAGACAAAAAGGCAAAAAAGGAAGAAAAACTTTAGGAAAATTGTATAAGGAGTTGATCCCAAAGGGTTTAAAGTATAAATAATAATTAGTAAGGCCAACAGGGTGATTTTTATCGCCGAAAAAAAATTACAACAATTTAAAAATTGCTGTATTTTGTTGTAACAAACATCGAAGAAGTTAAAGACCTGTGTTATAAATTAAAATCTGTTGTATTCCAGCTTCTCTTACATTCTTAAGTTTTAATTTTCGACTAGGCGTAGGCAAATTTTAACTGATATCTGTCGAATAACCTAATGATATCGTCTGATCTAGGTTATCATCTGAAATTTAAAATAATATATTTTTACTATGAAACACTCTTTTTATAAGTTTAGTGCCAATGTTTTTGTAACCTAAAAGAACCAGAAGAGCTCATGAACATACATTGATTGTATGTGCAATTAGTAAAACAATTCTTTTCAAAATAAAAATGTTATAAAACTTATTAAATTGTATTCCTTCCACTTTTTTAAATTAAAAATAAAAAGTTTTATCGAGCTCGAGGCCAATTATTTTTAAAAAATATATATATTATTTATTCATTAATTTCTCCAATATTTCGATATCCATCGGATATCATAATTGTTTGACTAACTGTATGTACTACGTACGTTTTTTTAAATTTCTTTACCTCGAATACGACCATTTCCCAGGAAAATCTGAAATTTGAAGACGAAGGTAGGGAATAAGTAAAAGGCACAAGCAAAATACCGTGTACCCTCTCCTAACTGATAACCCTGTAAAGCGGACACCTCCCATAAGCCATCACTTTTTTCGGTCCCAATAAAATTCTTAATGATTTTGTTAATATTTCCCTCTTGAGCGGACAACTCAGGACTGCATGTACAGTGCTTTTCGTTAATACTCACTACCGTTCTTAATCACATTTGCGATATAGTACATTTTATCCTTATTTTCTGACGTTATAAGTAAATTGAATAGAAAGTATTTACGTTTAGCGATATATGTAAGTAGATTTGCCATATAGATGGGGACTTGGTAGTTATATACACATTTATGTCACATATGGTCCGGAATTGTTTGCTATTGAAATTCAGCCTGATCGGTTCACAAATGGCTGAGATATGACTGAAAAACAACAACTGCCTCTAATTTTACCCATAAATCCCCTGTGGTTGTTTTTTTTATTATTTTTTAAATATATGTTTATCTGGGAGTCAAAGAGTCAAAACGTCCCAATTAGATACAAGCATCTTGGTTTCCAATACAAAACATCCAAAAAAATCTACGCGGGATTGGTCAAGTGAACGTGTCATTATAGATTTATGTATATCTGGAGAACGGCTAGGGCGAGATTCCAAATTGCCTAAAAGCACCTCGGTTATTAACACATAACGGCGGTGCACAAAATTACCGCAGGAAATATGACCCCAAAAAGAAACTGGAGAATTACCCTTAAATTTTACATGAGACCATAGCTGCCAGATTTGACGATTTATCTTCATTTTGACGATTTTAGGTACAAAAATTGTCTATTGACGATATGACTTGGGGTATATGAATTTGGGGTATAAATTTGACGATTTTTTAAATGACAAATTTTACTCAAATTTACAAATGTTTTTAATATAATATCACATTTTATTTAAGCTTCTAATATAATTTTATTTGAATTATTTGATTGACAGTAATTTTCATGGCTTAGCTGTTCATCATATAAAATACTATTGTTTTTTTAGCACGATGCATATTTTTAAGAGTTCTCTTTGGTCAGTTAGTACTTCTTTAATTCAGGCATTTTACAACCACTTTCTTTTGTCTGGGTTCATATTTTGAAACTTTTCTTTTAGAAAGTCGGATTTTATTGGTGTTTACCAGATGTTAGTTCTGAAGCAGGATTTTCGACGTGAAAAATAGGTGTTTGATATTTCTTGGGTTTAGTTTATTTTCTTACTTTTCTTATGATTGCCAATACTTTTGAAAAATGTTTGGTTGTGTTACTTCAATAATAAGTTTCTTAACGAAAATTTTTATTTAATTTAAAAAACATGCAGAATATATTAAAATGTTATTAGCAACGAAAACTTAAAATAACAATTAATTTTAAAAACCTATAAAAAATTAGTGGTTTTTTACAATGACGATTTTGACGATTTTTTCCTCAAAATTTGATGATTTTCGACCAACTTCATCTGGCAGATATGCATGAGACACAATAACACGCAATCTTGGGGCATTTTGTTTGGTTTTCTTCGTTGGGATGTTTTTGCATTTTAAGTAAAATGAAAAATGACCCCAATATTAAGGAATAAAAAATATAATCACAATTTTTAATTTTGGGCTATTTTTCGTTTACTTATATACATATAATGCAAATTTTAAGAAATTAAAAATGACCCAAAAAATATTATTAAATTTGATATATAAATTTCTAAGGAGGAAAAACTCCTTGTCGGCTATGGCGAGATTCTTGAGTTAGCGAAGCCGGTGTTTGTTATAACATAGAGGAGAAAATCCTTACCCCGGGAAAAGGCCGGCTATACAGTGAAACTTTTGTTAGCAAAGCCAGTGTTCGGTATACCATAGAGGAAAATTCTTGCGTCCGGCGGAAGGCTGTATAATTATTCGGGATATTAAGATTCAGGAATTGTGAATTTAAGCTTCGGGCACCTAAATTATAAAAAAAACTTTCTTCGTGTTTTTTTAGTATTATTTTTTTGGGGTAAAAATTCATTCATTCGGCTATACAGTGAAACTTTAGTTAGCAAAGCCAGTGTTCGGTATACCATAGAGGAAAATTCTTGCGTCCGGCGGAAGGCTGTATAATTATTCGGGATATTAAGATTCAGGAATTGTGAATTTAAGCTTCGGGCACCTAAATTATAAAAAAAACTTTCTTCGTGTTTTTTTAGTATTATTTTTTTGGGGTAAAAATTCATTCATTCGGCTATACAGTGAAACTTTAGTTAGCAAAGCCAGTGTTCGTTATACCATAGAGGAAAATTCTTGCGTCCGGCGGAAGGCTGTATAATTATTCGGGATATTAAGATTCAGGAATTGTGAATTTAAGCTTCGGGCACCTAAATTATAAAAAAAACTTTCTTCGTGTTTTTTTAGTATTATTTTTTTGGGGTAAAAATTCATTCAAAATTTTGAGATGATTTTTCATAATTAATTTAAGGTCATATTTCATTTTATTTTTAGGTCTATTTTTCATTTATTTGGGGGGTTATTCTTCATTAAAAATTATGAAAACTAGGGACATGTTTCCTGGGGCAATATAATATAATAATAATGTGGGCGGGATTGGACGAGTTGGCGTTGAACAAAGTAGATTCATTTATATCTAAAGAACGGTATTTCTATAACTTTCTGTTATTATTGCACCATGGGATAATGCAAGTACTAAATTGTTATATGAGTACTTATATTTCTGGCGTAAGTTCTTAAACTTCTGCTGTAAGTACTCAAATTTCTATCATAAATACATAATGATAGTACAAGTGTAAATATTTCGTCTTCCATTTTTAGTAGACCACACTGTTTAACGCCAAAGGGTAGTGTAGTTTAATAATGCCCTTAAGTTTGAAAAAGTTTTTCCGTTGTTTGTATATATCCCTTTGTTATTTTTTTTTTTTTTTTTTTGGCAAATTGCAATATTATACGAATGACTGCAATGTAATAATAATCATGATGATGATGATGATTACTACAATATATACGAATCTCATTATCTTAAGCAAAAACACATATACAATTACGATTACAAAATATAAACGTAGACGACATCATAATCATTGTAAAATATATGACGATTATGATAATAAAGAAAGAAAAAGAGCACAAGCAACAAAAAAGCCGCGCAAAATTTCATATTAAAATACATTACACTCTCTTAACTCCCCTTGTGAAAGCTCCGTTTTCTTCTCCCCACAATTGCATTAAACCAAACACCCACAATTGAATACAAATGACCCCTACCTACGACCCCTAAAAAAACAACAGTACTTTTACAAGTACTTTTTGTTTTCGTAAATTTTCTGAGTGTGTGTTTGTTTATAAATCATAACCCCTCATTTAATGCATGTGGAATAACGCAACGAGAAGAAAATTATGATGACGACGATAATGATGTTATTGTTGTTGCTGATGAGAGTAAGAGAGTGAGTGAATGGTAAGTATAGCAAATATTTAGGAGAGCCAAAACGCGAGGGAGGTTAGTTATTTAGATTGTTTGTTATTGTTTTAGCAGTGATAAATTTTACTACTTAAACAGCCCAATAATAACAGCAAAATCAGAAAAAAATAACCTCTTTCTCATATTCTTTAAATCTTAATATAGTTTTGTGCAAATTTAGTAGACTCCTCTCTATTTTGTGGGTAACAATTTGTAACCCTTTACCCTTGCCCAAGAATTCACCACATGCAATAGTTTTGTTAAAGAGTGGGAAAGGGGAGGATGAATATTTGTTGGTGTTTGGCAAAAATGCATTATTAAATATTTTATAGTTTTTGTTGTTCGGGTTTGTTTTTTTTTTTTTTGGATTATGGGTGTTGGTGTTTATTTAAAAATTAATAGAATTTTCCACTCTTTCCTTCAATTACTCTTATATACACATACCGTACATACTTATACAAACAGAAACTGTCATTTATTGAATTGAACATTTGCATTTATGTGTTTTTTGCTGTGTCCCTCCGTCTGTCAGGTGTTTTTCTATTTCATGCTACTGCTACTTCACTGCTGATATTTTTGTTAATTTGAATTTTATTAGTTTTTAGGCAGTAGTTACTGTATTTTTTGTTTTATAAACTATATTATTTGATTGTTGTTGTTGTTGTTTTTATTACATTTTATATAATAATTCTAGTCTATATGTTTGCTATTAGTAATGTGCATCTACCAACAACTACGAACAAATTTATTAAACGAATTTATAAAATTCTAAACTGAAAGTGCGGCTGCGTTAGAATTTTATTATTCTTTTTCTTTTTTTTTTTAATTTAAAATAACTGGAAAAAATATAAAAATTTTCTAATAATGTACTTTTGTGCATTATGTTAGATGTGCTGTTGTATGGCAACAATAAATATTAGGAAAATTTAAGCCTTTTTTCATATACAGACATGTAAACCTACATTTGTGTGATATTAATGATGTATGGAATAGAAAATGTCTTAAATATAGATAATTATAATTATATTTGACTTTAAAAAAATTAAGTATAATAACCAAGACTGAATAAAACAAGTACTTAATTAACGTTATCAGTACCTGAAGGAACTCCAAATTGTAGTTTGACTATTTAAAATACTTATTTTAGTACTTAGGGTGTGTGTGAAACGCTAGCAAAGTAGTCATGGAAGTAAAATTTGAGGTGAATAAAATTTCACTAGCTCTGGGGACAAGTATAAATTTTGACATTTGCGTAAACATTTCTGACAATTTTAATTCACCATAGAACTTTGCTACCGTTTCACGCATACCCCTAAAGTACCTTGTATGTCCGATATAAGTACTTATGAGTACTAGGTATACAAGTGCGCTATAAATGTGTTCAAAATATCAATATTTTTTACCAAAAGTACCACTACGAGCACCTTAAATACTTGTAAAGGTACAATGGTAGCTCCGAAAATTAGCATAACTACGAAAAGTACTAACATAACTAATATGAATAAGAATATAAGTAGAAAAAGTACTAAAGTTTTCATCGGGAGATGAGAATTTAAAGGTCTGTTATAAGTACTAAAACTACTAGCATAAGACTTTTAATTTTAATGGAACTACTATTATTATAGTAAAGTAGTAAAAATAGTAGTCAAAGCATTAAAATAACCACTAGAAGCAACAAAATACAAAAAATTCTATGAACTTACTAAGAATATTAGTAGCTTCAAAAATTTGTTACAATACTGCAAGTACAATTACTATAAAAACCAGCTAAAAGTCCTAGTTTAAGTTTTAATTTTATTAAAATATGATTTAAAGGGATAATCCTTCATATTTTTATGTCCTACACCACAGGTGGAATGGCTCACATTTAAAGTCGGGCAGACGCATGAAAATATTTCTGCACGCTATATCTCTGTTTTGATAAAAGAATATACATCTCAACTTTGTCTATATTATCACAAGAAACCTTTTATCTGAAAAAAAAAAAAAATTTGTTCTAAGTTGCGGTATAATATGTACATGAAGGTAAAACCTGGAAAAAGTCACTTTTCTGTCTCACATTGAAAGTCGGGCATTAAATAAAAATTCAATAATACTTAAAAAAAAACACAAAGTATTTTGTTGCGCAAGCCTTTTGATTCCCAACGACTTAATTAGTTTTATCCAAACACCGGGACTATTTTTACGACGAAATAATTAATAACCATGTTAATTTAATAAATTTGAAGACAAATTAGAAAGAACGTGTTAAGAATCTCGGCATTGAAGACAGCTTCAAATTCTAACAGGATAACGACCCGAAGAATTCCGCACATGATGTGAAAATTGGGTGGTGTATAATTGGCCCAAGGTGATCAAAACACCTGCACAAAGTCCCGATCTTAATTTCATTGGACATTCATGAGACAAATTTGGACGCAGGATGCAGGACAGGCTGTGTACGTCAAAGCAACTCTTGAAAAGTGCTTTGCAGGAAGAGTGCAATAAGATTATTCCCGATGTTTGGATAAAACTAACTAAGTCGATGCCAAGCCGTCTACATGCTGTTGGGAATCAAAAAGGTTGCTCAAAAAAATACTTACTTTGTTTTTATTTTAAGTATTATTAAATTTTTATTTAATGCCCGACCTTTAATGTGACAATAATATGGTTACATTAACCATTTTCGTTAAAAATACTGTTGTTGGAGGTGACCATATTTTAAAATATTTTTTCGTTGTTGTATATTGTGAGGAGCGAAGTTTATATAACAATACCCATCTATCCTTTTGACCGTTTGTATGCTAAAATTGGTCTATTTCTGCCACATAAATGATGAATATTTCTGCCACATATTCCCTGTTTAGCCAGATTGGTCCACAATTGACTGAGATATGAGCTTAAAAGCACGACTCCCTTAAAGCTTAGCCATCTACTGGATTGACCCGTCTACTTGATTGACCCTATGAGGAATATATATTCTGGGCAATTATGAGTAGTTGATTTAACGATGTCCGTCTGTTTGTTGAAATGGCTTTTTCGAAGACTCTAGAAATGATGGGTGCTAGTTTGTTATTTAGTTCTATCATATATGCTTCGTTAGATTTTGCTATTGTAATTCATCTAGATGGCCTTTAATTTTTGTCATAAAAACCCCCAAATATGATGGGGACTAGGATCATAGAATCCGCGATGGGTGCTACCAATGTTTGCAGATTGGTGCACAAGGGTAACCCGCAAGGTGGGGTACTGTCCCCTCTGCTATGGAACTTGACGATAAACTCTTTGTTTAGTCAGTTCGACATATAAGGGATAAAAAACGTCGCGTATGCGGATGACGTGTCGGTGGCGGTCATAAATGCCTGGACACATTGTCCCATGGTATGGAATCTTCACTGCAGATTCTAAGCGTTCTAAGTATTTACTGTGGACTTGGTGTTCAATCCACAGAAGACTGAGTTGGACCTCTTCACCAGGAAGTACAAGGTTGTTAACTTTAGGCTTCCTAGGCTAAATGGCACGGAGCTGAAAATCTCGGATAGTGCTAAGTACCGTACTGGGTCTCGGTAGGGACCTGATAAGGACGGTGATATCGGTCATTACCGGTCACTGGGTGGTAGGGACTCATTCGGGGAGAATGGGTCTTGACTATAAGTACTACATTAGGAGTTGTCATGCTGAGGAGGAGACGGTGTTTCACTTTTTCTGCCAATGCCCCGGTCTCGGGGATATTAGTTTTATGCATTTTGGGAAACCATGCTGGACTTAAGATTACCACTGCTTAAACCGAAACACTGGAGACCCTTTTGGAACTCGTCTTTACTCTCGCCAAGCACAAAGGTAACAATCTTCAACACAAATTTCAAGTCCACTCTCCTCTGCTGTTGCGAGACTGTAACGCTGCCCTTAGAGACATGCAGAACATCAAGGTGTTTGTGAATCAATGTCTTTGCAGATATTGGGAATATTCTGGCCTAAAGTGGTGACGAACAACAGGCTTTGGGAACAATCCAAACAACAACCCATGGCCATAGAAATAGAAAGACTTAGGCCCTAATCATGTAAAACGCAACGCCAAAGAATTACATTGAAAGCACAAACAATGTCGTAAATATTTTCTAATTTTGTTTTTGCTTCCTACAGGAATTCACATTGCGTTTTAAAAGTTCAAACGCTGCAAATCTTATGGCGTTGAAAATTCTAAAATGGTACATGAACTTATGTAAAAAGTAACAACAAAATTACAAAATATTTATGACATTGTTTTTGCTTTCAATGTTATTCTTTGGCCTTGATTTACGTTTTACATGATTAGGGCCTTAAATGGTAATGGATTGGACACACGTTAACAAGATCTAGGAACGACAGAAGAACTTCCATAGACTGGAACCCACAAGGAAGTCGAAGAAGAACAGGCCCACCTCATACGTAGAAAAGACAAATCGATGTAGAAGTGGCCGGAATGGATAATACCTGGGGCGAAGTGAGAGCGTTGGCACAAACAGTATTCTTTTAAACTAATTTATTGAGGACCTATGCTCCTTATAGGATCGATGGGAACATATATATATGCAGCTAAAATAGGGAAATGTGTATTAAATGAACAAGCGTAGTCAATATATTTAATTTATTTATATAACTTTCTATTCTTATCGCTCCATGGAATCTTATATATACCCTTATAAGATTCGTCATCTTAATTGTTTTTTTTTTGTTCTGTTGGATGATGTGTGTTAGTGGCTGAGTGGTCTTAGGAGTTGCATTAGGTTAGGTGAAGGTTATTTAAGATTCTGCAGAGCCCACTAGAGCACTCTTACTTGTCTTAGTTTTACACAACTTTCAAAATATATTTGTACGAGTTATTACTATTTCCCCGCTTACGCCTTTTTGAACGCGTTCAATAGTTTTTATAAAAACTAAACACTTTATTTTAACATTTTTTTTTAACATAATTATAACTTTTTAGTATAGAACTAAATTAAACATTTGCAGCAACAATTAACACTTTTTTGTTTAACTAATTACAGTGAATGTTTTCACAAACTTCAATGGAAAACACGCGAGTGTACTTGCTAGAAAGAATTTGGTGAAAAAAAGTTGAAAAACGATTATATTGGTAAAACATCATTAAGTGTTGCTGGCCATCACTTTTAAAATGCTAGTACTTCATTTACATGTATAGAAAATAAACTGCTGAAATAGGTATTGAATTTGATAAATACTAAAATTTTAAAAGCTAAAATGACTAGAGTTTGCTTTAACTAAATTATAAAAATACAAAAATAAACCGGATATACAAGATTCGACCTAAAACTCTTATATTTCTTACAGAGTGCCTTAAAAGTTTTAATAATTTACATAAAATACGGTCATTGAACGATTATTTCTTTTGTGTCTAACTTAAAGTTTTGTAAAAAAATATTAACAAATTGCTTTCAGTAAAACTAAAATTATTATAATACCACCTCGAAAAACTTCAAGATTTTGGCATAATTTATAGACGATAATTGTTTATTTTTAAAGTTAATAATACTTAACTAACTAGAAAAAATATTTGAAGACAAAAGAAGATTAAAAGAAAGAAACAACAAGAAATCCCCTTTAAACATTAAATATTAAAAAATTATTTTTAACTAATTACACACATCGGTTGTCTATAGCTGGGTCTGTAAAGCAAAAAAAAAAAAATAAATAAATAAATTGTTAGTAGCAATGTGAATTTTCAACGCCATTTCAAGTACAAGCTTCTTTACATTTTGTGATATTTTTTTCATATTTCTGCTTTTGCCATTATTCTTATTTTTTGGATTTTATTTTTTAGCCAATAACTTGGTTTATGATTGTTATATTTTCTTTTTTATATGTTTTTGTGCTTTTTGGCCAGGCTAATTATATTTTTAAATATTGTTTGTTGGAGTATGAATGTAAGACACCAAAATGAAAAAAAAAATAATAAAACGAGTTGGTGTAATTAGCAGCAGAAGAATAAAATCACAAAAAAAAATTGCTTGAAGACGGGGTAGTTGAAATTTAAGCAAAAAAAATTGGGCAAAAAGGGACCTTTTTTGCTTAACATACTGCTTTTTTATATATACATATGTATGGAACACAGTCTTTTAAAAATTACTATTAAATAAATAACTTTAACTGGTAGTATACGTATCTACTAGAAGTAGCAGCAGCATAAGTACTCAAGTTGTCGGTATTAGTAATACAAGCATAAGAAATAAGAGTACAATAGTAAGTACAAAATAACAATATATGTACACCAAAGCCCCGATTTGCGTCGCTTTTTAACATTTTCTGCAACCTAGCTTGTGTACAAAAAATGCTTGTACATGTACAACAAAAACCCATTCACTTCAATAGTGACATAACTCAAAAAATGAAATTTTGGACTAAGTGATGTAGAATTGTTTGTTTTATTTTCCTTTATATTGTGTAAAAAAATTATTTTATACTTTTCCTTTTTGAAGAAAAAGTGCTGTTATTTTTTCCTAGTGGTTAGAGCAAATCAAAAACTTTAAGCAGACTTATCTCGAAATGGAATTTTAAGTTATGTTACTATTGAAGTAAATGAACGATTTATAATAAATTAAAATACTGGTACAATTTATGAAATTAGTAGTTCAAGTACTAAAAAACACCAGTAAAATTATTAGCATGAAATTAGAAGAAGTAAAACAAGTACTTTTATAAATCTTAATAACACTGTTATAAGTACCTAATATACCATGTTTAAATACTGAGATTAAGAAGTTTCAAAAGTAAAAAAAAAATATTAAATATTTCATAAATAGCACTTAAAGTATTAAAATTACTAGTGTAAGTATTTACAAATGAAAATTTATGAAAGTACCGAAAGTACAATTAATTAAATTAATGGTAAATGAAATAATCTAAATATAAAAACAAAAACATCTGGCTTGAATTAAGATTAACACTGCTAAAACCAAAACACTGTGACGTGACGTCTCAGGAAATATTTACAAAAGGAAGTAATCAAGTTGGGAGTCAAGCAAAGTTTATATATATTTATATATATATATATATATATAAACCATTAATATTTCAATAAAATAACGACAATACTTATTATATATATATGTATATATATATATTTTATTATTATTGTGGTTATCTTATTAAACTGTTAATGGTTTTAATCCAAATTGCGATATTTTAATCAGGCTTAAGTTCATTGAATTTAAGCCTGATTAACAAATATATATATATACATATATATTTTAGGCCGGGTCGATTTTTTTTTTAAAAATCGTATCGCAAAAACGTAAACTACATAAAATTCTAAGAAAATTTTCCGAAGATACCATGTATCTAAAATAAAATCCTAATCCGCACCTGTCGACTTGAAAATATTTACCCAAGTAAAAAAGTTTGTATATAATTTTATATTTAATATTTTTATAAGGAACATAGATAAAAAAAATTTCTTTCATAATTTAATGAAAAAGTTCGGAAATACAAAAAAAAAAAAAAAAAAATTACACTCAAAAAATTGTTTTCAGTATTTATAAAATAACCTTTTTTTCGATAAACAATCTTATTTTATAATGCAAGTAAAACAACCAAAAAAAAGTGTTTTCACTCAAACAATATTTCAGTAATTTTTTTACCATAAACAAATTTTGTTTCATTAAAACCAATAAGGTCTTTAATACATACAAAGAAGCAATTATAAAATACTAAGAAAACATCAGTTATAATATATTAAAGAAAATAATTTTAGCGAAAGAAGAGGAAAAAAATTTTCAAGTCGAGAGGCGCGGATTAGGATTTGATTTTAGACCCATGGTTTCTTCGGAGAATTTTCTTAGAATTTTCGTTTTTGCTATACTATTTTTCATCCATACAAATCAACCCTAATATATATATATATATATATATATATGTATATAAACGCACTAAGACCTCTCTGTCAAAAATAACACAATACGTGCTTAAAGTACAAGTGGAGGTCCATAAGTAGTCCTTTAGGTAAAAAAAACTAATAAAAGAAAATCATTAATATAAGTACTAAAAGTTCTTGTTTAGGTATTATATTTACGAATAAAGGCAAGTTGGTTAAGGCTCTTGCTAAGGGTCCTTCAGTGGTCCCTTGGTAAGACCCAGTGCTAATGCCCATCCTTCAGAGCAGTTACTCAATAGGCCTCACTACAAAATTCAACCAATTCGTCTTTCTAATGAAGAGAAGAGGTAGTCTTAGTTAAATCTTAGATGGATCCTCCAACCAGACAAACACTGGGTTTCCCAGCAATCCTTTCATTCGGGACATTAGCCGAATAAAAGGATGAAACACAGTTAAGTCTTCCTCTTCGTCATGACAACTATCATCCAGCCGACCAACACGTTTGGCAAGCTTATCTGCTTTTTGGTTACCCGGGTATTTCTCATGCCCTGGTATCCACATTAGCGTTACTTTTGAATGCTTCGCAATCTCATTTATATGCATCCGACATTCTGCAGTTAACATCGATGTCGTGTGGACTCCTACTAGAAATGCAATAACAGCCATGCTATTAGTCAATATATAGCAGAGATTTCCGCTTTCAGCACACTAGTCATCCGGCAGACGAAAGGTAAACTTAATATCAGCATTGCCATTGTAGAGATAAAAAAAGTGCCAAGTTTATTGTAAAAACGGGTATAATTACGAAAAAGGGCCAAAAGAAAAAAATTGAGAATTTTAACAAAAACTTTTAAAAGGTTTGCAAATAACACATTAAAACAGGATAAAATTAGCACAACAAATTTTATATATAAAAAAGGATATTAAAATTTTAAAATAAATGATTTATTTTGTTATCAATTCATTTAATTTACGAGTAAATAAAAACTTAAAATAATATAACAGTATATTAAAAAACAAAATAAAGATAACGTTTTATTAAAAAACAATTTAATTCTCAAATATATTTACTTTCATAACCGTCATCATCGGTCAAAAAACAATTTAAATGAAATAATCAGATATTTTTGAAGTTTGATTTGAATTAATTTTTAGTTAACAACTTGAAGGCAATTCTCTTTCAAAAAATAGTTGCATATAAAAACCTGTCCTGGCTATTAAACCAGTACAGAAAAACTAGATTAGTACTAAGCTTATGAGTATATTCAGTAATGGTAGAAAAAGTGATATTGTGTTAATATCCAAAAATATTAAACCGCGAAAAAGTAGTATATATATGAAAAGTACTAGTTATAATTGGTATAAGTTCTTAAAGTAAGAATTAGTACTAAATGTAGCCATATAAGCACTTAAAGTACTTGCATAAGAACTAGGTGCACCAAAGATAGTTTTTTAAATAATAAAGAACTTATTTCAAAAACTGCCTTTGGCATGCAAGCAATTTTCAAGGTTGTATTTAGGACTATAGGACTATATTTTAAAATGAGTACTGCTAATGTTTCTATTACCTTCAAACTTTCTGTTAGGGAAAAATAGTCAATTTTTTTTTACTTAAAATTTTGGATGCTTTATTTATTTCTGTGGCTACTAAATTATAAGAAGAAAAAAAATCTTTAATTTATGGTATTTTTCATCTCTAATCATCATCATCATCCATGCGCCATTCTGTTGTTATTGTTATACCCCCCTTTAATGTGCAGTGATTTTTTATTATTTGTTTCTGTGTAATTCATAAAAATTGTTAAAAAAAAAAAAATGCAAAAAAAGAAGAGGAAAAAAACTAACTTAAATGAAATGAAATAAAATAGACTAACGGCCGTCCAAATGTCGCCGTTCTAGATAAATAAGCATTCTTAATTATCCTTTTTTTTTGCTTACCCATTTTTGCACCATTGTTTTGAATAATTTATATATAAATAATATTCTTTTTTTTTTTTAATTGCTACTTTTAAGTAAATAATAGAAAAAAAATATCTAAAACAAAAATAATAACAAACCACGTTTTTATTATTAAGTACTTAAATGTTTGAACCAAAATAATAAAAAATCTAAAAAAAAAGTTGAAAAAGAGTGCCAGAACAATGTCTAAAAAAATGATGCTGTAATAGAAAAAAGGGGTCGTCTCCTTAAACAAGTGGCATTGAAAAATAAATGACGTACGAAGAAATAAAGGACATTCACGATTTTTTTTAAACCATCAACAAAAATAATTTTATGGTACATTAAAAATTATTTTCAAACAAACATAAATAAATAAGTACCGACGGGATTTTTTTCTTCATGTTGTGCATTTATATTATAAATTATTTTGACAGTATTGTTATTAATAAAAAAAAAGTGTATGCGTAATTTGTATAATTTATTGCATTAGTTTTTAACGAAATTTATTTAAAAGTTTTTGTTGTATAAGAAAAAAAGGTTAACTTTGTTAGAAAAGTTAAGACTCTTTGTTATTAATGTACATAATAAATCAATATCAAAGAAATTATATGAGGAGTACTAAAAATAATAAAAAGTATAATTACTATAGCTAATAGTAAAAGTACCATTGATACTAGTTAAACTACTTTAGATAGAAAAACAGCACAAAGTAAAAAAATCATTATACAAATTAGACTATTGAAATGTTAATGTTGAAAATGATTCGAAACCAAACCCCTTCTCAAATGACAAACGGTTGATAATGATTTTAAAATAATTTGGAAAACATAGTATTCTCAATAAAAAGGGGAAATTATTTTTAAAATGAGAAATGCTTTCATTTTCAACTTTCTTTCAATCGTCTGTCTCATATGTTTTTCAAATGTGGATTGTAAAACAATGTGGAACATAAATGAAAAATAATTTTTGTTTTGTAAACTCATACTTCTGGCAGAATCAAATTGATTATTCCGTGCACAAATTTAACACATTTTTTAACCCTACCAGTAAAGTTAACTTGGGTACGCTGATTCAATAATGCTAGTAATTTTTCAAAGTTAGCACTCGTATTAGCGATTTAAATAAAACGATATTTTTTACTTTTGGTAACATTATTGGAATTAAATCCAACTCCGTTAAATATAATTTTAGTTATTTATTTAACGGAAAAATATTTTACCCGATTTTTTTCAAAGAAATTTTTTTTCTTTACTCTGTTGAATACACTGTGCTAGTGTCATATTGTAACAAGATGGGCCCCCTAATGGTAAAGCTAATTCGGGTACGCTGAATTGCATTGCGTAGCATCTCGATAATTCAACAAACTTATAACTTCTTCACTTTTTCGTTTTATCTTTTTCTTATTGACACCCTTAAACTTAGTTTAACGTACTCTGAAAATCGGATTTTCCGGCGAATGGTGATGCTCTAGCATCAGAATTGTGACATCAATGTTATTGCAAATCGCATTAATGATGCAAAAAGTGACATAAAATCCAATGACGAACGTCATCCTAAAATGTTGTCATATTTTATGCGTCATCTATGCGATGACTACAGTGACGTCAATTCGACGCCACATTTTGTGTACGCTGATAGAAAAGGCGTGTGTTTTGACATCAGTAAAAACAAACTGGCATCAGTGGCGATGACATAATATACCATGCCATTATTGTGAAGACAAACTGTCATCAGTGAAATGACAAACCGTCATCCGTGCAATGACAAATTGCCATCATTGCCATGACATAATGTATCATGTCATCAGTGTGATGACAAGCTGTCATCAGTGAAATGAAAAACTGTTATCAGTGCGATGACATAATATATTATGTCATAATATATTATTGACATTATTTTCATGTTTAAAAAGTAAAATTAGAAGCAAAATTGCCATATTCTATTTTTTTTAATAATTTATTTAAATACATCAAATTTTTCAAGTATAAATATTACGAAAACCATGTCGGGCATGCTGCTGGTGTCTAAAGATTGAGAGTTCTTCTGTTAACAAAGGGCGGTATACAACAAAATTAAAACAACTATGTGTAACGGGTAAGTAAGTAATGGTATTTTTAATTTGAATTAGGATCAATTACAATGAATAAATTTGATGACAGTTTGTCATCACACTGATGGCATGCTTTCTAAAACCGACTCCGATTCTTCATTTCTGTGATGCCGATGTGTCATTCTATTGATAACATAATTTAAATTTTTGACCGCGATGACAATGTGGCCAAGTGATGTTAAGGCTGACTTTACAGTGATGTAAAGTGTCATGGGGTCAAAAACGAAGACACTTGTCATAGTGCTGATGTCAAAATACATCAGCGTTATGACACCTTTTCTATCAGTGTAGTAAGTAATAAAGTGTAGTATAAGTAAAAAAACTAAAATAATAAGCGAGAGTAAATCAAATAACATTTAAAGATGTAATAAATAGAGTATTAGTAGAAGTACTTAAAGCACTGCATAAATACTAAAATGCTATTTTAAACTTATGTAAATACAAAAGGAACCAATATATATAATATGTATGTATATCGTCGGTCACAGGTTGACAACTCTTAACTCGCAAAAAAATCGAATCGGGGTTTTTCAAGCCAAAAGACTGTGTTTGTCCTTCTGCATGTTAGCATGTTGTTTTCTTTACACCATCTTACAATAAATATCTCCTACTAATTTTGGTTTTTTTTTTATTAACTTCCAACACGGTTTAGTAACGGAGTAATAACGTTTTTTTTGTCTCCTGAAAACTACAAAAAAACATGTTAAGAGTTGTCAACCTAGTAAACGATATAATTGAACAAAAATAATTGTTTAAATATACGAAAAATCTAGTATTAGTTTGAAAACTTTCAATATTAGGTACCACTTGGTAAATTTTTTTTATTTTGTTTTTTTATTACCCAGGCCAAAACTGACACCAAATTTGCATTTTACGATAATTTTTTTCGATATTTGTAATTTAAATTTTTTAAATTATATTAATACATATTTAACTTACCTCTTAAAATTTCTTTTGAATTTAGATGTTATTTGTTGATATTTTCTTTATTTATTTACGATGGAAAATTACACTGGTAGTTTTAGAAGTCTCTTAAAATTACCGTTTATTTTTT
Organism: Pollenia amentaria; assembly: GCA_943735925.1. Taxonomy (NCBI): domain Eukaryota; kingdom Metazoa; phylum Arthropoda; class Insecta; order Diptera; family Polleniidae; genus Pollenia; species Pollenia amentaria. Next base: position 194,913,442 of record OX031007.1, on the reverse strand, counting down.
TGTTTTTTTTAATGGTTTTTTATTTTCTTTTAACACTTTTTTAAATTGTTTAATTTTTTATTTCAGTTTTTGTCTTAAGATTTTCTGCAGTTTATGAATATTTTCTTTATAAATTAAAAAAAAAATTACTAGTTTGAATTTTTTTAAATTTTTCTTCTTCTTAAAAATTTTTTAAAAAATTTTTTTTTTTAAAGTTTTAAGGTACGTTCTTATGTTTTCTTTAAATATATTTTACTTTAAGCTAAAAATTATTTAAAATTATTAATAACTTTTTTTAAAGGTGTTAAATTTAGCTTAAAACAGATGTTTTATTAAATTTAGCCAGCCAGAAAATTAATATGAAATATTTTTTTAATTATTTTTTTTCTTTTTGGTTTTTTCAATGTGTGTCTTGAAAAGTTTTTTTTTTTTAAATATATAACGGTCATTAACTTAAGTCAGAAAAAAATTTGATTTTAAAACCTGTCTTTTGTTTTATTATGGTTTGTTGTTGTTTTTTTTTTTTTTTTTATAATATATAAATCAATACAAGGTTTTTTAATTCACAGATGGACACTTAAAAAAATCAACAAAAAACAAAATCAACACAAAATCGTAAAAAACGTCACTTTTTTAGATTTTTATTTTTTAAATTTATTTGTGTTGTTGTGATGATGATCGTTATTATTATTTTTGTTGTTACTGCTGCCTCTGGTTGTCACAGCTTGATTAATAAAATGCACAACTTCCGTTTATTAATATATTTTTGTTCTTGTTGTTGTTTTTATTATTATTGCAATTTTTGAGTTCACTTGCAGTTTAAGTCTTTGATTTTGTTTTGATTTCTGTGTTCAAATTGTTATTGTTGTCGTTTTTTTAATGCCGTTACATTTGCACACTCTCTTTCTCTTCACTACTCTTTTTGAATTTCTAGCTCTTGTGATGTTTTTTAACTGTCTCGGTATAAGTAAATAGTATTTTTTTTTTGGTTTAAGCAAAAAAAAAAATAAAAAAAAAAAAGGAAAAAATTGTGAATGAGTTGCTTGTTTGGTTGTTTTCCTTGGCGAAATTTTAGTAGATTTTGTTTGTATGCGTGTGTATGTGTGTGCTTAAATGTTTGAGAGAGTTTTTCTTGCACTTGTTTGTAAAATTGTGTGTTTCTTTTTGTTGTTGTTGATTACGTTAACAAAAATTTTATTTACTTGTGTGGATGAATTTTGTTTGCCTTCGGTTGTGTGTTACGTTTTAATATGAGTCAAGTGCCGGCATGTGCTTTTTTTTATGGCTGGCTGACTGGCTGCATTTTTTTGCATCTATGAAAATTATTGTTTTTTTTTTTTGGTTTTAAGCAAAAAACAAAAATTTTCATAATGCAGTGGTTTTTTTTAATATTTACAATCTTTTATTAAAGCGGAAAATTGATAATACTTTTTTTTTGTTAGATTTGCAAGAGATAAACATGTAGATAAATGTGCGATTGTAGGAAATTTAAAATTCCATGAAATCTGTGTTATTCAAAGTATGTGATTGTTTAAGAATAATTTTTGATACCTATGTACTTAGGTAAATACATGGGTATATAATTATAAATTTTATTAGACTTATTAAAAAGTTTTAAAAATATATGTACATACAATATATATTTTTAACACAAGCTTAATATTTTATAGGGACAAGCAAAAAGTTTTGAAAAAAAAAATTATTTCTATCTCACATTATAGATTATGATAAAACAAACAGGTGGCCTTATTATGTCAGGTGACGATTTTTGCTTTAGTATTATTTGTCTAGTCTTCTATTTGTGTATTTTATTAAAGTTTTTTTTTATAATTTTTATTCAAATTAAAGAAGATATTGACCATTATGAAATAGTAACTGGCTAACAATTAATTTATTTCATAACGTTCAGTGCCGCCGTTAGATTTTTGCTTAATATATGTAAATTGTGTCAGAGACCTAAATCACTCTTTGTTGTAATGTTTTATTTGTTGCCCAAGTGTTTTACAAGTGATATATGTTATAAGCTTTCAGGCGTTACTTAGTTTTTAAATATCACAGATAGAGATAAAAAGTTAAAACGCATTTATTGTGAAATTGTGTTTGCCAAAAGTATAGATAATATTCCAGACAAAAAATTTCTTGAATAATGTTTTTTTTACCTAAGGATAGTATAGATTATAGGCTTCCAAACGCTTTCATCCGAGTTAAAATCGCAGATTGCTTTTAAGAATTATAAAGCATTTAACGTGAAATTATGTTTGTCAAAAGTTTATGTGATATTTAAGCATGTAGCGAAAGCTGTTACAATATTTTAATATATTTAAGGATATATTATAAGCTTTCAATTGCTTGATTGTGAGCGAGCTTGCGTTAAAAAGTTAAAATGCACTTAAGGTTACATAAACAAGAGCGTGAATACCTTGACACTTATAATGCGAAATAAAGGTATACGTTCTAGTTTTGTAGGCGTCACAAGTGGCGTACGAGCAACACAGCTGATTTTGATAAATGAAATTTTATTTATATTTGCGGTGATGCGGCGCAAAATGTGTTGAATGTAACATGTAGAGCGCAATTAAGATATGAAAAGCATAGAATGCGGTCAAACTTGCATTATTTAAGTTTACCCGAGTTAAGAAAGTATTTTTTTACTGTTTTAGAAGATGTTATAATCTCTGAAAGCTTAAGCTGAAGGCCCACACCAAGTGTTCAATGCTTTGATGCGTTAACGCATTTGTCAGAGAGATAGAATCTGTGTAAAATTGTATTAAAAAGTTACACAGAAAACGAGCAGAATATATATACGTATCGAACGTTAAAAAAAGGATAACTTTCTACTTTTATATTCATCGCATTCACAAAAACGCTAAGGATGCGTGATGTGGACCTCTAGCTTTACTTTGCATCATTTGGAAAAATACTGGGACTATACTCAAAAGTAATATTGCCTTTAACGTAAGTGTTGCTTTTATACTCTATATATTAGAGATTAGAAAATTGGCTTTATTTCAAAAAACTTTATTTTTACACAAAGAAATAGTTAGAGCCTTTCGAATTTTTTTGTTTTTGTTAAAATGAGACTTATCTTTCAAAAGTCACAACGTATGTAATGCAGTATTTCAATCTATGAAATAAAAATTTCCATTGTCATTCATAAGTTTTATAATTTTAAGCTTATGAAATGCTTTTTTAAGTTTTACATTATGAATGGTTAGAGAAAATTTTTAATAAATCTTGTAAAAAAACCAAGCAAATGATAGAAGAAATTTAAGTTTTATATTTTCTCATAACAACAAAAAATTATTCAATTAAAAAACTTTTGAAAAATATTTATTTGTTAACATTTTTACTATTATTGAACAATTTCTTGACGCTTCTACGAAGTAAAAAAATTTACAATTAGTTGATACTTGAAAACAGAAATCACAACTTTAAGAAACTCAATTTTTAATCTTGATATTTAGTTTTAATCAATATCAAATGCCGTAATTAGGGCCCCATTTCTTCTGATAATAAAAACATTTTGAACATTTAAAAATTCAATATAACTAGAAAAACATAATTAAGAACTTTTTCTCCATATGAATTTTAACGTGAGTTTAATCTAATTTTTGTGACTTTTCTTAAAGAGAAAAATATGGTTTCTTCCAATTAGTAATTTTTTATTTAAAAATTTGAATGCATTAATTGGAAATAGTCTAATAATCCGGGTGCAAAGATTTTAGTTCTTTTCCAACTACATTTACTAAATCATTTGATCTGATCTCATCAATTTATTTTAAAAATATTTATTCCAAAAGTTTTGTTAAATAAATTTAAATTCTTTTTATTTAAATTTTTAAATGTTAATAAAAATTAAGTGTCTTACTTGTTTCAAGTAGTTTTGATTTTGCTTTTCATTCTCATTTGTTTTTTTTTTTTAAATTTATAGATTTGAAATAAAATAATGGAACCACTGAAATTTTACTTTTTAAAAATTCAAACTTTGTAAAAATGTTAGGTTTCGGCAAATTAGTTAAAAAATGCATTTTAATTTAAATAAATAAAAAATATTTTTTATTAGTATTATTTTTTTTTGTATTTCAAAAGAATTTTGCTAAAATTTAAAAATATTTTTAATTTTGTTATAAAAGGTTTTCTCATAAAGTAAATAAAAATTTTATTTTATTGTCATTTGAAACTTTATTTTATTATTATTGAATAGGCATAATGTTTTTTAAATTCTTTCTATTTTTGTTTTTAAATTTTAATAAGATTTTAAAATTTAAGTGATTCTTTTTATATTGATTTTTTAATTTTTAAACATTTTTTTATTAAAATAAAAAATCGTTTTTTTTTTGAAAATTTTTGCTTTTAAGATTTGTTTTTTTATTAAACAATTTACAATTTTAATAAAACTGTTAACATAAAATTTCTTAATTAAAAAATATTAATAAAGTTGAAAAAGAAAATTTTTTTAATAAAAAAACTATTTTTGAATTAAAAAAAAATAAAATTTTCTTATTGAGAAATTATCATTACAAAATTTATATAAAATTAAAAAAAAACACTCTTAGTACAGTTTAATTAGTTTTTTTTAGTTCAAAATATATTATTTTTATTTATTTATTGTTAATTTTTTTAAAAATTAATAAATCTAATATTTTTTTAAAATAATTTAATTGTTTTGATTTTAAATTTAATTAATTAAAATTATTTCCATTTTTTTTATTTGTAATTAATAATTTAATAAAATTAAAATTTATTATTAATTGTTGCAATTATTATCAATTATCCGCATTAATGTTGACTTCTTTATGAGTGTCGTCTTCAGTGTATGTGTGTATGTTAATGTGAAAGAGTGTTATGAATGGCTTTAATTAAGTTCAGTTTTATTTAATTAATAAAGTTTCTTTGATTTAAATTCTTTGTTGCTATGTGTGTGTGTGTGTTTTTTTTTTTTGAAATATTAATTACTTTTATTTTGCTTTAATTTCACCGCAATTGTTTGTAATGTCAGCCAAAAAAAAAACAAAATTTTCTGTTGTTGTTTTTATTGATGTGTGTGTGAGTTTTTTAAACTTATTTTTTATTAAATTATTTAGAAAAATTCGCGTTTATTCAATGACAATCAAGTAAAAAATTGTACTTGTTACCCGCCTGATTGCTAAAAGCGTACTGATTTTGATTATTTGTTATTACGGCGTAACAAGCGCAAGCAAGACCCGTAAATGTAGTAGTAGTAAAATGAACAATAACAACAATCAATACAAGAAGAAACACGAACAAACTACAAAAGACACACAGAAGACAACAGAAAGACAAAATATAATAAAAATTATTCAGTTGAAGTGTTGTTGTAGATTGTTGTACTCGCACTCGCAACTTAAACTCACACAGATACTCCCATACATACGCACTCATACTCATACCCACATATGTACAACAAACACAAAAAAACCAAATAAGTAAAAAGCAAAAAAAAAATGAATTAAAACACAAAACTAAATAAAAAGAAAATAAAATCATAAAATAACTACTCAAACGATGTACACGATTCGCTCATGAACCCTCAAGAGAAGCAGAGTAAAGAACAAATACACTTAATGATCATTAAGAACATCATAAATAAGTGATGATAATGAGGATTAGAGTACACCACACATGCATATGAGAGCACACACAATTTAAACCGCATTGAATAAAATGTACACAACTACAACGTAAGGGAGCAAATGAACGGATACGTCACGTAATAACACACACTTGCCTTTTTGGACTTGTGTTGGGAGTACTCGAACTTTCGGAGATGGATGATACACGTTTACTAAACTAAAAAACTAAACTAAATGGCTAAATAAATGGGGGTAGACAGAAAATGTGAAAACTACTCACTCGAACTTTATCCAAGAGTATATTTGCCCATGTTGTATGTGACAACAACAACGGTAAGAAGAGAAAAAATATCCTTTTCATACATGCAACCATTTTAGAAAGAGTTTATTATAATGATAAATAAAAGAAAAGCTAAACAAAAACGGTTTAAGCTGAAAAATGCTAAGTATGTTAGACAGACAATAAGTTACACACATGGATGGTACTTAGTTTTGCTTTGGCTTCGTATTCCCCTTGAAGAATTGGTACGAAAATTTAGTACTTTTTGCAAGTAGCTTAAGGATGACTTTTTTTTTTTAATAACACAGAGAATTTCGAGTTTCCTACGGCACCTTAAGTACAGAAATTAGATGACTTGGGCATTAAGCTGTTGTTTATATTACTTATAGTTTCGATGGGTTATTTTGTATAACAACTTCCTTTTCGGTCAAAGGAGTTGATAAAAAAAGTTGACTTTGTACAATTTAAAAACAATTTAACACCTGGAATTTAAAATTTGCCTTGTTATAGTCGAAACTTAGATAAATTTATATCCAAGGATGTGTGGATCTTAAAATAAGGCTTATAGACGCAGACAATACACTTTTTGGTATACAATAGTTACCTCCAGGAAAAATATCATTAGCAAACAATTTATAAATATATTATGGTTACTTTAACTATATTTTTATTTTTTCCAATGATAATAAAAAAGGGATAATTTTATTGTTAATTGTTAACTATAACATGCGCGGAGACAACTATAATACGGTGGATGGTCCAATTAACCATAATATGTTTGCCGGTAACAAAAACATGGGTTATACACTTTTGTCGAAAAATTAGTTTCCTTTACGTGTACACAGAAAAAAATTATCAGTAGTTTTCTACCAATTAAAAAAATTGTTTAAAAAAGAATTCTATTTAATTAATGTGATAATTGAATCAATTATTTTTTTATTTGAATGAAAATTAAAAATGTAATTTTGACTTAATTTACATTTAAGTTCTTTTGAAATAAATTTTTAATTAAAATATTAATTAAATAACATAAAATTTTAATTGATTTTTTCGTTAAAAATAAAATAATATAAACTTGTAGAATTGTTGTTGGGAATTGTCAAAACCTGAGGTATATTTTATTAAATCAATTAACACATTGCTTGAATCGGCAAAGTTTTTTCTATTTCTTTTTAAATTAAAATGAAAATATCATTTATTGAAAAAACAATATAAAAATTTAAAATTTTTGCAACTTTTAGTAATCAATTGTGTTGTTCACAAAAGGCAGGTTATATGGTTATGTAGTTATATTAACAGTAACAAAATATATTAAAAAAAAATTAAATAAATGTATTTTGTTGTTGTGAATAGAACTAAATAACCGTATAACCTGATAACCAGCCTTCCGCAAACAACACAAATATAATCATTTTAGTAATAGGTGCAATATCATGAAGTTGTTTGCTTGATTCTATGAATTTGGTATGAGTTTGGTGACTAGAGACAATTTTTAATTTTTTCTGTGTTCGTGTCTTTAAAATAATATGATTATAATTTTTTTCCTGTCTCAGGCACCTGAATATAAATCTGTCATAGAAAAATACATGCACGCTTCTGCATTTAAACGAAGGGCTTGTGTTGACCATTGCATCTTGTCTACACTGTAAGAAATTTTTAATGTCAAATTATAGCCTAACTACTGGCTTATCTCTTGTGTTTATTTGAATTTTTGTTTTTCACAGTGCACTGTTAAGCTATGCCCACATTATGTGTATTTGTCATGTGGAATGCCACTTTTCTACACACACGTGATTTCATGTGTATCTCAAAATTTTAGTAGTGCATAAGGTTTATAATTTTCATGTTCAAATGTTGGTATGTAGAGTACATTTGAAATAACCTATCAAGAAAAACAATCTTAAAACAGCTGAGCGGTTATATATACAAAAATTAATAATTATTTGTGTATTTTTAATTTTTGTTTTTATTATTTATTTACTATTATTATTTATATTTGATAAAATTTCAATTAAAATTTGCCGCCACAAAAAATTTTGTTGATACAAACCAGCTAATGTCAGATGCTTTGTCACTTGAAAATAGAACTCGTTCTAAATTAAAAATGTCATATGTACTGAACACAGAGAAATAATACATGCTATTGTTTGGAAGTGTTCAGACGATATGAACAAATATAACATGTGAAAAAGTGACAATCCACATGACAAATACACATAATGTGAACATGGCTTTAGTAAATGCATAAGTTAAGTGTGTCAGCGTTTGTCTAACGCTTATTTAGATTCTAAAAAATAATTCATTTACATTAGACAAGTAACGTTTAATCTTACGATTAATTTGGCTCAAAATTTTTGTGATCTTTGTACATTAGAGTTTCGTGTTTTTCCGACCCACCACATTAATTTTTTTACTTAAAACCAAAACTCTTAGAGTTACTTAAAAAATCGAGCCAAATTAACTTTGAAGAATGTATGCAAATTGGTTCTTTGTACTACACTAGATTGCGAAACATGTCTTATTATAACCTTAAACTTGCTGTTTAAATTATTTAATTATCTTATTAAATTAAATAAATTATCTTATTTAATAAATGTATAATATAAAATAAATAAAGTTTTACTACTTTAATTATAAAAAAAAACAATAAACATATAGTTTAAAAATGCAAAAACTCGACGGTGAAAAAATAATTTTTAATGTGATTAAAAGTCCGAAACAAGATTGACAAATCAAAATTAATATAAACTCTAAACAGAGTTAGTACTACATCGGCTTAACAGACTACTTCAATCAATTATAAGCTGAAATCCAAAATTTAATAACCGCATTATGTTTATCAGTGAAACAAAAAGAAAATAACATTTCTTGACAGTGTTAAATTCAGTTTCTTAGAACAAAATCCTTTTAAATGGCCCATCCGACCAACACCAACAAACAATACAACAAAAATCATATGAACAATGTTGTTGTCATTTTATTTACTTATAAAATTTACTTTGATTCTTTGTTTTCTTATTTCATTAAAAAAAAAAAATAAAAATAAATATGAATGTATTTGAAAGACCATACAAAGTCCTTGCGTCCATCCAACCCAAAAAAATAATAGAAGCAACCTTTTGGCTTTCACACTCTTGCCAACTCATGCTGAAGCATTTTCGTACAATAACTAGTCAACAGAACTGGCGATGATGACGATGATAGACCACTGGTTTGATAGTTTATTTTCTGTGATATTTCTTGTTGTGTCTGATGGTGATGTATTCGTTATGATGATGATAAATTGTTTATTATTGCCGTCTACCATACACATGCATTGCTCATTATCATTATTGTAATTACAGTTGTATTCTTCATTATGATATTGTTTTGCTTAACTTTGTTTTTGTTTTATTGCAACACGTTCGGTTCGTTTACTTTGTTTGTTGCTTGGTTTTTGTTTGTTTCGTATGAACAGCATGTTAAATGAGCGAACATGTTTTAAGAAAAGGTTTATGCCTGAGTTTGTGTTGTGCTGGGTTTGAAATGAATTTGTTTTTACTTTTGGGTGGCAAAAAATTAAAGTCTTTTTTGGCAGCTTTTTTTCATATGTGTGAATTAGAAAAAGTGTGCAGATAAAATGGTAAATAATTGTTTAGATATTTGTCATTTCTGTGCAAGAAATTGTGTATTTAGAGAGGTAAATCTTTCATTTCTTTAGATATTAACCGATTTGAGTGGAATCTCTTTTAGAAAAGTTTGGAAATCATAAGTTTTTAGTGATTATAAGTTTTGAAAAACATACTTACCTATTTTATCGACATTATTATTTCAAGTTCCCATAATTAATTTCTTAACTATTAAAATATATACTTGAAATTAAATTATTCAAGGTAAAATAAAAAGATCACATTTTTTGTTTACTTTAATATTCACACCCGGTTGACATCATTATAATTTTGTTAAAAATTTTTTTTTATATAAAATTAAAATGAAGATATTTGTTTTTATATTTATTAAATTAATTTATATGCACACGTACAATTTTTGTTAAAAAAAAAAATTAGGAAACAGATATAAAAAATAACAATAATTTAATGTTTATAAATTAAGAGAGACGCCAGAGAAGCAACAAATACGATACATAAAAATTGTATTAAAATAAATAAAAATACTTAAAAATAAACGCGAAAGCGCCCACGAAATATTTTAATTTCATTTAATCATTATTTTTTAAATTAAAAAAAAAATTTTGTTGGGGACAATGAAAAACCAACGAAAAACAAGCGAATTTTTCTAATTAGTGCTGTTTTGTTAGTTATTTTTAAAAATAAAATGGGCAATAATTAATAAATGGAAAAAAATGCTTACTAATAAAAATCTGGAAGTTTTTTTCAAGACAAAATTTTAATTAACAAAAGATGTATTTGAATAGAATGATAAGCTTTTTTCCAAAACGATACCGATTTTCAAAACTCCAGTAGAGTAATTTTTTTACTATACACACCGTGCTGGAAATTTGTGTCAATTGTTTTATAGCACTTATCCCTTGACCAGTGAAAACAAAATGGAACGAATTGTGATAGGTGAAAACAACATATATCACTTGACTAGTGATAATGTGTTAAAAGTGTAGTTACTTCAGAGGAAAGGTAACTGACACAAACCTAGTCGTGTGAGCGGATTTTGTACGGGTAGTGGCTGATTATTACTGGTTCTCTTATTTTATACGAAGGGGATCTATTATATTAACATGGTTCACTCGGGACAATATCTGCTATATGCATTATTTAAACCGAAATTAAAAGTGTCCGTTTATGTTTTTTCAGTGACCTGTTACACAGTGTCAAAAAGGTGCAAATTAACCCCCTCGTAGGACATCGTCATGTTAAAATGACAAGTCTCTTTCATATAAAGTGTTAGAACTCGAACCGGTTCCTACTACTTAAGAACTGTCACGTGACAAGTTTGGTGTTAGTTCCTTTTCCACTAGGGAACTTACAGTGCAATAAGTATTAAAAATTTATATTTGTTTATAATTTATGTTAAAAAACCAAAGTATTCTCAACTCTTGCATAGATAGACGATTTCGCAAATTAATTTGAAAAATGGAAATAGTGGATATAAGTGGAAAGTTGTCTGTAAGTTGCGGCATAATTCATTTAAAAACTTAAGTATTTCTGGGCCATTTTCTCAAATTTTGGCCTATAACATGTCACTACGCCAGTAAACAAGCGGATCTGCGTCTCTAGAAATATTAAGAGATCTAAGGTATCTCTCGACTTCTCGACATCTTCTTTAACAGAATCACAGCTTAGGATGAACAGAGGCCTATCCTCCTGGGATTTTCTTATAAGTTTTTTACAAATACTCCAAAGACCAGTTCTTGAAGACTTATCAGAACTTTTACTAGGTGTAGGGGTGACCATGTCTTCAACAGTTTCATAGTGCAGAGTCATTGTAAGTACACGCAAAGAAAAAACATGGTTGATACAATCACAATCGCAAACTATCATTAATGTTTGTGGTTATGATTGTGTCAAGCACGTCTTAAGCAACAATATATGTTCGGTCATAATGTTTTTATCTAATTATTGTCTCAAACATATTGTTATGTTCAGAAGAAAAACGCAAACGATCTTTCAAACCATGTTTCTATATTTCCCGACACCATGCAAAATGTCTTCTTCAACAAGTTTTATGGTTCTCACAATAAAAACAATAACAAATTTAATTTAAAAAAATTTATGTTTTATTAGAAATATACAGGCATATATTAAAAATTTTTATTTAATACATACATTTATATACATGTGTATGTGTTTTAATTTATAAATTTTATATTATGTTTTGTGGTAAAATATATCCAAATAAATAAGAATGCAATAACACTTTTTCAATATTTTTATCCGTGCACTTAAGACTTGTAAAAATAAAGTCACACACAAACTTACCTTTTATTTCTTTTATGAAATAAACTTTATTAATAAACTTTAGCAGTATACTGTTGAACCGATATGGAAAACAGTTTGGGGCTAACGACAAAATTTTGTGTCAAAATTTCTATGCCGGTGTCAATGTTGTAGGTTATTTTGCTGCAACAAAGACAAAGTAATTGCAAATTTTAATATTTTTATAATTATATATAAATAACTTACCTGTTTCAATAGATGTATAATAATTTGTTTCGTTAGTTTAACAAGGCAGCATGACCTTGTGCCTCCCGAAAAAAATTTTGATTATGTTGTAATCAGTCAGGTTTTCTGATTAACTGACGCTGGCGGACGAAGAACATTTTACTTTCTTTAGAAATACGCACTGTTTGTTTTGACAATAAATGTTTGCTCATTAAGAGAATGTGTTTTTTAAAGTAAACAAAAATTATGTTACTAAACCAGGGATGTCAGCGTCATACACAATTGTGTCAGCAAAACTCACATGTACGCTTACGCTCTTTTATTTTGCGAGCGTAAAATATAATTGTTTACTGCAAAACACTCTCATTCAGCGGGAAATATCGCACGATCGCACGGCCTGTTTTGAGGCCTCTAAACAGAAATAATATATTTATTATTTATTATCTTTGTTTCTGTTTTGTTTTATTTCTGTTTTTAACATTGTACAATGATTTAAAAAAAACAAATTGCTTGTGGTTTTTGTACGAGGTGTAGTGTACTTGTTGTAGTATCAATAATAACTGTGATGAATTCGCATTGATGTTGTGTTTATTGAGCTTCTGTAAACTTCAAATTTGAATTTTATTAATTAGTCTTGTAGACAGCGATAACGAGCATACAAGCAGATGAGTTTATTAAACATTTAATCATCCAGATAGGGAAAATATTATTGAGTTCTGGAAAAATTTAGACGGGGCACTATATCCTGTATTAAAAAAAAATTCCTTCAAATGTTTGTCGCTTTTTTTCCTCAATATATCTTTGCGAACAAATATTTTCCGATTTGAAATACATTTGCTCAAAACAACGCAATAAATTAACGTCCGCAAACCTAAAAAATCTTTTGTTGTTTCGAAACTGCAATATAAATTTAGAAGATATTATTGGTAAATAAAAGTATATTTTTATAGGCTAGTAAAATCTTCTCTTTTTATAATGGTGGTTAATAATTATAGAATATTTTTAAACTTAATGGGGTTATTATTTGCATTAGTATTTGCAAATGAATTTTCATTGTTGGCATTCGCAAAGATATGTTGAGCACCAAATTAAAAATTTTGGAAAGTATTGTATAAGGTTGTAAAAAGACTTCAAATATTGTCAAGTGCTCAATTTTTCCAAAAAATAAGAAAAGTTTCTGAGAAATGCAGGTTCCAAATTAAATTTATTTAAATAATAACTGATTGTGTCTGTCCATAACTCAACATTTTTCGATATTTGTATTATTATTAATTGCTCTAAAGTCTTCATAGCAAAATATGTAAGCTAATTAGGCCTCTCAACCGCAGATTTCTCCCGCTGGGAATGTAAGAGACAAGAGTATTTGCACCAACACAATCATATTTGACACCACTGTACTAAACATACCTTTTGTGTGCAACATATATTATGATTTTAATTTTAAAGTTAAAAAAATAAATGTATATTATAGTAGCAAACATATAACATAATTTAATGTGTTTAGCAAGATCAGAGTAACTTTTTAGGTGTAAAACACCATATAATATTATTGTAGTGAATTTAAAATTGTTAAGCACAAAAAACAATTTTTTAAGTTATATTAGGTCCAGAATAAATTTATTAGGGTAAACATATTTGGCGAATATGAATAAAAATGGTCGTAGTGACCATTCAGTAATCATGTTTTTTCTCTGCGTGTAGCTCAATAAGACGTTTTTTTATACGTTTTAAATCAAAATTTCTGCACATTCCGTACGGAATGTGGGTACAGTTTGCTTAAGCAAATAACAGTTTCAAAAAACTTAACGAAAAGTCTTCAATATGGTGTCACACACATTATTTATATGGGGTTATTCATCGTGAGGTTTGCTTTACAATGTAAAATATAACACATAACTTAAAATTTAACTTATAAATTTTATTATAGGTTAAAAGAACAATTTATGGTATTTACTTTTTGAAAATAATATCATATAAATGTTGGCGTGGACCATGAGGTGGTCCATACGGGGATTCGTTCCAGCATAGCGACTGGTATCTCGCTAATAACAAGAGTAATGTTGGCTTCCAAAGCTGAAGATCTCAGCCTTTACATATCCCCAGAGCAAATGGTCCAAAGGTGCGATATCGCGCGATCTAGGTGGCTAATTTGCTTAAGTTAAGTTAAGTTAAGTGCTCACCAAAATGATTTCTTAGCACGGTCATTGTTTGATAAGCTGTATGGCTTGTAGCGCCGTCTTGTTGAAACCAGAGCTCACCGAGCCCATGCGCTAGAATTTCAGGAAGCGCAAAGTCCGTGAACATGGTGCGATAATGGTAACCATTGACGGTAACATTCTGATTTTCCTCATTTTTGAAGAAATATGGACCAATAATTCCAAAAGCCCATAAACCACACACAACTGATTTTTTAAATGGATATAATTGTAACTTCTTCGGGTTGCTCATCAGCCCAAATACGGCAATTTTGTTTTTTAGCGTATCAATTGAGCCAGAAATGTGCTTCATCACTCAACAAAATTTCGCGATAAAACACGGAATTTTCATTGAATTTTCCAGAACTCATTCACTGAAAATAAGACGTAAATTTAAGTCGTCTGGCTTACATGATGATTTGCCAAACGATACTGAACCAAAATGACAAAGCAGATCGCGCGTGATCTGTAAAAAAAATCATACTGAAAATCAACCTTTACAAAGCAATAACAAAAGAGACCTAAATATTTTTGAATTTTCTCCAAAAATACTCAATGAGTAGTTCGTGACCATATCGGAAATTTTTTTCCCCTGGGTGTAACCAAATCCATTTAGCATAAAATGGTAAAATTCAAAATCCAACTAGAGTTATATATATCGCACTGGTTCCTCTAAAGGGGCTTAACACAAAATTTATACATTTTCAATAGAGACAAAAAATGGATTTCTTTATGTATGTACTCTTATATCACAAAAGGTTACAATTGCATTTTTTTTACAAAATACTAGAGAAAATGATGTAAAATTTTTACAGAGGGTAGATATGATCACTGTTCATCAATTTCTTGCATAAAGTGAAAAATGTTGAGTTGACTCTCTTTAGAGGAACCAGTGCGATATGTTACTTAAACCCTATTAAAAAACTTTGTTTTGTTTAAGCCTTGATATTGTCACAAGTAAAGCTTGGAGTGTTTATAATTCTTATTCGCTTTACAGTTTTATTTGTATAATATCTTTGGCTTTTCTAAAATCTTATGAAAAAGATTTCCTGATTATCTGGCCTAACACAGGGTCTCCACCTGAGATAATATCTGATTTAATATCTGAGAGAACGTCGACAGAATGGGAGAACACATTTCTTTATGTTAATCTTGATATTAAACAAGGGGAACACGTATCTTATAAGATTTCATAATCGACTGATTCTCGTACAGTAAACTTGTATCGTTTTTATTCTTTTTTTTAGTTTTTTGATTTCTATACCCTCCACCACCACTGTGGTGAATGAGGGTATACTAAGTTTGTCATTCCGTGTGAAACTTTTTTATAATACATCTAAGACCCCATAAAGTATATATATTCTGGGTCCTTGAGTAATTCTAAGTCGATTTAGCCATGTCCGTCTGTCTGTCCGTCTGTCCGTCTGTTGAAAACACGCTCAATTTCGAAAAACGCAAAAGAAAAGAACAAACTTGGTCTCAAATTGCTTGTAGTTATCCTAAGGGATTGAAATCCAGCAACATCGGTTTAGTAGGATCAGAACTATGAATCAAAATGTGGAACCACTACCCAAAAAAAATTGATAATTTTGATACAAAAACTAACATAAATGGTGGAATAATGCACGGAATGACATAAAATTTTGCACGAATTCGCTTTATACGACTGCAAATCATACTGGTTAATTTCGCGAAGATCGGTCCATAATTTACCATAGGCCCCATATAAACCCTTCTCGCGGAAAACAGTTTAGTACGCCTAAAACCGCAATAAATAACGCTAGCATACTTAAATTTGGTACGTCACAGTTTTATAATACGTCAAATCACACTGTAAAATTTTTTGAAGATCGGTCCATAATTTACACTAAGTCCCATATAAACCCTACTCCCGGAAAACAGCTTAGTACGCCTAAAACCGTAAAAAATAACGCTATAATATTAAAATTTGGTACGTCACAGTTTTATACGACCAGAAATCACGCTGTAAAATTTTTTGAAGATCGGTCCATAATTTACACTAGGCCCTATATAAACCCTTCTCGCGGAAAACAGTTTAGTACGCCTAAAACCGCAATAAATAACGCTAGCATACATAAATTTGGTACGTCACAGTTTCATAGGACCACAAATCACACTGTAAAATTTTTTGGAGATTGGTCCATAATTTACACTAGACCCCATATAAACCCTTCTCGCGGAAAACAGTTTAGTACGCCTAAAACCGCAATAAATAACGTTAGCATACTTAAATTTCGTACGTCACAGTTTTATAGGAACAGAAATCACACTGTAAAATTTTTTGAAGATCATTCCACAATTTAAACTAGGCCACATATAAACCCTACTCCCGGAAAACCGGGCCTAAAACCGTAATAAATCATGCTATCAATTTGAAATTCGGTACGTCACAGTTTTATAGGACGAGAAATCACACTGCCAAATTTCGTGAAGAGTGGTCCATAATTTACCCTAGGCCCCATATAAACTCTACTCCCGGAAAACCGTTTAGTACGCCTAAAACCGTAATAAATAATGCTATCAAATTTAAGTTCGGTGTGTCACAGTTTTATAGGACAAGAAATCACACTGCCAAATTTCTTGAAGATTTGTCCATAATTTACGATAGGCCCCATATAAACCCAACTCTCGGAAAATAGTTTATTGCGCCTAAAACCAAATAAAGCCCACTTTGGGATTTATAGATATTGCGGTGAAATTTTTTACTTAAATTCATATGGCAAGAAAAACTATCATGCAAATTTGTGAAATTTACTGTTAACGCTAAAACAAATTACACTGCTGTATTGAAATTTATTCTAATTTATTTTTTGTAATACCAGAAATCAATCTTCAGAATTTTGGGATGATTTGTCCATAATTTACTATAGGTCCAATACAAATTACCATGCTAAAAATTATTTTAGTTCGGCTAAAACTGTTACGAATAATGATATTTTACTCAAGCCAGTTCAAAGTTCTTACAAGAAACGAATAACATTTTCTTATTGTCGGTCAATAATTTAATTCAGGTCTACACCACAACCAATTTTAATGCTGACGTTCGTTTTTGTGAAGCTTAGTTAATAATATATATGTATTTATCATATAGAGCCCACTCCTGTCGGTGGAGGGTATCAAAGATTCGGCACAGCCGAATATAGCACTCTAACTTGTTTTAATTTAAAATATTGTTTTTTTAAACACTTTTCACAAGATTTGCACAATTTCCATTAATAAATTGCACATTTTAATAATGGTGGCTTGTTACTGTTTTATATGTGTGTTTGCATGTGTATTTTTGACAGCTCATCTTATAAGATAGTTGTTATAAGATTTCTTATAACAACTGTCTCATAACATTTATTATAATATT
Source organism: Pollenia amentaria (assembly GCA_943735925.1). Lineage (NCBI taxonomy): Eukaryota > Metazoa > Arthropoda > Insecta > Diptera > Polleniidae > Pollenia > Pollenia amentaria. The sequence continues at coordinate 194,895,902 of OX031007.1, read as the reverse complement.
AATACTAACACTATTTGTGAGTCCACACGTAAGTTAATACTCTCTGCGATTGAATTTGACGTTTGCTGATATAAAAATCTTATATCTTATCTCAGGTGGAGACCCTGTGTAAGCAACCAGTGAAATACGTATAGAAACTAGCTGGTCACACCAACAATAAATTACCGTGTGTTTATCAAGATTATGAACTGGGAATTTAGTAAATTAAAACGAAATCATAGTAATTGTAAAGTTTAGTAAACTATTTCAAAACTATTTATTTGTTTTTTTATATCTTAAACATTCAAAAAGTTTAAGAAATCGTTTTAAAAATAAAAATGTCGTTGTGTTATAGTCCATAACTATATTTACCAAATATTTCAAAACTTGAAGATAAAAAAAAAAAAAACTTATAAACAATTTTTCAAACAGTATTAGTGTATTTTATGGTAAAATTTTTGAGTGTTTAAGTGTAATAAATTATAAAAAAAAATTTAATTTTTATTAAAACGAAAATAAAAATTGTATATTGTACGATATTTTTGTATTTTTTGAACCAAAACTGCGTTTATTCAATTTGAATGTTTTAATTTTAGTACAATTTTGTTTGTTTGTTGTTGTTTTCGAGATTTATTTAAAATGTTAATTAATACAACACGAATGTATTTGGAAAAATTATTGTGATTTTCTTGCCTGGTGTGTGTGAGAGTTTTTGTTTTGTTGTTTTTGAGTGGAATTTGTAACACGCAGAAGAATTATGAAATATTTCAATACGTTTTTATTAGTAACTAAATTTAAGTGCAACAAGATTTTCATATATATACATATGTATATATATTACATATATGTATGCATACGTTTTATTTACGTCAAATTTATTTTCACTAAAGATTCTAATGTCTAATGTAAAATTTTAACAAAATGACGAAAGATCTAAAATTGACCACAAGTTCTCCAAAAAATTGCAATAATACAATAAATGTCTCACATATATGTATAGGCTAGGTTCTATTGTCAGCCGTAACAAGGCACGGCCCACGTGGGTACATCAATTAGTTCCCGTTGTGTTACCACGTTTCACTGCCTCCCAGGGGTCATATTTTACCTGGCTGCTTATGTTTTCACTCAGCCTGATGATGTTTCCAAGGGTTCTTTGTTTTAGGTCTTCGAATGCCGGGCAATGCCAGAGAATATGTTCCATTGACTCAACTTCTTTCTTGTTATCGCAACTTCTACACAGGAGCCTTAGTCTATAACCCCTAGCATATGGGCGTATTTTTAAATGGGTCAACGTCCAGTAATAATCATAACTAGGTTGCGTAGGTGAAGTCTGAACCGTTCCATAGTCCGCTGAGTCCTTTTTTAATCAAACCATATCTGACTAGCAATAAGATGAATTTTTGGTTAGAGAAGATGCTTAATTTTCGAGACCGAAACACATATATGATATATTGTTCCGTGACAATTTAAGATGGTGCCTGCTTACACCAACGAATCAGCCAAATAGCTTCCATTATATCCTAATGTGTGCAGGGGGATTTAAGGGTAACCTCCGCTATCTTCTCCAGATCTGATATTCTTGAACAATTCTTGATGTGATAAACGCATTCTCCAGAGATCTTATGGCTGCTTTACTATCGGCAATAAAGTGAATATCCCTATCAGATATCTCACTGCGGCTGTATACACGCAGAGAAAAAACATGGTTGCAGTAGGGTTAATAAAAAACATATAATGGTCCCCGCAATGCAACAATCAAACAAGTGTTGTTTTGAACATTACTTTTTTCACTATCGATAATAGTTTGTCTGTTTTTAACAATAAAGTGTTTACCTCTCTTCAAACTTCAAATATGGTTCAAATTAATAATATAATGATTTAGTAAAATAAACCTATAACTATACACTGAAACATATTATGGTTACTTTTACCATATTATTGTCATCGGCAACAATATTATGGTTAAATTAATCTATCGAAAAGCAATAACCATATAATGGTTGTCTCCAAACATGTTATGAAAAATAATAACAATAATATGTTTGATATTATAATATTTTAAAACATAGTATGTTTAATATTATATTTCAATTAATATGTTTAAAAGCCACAAAATCTTGTTTTTTTTGGCTCTCTGCAATAGTTAAATGCCTTTCAAATACATACTTGCTTGGTTTGCTTAAAATTCTCATTCATTTTATTTAAATTATTTATTAATATATATAAATTTACGTAGAAATATGAACCAGTAAAACAGAACGAGTGCTTATGAAGGCTTTCAAATGCTGGAAAATTACTTAAATGGGATAACTTATAAAAGTGGAATGTACGGAGTATTCCTGTTAATATTTAAAAATATAAATTGACACAAATTGAAATTGAAAATATGCCTGAATATAATAACCATAATATGGTTAAAAATGATCATATTATTGTTATTTATGCCCATAATATTGTTACTATTTTCCAAATTCTGAAATATGTTGACCATATAATGGTTAATTTGGAAAATAATATGTTTAATTTTGACCATTATTATGGTTAATATTGACCAAAGTTTGGCTAATTTTGAAAAAATTATTGTTACATTTTGACCATATTGTGGTTGATTTCGGAATAGTTTTTTTAATTTTAACTATATTATGGTCATATTTACCCCTATATGGTAACCTAAAAACATACACATTGTTAAAACTAAGCCATAGTATGTTAAACCATAGTTTAGTTACCTCCAACCATATTTTTTTCTACGTGTAGATAGCTATCATATCGGCCTGAATGACATTAAAATAATCAGGCAGCCTTACGGGAATGCTCCATTGTAACTGCTCGGACTAAATGCCAGAACCGACGACATATGGTATATTAGACCCTCCAGTGTATATCTGTATTGCAACCGCGGGAATTAGTAGGTCATCGTAGTGAACTATGTTACCCAAAATGCTTACGGTGAAGCCCTGATCAAATCTTCGCCCAGATGTGATGTCATCAACGGAATACAGGATTCTATCATGTCCGATGCTGGAATCTCTCCATGACCTTGTGACCCTTAGTCTTACAGCTGTGATTGTAGCTAAATTTTTTACCAAAATTTCCGGTGGTAACTAGTTCAGCTCGCACAAATAACTCTAATATAAATCTTAATCTAAACAAAATTTTACTTTGTAAAGTACATAATTAGCCATAGTTTTCAAATAGCGACCACTCAATACTCTCAAGTGGTGTAGTGTCTTTTATGGTTAAAGGGAATCTACTACATTTTCTTACTGATTTTTATTTAAAATAAAATATAAACATATTAAACTTCTAGTGTAAATCGACCGAATAATTTCCTTAAGCTTATAACTTTTCATAAAGTAACAGTCTAACAAAAATTTTTAAACGAATTGTTACGTTAGAAATCGATAATTTACTAAAGAAAAAAATATATAGTTTTATCTAAAACCGTTAATTTTTTAAAAACACCGATCGTTACATATATATTAGGGTATTCATTTAATTGGGCTTTTGCTTTAGTCGGTTAATCGCCCGATTAATTAACCAATGTTTTGGTTTTATCGGTTAATAATCGGTAAATTTTGTTATTGATCGGCTAACCGATTAATAAAGTGTTTTTTATAAGTTAAGTAATTTCAATAAATAAAAAATGCAAAAATTATTATTTGACTTTATTAGTAAAAAAAAAAACAATAACATAACAAATATAACAATTCTTGAACTAAAACGAGCAAACAAAAAAAATAATTCAAAAATATATAATACATATTTTTTAATTAATCGGCCATGTTCTGGAAATCGAAATCACGTGAAATTGAAATCGATGAAGATTTAAAATAGAATTTTTGTACTAATGAACGTCCCTTTTCCTGATTGCAAAAGTAGTTTACGTATAGAAAAGTGGTCCTCAAAGTATGAGGTATATAAAAGGAAATATTTTTATAAACTTTTTTATTAAACTTTGAGTTTGCAAAATTGGTTCGATTTCAATTTCACGTGATTTCGAATTCTAGAACATGGCTGAATGTATATTATGTTTTAATTTAAAAATAAACTGTAAGATCATTTTATTAGTTATTTCAATAGTTTAAAAAGATCGTACTGTTTAGGATTTAAGCGATTCTTTTCTTTAGTTTTGATAAAACTTGACTTAGAAAAATTCTTTCATTTATCGAAGATGTTGGAGAAATCAAAAGCAACCCATAATACAGAATATCTAATTTCTCAACACTTTTCCAGGATTTCTCTAAACATACAAAATCTTATATTATACCATTAGAGTCCTGTTAAAATGTTTTAAATTTGTATCACTTCTAATTGTTGCGGTTAATTCTGTTAAAAGATTGATATGAGAAAATATGAGATGAAACAAATAACTAAACGCATACATATGTATAAAAAGTACGTGAAACAAAAAGGTGTTGAAGCAAACACTTATTTAAAATGAAGATCACTGAACTTCTTCTTTGTTTGTATACAAAAATAATTTCTAAACACATACCTTTTGTATATGAGACTAAAAAAATAATTGAAAACACACAAAATATGCTTTATTACAATAAAAAATTCAAAATTTATTTTACATCGGTTAAGCGACTGAAGTTAACCGGTTTAATCGTAAATCGAAAATAGCCAATTTTAAATAAACCGATCAGTTAATCGGGTTAACTGATTAAGGGTTAACCGAATGAATCCCTAATATATATACAATTTGACTAAAAACCCAAAATTTGGCTCAACATACGATACCTTTGCGAACACTAAAAAACAACAAATTTTTCCGAACGTAACGGATTCGTCAAAAACGTATAATTTCACTAAAAATCTGAAATTTCACAAAAGACCGTTAATTTCTGGAAAAAATCTCACATATCGCTAAACTTCCTTAATTTCACTTAAAGTCGATATTCCCACTAAAAATCTTATAAAAACTGATAATTTCGCTAAATATGCAATATTCTCATCGAAAGCAGATCGTCAATAATTTCTCTAAACTCTAATAACTTCACTAAAAACCAATTATTCTCCCTTGAAAAAAAAAATTATAATTATACCAAAAATCGATAATATTACTAAAATTTCGTCCGTCACTAACTCCCGTCTTCATTAACGTTTATTAAATTTAACAAACGTTAAAAGATTTTATTTATTGTGCTTAATTCTCTTTTTTTATAATTGATAAAAATACTAGTTGTTCCTAAATATTATTTTATTTTTGTTTCGTGTCGTTGCCAGATTTAATAAACTGAAAAATCCCAGATGAAGTTGGAAAATACCAACGAAACGTAGGATGAATATATAAATAAATAATCTTTTATTTAAATACAAATGACCTTGAAAGCCTGTTTAGATAAATTCTATAAAAATAATAACTAAAATTTATTGTTAGAGGATAAGCTGTTCCTATGCGCATTTCACTGGTTGCTTAGGCCAGATCATCCGGAAATTATTTTAGAAAAGCCAAAGCTATAAGCAAACAAGACTACAGAGGGAATGAGAATTACCTACACTGGCTTAACAAACGTTTTTAATTAAATTTATAATTTTTAATTAAAATTTTTATATTCATTAAATTATTTTTAATATAGAACTGAATTTACAACATGAAATGAATTAACCCACGGACAGGTTGATTTGACATGCTTTGTTAGTAACCAAACTATATCTTCAGAAATGTTTGCCGTTTAATAACATTTTTTATGAATATGTAAGACCGAATATTTTGCTAGAAATCAATTCTTTTACTGCAATTCTTTAATTTTACCAAATATCGATATCACTAAAAAGATCATCAAAAAATTGATAATTTCTCTAAAAACGTACCGAAATCTATAGTTTCGCTTAGAACCAATAGTTTTGCAAAAAAAAAAAAAAAAAAATTAAAATTTTACCTAAAACTTACCAGATCATTTTATCGAAATTTGGTCAAAAACTTCTTCTTCTGTCATTCTTCTCTCCCATTGAAGCACGATTCAATTGAGCTAAAAATTCTTAGTTTTATATCCTTAGATCAGGGATGTTAACGTTGGTACAATTGTACTTTTTTTGGTACAATTTGAACTGCAAAAGTACCGTGGTACTACCGTAACTCATTTGGTACAATTTAAAAATATGTCATATATTCCCCCTTTTTCAATTTTAAGTATAGCAAACAAATTGTTGAGTCCTTTTCATAGCATTTATTTTTTTAATTATTATTTCTTTCATCAGGAATTAAAAATCCTTCTTTTAAATTGCATTTTTTATTTATGCACTTAAAATTGTTAACATGATTCATGATGAATATTTGAAGCAACAATTAGAGTCTAGGAATTTCCCAAAATCTTTAATGGTTTGTATTCCCGCTTTCCCCGGAATTAATTGCGTGATTTTCGGGATATTTTGAACAATTTTTTTTTTAATTTAGTATATTAATGTGGGAATCGTGTCTTTAGTTGTTTTAAATTTCACCACAATATCAATATTTTCTGCAGTTGAAGGCTTATTTTTCGCAGTTTTCGAGAATGGGATTTATATCGGGCCTATGGTAATTCATAGGCCGATTTTCGCGTACTTTTATTTCTACGGCTAGAGATGCATTTAAGCATTTTCCGAGAGTGGGTTTTATGTGGGGCCTTTGATAAATTATGTCGCCGATCTTCACGAAATATAGTAGTGTGGCTTTGAGACTTTTGAAACTGAATAAGACCTAATTTCAACACAAATGCATTATTCGTTACGAATTTAGCCAAACTCTTTTTTAATGGGCCAAAAGTTAAATTGTGGGCCGAATTTGGTGACATATATAACGAATTTCGTGAAACTTGATGACAATCGGTATTCCGCCACCGATTTAAGTTTTTGCCATTTTTTTTATGAAAGTTATTTTACATTTGGGTGCATAACTCTTTGCCTGGTGAACATATTCTGCTGGATTTCAATCCCAAACTGCTAGGTACTCAAATCATTAAAAACCTATTTGTTCTTTTCTATCGTTAGAGCGATTTTAACAGACGGACATGGCTTAATCGACTTAATGCCAATATTACAACATACAAATGGCATTTATAGGGTGCTGTCTGACAGATAAATAGTTTTTGGTTATATCAAGTTAACATTAACCAAAAAAGTTACTGATAAACAGTAACAACCAAAATTAGTCGGTATCTACCGCAATATTGCCACAGTATATAAATTACATTTTTCAATTTATCAGACAGTTGTAATAACGGATAAAACTGAATGGTCACGTTATCGTTCACAATAGCTATTCTTCACGTTAACTATAAGGAACTTTATCAGTAGGTTGTAACAATGGCCCTAAGAATTACTTCAGAATTGAAAATATAAGTATTTACTTTATGGGGTCTTAGATGAATGTTAAAAAAGTTTCACATGGAATGCCAAACTTAGTATACATATACTCACCACTGCTGGTTAAGGGTATCAAACTGTAAATAAATATTTAAAAAAAATTTATTTATGGGCAGAAGTCCCGAGATTCCGGGAAAATTATTTTTATTTCCCGCTTTCCTCGGAATCAGAAAAGTGTGGGACAACAAAAACCCTACTAACAGCCCATAAAGTCATCAAAAAGTAAATTTTGCTTAGTATCAATAATATTCCCAAAAACCAATAATTTCAACAATTTCACCAAAAATCGATAATTGGACTAAAAAATAGGGATGTAACAAATACCGTGATACTTCACGTTTGCCGATACGGCGATACTTTTTTTTTTATAGATTTTTTAAACAAACAATTTAATTTTCAATGCTTTTTTTTTTTTTTTTATTTATTTATTTAACTATCATCATTTAACATTAAAAATATTAAAATAATTATAATTTACAAGGTTTGAGGTATTACTCAAAGTATTGCAGCAAATATTGAATTATTTTATGAGTTATGTGAAATATACAATTATGGATACTAATACTTCTTAGGTTAAAAAGATAGAAAAAATACCTTACGTACATGCTTATTTTTTGCTTATCAAATAATAGCAACAAATCAAACAGAATACAACGAGTTTTTCCTTTTTTCGAGATGCATGCTAAAGTAGAAAGAAATCATACTTCATGCTTTCGATACGTATATGCAATTTACGCGTTTGCAGTGTAACTTTTCAATACACGTTTACACTACGAAATTTTGGACTGATGCAAAAACGCATTGAACGCTTGGTGTGGACCTGCATCATCAGACGTTTTTCTTTGCAACATAATGGTAAAACGTTCTCCCGTTGATAAATCTTGTATGCAATTGTACGTTCTCAGACTTGTCTTCAAATTCTTCGCTAAAAATGTTGGGTTATTTCAAAGAGACTACAAAATTCATAAGCAAAGCCACTGATTCATTTTCTGACGCTATTTTGCTTGCTAAAAGTCTTAAAGTGTTAAATGAAAAAACTGAGATGCATAATAGTTCAGATTCCCTAATATTGGCGATTTACGTTGCATTAGCTCTTAATGAAAAATTTGAGTGTTTAGACAATAACGAAATCTATTGTCTATGTACAATTCTCTACCTTCACGCAGAGAAAAAATATGGTCGGGCATGGTGCGGCCCTATGCTCCTTGTAGGAGTAAAAGGAACAAATATATATATATATATGGTTACGGCAACTACACTATGCTTATTGTAACAATATATTGTTGTCTTACACAAAATATTGTTATTTTTATTTAATATCAACAATATTATAGTCATTGTTAATGTCAATGTTTATCGCAATTATAAATTTAAGTGTGGTTCACTGAAAAATAATCCTTTTTATAACAACTAAATAATGATAACTTTGAAAATATATTATATTCCTCACAACCATTTAATGATATTTAATAGCCATATCATGATAACTTTCTAAACGTGTACTCATATTATGTTTAAGATGCAAACAAAATATCTTTACTCTAATGATATTTTGTTATCGCCATTTGTAAAATAATTTTGCATCAGATGTATCGTTTGTTTTACATATGCCTATCGAATTATTTGTTATTCAGTGGTTAAACAATTTAAAAAATACCTATTAAAAAAATAAAGTTTAAAGAAATTAAAAAATAAAGAAATTGTAGGTACATTAAAAAAAATTGTAAAGTGTCACAAAATAAAATATCAATGCTAAAAAAACTTTAATATTGTTTGAAAATGGTGCAAAAATATTGACTATTGATTTGTGTTATTGTATTCTGTAGGAAGCAACAACAAAATTATAAAATATTTATGACATTGTTTGTGCTTTCAATGTAATTCTTCGGCGTTGCGTTGTGTTTTACATGATTAGGGCCTAAATGTCGATTTTTTTTATATCCACATCACTACAGTGGAAAGGGTATTATGCGTTTGTGCTGATGTTTGTACCACCGTATAATATTGGTCTGAACACCCACCGATCGACTCAGAATCACTTGAGTCGATTTAACGATGATCGATACTTTCTTACTTGTTTACATACAGGAATAAAAAGAAAAACAATAAATGCACTAGAAGAAAAAAATTCATCAAAAATTCATAAATCTGTTACAAATTCATAATCGCTAAATACTCCTAATTTTCACAATAATTGAAAAAATTTCCTTAAATTTGAAAGAGAGCACAAAAAAAAATAAAACAAAATAACTTAAGTTTTTTTCGAATAATTTGTGAGTATTTTTATGACAACTCGATAATATTTGTGCTGAGTAAAAGAATAAAAGAAATGTGACTCGTTTTTAGCAGATAACTAAAAATTCTAGTGATAAATTAAAAGGTCTTCAAAATTCTACACCTTAAAAACATTCCCCCACCCACCCCCTCTTAACAAAATTCTGCCTAAAAGTTTTTTGAATTTTTCTCGAGAATTTATTTGTTTAGTAATTATTTTTGAAAATTCCAACACTTCATACGCGTACACCAAAAACAATGAAATAATTTATGAAAAATATATTTGGAACAACTGTATTTGAAATTAAGAGAATGAAGCATCTAAACAGCCTACGACAAACGTGTACGAGGTAGAAAAATTTTCAATAAAGTGACAAAAGTAAAAGCTAAAAATATCAATTTTATTACTTTGAATTAAAAATTTTTCATAATGCATACACACATGCACACAAACCCAAACAAATACATACAAATATAATAATTAAAAGTGTCCCCCCATTGAAATAAAAAATAAATAGAAATACAAAAAATTTTACTCCCTCCAAATTTACTCTTAGAAACAATCATTTCGGAAAGATTTTATAAAATATTTGTCTGTCTGCCTAAAATTAAGTGCGTAGAAAAAGTATCTACTAAATTTATCGAAAATACTTAATAAATGTATTATGTACATTTATAAAAAAATATATATATATATAAAAAAAAAATACTACAAAATATCTTTTTAAAGTTTTTTTTTCCAAAACTAAGAAATATAAAAACAGTTTTTAAAAATATGTACCTTTAGAAAACTTTTGGTTTTCTTTAAATTTTATTGGAAGAAAAAACATGAAAATGAAGATGAAGCAATAAAAGAATAAGAACAAGATACAACCGGAAAAAGTAATGACACAAAAACAAGATAATCATTAGGGGGACATTTGTCAAATGCACTCACATTTACACACACACACACATAGACATGGAAATGGACGACACCTACACTTATATTTATATTCGTGGATCTTGAGTATTTTGTTGAAGATACAGATAGAGATGCAGTTACATTAATGCGAACATATAAAAGACATCATAGAGACAATTCGGTTATTTAGACAGACACACAGACAAACAAACTGACTGTCAGTTGTTTTTGTTAGTGGTACTAGAAAACAAAATGGTTCCATCCAGTGTTACCAGAAACAGTTTTCAAAAATACCAACAGAGCCCATAAAAACAACCACATACTTATTTCTTTTCCATGATTTTTTGAAGATTTATTATCAGGGAAAAATCTATTGTATGATATTATCCAGTGTGATAGAAAAAGAATGAAGAGAAAGGGTGATCACGCTTCCTCTCCGCTGTCACACTGGATGATATCATGAAAAAGATAAGCAAGAATATGAGAGGAATAGTTTGGGGTCCACACAGCCACATGAATGATCAAGATATTGCGGATGACAAATGCCTCATCTCCCACAGCCTCTGCGATATGCAGAGCACACTACATGAGCTGTTTTCAATTTCCAAGGGCTTGAGCCTATATCAAAAAATCCAAAGCGATGCGTATCCATATGAACAACTGCAATACATCTAAAGCTATCGACCAATAAATCCAATATGCGCACCCTTCCTCCTATTTTGTCACGTCAAATGACTATGCCGCCTAATCGGTCGTGCAGAATGTGCCACACATGGGCACGTAGCACCGCACATTGGTACGAATCTAGCTGGAAAAAGCCATAAATGCTAGCGTTTCAAGTAAAAAGATTTCTGGATAGCTAAGAACCTGCTTATGTATAAAAAAAATCTGAATAACCTTAAAACATTTTTGTTGCAAATTTAGGAAAGAAATTAATAATTTTGTAAGTAATTTTTCAGTTAGTGGCACAGAAGAGTAATTATTCAATGTTAACCAAAAAATATTGCTAAAGAAATATCCTCAAAAAAATGTTAGCCATAAAAGGGTTACATTTTGTCACTATTTGATATCAAATGAAAGTGTTTCCTAAACGAGATACACTTTTTGGCGATAAACAACTGGTTTTTAATGATGTCTTGTTAAATGTGCCTCGCTAGCAATTATATATTGTTTTTTTGAGTATGCAACTGGACTTAAATTTTTTGCTCTTAAAAATGTTGGTCACGAACGGGTTAATTTAATAGTAGCTAAATTTCTTAATAACACGTGTTTTCTGCACAAATATATGACTTTTGTGGTTACAAAATGGGGCTTTAATGATGTCTAAATGAATGTTATAAAAAAGTAATATAGTGCAGTAAATGGTACATTTTTGACTAAAATCTCAACCGGTATATAACACCTTTCAACCGATGCAAATGCAAATCGGACAAAAAATGGTTAAGTTATTAAAATTTTCATAAAAATCGAATTGAAAAGCATAAAAAACTGAAATAATCATCTCGCTATGTGGAGCCTGTGAGATTTTTTCAATGTTTTAATGCAGCATTAAAGATTCCCTAAATATCTATTATATATGGTTATTCATTGGACGCAACAAATTTACCGAATTTTTTATTCATGCAAAATACCATTCTTATACCCTTTTCTGATGGGGTTTAGCTAATGGGAGATAATCGCTAGAGCCAAAATATTTTAGAAATCTTCATAAAACACGATAAGGTTAATTTTCAGGGGGTACCACTTTAACTTTTTTTTTTTCTAATATATATAATAAATTGTTTATAAAAATTAGGTTATTGCTGCTATGATATCAAGGATTGTAAGTAATTTAGGTACAAGTCCTAAAATATTTTTGAAATATGTATTTATTTTAATTTGATAAGACCAATTATTTTTTTTGCCTTTGAAGTTTCGGCCAAAATGGTGTGGGTTTCTGAAATATTTACAATCTTAACACGTCTGCCAAAAGACAAGGCTGTTGCGTGCTACTACGATTCTATAACCACTTGTTAGACAACATATCAAGAACTAATTTCATGTATAATTTGTAACGAATTCTAACCAATTCTTCCGTTGTTTTTGTTTTTGTTTTGTAGTATAAAAATTCATGTATGTACAAATGATTGTTATAAACAATAATAAAATGAGAAAAAATGACAAAATTTTGGTAAATTTCAACTGTGGCTGTTGTTGTGTTTATTTACGTGACGCCATAGTTCGTTAAAATGTCACGTTACGTAATTATATACAGTTTTGTTTTCGTTTTAATTTAATACATCCATGCTTAACTTAAATATGCATCTTCAGTACCCATGTTCTGTAACTTTGTTGAGAACTTCTCGCATCAAAAACATGTGAAACAAAATATTCCATCGTTTCTCGAAAAGTGAGAAAAAAGTGAGTCTATAACTCATGTCGAAAACTATCAAAAGAGATTACGTCGTTACGTTATAACTGCCATAATATTCCACTCGAAGCCCATATGAAATTGCAGATGTTGAGAACGCCAGTCAAACATATCGTTTACGGCGACCAAATTTGACTAAAATTTTCAACGACGGTGCAAAAATACAACCGTCGCCTATAAGAAAAAAATGTAAGGTGTGACTTTCATGTTTGTTGATTAAAAAATTGCTTTGAAAACATTTGTATATTTTTCAATGTTAAAAGAACAATAATTAAACAATGCCAAAATCTGCCAGGAACAAAATACTTATTTCTTCCGTGTTAATATTCATTACATTTTGTATTTTTTATTTATTTTTTAGTGCTAAAATTGTTTCTCATCCCGTTTTTATGCGTGAGTTTATTTGACAGTTCAAAGCGGGAACTTTCTCACAAAAATTTTACAGACACACTTTTTCAGTATATTGGCGAGTAATTTCCTTACGTGACAGCTGTTACTCGCCAAAAATGTTACAGACGCAGTTAAGTGAGAAAAACAGCGGTTGGCTTCAATTCATGGCATTTTTGTTTCATTTCTCACATTTCAATCTAAAAGTTTCTCGCCGCGGGAGTTACAGAACATGGACACAGCTTACTGATATAGATTCATAGTTTATCGAAAACTTCACTTTTTGTTTTATTGTAAGTTTAAATAATTTGGTAGCCACTTTTTTCTTAAATGCAAGTAAAACAACTTGTTGAAAAGAGATATTTTAATCTACATAAATAGCTATAAGAAGCAAATGCAACACGCCTACATATTTTAGTATTCTTGGAGTAGCGGTAAATTTAAATCCAAATCAAAATTATTTATAAAATTAATTTAATACCACCACGATACAACTATCTAAGCACAAGCAGATTTTTCTTCATCAATGCCATAAAGCTTTGGAACTCGCTGCCCTCAAATATAAAACTAATTGCTGAAAGGCAGAAATTAAAGAAACCCTTATGGATTATGTTCCACAAAATTGCTAGCCTATAACTTCATCTTTCTCTTTATTCCGTCTACCAAAAAGCCCTATTGTATTTGTTTTTTTTAATGCTTTACTAAGCGTTAACTTGAAAACTTGATTTTATAATTATATTTTTATTATTATTCAAAGAAAAAATTATAAATTTTCTCCAATCACCAAATTTATACCAAATTCATAATATCAAGCAAACAATTTGTTAATTTTGCACCTATTACCAAAATGATTATATTGATTACTAAAAATTGTAAAATTGTGAATATTTTTTTTTTCAATAAATGATATTTTTAATATTAATTAAAAAAGTGAAAACTTTGACATTTCAAACAATGTGTTAATTTATTTAAATAAATATTGGCAATTCCCAACAACAATTCTACATGTTGAAATGATTTTATTTTAAACGAAAAAAAGTCAATTAATATTTTTTGTTATTTTATTAAAATTTTAATTGAAATTTTTTTTAAAACATCTAAAATGTTAATTAAATCAATACTAAATTTTTATTATTTTTCAACAAAAAAATAATTGATTCAATTATCACATTAATTAAATTTAAATAATTTTTAAACACTTTTTTCTGTGTTATTATTATTACCATTGTTAGTTTTTATTATTAGTACTATTATTAATATTACCTTTGTTACTATTGTTACTATTATTATTATTATAATTGTTAATATTATTATTACTATTACTAGTGGTGTTCATTATGTAATCCTCTGGACTATAAAAGAATTTTATTCTTAAAGTCCTTACAGTTGAAATAAATAAAAAAAAAATTATTTTATTTTAATAAAGTTAGTTGTCTAGTTATTTAATACAAGTCAATTTTTTTTAAATTCTCTATTAGTTAAAGCTTAACTGTACTGTTAATTAAAAATATCTTTGTCATTTCTGTTATTTAGACAACAATGAAAAAAAAATTTTATTGATATCTTATTTACAAAAAAATCTCGAATATTAAGTTTGCCATATCTGAAATTCACCGTTATCTAAATTTTTAAATAATTTTCCAAATTCAAAAATCACATACAACATTAGAAAAAATTTATACCACTGAAGTTCTCAATAGCGAAACTTTATCGTATTTCTCTAAAAAAATTGAGTAAGAATTTTTAAATAATTTTTTTTTCAAATTTAGCAGTTCGAAAACCATATGGACTGAACATCAACTAATGTTCTTCAGCTAAATGCGGGATTCGTCCCACTGTACATCGTTCTGTATAAGCCACATGCCAAAAGAAGTTGGTTGTCATCGACATATAGCACACTTCGCTGCCTGTGATGGCCGGGCAAAATCCACATCAAACCGTGACTTTTTCGAGATGCATTGGACACTGTGGCAAATGTCGTTGTCATGTCATTTTGCGAAAGAAATTTGGTTATCAGCGACCTATACTGTGCGCCGTGGCGTGCCGCTGGCGGTGATGTACCGGTCAAAGTCGACATCAAATAGTGACTTTTTTATGGATTGATCCATAAATAGGTACTGAAAATGATTTTTCGAAAAAAATCATGGTCAGTTTAAAATTTTTAAAATTTTAACATTTTCACGTGCTGGTGAACTCTACATTAAAAAAAATCTGTCGGATTTTTTTTTACTGTATGCTAGAAAAGATAAAATCTACATGTAAAGATTTTTCCCTACCGCTGGCAACACACGTTTCATCTCTCCTTCTTTATGTGTTCATTTCAATAAAACCATCTTTAAATCTTCGATTTGTATATTTCTATGTATGAATTTATTTTTAATTTTTAAGTTTAATTTAGAAATAAAAAGTAAAATAATAATAGATTATTAGAGGTACAGTGGGTGGAAGAATTAAAATGATTCTGAAATAAAGTCTTAAATTTTTCTTAGGTAGTCAATTATTAGTGGAATTATAGACTTTTAGTAGAACTAGGGAGCAATATAAGTGGTAAATTGTTAGTGGTTTTTAAGGCTGTTTAATTAGTGATTAATTGTTCAATGGTCAATTGCTGCCAACTCTTTATGGCTAAAGAATTGTTTAAAAGTGGTTAAAGAAGAGTTAACCATAAAAGTGCAAACATCTTAAAACTAAAAAAAAAAATATAAATTTTTATTTAAAATTAAAGTTTTGGAATAAAATAGTAAATTTTTTGTATACCTCGTTTTTTGTGATAAGAATGAGTTGTATTAAAATCTATTCATCTTCCTTTAGACTCTTCATTAAAAAATTTATTCAACCATACCGAGCCTGGTCCAGATTCCTGTAAGACGCCTGACTGATTCGGTAAGCAAAGAGAGCTGTTTTTAAATTTTAGCTAAAGACTTCATGCGCTTTGACTGCTCTAAGATTTATGCCAGTATCTCTTAATTACGCACAGACAATTTATTTACCTTATTATTTTCAAATTATAAAATCGAAGGAAATTATAGATTTTGTATGGTTGTACCACTCCCTACCCACTGTGCACCAGCGTAACCACAAACTTATCAACTTCATAAACAAAGCAAAATGTCAACAATGACTTATTGAGAGTTTTTTGTTTAGTTCCGTTAAAGTAGGGACGAAAAAAATGTCACAACATGTGCCATCCATCCATAATCGATCAGTGGACACAAATCTTTGTCTTGAAGATTAAGTTCCGGATTCTTGACGCTTTTCAAAAACTAACAGCGTAAATTAAACTGTCTGCAGGCCAATCTAAAGAACATTCTAGCATGATAAGCAAACAAATACTCACTTACATAATGATGATATTTTTGTTCAAATTAAGTAAAATTATGTGTTTTCAATGATAACAACACGCATGTAAATTTAAGAGAAACAACAACAACAATAACGCAGAATAATTAGATTCATTTAAAGTAAACACAACAACAAACATGATTTTTACTTTTTTTTATTATTTGTGTCTATAACTAATGGAAACAAGTGGGTGGTGCTTACGATTATTCGGTGGAATTAGATTGGATGTTTGAACAACGACCACCAAAATTAGAGGCAGTAGAACAATGGAAAAAAATTAAAAATGAAATAATGTAAAATAAATATGTATGAGATACTGGTTAAACACAGATACACTTGTTCACATACAAATAGTCTCTTTTGTAAAATAATTTTTCAAAGAGCATTGAAAGCAAAACATCACAATTGTCGACAATGAAGCACACGTACATACAAACATCGATCTACACGTTCTCACTGATCGATTGATTGTCTGCGTTTTGAAACAAGTTGTTTGTATATGACGATTATTCTTGTAAAGTGTGTTCAAAAGCGCGTGCTCATACATACAGTTTTTAAAAGAAGGTATTCTTTGAAGGAATACCAAAAACCCAAGTCTTTTCAACTTTTTGGAAAATTTAAAACTGGAAATCACAAAACAAGGTCGCTCTTTATCTAATAACGCTATGCAACAAGCAAAAATTTCCGAAATAAATACTATTTTTTTCTGATCCGCTATAGTCACCTAAGTGCAAACATTATTTAAAATTCTTTGGTAAGGTTTTTTTAAAAATTTTTTTTTCTAAAATTTGGGATTATTGAAGAGGCTGCTTCATACATCTTGTCGTAACTTTATTACCACGTACTCGATATTGTTATGCAATCCGTCAAAAAAAATTAAGATTACGCCAGATTTAAGTCGTTCTAATATAATTTTTTGCTTTAGTCATTAGTTTTGGAGTTACAAATTTGGGGCACTAATGGAAACATTTTTTTTTTAATTTTTAAATTTTTTGAAATCAAAATCATAAAAAATTGAAATCAACAAATACTTCCCAGTTTTAGTTCTTAGTTGTAAAGTTGCATGTTTTAGATAAAAAATAAATTTTGTTTCATGAAAATCCATGGATAAATTCGTGTTTTAAGACTAGCACTCTGTTCAACATTTCACGTGAAATGCTGTCAAAACCCATATTTTTATTTTATTTTTATTTATTTATTTATTAAATTTCAGTAACCTAGCCTATTGGCCATAATCGGAATTTTTATGAAAATATGTTGATAGAGTTGTACTCTGTTTAATTTGTGGAAAAGTTGCGAAATATTTTTGGCAACATTTTTTTACAACTGCGAAATTATATAAGTTGCACTTATTTCACGTGGAATTTTAAGCAAATGAAAAAAGTTTAAACTAAATATTAAAATGAGAACTGCAAAATATAAATAACACAACCGCTAACAGTTTTTCATCAATATTTACTTTAATTTTTACTTAATTTTTTATATAAAAAAATACTTTTTAGTAAAATACATGTGGGTCTTATTTACATATGCAAAACAATGTCGAATTCTTTGAAAGATTAAAAACGTCAAATTGTGCAAACTCTCGAGATAGGTAACATTGATACATGTCAAATTTTTCGCATGAAATAATAAATATTGCTGAACATTTTTCACAAATTGGAACAGAGTACTAGGCTTTATTCCCGATTTATAGCAACATGCTTGGCCTCATGTTTACAACATGCTGCTGTACACAAATTTGCGACAACAAAGGCTAAACTTGATACTTTCAGTTTATCGGGAATAAAGCAGGAATTTATCCATGGATTTTCATGACACAAAATTTATTTTATTTCTAAAATATGCAACTTTACAATTAAGTGCTAAAACTGGAAAGTATTTGTTGATTTGAATTTTTTTATTTCAAATATTTTATAATTAAACAAAAATTTTTTTTATCCATTTGTGCCTCAATAACTCCAAAATTGATGGCTGAATCAAAAAATTATATGAGACTGACCTAAGTCTGGAGTAATTTAAAATGTTTTGACGGATTGCATAACAATATCGAGTACGTGGTACCAAAGTTACGACAAGATGTATGGAGCAGCCTCTTAAAGAATCCCAAATTTTAGAAGAAAATTATTTTAAAACAAACCTACCAAAGAATTTTAAACAATGATGATTTTTTCAGTTAGACTATAGCGGATCAAAAAATGTAGTGGTTGTTTAAGAAAAAAATAAAAAAAAATGTTTCCCATTCGTTGCATAGTGTAATTGAGGTGCTAAATGAAACAAAGTCATCAAAACTGTACCAAACATTTTTCGACTAAAAAACTTGTGTAAATACTTTTTAAATATTGAAATATTGAAATTACACTTCCGTCCTTAATTTTTTCAAGTGTGTAGGAACCAGGGCACTTAAAATCTGAAAAAATGCGCACAAAACATGAACTAAAAATCGCAAAATATGCAAAAATAAAACAAAACTATACATTGTTTAAAAATTGGCAAAACTTAAGATACAATTTTATTAATACAGTCAAACCGCAATTATTCACCCCCTGTTAATTTAAAAACATCAACAGTTCGAAAGAAACGGCTGGTTCATTGAGAAAAACTCTTTAATTCACAAAAATTCCCTAAATTTTGATCTCTACGTCAATTCGTATGTTTTTTTTTTTTGTAATTCAAAGTCTCAGGCGACCCCTCGTAATCGTACTTACTCGTTAACAACCCCTTAGATAAATTAAATAAATTAAATTGAAATTAGTTTTATAATTAATTTAATTTATTTGCTGCAACGTCGTCATAAAATAAAAAAAAATCAATTCGAAATAAATGTGTTTAAAGTTTTTGATTTGCTTGCACCAATTAGAAAAAATAACGCCAAATTCTCTTCAAACGTCGAGAGAATAAAATATATAAGGATGCATTTAATATACAATATAAAGGCAAAACATTGCGAACAATTGTGCACCACTAGCTGTAAAGTTATGACGAAGTTGCAGCAAATAAGCGATATGATTTGAAAAAAAAAATACAAAGCCAATGTTTTTTTTAAGTTTTTACAAGTTCGCAAAAAAGTATTGTCCCTTCGGTTACGAATGGTATGGATTCTATTGTATAAATAAATAAATTTTCAAATAGGTATTGGAAATTATTTTTTTTTTCATAAGCAACTTTATTATATTCAACATTTTTTTTATTTTTTCGAATTTATTCTATGAGTTAAATTTCAGTTATGTATTTTATAAAGCTTTTTGTAATAATAAATTTTCATTCATTTGGTCTTAAAACCGTTTCAGAGATTGGAAACGTCCGTTCCACATTAACGAATGTAATAGGTGCATATTTAAAAGTGGTCAACTCCTTTTTAAAGGGTGGTCCAACTATTATGTACGATGTTAATTGTGAGTCACACCTTAATTCAAGTTTCTTGCCAAACTTAATTTAATATTTTTTTGTTTCGGTGTTTGACAAATTCAACCATGGAGAGATACACAATTGAGCAGCGCGTTAAGATTATTGAAGCCATTTACGAAAATGAACGTTCAAGTCAATCTACATTTCGTGTACTTTGTTTTGGTCAGCATAATCGACCGCAGTTGACTCGTTAGCAATAGAATTGACACATTTGGGCAAATGAGAATCCACAAGTGTTTGTTGAAAAGCCGATGCATCCACAAAGAGTGGCTGTTTGGTGCGCTTTATGGGCTGGCGGCATCATCGGGCCGTACTTCTTGGAAAATTAGGTCAGCCAGGCAGTTACCGTGAATGGTGTTCTATAGTGGGGCAGAAACGTCGTCAACCTCGACTCGTCGTCGTGTCGTGTCATCGCGAGATGATAACGGACTTCCTGTAGCCAGAAATTGAGGATATGGACATGGACAACAGGTGGTTCCAACTGGATGGAGCCCTTTGCCAAACAACCAACGAAGAAATGGCTCTTTTGCGCGAGAAATTCAATAGCAGTGTTATCTCACATCGTGGCGATGTTAATTGGCCGACATGATCATGTGATATGGCACCGTTGGACTTCTTTTTTTGTTTTGGGATATTTAAAGAAAAAGTGAACGTTAATGAGCCAAGAACCATTCAAGAGGTAAATGATGAGATAACTCGGTGGAGCTTCGAGGGCTTAGTGTAGGAGAGTCATCAGAGTCATTAAAAATAAAGTCCATCGGATAGAGCCATGCCCCGAAGCCGTGGCGAACATTTGGCCGATATTTTGTTTCACACATAATTTTGTTAGACCCTCTATCATAATAAAAAATATTAAAATAATTCTTTGAAAACTTTTTGTTTTATTTACAATTTGCATCGTGTGCTTATAATAATGAAAGGAAAATTAAAGATATTACCAATTTTTTTAAATTTATTACACCAAATATGATTTATATTTTTTCGCCGATTCGACCTTCTACTACTCTTATTTTTATGAAGGCATCAACAACGAGTTTAAACTGGGTTGTCATATTATTTCGACTAGAAAACAGTAATTAGAGTTTACATATACTACTTGACTATTTATATTAGATTACTTTAAGATATTGTTTTTTTTATAGCGACAAATAAATTCTTCAAAATTCTAGGCATATTTAGGATATTTTCCTTTAAATACTGAAACACTAAAAGGTGACTTTAAAATCATTTTTCTATCAAATGGTATCAATGAATCTGTATATATGATCAAATTGATTTCTAACTTCTTCAGTTACACGACGCTTGGCATGAGCAAAGCATGTGACTTGCATTCGTGAAGTGGAGTAAAATTTTATTTTTCTTCAAGGGTTCTCCTAAAAGAGAAACTGAATCATTTAAAGCTTGAGCTATTGAAGCATGATCCTCCTTTTCCAAAGAAAAAATAATAAAAAATTTTAAAAGTCTTAAGAAATATCACGAAAAATGTGCATTTATAACATTATATGCAAAATATGCACTTACAGATGCCATTTTACAGGAAATTCTGTGATTCGCAAGGATATAAACTTAAGGTGAGTCTTAGAGCAATGACAACAAACCTTCAATTGCATGAAATCCTTTGCCCTGATAATAATATTAAACTGGCTGTATATACCCTGCGGGAAATTTGTCTCACTTGGTTTTAATGCCCTTATACCGTGACCAGTGAACACAGTTTTATAATAAAAAGGAACGAATAGTGATAGATGAAAACAGAACATATAACTTAACTGGTGATAATGTGTTTAAAGAGAAGTTATTCCAGAAGAAAGATAATTGACAAGGAACTATTCATGTAACTGGATTTTGTGCGGGTAGTGGCTGATTATATCTGGTTCTATTACGTTATATGAATGGGATCTATCATATTATAATGATTCACTCGGGACAATATCTTCGACAGGCATTATTTGAACCCAAAATGTAATTTGCCCATTTCGGTAAAGTCAGTGACCTGTTACAAAGTGTAAAAAGGTGCCAATTAACCCCCTCCTAGGACATCGCCATGTTAAAGTGACAACTCCTCTTCATATAAACTGTAAGAACCAGAACTGGTCCCTACCACTTTAGAAATCGCACTTGACAAGTTTGGGATAAGTTACCTTTGCCCTAGGTTACAGACAGCCTTGTGGTTTTTTTCACCCTTCACCGTAGGTGGAAAAGGGTACATGAAAATTTGTCATTTAGCATGAAATTTCTTCAATATTGATCGTAGATCCTATAAAGTATGTATGAATATATATATATATATATATATATCTTCTTCCTTCTTAGGAGTATCGAAGTTTATTTAACGATGTCCATCCATCCATCCGTTCGTCTGTCTATTTGTTGGTTGAAACGAATCCTCTGAAGGCCTCAGATATGGGTACTAGGTTGTTATATATTTATATCGGTGACATAAAATAAATTCCAAAATATTAAATAAGTCCCCAAAAAAGTATACAAAGCAAGAATAAGTTGTTATTGGCACCTATTTCTTTAATAACACCCCAAAAATTTATAATGGAAATGACCCTAAAAACATGTTTGGGGCCTTATTTCCTATTTTCAATTTGTACAAAAATTGTAAACAATGGAAATTGTGGCTGTTCGAACTAAGACCCTAATGAAATAAGTCCCCACAACAAAAAATTTTTTTTTTTTAAATAATAAACCAAATTTAGCATTTTTTTGTGCAAAAAATCAACTTTTGTGAAAAAACAATTTCGGATATTGGTTAACTTCTATTTGCCCAAAAAAGATAAGTATGTATAGCCAGCCACCCATTAATTTCTTGTTCAACGGTAGGAATGCCATTCGAAGGCAGGCTAAAATTTGCTACTTAATCTGGAACCAAAATAAGCTTTTAAGTCCAAAGCTTCTTGATCGCATTGGAGTCCAATGCAATTTAAAATACTAGATGTACCAAAATTTTTAGTATTTGTCTGTATCTTGTGATTCGCCTATTCCTTGCTTGAGAGAAATATCCTCATAAAATTTGGAAATAGTATTCTAAGGTACATTTGAGAACGTACAGTTTCTAAAATTTTAAACTTGAAGCAAATGATTTAAGTATATCGTTAATATTTTGCGTACAATCTGAGATTTTTAGCTCAAAATCCATCTCACCTAGATTCGAATACTCTGCAATTCTTCAAGATCGGGCAAAGCTGAATATGGTCTTGTTAATCGCTAAACATCGTTACTTTAAAAAATCAAATTATTGAACTTTAAATAATTACTTAACCGAATGTATACTTAAATTTCGTTTTCAATAATTCATTTTACTACGCGAGTATAATTAATCTGTCAAATCTGTCTTTTCGAAATCTGTATCTCTTTGCCCACTTTAAAAATTAACCTCGTGTTAAAACTGCTTTAAAACTGAATTAACTAAGAAGAAACTTTTAATTGTCATTTGGCTATTTTCTGTATATTTGTTAAGTTTTTAACTATTTTTATTTCATTTAATACTGTACTAAAATGATCACAAGTTCAACCGGTTATTAATAATAAAAAATAACTATTGTATTTATTTCCAAAATTATTGAAATCAGAAAAAAATCCAACAAAAGAAAACAAAAAATACATAAAAAAAATTTTAAACACGGGTATTGATCTTAAATGGAATGAATACCACTACTCTGCTCTACAACACAAATTCAATATCCAATCAAAACTAAATAAATGAATACAAAAAATATCATAAAATTATTTTATAATTAACTAAAAGTTATAAACAATTATTAAATTAAGATACGGCACACTGTACTAAAACACACACGGATACACACACCAAAATGTACAGTAACTATGAAATACTCGTAACAAATGTTAAGAAAATAAATGAAATTCAATAAAAAAAAAGATATATTCGTAATATATATATAAAACCTGTATCTTAAAGATACAAAAAAAAAAAAAAATATAAATATTTTAGTTTGATTAAGTAAAAATGCGAATATCAGAACACGCAATGTGTTTGAGTTGGTTATCTCGAAGACAAAAGATCAGGGGGAAAAAACTTAAAACGACATAAATAAATGATTTTCTAAATATGAACTAAATAATGATAAAATAATAATATACGATTATATATGTATGTATAAGTTTGATAATTATCATTAACTTTATAATCATAATCAAATGACAACAACAACAAAATCATGATCAGGCAATTTTTAATTGGTTGTAAATAACAAAGAAATGTATTAAAAAAAGAAAGAAACAATTTGAGTTGTATTGTTTTGTTGCTATTGTACGGTTTGTATTTAATAGATTTCTGTGAGTTTGTTTTGAACAGAGAAAACAAGATCGTCCGACCTACCAGAGAGTATAATGTAAAATAAAGCAAATATAGAAACAGATACTTTTTCTATTTGTTTTACATATTTTTTTTTCTTTTTTTAAAGAAAGTAAGATCTTTAAAGGTATTAAATGTTTGATAATTTATAAAGATTTTTTCGAATAGATAGTCCTATTACTTCAATCTTTCACATACTTTTTGCTAAAGCCAATCTTTGGTTAAAATTGAAATTTTCCGATATTTACTTCAGTTTTTTTTTTGCTTTTAATTAATTAATTTCCAACAAAAATATCTAATTAAAGTACACTGAGCAATCAATCCAGCCGTACATTAATCAAGCCGAAGCGGTGTCAATAGTACGGTAAATACGGGATTCCTTAAATCAGATACAGAATGCTTGATTCAAGTACGGATTATTCAAGTGT
The DNA here is from genome assembly GCA_943735925.1 of Pollenia amentaria. NCBI lineage: Eukaryota > Metazoa > Arthropoda > Insecta > Diptera > Polleniidae > Pollenia > Pollenia amentaria. The sequence goes on along the minus strand of OX031007.1, from coordinate 194,871,096 downwards.
CAAATACTTAACTTGGTCATATTTAATCCCTGATCCGAACTTAAAATAATCCGAAAACGGGATTGACTTAATTAAAATTTAGATAAAAATAAGTCTCAATCTGTGCTTGATTCAAGAATTTCTAAGTTGGCTTAATACCGATTCCTACTTAAAATAATCCGAAAGTGAGATTAGTTTCTAACCTTCTGAAACACTTACCTTAGAGAACCATTGATAGAGAGAATATTATTAATATGTACTTCCGCTTTACACATGTTTGTTCCACTTTTGTTCCGCCCCTTGTTTACAGAAGAACTCTCAACTACGAGACATCTGCATCATGCCCGATATGGTTTTCGTAATAGTCTACTTTGAAAGTTTAATGTATTTAACTAAATAATTATAACAAATAGAATATGGAAATTACGGCTTCTTATTTTAATTTTTTTAACATGAAAATAATCTGTACTCTTCTTCTTGTAGTGTTGTTGTTGTTTCTGCAACAAATTTTTTCAAACACATCCGTATTCATGCATATTGGTTTTCGAAAGTTGTCCCATGTTATTCGTACTTAAAATTTTAAGAGCGGCTCGTACTAAAGTAAGTAGAAAAAAACTCATGATTCATAAGATTTATGTATAACGTGCTAAATTCCTAATTTTTATTTTTGATAAAAACACTGAAAATTATTGTTGAGGGAAAGCTAGTTTCTATGCGCATTTCGCTGGTTGCTTCAGCCAGCTCGTCAGGAAACTTTTTCCGAAGACTTTAGAAAAGCTAGAAATATTATACAAATAAGACTTTAAAGTTCATAAGATTTTTGAACCCTCAGGTCTTAGTTGTAACAATATCAAAGCTTCAACAAAGCCACAACAACAAACAGGGAATTTATCTTTTCTTACATTCCCCTACAATTGGCTGGTTGTTTTCAACTCAAATTGTAGTTGTAAAAGGGTAAAAAAATATTCGAGTTGGAAAAAAACCAGTCAATTGTAGGGGAATGTAAGAAAAGATAAATTCACTGTTTTAGTGTTTTTTTATCAAAAAAAAAAAAAAAAAAAAAAAAAAAAAAAAAAAAAAAAAAAAAAAAAAAATGGGAATTTAGCACGTTATACATAAATCTTATTAATAATAAGTTTTTTATTCCCAAAAATAACTTTTGAGAAAAAACTTACATTTAAATAGTACGAGTTTTGTCTTCCTGTGTATATATTTGTTGAAGATTATATTAACGTGGCTACCTGCCTGGTCAACCTTTCGCCACGATTCTCTTAACAATGGGTGGACCCAATGCGCCTACCAACGTCCCAATGTGTAGGTGCACTTATTTCCTTACATATGTGTAGCAACTTTAAAGCATATGGATTTGGGCAGAAACCAGTACGTTTCCATTTGCTGAGAATGTGGAGCTATCTTACCTTCCCGCGATCGTGGGTATAAACCACAGCCACTACTCTATCCTCAAAGAAGACTTAGCCGAGGGCTTAATGGTTTCCTTGGTACCAGATAGGATGTCTGGCCAGTCGCGATTATCCCCATGAAAAATGTTTTGCCAATTTCACCCAACCGTGCCAGGTACTGCACCAATTTCCTTCGAGGATGTAACAACGAGCGGTTATATATCGCAAGATCGATCTCTACATACCCTGAGGTTGATAGTAAAATCCCTGCGGGAAATTTGTGTCGATTGTTCTAACAGAACTGGTATTTGTGAAAATAGAATAAGAACAAAAATAAATAACTAACGACCACTAAACTGGTTTATTAAGTAAGAACAAAAACATAGATTTTTTTAAATTGTTTTAACTTAGTTTTAATAATTTTTTTTATATAAAAGATTTTTTATTTGTTTATTAGGTCAGTTTTTTTTAACAGGTTCAGTGTGCACCCGTAGTGTGATACATTTCTTTGGGACTATTTAAAAATTAGTTCATAAAATTAATTCTAGGACTATTTAATTGGAAGAATACCAAGGACTATCATTGTAGTAACTAACACTAAACACGTTTATTGCGAATAGATGTGCGACTGGTCAAATAGTTGCTGTAAGGTGTCAGTTAACCCCCTCCAATGGCAAACCCATAAAAAAGTGATAAGTCCCATTAATATAAAATGGAAGAACTAGGACCGGTCACTGCCACCAAAAAATCTTTTGAGGGACTATTTTAGTGTCAGTTCGCTGCCGTCTGGGGATCAGGCTGTATGGTTTTCTTTTTTAGGTAGGTTTCGAGTAGAAAATGTACAATTTAATGAACATTTGGGGAAAGGATTTAAGATGGCATAAGTGGCTCCCAGAATTTAATGTCGGATAAAAAAGTCACCAAGGGAAAAAATTAAGCCATTGTCAAGCCATGAACATGTTTTAGAAAGAAATATAATTTTAGGGGGTGACTGGCAGAACTTTTTTCGACCCACCTTAGTATATAACCAGCTGTGTAACTTTTTTTACCTTTTCGTGAATTCTAGAGATGTCAAGGGACTCCTGTTAATATTTTCAACCAAATGTATTTTGAATTTATTGGGAGCTACAAGAAAGCTACATAGTCGATTTTATCTGACCTTAAACATCGAGGCACATTCTAAGCCTATTGCGAAGAACTTATTTTTAAATTCAATCTCGAAAAAAAATGCCAAATCCTAAATCGCAAATTTCTTTAGAAAATCCATATCTTATTTCTGTAAGGGACCTATTTGCCCTTTCTATAGAAGTGCACTACTGGAGAAATGTCTCAATTGTGGTATACCCAAACTAATTTAAGATTCGTCCGTTAATAAAAATATCATATTTCTGTATAGAACAGAATTCTAAGTTCCCATATTGCTGTCTGGTATTATAATCTTAAGGTTTCTGTAGAAGTCGATCACAGGAGAGTTGTAATCTGCACACTGTTCCCAAGCTTTTTGGGCAGACACTTTATGGATGGTCCTTATGGCCGCAGAGCTGATTCGTTAACAGAGAATATGATTGAAATATCCAGGGGAGAAAAATACAACATTGTCACCTTTTACTAGATAAGTCTCACGTAGTTTGTAATGGTCCTTTTAATTAGCGTGTAAGATTGAAGTTCCATATTTTTCTAAAGTGATGTAGAAAGCACAGAAGTCATGTTGCATAAGTTTCCACTATTCCAAGAAATTTTGGGTGTAAAATACGCAAAAGTACTTAGTTTTCCTCAAAAGTTTCAGAGAAATGCCATTAAAAAGAGGTGGTGTGAAGTATTTTTTTTATATGTATATAGATCAGCGGTATTGATTAAGGCTATGCTTTCGTTAAAACCTTTTTAAACATCCAGCAAGAATGCCAAAGCATTTTTTTTCCCTTAAGAAATTTCTTAAGAATAATTTCTCTGATTTAATTTATATAAATATGCGAATTTTGAAAGAAAAATACATGCAAGTTAAAGCAGTCCCTTAAAAATATTTTTTCAAAATAACCCAGTTAACACACTTTTACAGACATTCACCCTTTTTTTGGAATCTTGTTTTACTACACTCATTAACAACATTTACCTTCAAACACATTTCTACTTCATCATCTTTTTCGTCTGCTTCCAACCAGTCAAAAAAAAAAAAAAAAAATTAAAATAAAGATACTTATATGCAAAATGATTGATTGTTGTATTTATGATGAGGTGCAAAAACACATTTATGTTTGGCATTTCCAAAAAAAAAAAGAAAAAAATATAAATGTTTGAAAATAACAACAAATTTGTAAGAAATGAAGTACAATAATTACCGCATTTATTACCAACACATTACCCATCATACATGCTTTAATTATGGTACAGACAATTTGGGGATAAAAAAGAGCGTCAGATATTGATTTAAAAGAGATTCCCTAAAGTTAAAAACCTTTTTTTTTTTTGCTTTAAAGAAAATTGTCCATGATGTTTTGTCTGCTTAAAAGTTTTTCCAAAATATGGGATATTTTTTCGTAAAATGAAATCTGTTCTAATTCTTCATATAGACAATTTATTAAGGTTATATTCCCCCCAATTTGGGCTATTTCTCCTTAATAAAACTATGCCTATATTTTATTCTATTTTAAACATATAGGAAAATGTTCGTCATATAAAACTTTTCCCAGAATTTAAGTTAATTTCTCCCTAAAGAAAATTTTCAAAAAACTGGGATATTTTCTTCGTAGAAAAAACATCCCCAGAGTCTAGAAAATATTTCGTTTAGAATATATCGTAAAAATCTAAAATATTTTCTCTGTACAAAAATATATATTTTGGAAATGTTTGATATTTTTTCATAAGGGAAATATCTCAATTATCTAGCAAATTTTCTGCTCTCAAAAATATCCAAAAATGCTAGACAATTTTTCTTCGTATAGAAAATATCTCGAAAGTCTAGAACATGGCCCCGAGTTTAATTTATCTTCTCCACAAAAAAAAATTTTTTTTTGCTTCATTATATTTTATCTGATATTTTTCTGTATACTTAATATCGAGAGAATTTGAGATATTTTGTCCGTATAGAAAATATCTGAATAATCTGGGATATTTTCTCAATATGAAATATTTTCTCGGAGAATTTGCGATACGAATATATATATTTAGCACAGAAAATATTTGAACTATATTATGTTTTCTGAATGTAGAAAATATCTTGAGAATTTGAGATATTCTTATAAAATTAGAGATATTTATAGAAAACATCTCGAAAATTTATGATATTTTCTCCATTTAAGAAATATGTTGAAAAGCTGGGATATTATCTCTGTATAATAGCCCCTAAAGAAACTGGGGTTTTTTTTCTCTATAAAATACATCTCAAAAATTTGCAATGTTTTTTTTGCAGAAAAACCATATCCAGAATGGGTGATATATTCTTCATACTAAAATAACCTCGAAAATCTGTGAATTTTTCAAAGTATAGAAATATTTCAAGAATCTGGGATATTTTTTATGTGTATTACAATACCAGAATTTAAGATATTTTCTACAAATAAAAAAATATATCGAGGAATTGAGATATAGTTTTCCCTATAGTATATATTCCGGAAATCTGCATTTTCGAGGGAGTGTGATATTTTCTTGATGAGGAAATTACATCTAGAGTCTGGGATATTTTTTCCGCATAAAAAATATCTCTTTCTTCGTATAACTAGAAAATATCACGAGGTTTTGGAATATTTTCACGGTATAGAAAATATTTCCAAAATCTGAGATGTTTTCTTCGTATAGAAAATATTTCAAGACACTGGGATATTTTTTTCCATTCATTTATATCTCGATTATCTGGAAAAAAAATTTTTTAGGGCAAATATCTCTAGAGTGTGGGAGATTTTCTTGATGCAGAAATTACCTCTAGAATCTGGGATATTTTTTCCATATAGAAAATATCTCAAAAATCTGAGTTATTTGCTCGAAAATATGAGAGCTTACTACGTATAGTAAATAAATCGAGAATCTAAAAATTTTTTTTGTATCTTGGATATTTTGACTGTATATAATTAATCTCTAGAATCTGCTATATTTTGTTAATTACTGAAAATATTTTTGAGAATCTGGGATTCTATGTATAGAAAATATCTCGAGATTTTGGGATATAGTTCCCGTATCTTTGATTTTTTTTCGTATAGAAATAATTTCTAAAATTTTTGATATTTCTCCGAAGATAAAACATCTCGAGATTTTGGGATATATTTCCCGTATCTTTGATTTTTTTTCGTATAGAAATAATTTCTAAAATTTTTGATATTTCTCCGAAGATAAAACATCTCGAGAATCTGGGTTAGTTTCTTTATATAAAAAATATTTTCAGAATCTGGGTTAAGTTCCTTGTTTAGAAAATATTCCAAGAATCCTGAATAGAAAATACCTCAGAATTTGGGATCCATAAAAAAAAAAAAAAAAGTATCTGTGATATTTCTCCTTTATATGAACATTTTGTTCTTGAATGTGATGTTTTTTTTTCTAATAATTTTCAGTTTCTCTGTTCACATTGCTTGTTAACAGTTTGGGAGCGTCTGACTCGGTTCATTAAACTCTTAACTTATTAATAATTCTTCTTCTTATTTTCTTGTTGCTTTTTAATTTAAAATAGTGGTCAGTAAACAGTTTTTTTTTTGTTATTTGCTGTCCATTCGTCCATATGTTAATGTTTAGCATGCAATTTGTTTAAATGGAACCCTGTAATTTCAATATTTAAACGTTCGAGCATTTAGTTTTCTTAAAATCTTTATGGATTACGTTTGGGTTGAAATGATTTCGAATATAATAAATAATTATTCATAGATAATATCATCATTGTTTTAAATTTTTTTTTGTATGTTGTTTCCTAAATATTATTTAGATTTTTCGCCAATTTTAGATAAATTATCAAAGAGGTGGTCTGCATAAAGTTTTATTTCTATAATAATAAATGTGTTTTAGTTGTTGGTGTCTGTTTTTTTTTTTTAATATTTTATTAATTATTTTGCATGCATGGTCTTTAGCCAATAAATAAAATTATGAATTATTGCTGATAAATGTGGCTTTCGTTGTTGTTGTTTCCCAGCAATTTGATGAATATAATAATCGCTTTTTGCCATGGCGATCTTGTATTACATTAAATAAAAATGCTGATGCATTAAAAAATGAGAAATTTTGTAATTATTTACTACGAGTTTTTGAATAGTTTTTATGAAATCTAATTCATAAAATTATTTATAGATGGGGTTGTGTTGTTGCTGTTTGTATAACAAATTTATATTGCAATTAATTAAAATTTGAAATATTGAATTATTAGATGTGAATAACACCTGTGCATGCTCTTGGAAAAAATAGTACATAATAGCAGTTATTTTATTTGGGAATAATTTCTATACGGAGATAATATGCCAGATTATGGGGATATTTTACCAGATGTTCAAATTTTCTAAACGGAGAAGGGGTATCTTTTTTTCTATAAAGAAAACAGCGCAGGTCAAGAAATATTTTCTATGCAAAAAAAAGCCCTGATTCTCCAATCTTATTCTCGGAAAAAATAAATATTTTTCTACATGAAGAAAATAGCCCAGAGCTTGGGAATACTTTTTATAGATATACGAAGAAAATAACTCAGAATTTGTCGATACTTTTCTTATAAAGAAAAAATAGCGATTTCGGGAATTTTTAGCTGAAGAGATTAACTCATATTCTTTTGATATTATCTAGATGGAGAAAATAACTTAGTTTCAGATTCTGGAAGCATTTTCTAAATGAAAAACAAAATTATTTAACTTTTAGGCATATTTATTTTAATAGAAAATAGCCATTATTCTGAAAATATTTTCTATATGGAGAAAAGCGACTAGCGTCATTTGTTATTTTAAAAATCTGAGACATTTTATCTAAAACTAAAATGTGCCAAATTTTTAAAAAAAACCTTTATGCCAAACTCTATCCCAGATTCCTGGATATTTTCTCTGCAAAAAAAAAATATATGCCCCTCTTAAGCCCCTTCACCAAAATCTATTTATGACAGGCAAAGCTCAAAAAGATGTTGATATTGCTGGCCCATATGAATCTTAGCCTCATAACATAATTTTGTAATTTTATTTTGCCGGGCCATGGGTCAAAAATATAGTGCAATCTCGAAAATGTGTCTTTATATACTGTGGTGTAGGGTATCAAATGGTCGGGCTTGACGTCTATACTTTCTTACTGGCTTAGTTTTTAAAAAAGTTTGGGTGTCAATCTCCTACGCTTAAATAAATAAAAAGGGTATCTCTTTTTTGTGTGTATATTTTTTGCGTTTTTTTTCACCTAATTTGGCTGTTCTAAATAAATAACTTAGCTGTTCTTAATAATTGCAAAAATTATAAGCACTTTAATTAAATTGCTTTGTTAACAATTTTTGTAAAAATTAACTTACCAAAACTTTAATGAATACAACAAAACTGAAATCAGTTCTGATTTGTCTGTCAGTTGTAACATCTGCAATTTAAGATGAAATTAATTTTGCTAGTCATTTTAGTACTGTTTACTAGATCCGCGGACTTCACCGTAAGGACTTACGACGAATTTCTGGAACAAGCTTATGCTGCTGCGATTGGTGGTGGTTATGGCGCTGATCCTCCTGATTTTTCATTTTGTCCCAAAAGCTGTATATTTGGAAATTGTCCTAGCACCAACACAGCCCCTTGTCTTATGCCAGAATCCGGTGGCTATGGAGATTCTACTCACAATTATGAAGTTTATGCTTATCAATAGATATTGATGTTTGTTTTTATTTTTAATGTAATAAAAGTTTATTTAAGAAGAAATTATATACGGAGAAAAGTGTTAAAATTTGTAACTATTTCGAATTAGTGTATGAATGATACGGTGAGTTCAGAAAATAAATAGTACAATATTATTTCTTAAACAAACGGATCTATCTGGGTATGAATTTATACTTGTCATTGAATTTTTTCTGAATACTGACTTTAAATAAAGAGTGTTTTGCTTAAATAAATAATCAAAATCGATTTAAAAGAGGTATTTAAGCTTACTTAAAAACAAGACTTATTTTTTTTCCTTTTTATTATACCAATCGACTCAGAATCGTTTTCTGAATTAATCTGATGATGTCCGTCCATCCCTCAAGCTGGCTGGTCGTCCGTTAATGTAACCCTGAATATAATTTAATGAAAGTAGTTACTTACATTTTAATCATCATAAGGACGAAGCCTATTGAAAATGGTCAGATTCGGTCCATAATTTTATATGTCCCTTATTCAAACTTCGTTTCACAATATTCTTAGTGCCCAGAAATCATCTGATTATGTCCATTTGTATTTAGATTAAAATAAGTCCAAGCTTATTTTATTGCAATCGAAATCATCTTACTAAATTTGATTGGAATCGGTATCTATTTGACAATGGCTCCCATACAAATACTACACCCAAAATAGGTTTTAATGCCATAACTTTCTTATAAATGTTGGTAATGAAATACAATCGATAATAACTTTTGGGATAGCTACTACATGACAAAATAGTATGCTGGCAGATGCCGCTTCAACCCCTCCAAAATCGCTTTAAGACGAATAAAGCTCATAAAGATGTTAATATTTAAAAATATCGGCACAAACCCTGATATGAATTTTAACCTCATTTAACATCGTTTTGTTTTACATGGTGCATGATTGGCCATGGGTCAAAAATAGTGTAAAATTTCGCAAATGTGTCTTTATATATTGTGATGTAGGGTATCAAATTGTCGCAATTGAAGCCTATACTTTTTTACTTGTTTTGTTTTGAAAAAGTTTCGGTGTCAATCTCCTACGGCTTAAATAAAAAAAAGGGTCAACTTTTTTTTTGTTTTTCACCTAATTGGCTGTTCTAAATAATTAACCTAGAGTCTTGCAAAAATGATTAGCACTTCAATTAAATTGCTATGTTAACAATTTTTGTACTAAATTAACTAAGCAAAAGTTTTATAAATTCAACAAAACTGGTATCAGTTCTGATTTGTCTGTCTTTTGTAATACCTTCACTTAGAGATGAAATTAATTTTGTTAGTGGTTTTAATACTGTTTACTGGATCCGGGGACTTCACCGTAATGACTTACGACGAATTTCTTGAACGAGCTTATGCTGCTGCCATTGGTCGTGGTTATGGCCCTAATCCTCCTGATTTTTCATTTTGTCCCAGAAGCAGAGTATTTGGGAATTGTCATAATACCAATACAGCACCTTGGCATATGGCATGAGACTTTGAATATTCTACTCACAATTATGAAGTTTATGCTTATCAATAATAATTGATGTTTTTTTTTTTTTTTGATGTAATAAAAGTTTATTTAAGAAGAGAATATTATGAAGTTATTTGGAGCAAAGAGTTAAAATTTTTAAAAATTATGAATCTGTATGTGACATTATGCAGGGGGTTCAGAAAATAAATAGTACAATATTGTTTCTTAAACAAAAGGATCTGAGTATGTATATATTCTTGTAATTGTATTTAGCAAGCCTTAAATACATGTTTCTGAATTACAACTATAAATGACAAGTGTATTGTGTAAATAATTAGTCAAGATCGATTGTCAAAAGGAATTTTAGTTTATTTTAAAACACGAGAATAGCTCTCTTGGACTTATTGTATTTTTATACCCACAATAGTGGAAAAGTTATATTGCGTTTGTGTTAATGTGTAATCCACGATGACATATTGGTCCTTGACCTACTTTTTAGTGTAACGATCGACTCGGAATCACTTTCTGAGTTGATATAACGATGTCTCTTCGTCCGTCCGGCCGTCCAAGTTAACCTTGTTCCCAAAGTATAGGTCGCAGTTTCAGAGAAAAAATTTGGTTTGCGCGTTGCAATTGCCAAAAGGACCAAGCATATTGAAAATGGTAAGTATCTGTTTATAGTTTCACATATCTCTCAAGCAATATTCTTTCCGGAATCGAGTCTTTGTGCTTATAAACCATTTCATTATGTTTGTATTTGCATTAAATTTGGTCCAAACATATTCTTGTGCCACCACTCTTTCGTACCAGATTTTACTGGAATCGGTCCATGTTTGACCAGAGCTCACATACAAGTGGCTTTCAATGCCATAACTTCCCTATATATTATGGTATTTGTACAAATTTTGGCGACTACTATTAATAAAGCGTGATCCATTTCGAGGTTCCCTACTTTTTTAAGGAAAAAACACACAAAATTAAAATTTAATGATCTTTCAAATTATCATTTGAAATTATCATTTGAAAGATCATTCTTTGGCATTAATTTTTTGAAGATTATGTCTATCAAATGTTGGCCGTTGCAACGTCGCAGATGGTCCATCCGTTGAGTCGAGTTTTGGAGGCAAATTTTGTTCAGCGATGAGGCCCATTTCTGGCTCAATGGGTATGTAAACAAACAAAATTGCCGCATTTGGGACGAAGAGCAACCTGAAGAGATTCCAGAACTGCTACTTCATCCAGAAAAACAACGGTCTGGTGTGGTTTGTGGGCCGGTTGAATCATCGGTCCATATTTCTTTAAAAATGATGCCGGTGCAAACGTAACCGTCAATGGCGACCGTTTCGTACCATGATTACCGACTATTTGATGCCTGAAATTGAAGCTCGTGATCTCGGCGACTTCCCACACATCGCATCAATCAATGGGTTTAATAAGAGAACACTTCGGTGAGCTCAGAATTTCACGTTTTGGGCCACCAAGATCGTGTGATATCACACCGTTAGACTTTTTCCTGTGGGGTTATGTAAAGTCTAAAGTTTATGCGGACAAACCCGCTTCGATTCAGGCCTTGGAGGAAAATATCACGCGTGTCATTCGCCAGTTACCAGTCGAAATGCTGGAACGAGTCATCGAAAATTGGACTCAACGGATGGGCCATCTGCGACGTAGCAACGACCAACATTTGATAGACATAATCTTCAAAAAAATAAATGCCAAAGAATGTTGTTTCAAATGAGAATAAATATTCCCCATTTACTTAGAATTTTCTGTGTTTTTTTTTTCTTTAAAAAAGTAGGGAACCTCGAAATGGATCACGCTTTATTATATTTACTATCATGGCAAAATATTGGGCTGGTAGGTTCGGAATTGACCATATGTCCAAAATAGACCCCCACTCTAAAATTATTTAAAGAAAAATCTTACATATGTAGATGTATTCCTCACAAAGAACTCTTATGGGAATCTTAATCTCAAAACCTTATAATTTTGGAATGTCCATGATTGTCCATGTATCGCAAAATTTGTTTCTAAACACTGAACTAAAGGGAACCATGTGGTCGGGCTTGACTGACTTTCTTACTTGTTTAATGTAAAATTCATGCAAGTTCATATTGATAGACTTATGTTTGTATTTTGTTAATGATATTTTTGCTTGTATGTGAAAAGCAGCAGAAACTTCTCTTAAGTTGCTTTGTAGATATAATACTGAAACAACTGTAGAGCGAGATCAATTTTTAGTTAATGTTATTTAAGTAAGACATATCGAGAACTTAGAGAGAATTTTAAGGTGGTAGAGAGTAAAAATTGTATAATGTCCACTTCACAGCGGAATAAATGGTGAAATATTGTTTTAAAAATATAAAAATTCCAATTTGCATTTAATATCAAATATAAATAGCTTGAAGACCGAAGGGTACATATTTATGTTATTATATGCACCGCACAATTAGAGTTTGTAATAAAGAACAAATCCATTAGTTTTATGTTTGAAAGGCAGGTCTACTCTAGGTGAAAAGAGCTTTACTTCCATGCATTTTGCACTCAAATTTTCCTACAAGAAAAATCAAGTTTTAAACACGAAATTTTGTTAACTTGCAATGCTGGTTTTCTCATTTGTTTTAAATTCCTTCACTTTTTAATTCAATATTAATCTCCTTCAGGATAGAAGTTGTTTTTTAAAAATAACTCATTAAAATCATAATTTAAAATTTTTTATTTTAACATTTTTATCTTTTTTAATTTTTAATAAAAATTTTTTAATCAAAAAATCACATCCTTATTAAATCTAATATGTCTGGTAACCTTGTAAATATTGAGGTACTTGTAAAGCGTAGACTGGATAATTTTCCGAATAGGCACCAGCACCACCATAACCGCCGGCAGGTGGAGAGCATGGAGCTGGCTGTAGACTAGGTTGGCAGCTGAACAAGTAGTTTTTGGGGCAGGGAGGAGCTGGTATTGAAGCTCCACCACCATAACCGCCACCACCACCGTAACCTCCACTAGGAGCTGGAGCAGCAGGTGCAGCACCACCATAGGAAGATCCAACTTTCATATCATCTGAACGTACAGCAGCAGCCGCCAAACAAAGGAGCACACCGACAATAGCAAAACTTCTCATGTTGAAAATTGTTGAACGTTTAAGTCGAACTGTAAATACAAAACTGAACGATAAAGAATAAAGAGTACAACTATTTTATAGTATAAAAAAAAGTGCTGATATAAGCATAATTGGATTTGGTTCTTGAAAAAGGTATTAAGTGGAGAAGGGGGATTTTTATGTGGCTTATTCTATTTGTACTTTTGTTGAAATGTTTAATAAACAATTTTTCATTGCTGTTGCAGTAATATGTTGCAATAAAATCTTTATAATTGTGGTATTAAGTAGCTTGTTGTTGTATTTATTTCAATTTTTATTATTGTGCATAAATACACTCAGAAAATTTTAAGAGCTGGCAAATTTTTTTAAAACAAAAGAAAACCTCATAATAACATTCAGAAATTTCATAAGATCTACTCAGAACTGACAATAAAACAAATTATATTAAGAGAAAACTTCCCCAGAAGCTAAGAAAACGATTCCATGTTTTCCCAAGGTCTGTAGACTATTTTAAGGAAACAAGTACTCCAAATTCTTACAAAGTTCTCTAAAAGAGAAAATATGCCATATTGGTAACATTTTCTAAAAGAGCAATTTTAGAGATTCTGCGGAATTCCTTAAAAGAGAAGAAATTCTGTGATTCTGTCAAAAAAAAAACGTTAAGAGTTATGTAAACATTTCTTTAAAAAAAATATCACAAATTCTAGAAGTTTTTTAAGAGAAAAGTTTCCAAGACTCTGTAAATCTTTCTGTGATATATTCTAAACAGAAAATATCAAAATTTTTTTGCTCAATTTCCTAAATAGAAAATATCCCATATTTAGTGCATTTTTCTAAATAAGATATTATTGCATACCCTTCAATATTTCCAATTACTGCAGAATTTCTTTAAGCAAAAAATACCTTTAAAAAAAATATCCCAGATTCTATAAAACTGTAGATTATTTGAAATTTTCTCCAAGATTATGTTAAATGTTTTAGAAGAGAAAATATCTTAGATTCTGTGACAATTTTAATTTTTAATTCTGTGAAATATTGTAGAACAAGAGAAAAGTAACTTCTATTAAACTTATTAAAGATAATATATTCCAGACTCCGTAAAATGTTCTATATAGAAATTATCTAAATTTTCTTGTACAATTTGCTAAAGAGAAAATATCACAAATTTTGGTGCAATTTTTTGAAAGCGATAAAATTGCATATTCTTCAAGCAAAAATATGCTAGCTTCTGTGAAATTTTGTATGAAGAAACTATTTCAAAAATAAATAATTTTCTCTTTTATTTATTTTTGAAATATTTCTCTTTCAGATTTTTTGAAATTTTCTAAAAGAGAAAATATCTCATATTCTGCAAATATCCCAGAAATTAGCTAAAAGATTCTCTAATTTTTATAAAGAGAACATTTCACAGATTCTGAATCTTTCCAAAGCGAAACATTTCGCAGATAATGTAAAATTTCTTTTGAAAAAGTATCCCAATCTCTGTTGGTTCTATTTCTTTAAAGAGAAAAGTAAGCCAGATTCTTTTAAAATTATTGAAGATAAGATATTCCAGATTCTGTAAAATGTTCCTTAGGGAAAAATACTTATCTAACAGCCGTACCTAAACAAGAGCGGAAGGCGGAACGTTTTCTTCAGCGTAGCTTTAACGCTGATATGCCATACCTAAATAAGAGCGTCAGCGTTGTGCCATAAACAGTAGTGTTAACTTTCGTGCCGACTAAAACCCTCATAAAAGACATAATAAATTGGATTAAAACCGCTAGTTTGACCTAAAAATAGCTTATTTGCCATTACTTATTATCAAACAATAAAAACAGGCTTATCAAAACAACAAATATAGCAGCCCTGTTTATTTTAACGCGCTGTCAAAATCGGATTTTCCAATTGCAAAGCGCTACCGTTGCGTTGCCGTCGCGTTGTTTCGGTATGCTACATACAAATTGTATGGGCATGAGGATTTTTGACAGCTAGAAAACGCGTTCCGCTCTTGTTTAGGTATGTCTGTAAGTTTCTGTACAATTTTCTTAAGAGAAATAATCCCAAACTTTCTAAAAGAGATCATATTGCAGAATCTAGAAAATTTCTTTTAGTAAAACATATCCCAATTTTTGTACTATTTTGTAAAAAGAAAATATCCCATATACTGTAGAATAATTTTTAAAGGGAAATATTATAGATTTTCTGAAAAGAAAATATTTCAGATTCTATAAAACTTTTGAAAGAGTTTTGTAGAATGTTTAAAGCGAGATATTTACCAGAAACTGTAAAATTTCTTTTGAAAAAATATCTCAAGATCTGTTGAATATGATAAGATATTCCAGATTCTGTGAAATGTTCTTAAGGGAAAATAAAAATCTAAGTAGCTGTACAATTTTTAAACGAAACATTACCCCAAACTTTCTAAAAGGGATAATGTTACAGAATCTAAAAATTTATTTTTGTTAAAAATATATCCCCGATTCTGTACAATTTTGTAAAAAGAAAATATCCCAGATGCTGTAAAATAATTTTTTAAAGGGAAATATTTTCGATTATATGAAAAAAAATATTTTATATGCTTTAAACTTTTGAATAAGCAAATATTCAAGATTCTGTGAGGCTGTGGGAAAAATCGCCCAAAGAAAAATGGCCCAAAAAAAGAAATGAAAAATCGCCCAAAAAAATTCCATGTAAAATTGGGCCTAAATTCATATGAAAAGTGACCTAAAATTTTTGGGCTATTTTTCGTTATTGTTGGGTGATTTTTCGTTTTTTAAATTTGGTGATTTTTCATTATGAAAAATCTGCACAGCCGGCCTTCGGCCGGGCGCAAGGATTTTCTCCTCTATGGTGTAACAAATACCGGCTTCGCTAACTAAAGCTTCTCTGCACAGCCGGCCTTCGGCCGGGCGCGAGGATTTTCTCCTCTATGGTATAACAAACACCGGCTTCGCTAAGTAAAGCTTCTAAAATCTGCCTTGTTTCCAAACGAAAGCCGACTATGCAGAGAAGCTTTAGTTAGCGAAGCCGGTGTTTGTTATACCATAGAGGAGAAAATCCTTGCGCCCGGCCGAAGGCCGGCTTTGCAGAGAAGCTTTAGTTAGCGCAGTGTCCATGGACACTATGACACTGGACGTTATAACATGCCACCGGGAAAAAATTCGTTTTTGCTTTTTGGGTCATTTTTCATTTTTTTTTTTGGCCCTTTTTCGTTTCTTTTGGGCA